>OX421471.1:8085614-9328114 GCA_949126895.1 Eilema caniola | reverse complement strand
ATCCGTTCCATTGTAGTTGAGTAATAAACAACGAAACATCATAACAGACTAGCACATTTTATAATATTGCTACTGAAGGCAAATTCTTATTGCGGTGAGAAATTATCATATAACAATGATACGGGTGTAAATGGACCCTGCAAAAAAATATCAAACGTAGCCAACGGTTGGCTGGCGCAGTTATTTCTAACTAGCGATTCGCCCGCGCTTCGCACGGGTGGTAAAAACGTTCCCGTGGAAATCCAATATAGCCTATGTTACTGCGGGTGAATGTGGCTTTCCAATGATAAAATCGGCACAGTAGTTTTTAAGCTCATGCATAACAAACATACACACATAAATACAAATCTTTCCTCTTTATAATAGTAGTGAAGATAGGAAATATTTTTCCTTGTACAGGATTCCCGAGACGACGTCACATCCAAATCACTGGCGTTGATCTTAGAAGACATGGGACAATCTGACGCGGCGTTTATTATAAGAAGATGTATTGAATGACACGAAAGATAATTTAGTATAAGCTAGCATGTAAGTACATACATCAAAGATGTTATTATACGAAGTACAGAATGAATTGTCGAAATTGTCGCAATTACTATGTTCTTCTATAGGTAGATTTCATTTTTTTCGTACGGAAATCCACACGGGTACTCCCCGCCGGCGGGAAATCGGTTAGGTTATAATCGAAAAAAAAAATTACATTTATGACGGGTTCAGTGAATTCTCCCCAGAGAGGGTCTCTTGCGGATTAAGCTGCATCATGTTAAATTTTTCCGATTATTTTTAAAACACCAAGACACATTAAGTTTCACGTTTCACACAGGTTTTGGCAGCCAGCAATTTGAACTAACCGGTGGTCCATATGAGTTTGTCTAAAAGAAATATGGCTATTGAAAAATGCATTTTCTTATATCATGTTTTGATTATTGCTGTCGTGTTTACGTGACAAAAATGCCGCAAAAAAGCGAAATTAATATATTTTTGTCGTCAAATAGAACGAGACTTGTGGTAAACCACAGTTTTCTTTCGTCTTTTCGAAATTGATTGTCCTTTTGTTATTGTTATGAAATTTTATGACTTTTTTATTTAATTAATCACTTTCCTAAATGCATTTATATACTTGAATGTTCCATACCAATTGCATAATGATTTGAATTTAAAAAAAATAATTTTATTAATTCTATTTCATATCTCTAGATAACATAGAAATATTTTTTCATGCGAAAATCCTTACCGATACTCCCGTCGGTCAGTAACAGTTAGACTCGAACTCACTAAATCCGCACGCCGTCTCGAGTCGCCCGTGACCAGATAAGTCACAATAAGTCAATTCCCTCTCCCTATTTTTAGTTTCTGTTTCTTACGATTGATCTAATGATTTACTGCTGAATAATCAGAGCTCTAAGGCTGAGATTCAGAGACGAGTCTAAGCTTGAACTTACGCTTCCATCTGTCAAAATCAACGGCCTACCCTTAAATTTGTATTCAGAGACGTTCGGAACACGACTTAAACTTAGCGTAAACTAAGATAAGCCAAGTAGTCAATATCGACTACTTAAGACGGAACTAGCGCCACCAAGTGGGCTAAGGTGTAATTAATATCTACAATAGTTACCTGTAATTAAAAAGTTGTCAAGTCCGAATAAACTTCATCATATAATCGCGCGCGTGCTATTATTTTCTTTTTTACATTATGTATTAGCATCATAAAATGTAAATAAATGTTAAGCTATTCGAAAAAATGTTGTGCTTTTTTTATTCCTCCCAGTAATTCATTAATAATTATGTATAGAATAATAAACTTACTTCTTGGCATCTCGGCGAGTTATTATATGCCCTTGTTATTTCGACCCTCAGCATCGATTTCTTTTTATTATAATCTGCGTCCGTTTTCTTTGATTCTAATATCGCGGCATGTGGACCAATTAACTCTTTAAGTAATTCTTTTTCGTAAGATGAAAAAGGAGCCTTTCTAGTAGTCATTATAACATAAGTTCGCTCACTCACTAGTCAAACTTTCATAACTCCCGCGGTTTACAGAGGTTTTAACATAAATAAATAGGTTTGTGTCTCAGATATTTTGTTTCACTCACTCCAATAGCATTTTGTATTTATTGTGATCCTGCTTTAATTTTTATTTACGCCTGGCTACACAGTTTCATAAAAACCGTAATTCACCGATGAACGTTTTGCTTTTAAAAATTGCCATAGAGAAGAGAGTGTAAACTTAGCTTAGACCGATGTAAGTTTGACAGGGACTGTGTCTCTGAATATGAATGTTGAAGATGCGCTTAGCCACGACTTGGCTTAGACCGGTCTTCGCCCATCTTATGTTCATGTCTCAGAATCTCAGCCTAAATGTATTTGTTTAAGCGTTGATGAAGCTCAATTTAGCAATCAAATTATAGAATGTGGTTGGATCTCATGTGTTAACTAACTGAGACTTGTCTAGTCTCATAAATTGCGCCAATCGTAGGTAGCTTAGTGGTTAAGAAGACGGCCTTGCGGTCGAGAGTTTCCGAGTTCGAATCCTGGCCATTACACTACCGACGTGAACCCACTCCTAGCACAAGCAATTTAGCTTAATTTCGATAATTTCGGTTGCTAATATTCTTAATAAAAATATAAAAAAACACTGAAGATCAGTTTTAATATTGGGAAATAGTTTTTAGGCGCTTATGGAACACTTTTTGCGTGAACAAAAATTTAAATTCGCGTCTTCGTCACCTAAGGCTTTGGCTGTCATTAAACGGGTCACGTTGACGTCACGACGATACAATTCACACCCAGTAACTTCTCACTTTTATTGGTTGTCTGACCCGTAATATTTGTTTTTACAATGTGAAGGTGTTTAAATGCCTGCCGCCATGATGATACTCTTAGTTAACATGTCTGTTCGTATAGCCAGGTAGAAATGCGTTTGAAGTAAGTTGAACATAAAGACCAAACTATTGTAAGAGATGTGCTATTTTTATAGAAGTAAGAAATGTAGTAATTAAATGTTTTTAAGTAGTAATGTAAGAATTTTATGAGAATTATTGTTTTGTAATTAGATTTTTTATAATTGGTGACCAAAACCATTTAAAAAGAAAAGCAATAAAAAGCCGAATTTTCAGTTAAGTATCTATTTAGAATTTAGCAATGGATCATTAAAGTCCTAATAGACGACCGGATTTGGTACGGACCGAACCACCGAACTTGGTACGCTCCGAACCCTATCCGATCGTGCGGAGAGGCGAGACGTTCGGTGGTTCGGTCAGTACCCAATACGGTCGTCTTTTAGGACTTTTAGGAGTGACAGTGGTGCCGATTCTGTAGCCTATCCCTCTAAACTACTTCTAAATTTAGTAATTTCGGTTGCTACTATACTTTATATGAAAAAGAAAAAACTGTTTTAACTTCAATTTCGAATCTTCGTTCTATTCGACGTCGGATTAAATTTAGACATTAATAAAACAGCGTGAAATATTAGTTTTTGTGAGTTATTATATCGTTTTGAAAAGAGTACATAGGTACAGTTTTTAGAGAGTTATGTAACAGCAAAATCGGCAAATTGATTGTCTTTTGTCTTGCATCATTCACACTCGCACGATTTCATTGTAAGATAGATCTCAAAAGATAATCTCCCCCATTCAATAAATGTTTAGAAAATGTTGCCTTATAATACCGACTTGAAAGTGAGATGTAATATTTAATATTTGGGGGAAGAGAGAGAGTGTGATTTATAAGTAGAATGTTAACTATCATAAAACGTATATTGTTTTTCTTTGAGTCCAAAATATGACTCAGTGCTTTACTAGCCAAATCAAAATATGATATGATTACTTTTAAATTAAGTTTAATCACTTTTGTTGATAAAATTATTAAATTCAATATATATTATGTATTGACAACTTTTTTAAAGATTTGTTTTATTTTCTTTTTCCTAACTTCGGAGTCCTGAGGATTCTTGGTTGCGGCTTCAGACCGAATAAAATTGATATAATTATGTAAGTATTGATTATCTGAATTCTTCATTATTATATAAATTTACCTTTTAAGTTCTCCATCCGACAGTTAACATACCTGCCCCCTGTTTGGAAATGTGATTGAATATACCTTTGCCTAACCCTTTACCCTTCAGATATTTACAGCCGTGGATATAATATGTATGTAGGTACATGTGAAAACATGTTTTGCCCTTATAGTCGATCGATAATTTATATTTAGGGTTGCATTTGTAGATATCATCGGAGTCAAATCCAAATTTGTGGGGTTGTAAGCCTTGTCCCACGGCCGCCAACTTGAAAAAAAAAGCAGTGCAAATGGATTTAATGGTTTATCTGACGACTTTTTAACATTTTTTGTTGCAAATAAGATTATCTACAACGTTTTTTAAGTAACTTCAGACCATTTTTATTTTATTATTTCCATCTTTTGTTGTGTTGTGCTAGTGAGTAAAATGTTGTGTGACGTAAGCTGGGGACGCGGCTTAACGCTCGCACTGAAATCAGCTGCTTTTCTAATGTCAGAAATGTCACACAATCACATAGTTGTATGTTTAAGGTTAGAATTGTACTTATAAGAAAGGAAATGAATATGAAATTATTATATAAAATGAACATAATAATGTGTCGAGTCGTATACTTCTCCTCAAAACCTAAAGTTTCGGAAGTGTTAACAGCTTATTTGACGCAGTGCAATGAACCTCCCTGGACCTCATACTTTGTGAAGGTGGAGTATATTATTGCCACCCATTTCCTGTGGATCTCGTAACTCGTACGGTGAATAAGGGTCAGGGCTGTTCTCTATCCGACAGTAAACATACAGCCCATTACAAAGTGCTTGATGGCAATGGGCTCGCCACTTATTACGTAGAACTGAACATAATAGTTGGCGGAATGTGAATGGATGTTAATAAACCTCTGCCTGCCCTTTCGGAGATTTACAGGCGTGAATATATGTATTGTAATATAAGGTCTCTCAAAATAAGTGCTTATATATTTATTTTGAAATTTGAATGTTTTTTGACACAGTATACAAATAAATTGATATTAAAGGACATTCTACACAATGGTGTCTAGAGACTCAAAATAGAATACCTTTTTAAGATCTCCAATTGCTAAATTAAAAGCATACTCTTTCCTAGCTTTTGCATGTAGTTTGGCTACTAAGGAAAGATCATCTCATCTAATTTATCAGGTCTCTCTGTTGCATAGATCATAAATTGAGCATGTAGAGCTATTAAATAGATTTTTTTTACATTTTTATTAAGAATGGTCAACAATAAAAGTTGCTAAATGAATTTTAATTTCTTAACTACCTAGACATTTCGTTAATTTTCTTTTCACTTTCAGCATAACTAAATACTTTATGGTTTTTTTCTAGTATAGTAGTGTAAAAAATGACCAGTTTGGTATGTCAAACTTTAACTGGAAGGTTGGAAAATCTAATTATCAAGTACTTCGGACTGGTTGCTTTCCCTACATGAAGTATCATTGCTCTAGAAAGGAAGTTGAGGACTTGAGAGCCTCAGACAAGTTCATGAGAGTCATAAAAGTTGTTAATTTTGGTATGTATGACTACCTGTGGTCCATGTTTTAACTTTATTTAGTTTAGTTTTAGTTTAATTGAAAATACAAAATGACAATTATATATTTTGAAATTTTTCAATGTTCCCATTTGATTAATATTAGATGCTGATGAGTTACATTTAATAAAGTCAAACTGTATTGCAGGTATACCATGTTTATTATACGGACTAGCAGCAACTCAACTAATCAAACATACGGAAATAGTGCACACTTCAAAGGGACCCATTACAATATATTTCTTGTTACCAGAGCACAAAGGCTCGTCATATTGACGCTTACTAGCTACCCAGAATTAGAACATTGGTTGTCTTGTATCTATATGAAAATATGGCCGTGCAATTACTGGAAGCAAGCAACTAGCAAGAACCGCTCTGGATAGCTTAGATTGAGTTTAATTTGTCAAAAAACTGATGCCGTCCGACTTAGGCTTGCGCACGCATGCAGGCTCCCGCTTTTTAGTGCAAATATTTAGAACAGCGTATGCATTTGCACGGAACAACAGGCAGTATAATACTATATCCCAAAAGTGTTATGTAGTTGTAATTAATGTTAATAAATAAAACATTTTTTGAAAAATACAATTTGTGTTAAAAGAGCCGTGTCAAATGTGATATCAGTAGTAGTCTGATATAAAAATTCACATGGATTACAGGAATTGGATCGAGACAGATAAATTATAGATCCATCTGATTCAATCCAAGCTTTAGTCTTGCGTGTAAATACTAAAAAATATAGTGAGTGGTAGTATCTACTTATCTTGTAGTAACATAGATTGAAATTTGGCGAGTAAGCTGGTTTTCACATAGAGTGGAGTGCTAACCAGTTTTGTGCAGGTCCTGGATGAGATTGTTGGAGATCCAAATTCAGAATTACTTGATATACTTTCCTTCTCAGCTGCACCAACAGTCCTGGCTATATCAGTATATACCTCACTGAAAGGGTAAAATAACACTGCCCTCGGAATGATCTCCAAGCCACTAAACCACTCGCCCCTGCTTGGTGGATTTTACGTAGGAATTATAGACGATTTTACGAATCGACGGCGCGCTGCTACCTGGACTGCGTTCTTGAAGGCGCTCCTAAGTTCCCCGGTGTGCAAGTCGGTGGATATGCAGTACACGCCAGCAGGTGTTCCATGGTCTGTAGAGCAACTCCATACTCACATCGCCGGTCTACGTCATTTGAGAAACCCCACCTATGCCGATTCTCACTGCTTTAACCGACCTGTGTTCAAAGTCTATTTAGGGACTTCCACCTGATCCAGTAAAGGTCATGCCCAGGGGGAAGATCAGAATTAGACCGAGCGAAGGGCTTTGTACGAATATGTGGCTTGTAGGTACCTATAGCACTCCGAAGAAATTGAGCAAGGTGAACTTCTTTCTCTCTCTCAGGTTCTCCAGTGTTTACCAGATAGGTACCTACCTATATTCCTGCATACTACTATATCTATAAAGCAATGTCAGCGAAATAGTATTTTTGCATTTGGTCAAGTATAAATTATTAGGTAAATTATATAGAATTTAAGCGTTGCATGGTTAGCATTCAGCGATAGTTTTGAGTTACAGTGGGATTCAAAGACTCAGCTTAATCGGTTATCGCCATCTCAGGGGCCAGATGAAAACAACACAGATACACATAACGTAAACCGCTGGCCACATGCAATATGGTCACCGGTTTACGCAGATTCGTAAGCACATAAAGCCCGTGTCACATATCTTAGACCCCAGTCGCGAGACAAACGAGGCCTTGACCGGCGCGCACTGATTGTTCTGTAGTATTCTATGCTTAGTGAATTTCAGGTCTATGCTATCTGCAAAAGACATCCAAGCAACGCACAGTAGGCTCAATTTAATTTCTCATAGAATTACGATATAAAAAAATTAACATTTTTTTTTAATTATTCTTTTAATGGTGATTTGTTCTACTAGTCCACACGATTCTTTAATGGTATGGGTTCATTTTGTTTACAGTCATATTCTAAAAGTTATGAAAGATTATTTATTTTTTTGTTTGAAAAAATATTAAAAAAATTAATATTTCAAAAAGCTCACATAATCTCCAAATATTATTTATGGTGTCGATAAATAAGTTAAATATTCTATCTTTACACATAATTCGGGAGCTTCGAAAATCCCCGAAACTGCGTCATTTTGGACCTCATTTTTTTATTTTTTAATATTTGTTTATTCTCTTGTGGAGGTTAAGAACCATAGTGCGTAAGGTGTTTATAGTAGTCAGTATAAAAATTAGTCAAGTGCGCAATTTTTTTTAAAATAAATAAATGTTTGGACATTCTCACACAACATCATCTAACCCAATTTAAGCCAATATAAGCTTGAGCTATGGGATCTAGACCACTGTTAAACACACTAATATATTTCTAAAGACATAAAGAAAATAAATAAATAAATATTTTGGACAATTACACACAACGCCATCTAGTCCAATTTAAGCTAATTAAGCTTGTGCTATGGATCTAGACAACTGATAAATATGTATACTTAAATACATTTGTTTTTGTAAATACATACATTATTATAGATAAATTACACCCAGACACAGAATAAATCTTTATGCTAATCTAATACATATAATTAAATTATACATAGAAAATACCCAAACTCCAAAACAAACATTCGTGGATCACACATATATTTGATTCGACCCGGAATTGAACCTCAGGGACGGAAGTCGCACTCTCATACCACTATGGGCCACTGAGGCAATCTGGTTATTAATTTTTTTTACAACTACCCTCAAGTCATCAGTCTATTATTCTGTCAGTATGTATTCTATTAGTCCGTTTTTTGCTTTTGTGATTAACGTACGCTATTATATGTTCGAATTATGGAAGGTTTATTTTCTAATCTTGACGTATTTTTAAAATTAAAAGAAAGTGGAAGTTTAAAAAATAGTGAGATAATGTTCAATCTCGTTATATCACATTTAACGGAACAGTTAAATGACGATCAAAACAAAGCTCTCAAAACATTTTGTAGGACATATTGTTTTAATCTTCAAAGAAAATGGACCTTAGCGGGTTGCAAAAGTTCTGTTTTTGTAAATAAATATAGTTCTTGGTTAGATTCGCGTGTAAATTGGCCTGAATTTATCAATAATTCAGCAAGTGATAGTGAGAACGTGCACTCGATTGCTGGCCCTTCTTACGTAAGTACTCCTTTAACAACTAAAACCGTTGGAACTTCGACTCAGATTAGTCCAAGGAAACCTTTTTCTGATTTAGGGTCTAAACAGAAAAAAAAGCGAATTGAAAATACTGAATCTAATTCCTTTTCTTTTGACAAAGAAGAGGAACAGTCTTATTTTTATTTACGTTCATTAAAGGCGTGTGGTAAAAATGATATTGCTGAAATTTTAAATTATCTGCTCAAAAATCCTGAAGAGGTAAAACATGTAAAGGAATTCATTTTTGTTCCGAAAAAAACGTTATGTCTTCTGAAAAAGCCTTAGGTAATAATCCTTTAACAACTAAAACCGTTGGAACTTCGACTCAGATTAGTCCAAGGAAACCTTTTTCTGATTTAGGGTCTAAACAGAAAAAAAAGCGAATTGAAAATACTGAATCTAATTCCTTTTCTTTTGACAAAGAAGAGGAACAGTCTTATTTTTATTTACGTTCATTAAAGGCGTGTGGTAAAAATGATATTGCTGAAATTTTAAATTATCTGCTCAAAAATCCTGAAGAGGTAAAACATGTAAAGGAATTCATTTTTGTTCCGAAAAAAACGTTATGTCTTCTGAAAAAGCCTTAGGTAATATGTTATCTTTAAAAATGACAAAATGGCAATATAATGCTATGAGAAAATCAATTCAAGACGAAGGCGTAGTTTTACTACCCTCTTACATTTTATTCAAAAGGCAAAAAATGAATGTTATCCATCAAAAGATGATGTGGAAATAACAGATATTTCTGCGCAAATAAAATTACAGGCTCTTTTAGACAAAACGGCAGAAAGACTTTTAAAATTAGTTGAAATACAAGACGATTACAATAACCTAGAATTAACTAGTAAATGGGGTTTCGATGGTGCCTCAAGTCAGTCTAATTATAAGCAGAAAAGTGAGACCAATGATGATGATAGCAGTATATTTATGGGAAGCCTAGTTCCTTTAAAACTAACATGTGGAGAACAAGTTTTGTGGGAAAATAAAACACCTAATTCTACTTTTTTTTGCCGTCCCCTGTTTTTTAAATTTATGAAAGAGACGCAGTTAATAATTAGGAGTGAAAAGGAGAGGATAGAATCCGAAATTAATTGTTTAAATGAAACTAACGTTCTAGGAAAATTGATTCGTCACACGTTACATTTAACTATGATTGATGGAAAAGTGGCATCAGTACTGAGTGAGACCTCTTCACAAACTTGTGATATTTGTAAGGCCACACCTAAAGAAATGAATGAGTTGGACATATTGTCACAAAAACAATGGAATACTGAGGTGTATAAATTTGGCATATCATCACTTCACGCTTGGATCAGATTCATGGAATGTATTTTGCACATATCCTATAGACTAGATTTTAAATCTTGGATTGCGAAAGGTGAAAATAAAGCTAAATTGGAAAATAAAAAGAAAGAAGTTCAAATAGCTTTTCAAACTAGAACTGGTCTGCTTATTGATATTGTTAAACAGGGTCATGGTACCACTAATGATGGGAATACGGGCCGCAGATTTTTCGAAAACGTAAATACTACTTCTTCTATTACTGGAGTAAATGAAAATCTTATTAAGCGGTTTTCTGTCATTTTAGAAACATTGTCATCGGGGCTTCCTATAAATACATTTAAATTTAAGGAATTTACAGATGCTACATTGGCTTTGTACATTGAGAAATATAAATGGTTTTATATGCCTGCAAGCGTGCATAAAATACTTGTGCATGGTGCAGACATCATTGCCAATTTCGGTCTTATCCCAATAGGAAAATTGTCTGAAGAAGCCGCTGAATCTAGAAATAAAGATTTCAGGAGGTATCGAGAACACCACTCAAGGAAATTTTCTAGAAAAGCAACAAATGAGGACATTTTTAATAATTTTATTGTTACATCTGATCCATATATTTCTACAATTAGACCAAAATTCGTTAGGAAACATAAAATAATATCCAATGAGGCACAATCCTTACTATTTACTACTGAACAAGATAAAGAATATGACGAAGAATGAATGAAATATAATATTCGAGGTTGATTCTTACCTGAGGCCATTTGAGACAATTTTTTTTCAGGTTTAATATTGTTTTTTTATTAAATAATTATTTTTATGTCAGGTGTATAATAGACAGTCCATATAATTATTTTTGCCAGTGGATTAGGCCTCTTGGGGACACCACTTAAAAAAAAACGCACTTGGTTCTTAACCTCTGGGGTAGTGTGGAATAGAGAACATACACATTATGTATAATTAATATTTAATTAGTTAACTATTTTTAATTATTTCTAAGCATAACATAAGAATTAATTAACTGTTTCATGTTATAACATTGTTACCGTATAACTTTTGAAATACTAACTTTTTGGATTTATGCCCATAACATAAAACGATTATAGACAGAAAAGGAATCACTTTCTATAGTTTTTTCTCCCTAATTCCACAAAACGATATTTCAGTCCACTGTGCAACGTGTACCTACTGCGCGTGAAACCACATTTTGGGCACATTTTAGGTCCAAGATATGTGACTCGAGGTATACAGATGCTATTGCACCATTTAAGCTCTTTGCCAACTATACCGTTTCATACAATGATCGTGCTAGGACCGTATTAGACACAGAAAGCTACAAGATACGGATTTCTAAGCCCACTGAAATGGATTGACGGCGTTTATTGCTCGTATGATTGCCCGTATGATGTTTCTGCTGAAATCGATAGGAAACCGTTTCATTCTCATAATGTGTAGGCACAGTTAACACCTGAACGTCTTGGAAGTGCCTAAAATAATAAAATAAGTATGGCCGCCGACAAAAACTGACGGACCGTATATATGGCACGCGACGGTGCTGAGCGGTGACGGAACGGTGTAGTGGGCGTAGTTTCATACTTTTCAATACCAATAATATTTTTTGCCTGACGCGCTCCTAGCATGGTCATGGCTTGATATGGTGTAGTGGGCAGAGTCCTTTAATTCACATATGATTTTTCGATCACCAATCGGTGTCGGTGTGCTCAATTATCACACCGTTTCAGTCTGAAACGATTTGAAATCTGTAACTTTCAGATAAAGTTAAATCGATAAACATCAGTACCTGCCTACATAAGTAGATGACCGCAACTTCATCTTCGAAATTAAAATCCCTGTACTGCTACCTATCACTGTACACTACTATTGTTTACCTCAGTGACACTACCTATCAATTTCTGTCAAAACCGACAACACGCGTATTTGCTAAGCGCGCCTATGCGTGTGAATAAAATCAATGTAGACGAATGAGCCACACTTAGTCGTATACGGCCGAACAGAGCGAATGTCAAATAACAGATTGTAAGGTTTCGTTCCACCTGCATAAAAGGGTAGGTAGGTAAGGTTGCTACCAGTGACGAAGGGTGAAAATGTTCAAAGTGAAGCCGACAGGAATCAGGTTATAGGGACACCTCGCCACTGGTAGCTCCAGTGAACATGGGCTTTAAAAGTATTATGCATACATTTTGGTATATATTAAAAATATCTAGGTCTACATACTGTTACAATTCGAAACCCAATGCAACGGACCCAAAGAGCTGAATAGAATTTGGTACACCAATACAGGCCCATATATCGATGACGCAGTCCTCACTCCCCTGTAAAAGAAAGTTAAATTTATTTTTATTAATAGTTAGGCATAGCAGGTAGGTCAGCCAGCTACTGGGATTAACGCTTTTTTTCAGTGCGATAATCCCCACGAATATTCCCCCACCGGCTTGCGGGGGCGGGGAAACCAGCGGGCACTTATCACTCTTTAGTCAGACTACCCCAACTTCTCGTAATTCTCACTCTTTCCTTCTTTTTCATCTTAGCGTTATTCGCAGTCGCATCCGAAGCTTTCTGCTTGGAGTCTGAGGTCCGCTTTACCAGTCTGACTGCGGATTTTGGCTGAACTTCGATATTTTCTGTTAGGCGACTGCCTCCACAACCCAAAGGTGATATCGAAGTATTGCAGCTAGACCAGTTGTTGGACTTTTAAGCGCTCCAACTACCCGTAACGACTAGATGATATTCGTATGGCAATCGGCGGCTTAACGTGCTCTCTATTGTATTATTATATTCATGCATACAAATATTTGCACTGAACGGGGATCGATCCCGCGCCTTCTGTGTAGCGGCCACGTTTACTACCGCTACGCCACGGAGGCTGTCAATTCTCCCTCTTCCCTTCTCCCTATTTTCAATATCTTGGCTCTAATCACGACAGAAACCTGCACTTAACGAACAAGCCGGTTGACTAGTGCCTAAGTCAACCTGTGTAAATCTTTTATATAAAAATGAATTGCAATTCTGTTAGTCTCGCTAAAACTCGAGAATGGCTGAACCGATTTGGCTAATTTTAGTCTCGAAAGGGAAGATTTAAACGGTGAGAAAATATGGAAAATTGCACCTTTTTTTATTCTGAGGCGGTAGGTACAAAGTTTGCTGGGTCAGCTAAACTCGAGAACGGCTGAACCGATTTGGCTAATTTTAGTCTTGAAATATTTGTGGATGTCCAGGGAAGATTTAAACGGTGAGAAAATATGGAAAATTGCACCTTTTTTTATTCTGAGGCGGTAGGTACAAAGTTTGCTGGGTCAGCTAGCGTGTAATAAATATATTGCGGCAATTAAGTAGAGCTGTCGGATTCGTGGTGGAATGTCAGAGGTGCAAATGATGATAATGGTAAATAATGCTTACGTAAACACCGAAATCTGCATGTTGACAATTCTGCCGATCCTCTTGTTCAGTATAAGCTGCGTTTCCACTCTACGCACATGGGAGCGCGATAGCTTCACCACTGTTTCGTCCAGTCCGTCAAATATAGCTTCTACATCTATTATCATCATTTCCAGTATGTTACAATAATAATGTATTAAGATATGGAACATAGTGTAGACATACACTAAAAACACCATGTAATTTATTTCATTTATGTATTTATGTTTCTAAATGTTTTTTTATTTACTTAGGTAACTTCGTATCATAATGTTGGCCAGTATTCTAGAATAATACTCATATATGAGTCTTGACTTGAACTAGTATTAAGTACCTACCTTTTTATGCGGGTATGCCCACGGGAACCTACCTCGTCATTTAGCGATGGTGGTTATATCGAATTCGGATTGACTAAATTACAGTCGTGTCTGGTTACCCAATAAGGCTTTTCCTCGCACCCTGGATGATCATGGGCATTCTAAGGTTTTAAGATGGCCCACTCAGGTCTGTGACGCATGGTTTCCCCATAGAAGCCCGGTTGCCCATCATGCTGCTGCGCTGATCTGCTTCTGCTAGAGAGATAGGCGATGGTAATTGTCACCCCCAGGCCTATATTTTGGAGAACCGGGTCGCCCCTTGCTCTTCACTGTGCAGTCTGCCAGTCAAAGGGACATGGAGAATGCCTCCAAGCAGCCCTGTACACTGTACAGGGCTGCTCCTGCCTCGGTCAAAATAAGATGTAGGTGGTAGATGACAGATTTTAGACCTTTTTTTTACGTGCGGGAAATCTCCACGGATATCCCTCCCTCCAGAGCCGGAGGGGTAGGTTATGTCGGACTCGAACCGACTAAACCGCACGCCGCGCGCCGTCTGGGGGTCGTAGTGCTAGGCCGAAGGTGAGGTTGTCAGGCAACATATCCCTCGCACCCCGGCTGACCCAACCGTCCACGTACCTACATAATTATTAATATTTAATAATAGTCGTCCCATGGCCCATGAAATCACTTCATTGCCCTTCCTCTTATGCCAGCATTTCGTAAATATGTGAAGTGCCATATTCTTTTGGCAGACTTGATAGCGCCAGCTTTGCACGTTTCTATTGGCAAGAAAACTGATTGTGAAGAACTGAAGATGGTTGTAGGTGTAGGAGAATGTGGAATACTCAAGTCGTGGCTAGGTAGCTCAGTGGCCAGAGCCTTCCCCCGTAAGGGACTGGTGACGGGTACGAGTTAAGTCTGATCATTTCACTTTTACCAATCTTAATTATGAATATTGATTACTCGCACGAAATCAGCACAATAGTATTTGAGCGAAGAGGTGCCAGCATGTGTGCTCTCGCATGAGGCAGCAGGCGGCTTAATACGTAGGGTATTCTTCAAAACTTTAAAGGTGCGGATAACATTGAAAACCACTTACCGCTACCTGATTGAACAAAATATATTGAGATGAACGATTCTACGAATAATAAAATTTCGTAGGTTGGGGTCCCGGAGGAATCGTCATTAGGTAGCCACACGGGAACCGGTAATGGCCTGACGGTGTTTTCATCTTGCGTGAAGGATAAAGTCTGGTAACCCAACACCATCATTGGTAATAAGGAGTAACTTAAGCCAATAGTTACGGAAAACACAAACCATACTATGTACAATTGCCATATTTGTAGCTGGCACTTCAAGAATGGTTGTCTGGAAACATCAATCGTCTGTGAGAATCAGTGATTTAAATCTCACCTACACTGCTTCTGTTACACAAATAACATTTCTAAAAATCTGGGTTGATTTTTAATCTTTTATTATATAAATATAGGTGGTACATATTGAAATGATAAAAAATTGGTATAATTATCTACTACCTATATTTATTTAAGTATATCTGATATTTTCTTGAGGATCGTATAAATTGTAGCATCTTCTTTAACGTTTTAGAGCCCGGGAGACCTTCACGGAGAGAGAGAGAGAGAGTCCTTAGTTTGGGTGAAAGACCGTGGTTCATTACCCACTCAACATATCGACTTTCTGTACTTATATCAGTCGTTGGACTTTAGAACGCTCCATCTGTGATTTTGTGGCTACCGCGACTAACGCGACGGCGTAACGTACTCTGCCCTATTACTTACTGCCAGCAGGGGACATCGTTGACTAGATGATTGGTTGTGTGGACCATTTCACCCATTTCCTCTATTCCTGGTCTGGGTGTACATCCAGAGGAAATGGATGAGGGGTAGGTAGGTCCGACGGAACCCATGTGGGTACCTGTTTCTTTGCGAAAATTTGCGATCTGTTTCACCTTCAGACCCTAGAGGTCTTCTATGCCTAATGTGTCCTTCACCATAATCGCCTATCGTATCAGTAGGTATCAACATGGGGCATTGGGCAAGCATGTGGAAGCTGTTCTCTTCACCAGTGTCAGGTGCCTATTCAGTCGGCAGTGTCCTGTTATCACTTCTATTACAAGCCTCATGCCTCCACTATTCTTCGAGGGTTTCGTATATGGCTTGTTCTCTTGTCTGTGCTTTTTATAAAAACACTCGACTGTCTCAGTAACCTGTGATGGAGATTCTCAATTAGTTGCACTGATTACTTGTTATTTTATGAGCGATTGGTAACCCGGGCTCCCGGCCTACTTGATTGTCAACAGTTCATTTCTGGCCAGTTCATCCGTCCTGGATATTTCACCTCCTTCATCATCTCAAGGTCGTGAGTGAGAAAAATAAATAGTTTGGTTTTGGGAGGATTCAGGTTGAGGCGTATACTCCTCTACCCCATTCTACTGCTTCTTTCAGCCCCCTATTCATGATGTTGCACATTACACTGAGGACTTTGTTTGTGATTAGGGGCACACACAGAAAAAGTTATTAGACGATTCAACGCAATCCCCACTTCCTAGATAAGAAATTAATTATCACTTTTTCATTAATAATTCTAACGAGTGTCATAATAAATAACTCTATTTTTCGGTTTTTAAGTAACTAAGTAGGTAGGTATATTAGTGAATCATTTTTACCTATATTTAAATCCCAGGCTACAAATGAGCAAAAAATCTTGCTTTCCATTAGATTATAAATGTTGTTATTATTCAAATTCATACTTATAGTCACCAAAGGTATGCCCCATTAACAAACAGTAGCAGAAACATTCAATTGCAAGATTGTAGTCCTTTAGGTATAGATAAATAGTGCCAGATGTTTCTAACTTCTAGCAGCCATCCCGTTGTGGTGACAGTGGTACCGACAAATGGCCAGAAGTGTAAATGAAGTAAAATATCAAAATTAATAGGCTAACTAAAACTTTTTTTAAATTTTTGAGGTATATTTTCGGCTCCACCTGTTACCCCCAAACCTGCACTTATGGAAGACTGAAATCGTTGGGCGACCTTATGGTTGATTCCGCTGCATCCTACACCAAACAAGGAAAAGTAATAGGGTTACGCGGTAAAAATCTCTGACCACGGCATATGATGACCTGAGTACGGAATCCCGTTTGTTAAAGAATATTCCATTTATTGCAAGTAACATACGCGATTGTGGAAAAAAAATATAGAGACTGATATCTCGTCTATCGAAATTAAATGTTTCTCTTCTAAGGATCTTTTTTACTGTTCCGACATTAAAAACCATTTTCTGTGACCATTTGGTTTTTAAGAAATACGTGCATTCGTAACTATTACTTGAGTGGTTATAAATCGATACACCACTTTTCATAATGAGGGCCTATTATTTTTTATGAACTTAAAAAGACTTACATTTTGAAGGAACATGCACTTCATTCGTTCTAAATTTAAAATCTGTGTGGAGTCGGTACGAGGCCGATGAACCCCCTAAAATTATGACGTGATGTGGAATAAACTATTAAAAAACCTTTTTAAAAACAATCTTTTTTTTTTTTTTCTTGCATTGTCATCCGAACTGAACGTGCATACCAAATTTCAGCTCAATCGGTTGAGGGCAAGTGCCTTAAAATTGAGTTGTAAGATTCCACCCGAACAAACATACATTGCAAGTTAAATAAAAGCTTGTAAAAATGCATTGACGTGAGTCTGTTTCATATTATTTTTTTTACTATTTTTACAATAAAAACCGTTCTATGTCGGTACAAATCCGTATAACTAAGTACATCTAACGTCGTTAGTCTCTAAATCAATTATTATAATGACCTATGATCAAGTGATTGCAACATTTAATGCACAGGTTACTGCGGCCATAATAACCTCGTGCTGTGTTCCCGGGGGTGAGTAGGGTAGCCAGAGCTAACTGGGAAGCTTTTGTGCTGTCAGCGGGAAGACCTAGGGCTTGTCCTGCTTTTTTTTTACACTGATGGCACAGAAACTTTCTGTTCTAACAGGATCAGCAGCGTGATTGTGACGCCCCTGGTGTTGCACACGTCCATAGGCTACGGTAGCCACTTTCCATAAGGTGGGCGTGTGCTTGTCTGCCACCTAAGTGGTATAAAAAATAAACAATTATGGAATACTTTTAAAATAATAGGCTGTAACGAATGGAAGTTTTATGCTAGTTTCATAAGGTTAGTTATAAGTTAATTTGGTTGCTATGAAAGCTGTTAAAAGTAATTAATACTTATGATGAGTTTGTCTACCTGGCTAGCTGGTGAGACTTGAGAATAAATAAAAGGGGACTATAACAATTGACAATTATAATCGATAAATACATACATTTAGGAAGGTAAGGTATAATATGAATGAATCTCAGGGTGGATTCGTAATAAATATTCTGCCGCGGCGTTTTTTTTTTGTTTTTTTTTTGGTCCGTTGTGAAGAGATAAGGGCACGCCGTGATTGCGGCGGTAAGACCCATCATGAGGGAGTGGCTAGAGAAGCCACACGGTAGCCTCTCGTACCGTCAGACGCAGATTATCACCGGGCCCGTGCCTAGTTAGCTTCGGGCGGTATCTGCATCTGATGGGTATAGAGCCAACGCCCGAGTGCCATCACTGCGATGCGAGCGTGGACTCGAGGCTGCACACGCTCACCGAGTGTCCGGCGTTTGACCGCGTGGTCACCCCCTCCCGAGGAGGGCCAGACCGAGAGGGATGGCCCTGGGTCAGCCGGGGTGCGAGGGATATGTCGCATGACAACCTCACCTTCGGCCTAGCACTACGACCCAGAGACGGCGTGCGGTTTAGTCGGTTCGAGTCCGACATAACCTCCCCCTCCGGCTCCGGAGGGGTGGGTATCCGTGGGGATTTCCCGCACGTAAGAAAAAAAAAAGAAAGTTGTGCAGAGATGGAAGTATGCACTTAGCTTGTTCACTCCCGGCTGCTAATGTTGCCGGCGTGCCAGGGTCCTCGCTGGTGTGCCTCACGGCCGAATGATGGCGTGAAGCCTGGTGCGAAGACCCTGGAAAAAGATAGAGTGCGGGTCAGTATGTCACATGGGAACTACGTCCAGTGACCCGCTAAAAATAATAGCAGGTGAAGATAATCTCCCCAGCGGCAGAACAGCGTAGCTAGAAGCTATAAGAAAATATATAATTAAGCAGTGCAAGTGGAGGACGTGACCTCTGCCTGTAGTGGTAATCGGCCTCGTGGCACTAAAGGTTAGGCTGAAATGGCACATACTAACAATAATATAATAAAATATATTTAGGCATGCATTAAGCAGGCCGTAAGCTGCACCGCTGGAAAGTCTTCACTTGTAGAAGTCGGCAATTTTGATCATAACCTACCCGGAGCAGACAGCAGTTGGCTGCCGGGGTCAAAGTGGCCTTCCTGGGCGAAGGGTAGCCGAAGAACGGGACCACTTCATTGTTCTTACAATAACATGTTAATTATACCAATATTATTAATGTGAAACCTAAATTAGACTGTCAGAAGAAACACGCATGTTTCTGTCAATTTAAATTATTTCTTCCTTATATCCTGTCTAATAAAAGAAATTATCATATTATGAAAGATTATCCATAAAATTTAATGTCAAGTTCGAAATTTGTCAATAATATTCATATTAATTCAGATCATATTAATTTTTTTACATCTATATATATCATAAGCTATAATTGAAAAAATCATCTTTGTCATAATGACATTATCAACATATGTCCCTTAATTATTTTCTAAACATATTTTAACTTAAGTCTTTAATTGCATTTCGTATTAAGATTTAACGGTTCAACAGAAGGGGCTTAGGTACTAGGGCCTTGGTATGAAAGTTTGTCATTTTTGAAGATTTCCTGATGAAATTTGGTACACAGATACTTTAGAGCATGGGAACGGATATAGGCTACCTTTTATCGTGAAAAGGGGGGGTGGAAGGGAGGGACTAGGGCCTTGGGATGAAAGTTCTCACATTTTCAGATATCCTGATGAAATTTGGTACATTGGGAATGGACATAGGCTACCTTTTATCGCAAAAAGGGGTAGAAGGAGGGTGGAGGGGATATGGCTATGGGTGAAAGGTTGTCTTTTTTGAAGATATCTTAATGAAATTTGGTACAGAGGTAGATTAGAGCTTAGGAACGGACATAGGCTACCTTTTATCGCGAAAAGAGGGGGAGAAGGGGGGACCAGGGCCTTGGCATAAAAGTTTATTTTTTTTAGAAGATTTTCTGATGAAATTTGGTACAGAGATAGTTTAGAGCTTGGGAACGGACATAGACTATCTTTTATCACAAAAAGGGGGGTAGAAGGGAGGGACTAGGGCTTTGGGATGAAAGTTCTCTCATTTTCAGATATCCTGATGAAATTTGGTACATTGGGAATGGACATAGGCTACCTTTTATCGCAAAAAGGGGTAGAAGGGGGGGGGGGAGGGGATATGGCTATGGGTGAAAGTTGGCCTTTTTGAAGATATCTTAACGAAATTTGGTACAGAGGTAGATTAGAGCTTAGGAACGGACATAGGCTACCTTTTATCGCGAAAAGAGGGGGAGAAGGGGGACCAGGGCCTTGGGATAAAAGTTTATCGTTTTAGAAGATTTCCTGATGAAATTTGGTACAGAAATAGTTTAGAGCTTGGGAACGGACATAGGCTACCTTTTATGCAAAAAGGAGGGTTGAAGGGGGCGACTAGGGCCTTGGGATGAAAGTTTGTTATTTTTGAAGATTTCCTGATGAAATTTGGTACAGAGATAGTTTAGAGCTTGGGAACGGACATAGGCTACCTTTTATCACAAAAAGGGGTAGAAGGATGAGGGGGGAATATGACTATGGGATGAAAGTTTGTCTTTTTTGAAGATATCCTGATGAAATTTGGTCCAGATATAGATAAAAGCTTGGAAACAAAGATAGGCTAGGTACCATTTGTCGCAAAAGACGAGGTTAAAGGGGGGGGGGGGGGGGGGGGGTTAGGGAATGAAACTTTGCCAGTTTTGAAGACATCCTGACGATATAAGTCGTCAGGCATTTTATGTAGGATATTTGGTACAACGATGGATTAAAGCTTGGGAACGAACATAGGCTACCTATTGACGCGAAAATGGTGGTATAGGGGGGTGGGGGTAATAAGGGAGGAAAGTTTGACAGGTTGACAGGTTTGAAGATATCCGGATGAAATTTGGAACAGGGATTAATTGGAGCCTGGTAACGGACATATGCTACCTTTTATCGCGAATAATGTGGTAAAGGGGGGGGGGGGATAAGGACTAGATAGAGTATAAAAGTTTATCATCTTTGAAGATATCGTGATGAAATTTAGTACAGAGATGGATTGGAGCTCGAAAATGGACATAGGCATCTTTTATTGCGAAAAAGGGAGTCGAAGGGGTGGAATAGGGCTAGGGTATGTAAGTTTGACAATTTTGAAGATATTTTCATGAGATTAGAGCTTGGAAATGGTCATAGGCTATCCCTTATCGCGAAAAAAGGGGTAGAAGGGGAGAGGGGAAGGGGAATAGGGCTATGGGATTAAAGTTTCTCATTTTTCAATGGCACAAAAAAGGGGGTGAACATGGCATAAATAGTAAGAATTTCTTTTAAGATGTCCTCATGAAATTTGGTACAAAGGTGAATTTGAACTTCAGAACGGACAAAGTCGAGTCGCGAACCAAATATAGAAGCGAGTGGAGAGGCGAGTAGAGGTTGTGATAGGAACGAGTGGATAGGCGTGTAAAGATCGAAAGTCGAGTAGAGTCGACTACAGGGGCGAGTAGATATGCGACTAGAGAGCCAGTGGAGATGCGAGTATAGAATCAAATAGAATGCAGTAAAGGGTTGAGTAGAGAGGTGAATAGGTATGCGAGTGGAAAGATGAATGTAGTGCCGAGTAGAGATCGAATAGAGAGTTGAGTAGAAGTGCGAGTAGACAGGCGAGTGGGAAGAGTCAAGTAGAGAGGCGAAAATAGAATCAAATGGATGGGCAAGTAGAGAGGCCAATGGAAAGGCAAGTATAGAGAAGAGTACAAAGTCGACTAGAGAGCGAAACAGAGAAGTCAGTAGAGAGTCGAGTATAAATTCAAGTATAGAGGCGAGTAGAAAGTCGAGTAGAGAGTCCAATATAGAGGCGAGTAGAAAGTCGAGAACAGAGGTGAGTACATAGTCGAGGACAAAGTTGAGTAGAGAGGCGAATTTAATGCTCAATAGCGTCGGATCAACACTAAGCGATAACCGACATTCACGCGGGCGGAGCCGCGAGTAACAGCTAGTATAATATAATTCTTATACAGATACAAAGGACAATCAGGAACAAAGAACGGTTACAGTCCTAACTTGCAAAAGTAGACAGGCAACTTTTAGTCCGCATGCATTGTTACTAGATGGCGACAAAGTTTCGGCAAACTTTTCTAATTTTTACTATAAAAAATTAACTTATCAAAAAAATACTTTAAACACATTATTATGACCGAATAAAACTATAAATATTCTAATAGGTATATATTGATTTTGTAGTTATTGTAAAAGTTATAAACAAAATGCATCATGCCGCTAGATAGCGGCTTCCTGAAATAGCACTCAATCAATTGGCCAGCAGCGGACTGTTGGACATCGGCCTCTCTCAATGCGCGCCATTTCGTCCTAACCTCCGCTTTCCACATCCAGTCTGTCCCAGCCACCTTTTTTTAGGTTAACCCACTGCCACTTCAGTGTACATAGTCCACGAGTTGATTCGAAAAATTTAGTTCTTTGTCGAATGACCAAAGGATGCCCATGGCCCGCTGCGTGACTTTTAACTCATGAACTAACCTAAAACACCACAGTTAAGCTTCCACGTTTTGGCATAACTTTGTTTTTCAGGCATAGCGGTATGAGGAAAGTGAAGACCCGATGTAGTTTGCCAACTGCTGAATCTGCCCCGGGTAGATATAGTTTTGAACAAATTTGAGTGTCACCCCTTCGATAGCCAGCGGTCTCGGCACGATATCTTCATTGAACATAGATACCCTTGGTTTTGTGCAAGTTCACAACTTTATTATAAATTTGTGCCAAACAATTCTAAATTAGTTTTAAAGAGCTCAAATTATTAATGTTTTTTTTTGCGTTTCGAATTAAAAATATTCTCTAGTAACTTCATCTTAAATGGATAGGTATATTATATTGTTACGAATAAAAATTGTTTTGACGACATAACTGACTTTGTCGTCACTCATTATCGAATGCAAAAACATTGTTACTCATATCTTCTGATAAGTGCTACTTATGTAGAGCATTAAATTATTTATATTTTGTTTATGAAGTCACTTTTATTACAAAATGCTACATCATCATTTATAATCAATGTCAATAAATGACAAATGTTAAACAAAGGGCTGTTCTGTCTTCATGACATATTTATAGTCAAATTTTTAAGTCTTACACTCCCTTCGAAGAGCGTGGGTCTAAACCTCTACGCGGTGCAACACGGGCAATGGAGACGGCAGTGCCTCTCTCTCTCCCAGGGGAGACGCCTACATCTACGGCAAATAGTGCTTGGCTGTGCTTGGAGGCCTTCCTTGACAAACAGAAGGTACAGTGGAGATCAGGCAAGGGACGAGCTGATCGCCGAGTGCAGGCCTGTCACCTCTTCACCTCCGCAGGCCCTACGGTGATACACTCGCCTACTCTTTCCGGGGTAGGTACCTTGGGGACACTGGGCTTGATATAACGGATAATTTTCTTAAAAACATCTTCAAAAGCCTTACGTATTTATTTAAGTTTAACTATGTAACTATAATTAAATTTCATTGTATAATATTAGATCTGTACATATGAAATTGGTGTTTTATCTTCAAAAGCCTTACGTATTTATTTAAGTGTAACTATGTAACTATAATTAAATTTCATTGTATAATATTAGATCTTTACATATGAAATTGGTGTTTTATCGAACTGGCCATTTTAATCTTAAAAATCCAGCGTTTGGGTAAGAATTCCAAATTCAAATTCCTTTCAATTTTAAGCTTCTCTATTTGCGTTTTGAATGTGATAATTCATTTGTTTTCGCGCTATTTAATTTTGCTTTGACATCATCCTATGCACAATATGTGGAAAACTTAAAATATCGCATTATTTTCGAATACGAGTTTCATCGCGGCACCAGCGCTGCAGAAACAGCTCGAAGGCTTGATGCTGTGTACGGAGAATCCACTGTTAAAGAAAACACACTATGTTTTTGGTTCAACGCTTTCGTTCTGGAAAGAACAATGGCAGCCTCCCATACATATTTTTATTTGAGAATAAAATGAGGCGTCTTTAAATGAAAAAAATACTATTTAATACAGCGTGATTACTTGTTCACTACGTACTAAATTTTGACTCTTGAGAAGGCCGAGTATAATAGATATTCGGGCTTGAACATTTTGTAGGTTATATCTTTAGATCACCTTTAATGTGTCAATGTTTTTGATTAATGGCATACCTATATACACTGAGGTAAACAATTAAATCAATACTTATATAGGTACTCAATTTTTGTTTATATTTATGTACCTACCTACCTACATGAATCACATTTCGCCAACATGATTTTCAGTCTCATTTATGTGCAAATGTCTATGTCGGTAAATCCTTTTTTCTTACTTGCCTATTTCAAGATGTTATGAATTGGAACTTCTAAACTAGTTAACATAACACACGTAGGACACGACGGTATTCCCGTCCAACTGAGCAGTCCGACTAGGGAAGTACCTCCGCCCTACAGAATACCACGGCCATAACAACCTCGTGTTGTGTTCCCGGCGGTGAGTAGGGTAGCCAGAGCGCACTGGAGAGTTTTTGTGCTATCAGTGGGAAGACCAAAGGCTATTCCCGCTTTGTCTTCTATACTGGCGGCACAGAAAGTCTGTGTTTACAGGATCGGCAGCTTAGTGACTCTCCTGGTGTTGCACACGTCCATAGGCCACGGTAATCACTTTCCATCAGGTGGTCCGTGTGCGAGAGGGGGGGGGGGGGTAGAGGAGGGGTAAGAGGGAGAGGGGGGGGGGGCAATCTTTATCATTCTATTAGTTAAAACATTATATTAGTATATTTTTAGGGTAAAAAATTAAATCATTTTATTTCAAAGTAAGTTTATTCATCGTCTCCTCGAACAATAATTGCATCAAGAAATTCTGCCGGTGCTGAAATATTTTGTTGACGTCTGGCCCATTCCAAATACCAGACAAGCGTCATCACATGAGCACAACAGCCTACAGTGCGACGACCAACCAAACAATTGCAGCAATATTCTAAGATTCCTGCCCCGCCTGGAATATCATTTTGTAATCCCTATATTCCAGGGTTGGGAAGTATAATATATTATTTTCATCCGCTGTAATATTTTCAAAATGGGATGACCTTCTGTTCATATTTATGAACTGGACCATGTCAGCCAGGTTGATATTTAAAGCCATGCGTTCTCTTATAATTTCCAAGATTTCATTCGCATAAATGTTGTCATGAAAGCGTACACCAAACTTGTTAAGGGGAGCCGCTGCTATTTGGAATGTCTGCATCATGTGTGGCAGAGACATATGGAAGTATTCTTGTCTGAAGAGTTTAAAATCTCTTTTGAAATGACCATTTACAGCCTCTACCACCCATTGACAAATAGTAACGCAGCGGTTACGGTTAGCTTGAGCTTTAGTTAATTGGTGTTCACCTTCTAAAAGAGATTCTGGCATACATTTTCTATAGCCACATCCCTCTAATAAACTAATACTGTCCCTAAAACCCCGGTCTAAGATGAACACATCACCTTCTCTGAAATATGGCCTTAGAGAACCCGTTGCAGAAAAAAGGTTGGCCATTATTTCAGCGTCTGATGTAGTTGCTTTATATGGACCAAAACAATCAACAATATATCCATCACATGCAACAATCATAAATGGCTTTAATAAATTCCTGTATTTGTGCAAAGAATAACTCTGTTTCTGGAACATATAATTTGAGCTCTTATGTATGTAAATGTAGGTGCCATCACATATTACAATGGCATTGCTGCTATTACCGTATAATCCGTTTGGGATCAACATATTATGTTGTAATAATTCCTCTCGTGTCATTTGATTAATTCCCAGATGCTCAGGAACAAAATCTTGTACTAAAACCTCCCTCACTTTATCCATTAGACATTCTAATGTGCGACGTGGTACTTCCACCAATGTTGAAATTCTCTCATCGGAATCACCAGTCCTCATTTTCAATAGCAGCGCCGCTGCCAGACCTAGACTGCCTCTTTTTATTTGTGTTATTCTAGGTACTTCTACAAGTAAGAGATTGAACTGTTCTTTAGTGTACCCCACCCAATATTCAAATACTCTGTTGTCCATTTCTTCTAGATTTTCAAAGTCAATTGCTGGACTAAATGAATTAACAAATGAAAACACATGTTGTATTTGGTCTGCGGTAAATGAGTCAATACTATTTTCTGATTCAAATAGTGTCTGCCATGTATCACTCCTTAAATGTCTAGTGAGTGTCCGTTGTGCTGAACAAACATGAGCTAGGTTTGGTACATAATAATGGTGATTGTGAAGAATAATTGCACGCAATTTATCTGATATACCATGCAATATGGTACTATTGCAGTTAGGGAAAACACAATGATTATTTGAGCTGGCCGCTCTTCTGTACTCAGGTAATACTATTGTATGAGTTGCCACAGGTTGAGATATCTCTTGTGATACTGCTGTTGATTCCTCTATTGAAATATTACTGCTACAAGGCAATGGTCCAGTATCATCAATATGGGTCATACGGCGTACCTCTCTTTGAGTGCGTAACCAGCATGGCTGGCACACACGATCAGATGCTGCTATCTGAAAATAAAGAACACTATTTTAATTTTCAACACTCAGAATTAAAACTATATATGCATTTTCCTATCATATCTATTCACATTTAAATGCATAACACAGACTGCTTTTTCCATGCATAACATTTTTTAAATATTTGTTGGGACCTTACATATGAAGCTAAGATGATGATGACGATGAAATACCATTTTATTGTTTTGAAAAATATAATATAACCAACCTGTCTTGGTGCTATTCTGCTTTCTATAATATTAATCATGGACTGCTGCAGTTCAGACGGATTGTCCCTCAATATTTTATCACTTTGACGTCGTAAAATGGAACAACCACATAAAATACACACATTAGTATGGCCATGGTGGCTAGGTCCAGCTTGTGGTTCATCATTTTGATTGGCTTCTTGCTGCAAATTAACATTCACGCTGTACATAGCCAGATCTCTACATGCTTCACATACATAGTCTTCATCAGTAATCTGAAAAACATAACATAGTAATGTGTAAACTTAGTTTTAATGTTTGTTTTAATCAAGCAATGTGATGTTCAGCTTTCTAAATAAATTGAATGGTATAACTCATATGAATGGTTTTGGGATCACTCAACTAGTTTCTAATGTAAAAGGTATGCCTAATAAATCTCAATACTTACGATTCGGGGATACAGCCAGCTACAAAGTAAAGTGGTAACTCGGGTATCAAGTTCCAAGGCTTGATATCGGCGCAGTGTATTGACGCATATATTGCAATTGATGCATAGAATACGGGTTGGCCTACCACGTCCTCCCATCTTGGCGGCAGCAAACAAGTTTCAAAGCAACGAGATCCACAGAATAGGCAAAATCGGAATCCAATATACAAACAGCACAGTCACTCAGGTAAGTATCTGTATCAGAGTCCGTAGGAATGCAGGGGGTCACAAATGGGAAAGATCAGAGTCCTTAAGCAGTCTGGGTCACAATACACTTTAAAAAACGGTAAAGATGATCGAAAATTCGAAAACACTCGCCACGACAAAACAACAGCGCAAACGTCGAATGTTGCCATAGTCATTTTTTTTGCAATGGATATAGGGCTTTTAGAATCTTTGAACAGTGTACACAACACAAGGTATGTTTTTATTTATATTGCATACATTCATTACAGAAAGCCTGTGAGGTTGAAAAACATGCATTTATAAATATATCACTAACTAACATATTTCATTGATTCAGTTCTTACAATAATTTATAAAACTAAAAATAATTACAAAGTAGACTTTACTACACATTTTACGACCTGTTAGAATAGCTGCAAAATGGTAACACTGAGTTGATAAGGAAATAAATTAATCAATTAAGCTCTTATTAATTTGTCTTTCTTTTCCTCGGCCCTTATTAGCTTAGACGATAATTTCATAAAACGTAGATATTTACTAGAATCATTTTGCTATTAATGACATTTTAAGACGCTTAAATTTTAGTCAAATATGATTTCGCCATTGTTCTTTGACCTCCAGAATAAAACTCGTGGAAGGCCAGAGACTCTAGTTGTCAATGAGAATTTTAAAGTGATCGTGGAAGCGGATCCATCTCAAACCTCATCAGAGTTAGTTGCAGACTTCGGTGTGAGTGATTAAATCATTTTAAATCATTTCAAACAAATTGGAAAAGTGAAAAAGCTTGAAAAATTGGTGCCGCATGAACTAACAAGCAAACCAACATACACGCGTCGACTGCTGCGTCACTTTACTCGACCGTCACAATAACGAGCAGATTTTGAATCGTATCAAAATTATAATTAGAATCCCAAATCACAGTGTTTAAACTCTGGATAACCGGCCAAATTTAACCCCATACGAAAGTTCAATCAAAAAAGCTACCGGGTAATGTGTGGTGGACCAGCGTTGGAGTCATTCACTACACCTGCCCCGATTGACTGGATTCACTGGATTTGACGTATTTGACATGCGTTGACGACTGTCATATACGTCAAATCCCATACATTCGTCATTCTATTCCACCAAACGCCAGCTAGCAAATTGCCACTTGTCTAGAGAGGCTGGTCTGGTCAGATGATTACGGCAGATCTGTATTTCCAACAATTGGAAACTATGATGGAAAAGTTCGCCGTTAAACAGCCGAGATTGGTCAACTGCTCTAACCCACTGCTGCTTCAGGACAACGCTAGACCACACACTGCACAACAGACGGACAGTCGTAAAACTAGAGGGCTAGGATTGGCATATTTCCGACACCCGGCATAATCCCCGGACCTTGTTCCAACCGATTACCACTTTTTTCGGAATTTGAATAATATTTTAATTGGAAAAAAATCAATTTAGTTGAGTCAGTCCAAAACGCCTGCAAAGATTTGGTTGATACTCGCTCCCGCATTTTTTCAGCAAAGGAATTAATAAACTGCGTAAAAAATGGCAAAATTGCATAGATAACAACGGTACATACTTTGAGTGATTGATTAAAAAAAAAAAGTTTTTCTTTTTCCATATAAAAAGACACCAATTTCATATGTAAGGACATAATATTTGTATGTATTGTAGCGCTGTTGTGTTTTATCAGTAATCCAATGACTATTGTGTATAACTAATTGCGTTATCATGGCCGCGACTGCGATATTTCGTCCCGTTTGCTCATCATCTAGGTGATATATAAGAAAAAATGTTATGACTTTTTTACATTTCAACATCGGCCGAAGAGTCGTAAAGTAATATTGTTATATACCGAGAATATTATTTGGTTAGCAATTTTACTTAAGCGTGCCATAATGATTGGTGCATTGACTCTCGTCCTGCTGATACCGGCTCTGGTGGTTTATTTTTACAGAAATGCCTATAAACGATTGGAGAACTTCCCACCAGGTGAGTACATGTAATATTTTAATAGATATGAGATAATTTTATTTGGGTATTAGAAGCATGGTTAGGTAATCATATCACTCTTTTTCATCAATCCCAGTCGCATCAGAATCTTTCACTTCGGAGTCAAGGTTCGCTTTTTTTCTATTCTAACGGCGTGTTTGCCTGAACTTCGATGTTTTTTTCGTGATGCAACTGCCATCTGACATTACTAGTAGAGACAAAACAATAGGTACATAGTAAATGTTCCGAAAACTCAAATAGTAAAATGAACTTATTTAAGACTGCCACAATAATATCAATAAAAGTTTCTTTCATTTTATTTTGGTACCTCATTTCAAGTGCATTGACATCTCTTTGCTTAAAATATTTTCATACTAATCGATTAAAGTTTGATGTTGGGTTTGTTTGAGTTATTGGGTTAATGACAAATCGCCTCTCACTCACAGCTTCTGGGATACTTTAAAGGAAACGATCTATTGAGCGACCGATAGTACAGCTTCCACTACAGTCGCTCAACTGGTGACCTTATCTCACAAATCGCTGAGTCAATGTGAGACATTAATGAGCCTTGATAGAAGGGAAGCGAAGGCCTTGTTGTGGAAGTTGCCATCTTATGGACTTCCAGAGGGACAGTGCGAATGCATTGTCAGTTTTTTTTCGAAAAGAAGCATCCAATCCCTCCCTAACGTCAGTTTCTCTGACCGCATAGACATAAACGCTGGTGTACCACAAGGCTCAGTGTGGTCTCCGACCCTGTTTCTGCTACATATCAATGATATGTTGTTTAATTACTTCATCCATCGTTATGCGGACGACACCGGACAGTTACACGGGCTATGCAAATACCTACCTCTCAGTCCGAGGTGGAGAAAAGTCGCGAACAACTTGTACCTGAAAGTAAGTCATTACACAATTGTGACGCCCCTGGTATTGCACACGTCCGTAAACCATGGTAGCCTCTTTTCATCAGGAGGGCCGTGTGCTTGTCTGTCGTCTATGTGACATAAAGAATCTCCAGGGTGTGTTGCACGCGTTGGCGATGTCAAGGGACATATCACTTCGCTTCGAGCAACTGCATCCGTCGCCATACTCCTCTCACGCATTATGGCAACCACAGTGGCGGAAGTCATATTCAGATCCAGTGGCGGTGCCTCTATCGTTGTGGCGCCTGTGTGCGAAGCACACTTCGCACATATAGGTGGCGCGGCCGTGGTCGCGGATTATACTTAGTCCGAGTGAGTCTTTAGCACAATTACTATCGCCGTGTCATCAGAGATTTTCTATATAGTTGGATGTTGGTGTCGTATATTTTTATGTACTTACCCATTTGACTAAAATAACTAAATCCAATTTTGTTAATAGGCCCACCGAGTTTGCCAGTATATGGAGGTTTTTGGATTGTCTTAGCTCACGAATTCAGAAACCTCCCGGAAGCGTTTCGAAAGCTTGGACAGAAGTACAAAACAAAAATTGTAGGATTATACATGGGCTCAGTACCAGCAGTGGTGGTCAACGATCCTGTTCTAATAAAAGAAATGCTGAATCGTGAAGAATTCGATGGTCGTTCCGACATAATACTCTCCAGATTGAGATCATATTGGAAGAAACTGGGTAAGCTTTTTAACTCTTTACTTATGCGACAATAAAGTAGGTAGGTAGGTAGGCTCAGCATGGCGACATAGACATACATATCCATTCGCTTCTCTTCGACCCATGAAATTGCTGAAAAAAGGTATCACGTGACCAAACAATATCTTTCTTTGAGCAATGAAGTCGAAGAGATATATTATAAGCCTATACCTAGATGTGTATATATATCTATACCGCCATGTTGAGGCTACTGGGGAGATCCGTGCTTGTATGCTATCTAAATCGTGATGAAAAAAACTTCATTATCTAATGTATCTTTACTGAAAAAGGACGTCTTGATAGTAGGTATTTCACTACAAACAAAACATCTAATGGTCAAAGGAGCGAGTTCTTTAGAATGTTTTCCATTATTTATTTTTATTTCGAAGTAATCTTCCAATCGTTCTTATTTGATCCTTGAGGAAATTTCATTAAATTCATGAAACGTTCGAGAAATCATTTTAACATAATTTTGTTATTTCCGTCAGTAAATAATTGTGGTAGATAGCTCTAGCGTCGCCTCTAGAAGTATGTATAGGAGAATTTCGAACATTGGAGGATTGAAATTAGAGCGTTACTGAATTTCGAATATATTTGTTTATTCTCTCACCAAACTTCAGAATAATTCTCTCCCTCCAATGCATCATAAAAACAAAATCTCATAATTACCGTTAAAGCTGTTTTTTTTTTTAAATATTACTGTGATGAAACAGGTGTAGAATTTAACCATTAGTTGATGTTGATAAAATTTAGATATAACTAAATTTATTAACATCAACTAATGGTTAAATATTAAATATAAAGTCTTCGGTTCTACTCAATCGATTGCGATTATACATAAGAATTTAAGAATAACGGGCTAGGTTTTACCTAAAATCTAAAAAAAATCAATAAAAATACATTAGACGCGGTTTATACAAAAGAGTCGTCCCCGCCTCGTCTCTTACCTTATGTTGTGTACAATAACGTCGTTTTTGGCTTAGAGCGTTTTCACACTCATACGATTTCCGATCCGGTATCGTTGTCGGACGCCGATAGCCGACATCCGATAGAGCACACCTTGTGCTGTTTTCACATTTATCCGATAAAATCGTCCCGATACGGCCATTTGCTCGAAAGCACAAACTAGTTAGGGATGCTGGGAGAAAAAAAGAAAGAAAAAAGTAGGTACAAGCAATTTTCGACCTTATTGACATGTCATGATATCGAGTTTTTTTTCTTATATTCGTCAGCGTCATCAATTAAAGCGAAAAGACATGTAACTCTAAAAATGTCCTTAAGGTCGAAAATGGCTTGCAGTCACTGTTTAAGTCTCTTTGTGTTCCGATGTCGGGCCAAAACAGTGGTGTTGGCTCCGATATCCGATATCGGGCCGGACAATGTGAAAGAAAGATACATATCTCATACATTTGATTGTCACGCCTCTAAATGACGACGCAATTCTCATCTAAGACAAAAACGACGTTATTGGACACCATAAGGTTTATATTGTGTTACTTAAATTGTCCGCCACCGGAATACGTTGCCGCGACGTCTCTTCTGTATAAAATCCGTCCAGTAGTTTTGGGGCAAGCAGCGTTTTTTTAGGTAATCTACTGTGGCCTGAAATATTCCCAATGACTAGTGTTTTAAGAGTGACAAGCACTTTTTGACCAGTATGAGTTATCGATGATGACCTGAGAAGCCAACCGCTAATCATATGCCTCATAAAATGTTAAAGTCACTCAAAGGTTAAAGGCGAGGTTTATCGTTTATCGATGAGATACGCGAAATACGCTAGTTTCTAAGTAAAATTTATAGTTCTTAAAATAGTTTCCAAGGTCGCAAATATTTGTCTAGACCTGTGAATTTGCCGAGGTACAACGCGGTGAACCTTTAGTTCGGACAATAATATCTACAATTTAAATCAATACAACATTTTGATTTGCTCTTGATACCTTAGTTTTAAGATCATTTTGTGCCTTGCAGTCAAGATATTTCTGACGCTGACTGTAGGTATACTTTTGCTTATGCAGTACCTACAATGTAAGTGACCACGGTACATCACAGTTTGATCTAACCTGATGTACCTATACTTTATTTTAAAAAATCGTAACATTATAAACATTGACTTCTGACTGACTGACTGATTCATATTCGCAGAGCTATACTACTGGACTGAGTTGGACCTCTACAAACCTAAATTTGTGGGAGTTTTTTTACTATGTATTGGAGTAATGTTGTGTGTGTTGGACCAATGTTTGTTCTCCGATGAGTCTGGTAGTAAAAGACTAGTGGACTGTATAATACTTTATAATATGATGGAAATTTAGAAGATGTACAATGAAATAAATTGCGTCTATAAACTTATAAAAAGATTCGAATGCGCGTAACGTGCGTATGTCGTGGCTTGTGTCAGCTGACTGGTTGTAGACGACGGCGCTTGCGACGGCCGGCTGATGCGCCCCGCACCCCGCGGTCCTCGTCGCCGCCGTGGTGTAACTTGGTTGAGTACCTGGCTCAACATACTCCCCCGGTTGAAGTATCTTCAACAGCTACTGGAAGAGGGCAAATTGTGTTATAAGCTCGTCGAATGACACCCTTGCGGGTGCGGATGTCAGCAACCCTGGCAATGCCATCCTTTCCCGGCAGAACGCCGATGATACGTCCTAGCAACCATAGAAGAGGAGGCGACGTCTTGTCCTTGATGACAACCAACATCCCTTCCTTGAGTTCACCTGATGAACGGCACCATTTGGTTCTCTCCTGAAGCCACAAAATATATTCATGAGAGAAGCGAGCCCAAAAATGTTGTTTCAGACACTCTATTCTTCGAAACCGTTGTAGACTGCTGATGTTGAGGCTCTCAATCTGTGGATGCGGCAGCATGACCAAAGAACGTCCAATGAGGAAATGGGCAGGGGTCAATGGAGTAAGGTCTGTAGGATCATTAGACAACGGCGTTAACGGTCTCGAATTTAATATGGCTTCAACCTGTGTTAAACATGTGGTCATTTCTTCATAGGTTAAATTTGTTAAACCTAAAATACGTCTGAGATGATGCTTGGTAGATTTTACGGCAGACTCCCATAATCCACCAAAGTGTGGAGTGTATGCAGGTATAAAAGAAAAATTGATACCTGAGTCGATGTCACTGAAATTCAACTCCTGTGAAAGAAGGTCAGCCAATTCATTGAAGGTGCCAACAAATGTGGTACCATTGTCTGAGAACACATTGCGTGGCTTTCCCCTGCGAGCAATAAACCGGTTCATGCTAGCTAAAAAAGCCTGCTTCGTGAGGTCTGACACAAGTTCGAGGTGGACAGCTCTCGTAGCTAAACACACAAACACACATATAAAACACTTAATCAACCTACAGCCCCTACCTTTGCGATCAGCAATCATGATAGGGCCCGCGTAATCCACCCCTACATCCAATAGTATAGTAATAGTAGTATATGTAACTGAAGTGTTATAAAATTATTACCGATCAGTTGAATCGTGTACCTTAAGTTTTTTTTTTATGTGCGGGAAACCCCCCCCCCCTTCCCCTCCCCCTCGGAGTTGAAGGGGGAGGTTATGTCGGACTCGAACCGACTAAACCGCACGCCGTCTGTGGGTCGATGTGCTAGGCCGAAGGTGAGGTGTACCTAAATGTAATATCTTATAACACAGGTACACGATTCAACTGATGTAAAGCAGTTACCGCTGCTTATGGACGTATGCAACACCAGGGTCAATACCCGCTCTGTCGACCCTGTAATATCCTTCTAATGTCCTTCTTGAAGTACAAATATAACGAAATTCGATAATTCTTCTTTTGTGTTCATGTTATCAAGATAAGGTTTGGGTAAAAGATTTTTTTTGGAAAATCCACTAGTAAAATACTATAAATGCACCACAATACCTAAACCGCAGTCTTACTTATAGATAGCAATAATACTGTGCCTAAGCATACCTAAAAGTATTATTATCTAAATATTTGAATCCTAATTATCTATATGACAAGTCTCGGGCATATTTGTTTGATTCCGATGTCCTATGTCCATTATGTTGAGTTTATCTGCGTTCTGCGTAGTGGATGATAGCGGTGCATTGACACCAGCAATAAATTCTGCTTCCAACTGTATTAGTGCTATTTCCTTATAATTGCTATTATTTTAAACAATATCTATACTAACAAACATTTAATATGGGACGCTGAACCCTTGATATCACTGTGACCGTAAATAGCTTTCAGTAAGGTTTATATTACTGACGGAATTTAACTCGAGGTGAGATACGATTGAGGCAGAGATAAGATTGAGACATTGAGGTAAGACTGAGACTAAATCAGCCTCACCTACTAGCTGGTATACCCACTGATTGACGGGACGGGCAAGGCTCTGGAGTAGGCTTTCCTCACAACCACGACCAACGTCTTGATGCGAATACTTTTATTGTAGAAAAAGGTGTAAAAGTCAATAGTGTAAACACTGTAAGCAAAGAAAACATGTTAGGTATCTAGCTGCAAAATAATTGACCATATTAACCAGTTCAACTCAAATATTTTCACTTCTCATGCTCTTAAAATGTTACTTTAGTCCCTGCATATCGGGACTAAAGTTCCTTATTAATCTCTAGGGACTAAAGTAATTTTTTTTTTATTTACTTTGATAACTCCTAAACAGCCAATCACGGTGTTTGTGAATGGGAGGATTATCACCTTTTTAGTGATTGTGTATAGAAATAACCACAAAATGACATTTGAAAAAATCTAAAAAACCCATTTAATTTCGTGAATATTAATTTAATTAATTATTATGTAAGTTTTAAGGATTAATTCATTTTATTATGCATTTCCAATAATTTTTAAATTATTTTTCAAGTTTTAATCTGTTGGTTAAATATGCAAGCATTTAAAGCGTACGTCACTTAACAACATAAAAAACCGCGGGACAAATTTCTCTACAATTTGAATTTTGAATAGATTATTTATTCGTAATTAAGCTTGCGTTGTAATCACCAATTACTTACACCAATTAATTGTGCAACTTAGAAACTTTGTTACTATAAATAAATAAAAATAAATAAATATTCATCTTCAATGAAAACACTTGTACTATTCCACATTGTTTATTGAATTGCTGACCGGTTTCGCCTTACGACATTATCAAAGGTTGATACCAACCTTTGGTATCCGTTCAACACCAACAACAGTTGGAAAATGACAATACCAACCTTTGGTATCAACCTTTGATAATGCCGTAAGGCGAAACCGGTCAGGAATTCAATAAACAATGTGGAATAGTACAAGTGTTTTCATTGAAGATGTGTACCAAGTTCCACCAAGTGCCATCAATCAACAGTATAAGCAGTTCAAATAAATATTCCACAACATTTCACACAACGCTATCTAGATCCATGGTAAGCATAGCTTTACTACCTTGTATTATGGAATCTAGAATACGGATAAACATACTCAGATATTTTTTTTTGTAAATGCATACATATTATACATAGAAACACACAGACCAATGCAAATACCCATATCCATGCATACAAATATTTGCACTGAGCGGGGATCGAACCCGCGCCTCCTGCGTAGCGACCGCGTTCACTACCGCCACGCCACGGAGGCTTTACCCCGTTATCGATATGATAAATTAATATATTTAGGTTGAAAAAGATATTTGCCTATTTCTTAATTTTTTTTAAATATTATAATTTTGTATAAAACGTCGCTTTTTTTTTCCTCGCATTCAAAGTGAAAAGTAGAGTGTTTAACGTGGGACTAAACAACCATAATGACACTCGAACTATTAGCCACCCTCGCTTCGCTCGGGTGGCTAAAACATCTCGTGTCATTATGGCTTGTTTTAGTCCCTTGTTGAACAATCTACTATTATAATTAACTGACCCAGCGAACTTCGTAAAGCCATGATGTTTTCCATCCGTATGGAATTCAGATCGAGTTGTCCCTGCCCCTTTTATTGATGTTTTTTATAAGAACTTTGGCCATTCAATAACGAACACAAAACAAAATGAAGAAAAGTTATATGCGTAGGTACATCTGGTGGGTTATATTTTTATTGATACAGATTATACACTAACATTTTTTTTTTTCAGGAATCCTCTTCACGGACGGTCATTTCTGGCACGTACAAAGAAGATTTAGTTTTCGATATTTGAGGGACTACGGTCTTGGAACGCGCGACAGTACTTTAGAAGGTGCGATAGCCGATGAAGTTAAAGAAATGATAGATATGGGTCTTAACGGACCTAAATATCCAGCGGAAGAGGTAAATAAAGTTATTGAAAACATATAGGAACAGGTAGGTACGGTCAGCACCAGATCGGTCTTGACTTACACAGTACTCAATAAGAGTAGGTAGAGTAGAGTAGTAGAGTAACAACGTACCTCCCCACACCCTGGGGCTAGAACGGGACACCGTGGTTCCCATGCCCGAAGGGTGCCAGATCGAAAGAGATGACCTTGGGTGTACAAGACTTTCCGGCTCTCACCTTCAGCAACTGTAGGGCCAAACACAGTGTGCGTTTTAGGCGGTCAGAGTTTGACTTTGAATCAAGTTTTTGGGCAATAGGTTCCATGGAACACATTTATTCTGAAATCAGTTTCGAAAATGGTACGTGATAATTCTCTCAGGCTTACCCTCAAACTAAACGAAATTGCTTGTCTTAGGCGTCTACGAGAAGGGGCTAAGTCGTTAGTGGTAATGGCCAGGATTTGAACTCGGGATTCGGGACCTCTCGAATGTAAAATTAATTTCTCACTAAGCTACTGACGTATTTTTTCTAATTGTTCGTGACTCCGCCCGCGTGGATTTCGGTAGTCGTGACCAAACATAACCTATGTTCTTTCTCAAGTTCGTATCTACCCCTATACCAAATTTCATCAAAATTAGTGGTTTAGGCATGAAAACGTAACAGACAGACAGGCAGACAGACAGATTGGGTTACTTTCGCATTTAAAATATTAGTATGAAAGTATGGATTTAACGCACTAATACTAATTTATGATTAAAATACTGCCTTATACATAAATACTGCCTTAAGTCATTTCATGAGTAGGGATTTAATTTTCTTTATATATTTTGTGGTCAGGAAGTTGTGAAAGGAGATCTAGCATTCATACCGCTATTCTTTGCGGTTCCGTTCGCGAACAGCATGGTGCAGGTGCTAACAAGAAGCACACTTCCAAGAGCTGACTATAAGGAGCTGTGGGATGTCGCCCGTGGGGCCATACTGTTTCAGAGGAGTTCAGATGACATGGGCGGAGCGCTCACTATCACTCCTTGGCTTAAAAACATACTACCGAACTACAGTGGGTACAACTCTCTGGTCAAAGGCAGCACTGCGGTGCGGGAATTTTTTGAGGTATTTATTTAACATTTTATATTTAACTAGAATAACTTTAATATGTTAGATGTACCCGTGACTTCACCCGTGTGGACTTAGTTTTAGTTTATTAGCACAGGTAATACTTCTTGAAAGTAGTAGACTTATAGAGTATTTCGGTATAACATTTGACTATAACATCGTCAGAGATTACATGGGACTATGTCTATTTGTCAGACAGTTGAAGAATAACCTAATGAGTAAGGAATTATTTTTACTTAGATTATGATTTATTAGTAGCGCTATTTTAAATTTTATATTATGAACCAATCAACTTTTTTAGAGACTAGTCCAGAACGCCGTTGAAACACGAGACGAAACCTACAACCGGCATTTCCTCGACTTGTATTTAGCCAAAATGGAAGAAGAACTAAAATACAATGAGCGCAGTACATTTTCAGGTATATACCTATTATATTGTCATAATTTATTTTTAAACTAATACCTTAGTAAAGATCATCAATGTGAAAGTCAATGTGAAAGTTTGTGATGACGCTTGTTTCTCAATCTCGCTCAAACTGCTGAATGGATCTGTCTGGAATTTGGTACAGGCAGTGATAACATTTAAATCCCTGGAATAACTTCCCGTGGCTTGCGCGTTTGGAATACCACGCTGTCAGAGCTACTCCTAGCACAGTTTAGTAACAAAATCCTGGGACCTTTAACTTTAGCTTACTATGAGTTGATGTGAGCTCGTATTGACGTAATTGGTTATTATTAACACAAAAAGTAGGTGCATAATTTATTTTATGTGATTTTCGAGATAAAATACAGAAATAACAAAGCGTCCCTATAAAATTTCTAGTTATCTTAAAGATGCTGTCTTTTAGTTGTTACAGTTAGAATTATTGGTCACAACATTTGTATAACAAAGACGAAATTTCTCAGATATCCAATTTTAATTTCCCAGTGGATCAGTTGACATTGGCGTGCCTGGATTATATGTTTCCCACGGTATCGACCACTCTGTATACCCTGGCGATACTGATCGAACGAATGCTGCTACAGCCTGAAATCCAAGACAAGATACACGAAGAGATTGATAGAGTAGTTGGCAGAGATAGACTGCCCAATTTGGATGATAGAAAAAAGTACGTATGTCGATTTAAATTGAAAAAGGCGAGGGAACTCACGATCTTTGCCTTACAGGGGCAATGCTTTGACCACTAAGCTACTAGACCTCCGCCCTAACAGATTCAAATTTCTCCTTCAATATCTGTCTGACAGTGGAATATGTCTTCCAATATTCTTACGAACTCAATTACAATTTGAATTAAATTTTTAGCATTTTTTATGCTAAATATTCAAATCGACTTAAATTGAAAAAAAAAACGATCCTTCTTTAAGAAAAGTTCGATCTCCACCTAGACCAATTCAACTTTAAATCGATTTGAATATTACATACATATTTAGCATAAAAAATGCAAAAAAATTAATTCTACAAGTACGTACAATAAGATTTATGTGCGGCTTTTCTTGTAAAACAGAGATCCTTGACCGGAGATAGAATACCCCTGCTTCTTACTTTCAACTATTTTCTCCATTTTGCCAGTACTGACATAATATTTGCCAAATCATTTTTTAGCAGTTACGCCAAAATATATAAAGTACTGTTGAATCAGGGCGTCAAACTCCACAGTTTCCTAAGATACTTCAATGATAAGACGATACGTTGTAATTTTAATATGTTTATTTGAAATTATACCACTCCTAAACGAGTTTTATGGGGTTTGAGCTAGGTTTCTTTAATTTTACTCAAGCGAAAGAGAGGGTCGCGAAATCTGATGCGAATTCTTCCACTTGAAGAACTCTCGCAGATTCCTCGATCAGCCACTGACCCGAACTCTTTCCTCATCGCTTGTTTTTTCCTGAACTCTTAATTTAGTTTTCATTCGTGTGTTTTATTATTTTATCGCTGGCGCGAGACGGTCAGGTAACTAAGCAGCTTCGTCAAGGAGGGCGAACACTACAGTACGGACAGTACCTATTTTACTATAAACCAAAATCCGATATTAGATACACTTTTGATTAGTATTGTCTTAGTAGGTTATATTAGTATTTCTTCGGTTGGATCAATTTATGTTTGTTGATTTTTTTCGTTTATATTTCTAGAACAAGTTCAATTTAATGTATTTTCAACACAATAAATGTTATTCCGGATTAAAATAGCTGAATTTTCCTGCTAGAGTTAAACTCATAGATGTAGAAATTAAAGTAACTTAAGTTAATGAAAATTACTTTCTCTGTTAACAGTATGCCATATCTTGAATCGTGCCTCCGAGAGACTATGCGGTTTGACAGCATGGTGCCCATGGGTGTCCCACATCGGTCAATGGCACCAGGGAAACTAGGCGGGTACGATATACCTGTGGTAAGACCCGTTGCCTTATCTCTAGATGTAAATGAGGAAGGAGTAGCAATGAAAAACAAACATCAAACATCTAATGAGAATGGTTTCAGATGATATTTTCTAAAGTTTACGCGTATATCACTCATTGAAATAAAACCATTTTTAACGGATTCTATTGCGATTTATTTGTCATTATTTATTTTTAGACCGACGACGTTCCGGTTACTTTTCAGAAGCCATGTTTGCGGTTTGACTAAGGGTGGTTGTGACAACTACCACCCTTTTATTTCAATGGTTACAGATGCCAAGTCAATATGATTAAATATATACAGGGCCCTACTAACAACTTTGGGTTCAAACCCACCTCACCTGCTACAAAACAGGCAAGGTTCTGACTCGGGCTTTCCTCTAAGGGTTAGGAGGTAAGATAACATTCGCTGCCGGAAAGCGATTTAAGAAATAAAACTTGGACGCAACTGGGAAATCGCTTAGATGATGATGCTTATTCCAGCTGATTAGTTAATCCCTACATTTAAATTTCGGGTTATTCCTCCGGATTGAGGCGATCGAGAAAAAATCTATTTATTTATAGAATATCTTTTCGGGGGGAAATAGAACGTATACATTTATTCTCGATTCCCCCCCGACATTTAATAACTCGTACATTTTAAATTAAACAGTTTCTTACATTTTGCTTGATACTTTGTGTACTCACCATTCTCGTTAACAATCTAGCAAACCGGAATAGCTAGCAAATCTAGCAAACGGTAGCTGCTTGGACCGCATAGACATAAACGCTGGTGTCCTACTAGGCGCCGTGTTGTCTACGACGTTATTTCTGCTGCATATCAATGACATGCTGTCTGATGACTCCATTAATCACTATACGGACGACAGTAACCGGACATGCATGTTACACGGGCCGTGCACACATGCATCAGTCCGAGGCGGAGGAAAGTCGCAAACAACTTGTGTCTGAAATCAAGAACACTCTGAAGACCCAAACTTAGTAGAAAAAAAAGTCCATTCATTGTAGCGCCATAGTTCCAAAATACCCCTCTTACCATCTCTTCGAGTATTGGGATCCTTGGTGTCCAGCACCGCAGTTATTTAAAGTCAAGGACAAGTTGATATCTTAAAACATGGAGTGCTAAATAAGGCGAAAGAGTATTTCATCATGGAGCAAGGATCCCCTCCTCCATCCTTCTTTATAAGGCGTAGGCTCAGCCCCACACGGAGTACTGCTATCATCTCTTTGCCAGAACGCCTGCTTTCACTCCGTGCAAAGACCGTGCAAGGATCGTCGCCAAGCATACTAGCAGGTGGTATGGGACCTCTCACCTCAGGAGGGACTTTGCCTCGCTGTGTATGTTTTGTCAAACGATCAATCAGGGTGTATAATGGCTTGTGTTCAGAGGAAGTGTTTGACTTGATGCCCACAACTAAATTCTAGCATCCACACCGCTCACAATAGTCAGGGAGTTCATCGGTGAAACGGTGCGCATTGTGGGGTTTAAAAGCAAATTGATCCTACACACTATGACACTAATATGAAGTTCTTCAAGTAGGACATTAGAGGGTTCTTGCAGGGTGTTACTCCCCTGGTGTTGCACACGTCCATAGGCCACGGTAACCACTTTCTATCAGTTGGACCGTGTGTCTGTCTGCTACCTGAGTGGTATAAAAAAAGCTTAGTAAGCATCATCATCATCATCATCCTTGCGCTAGTAGGAGGCCTTCACTTGAACGAGTCTGCTTTTTCCAACCTTATGAATTTTCCTTTTTTTTTAAGTTAATAGATGAACAAAAGATTTCTTATTCAATTTGTATTTAACAATAATATAAACACAGTACTAATTTAAATTAAAAACAAGAAACTGTTACTAGTATAAACTAAAATTACGAAATAATTTATTACGTTTAAAATGTGTCGTGTAATTCTCCGCACCATCACCGACTATATTCCCATAAGGCTGGCAGCATTGCCACGGTGAATGGCAATGCTTATTCTTTTCTATGCTTATTAAATTTATCATGTTAATAAAATAGGGTTTATTCAACTTACAGAATACAATGATGAGTCAAAACATGACAATGCTGCATAAGGACGAGACAATATGGGGCGACCCTCATAACTTCCGACCGGAACGATTCATCAAGAACGGACAGCTTGATTTTGCTGCTGACAAGTCAATACCATTCGGATCTGGTATGTATAGAATTACCACTGTTACTAGTATCTTTTCATCGAACTAACAGTATACACGTTTTCGAAGTCGATTTGTGTAAAAAAGTGTCCAAGTAAGTCCCATCCTAGGTATAGTCTATCATTCTAAAAATAAAATTGGGCGTAATCCTACTAATACACTCGAGAGCAATGAATCCGGGTCACTCAAAGAATCCAAAAAATCTCGGAAAGTAAGAATGCTAGGTTAATGCAATAAATTGTATTTAATAGACAATTTAATACTCCTTAAATGAAAGTATTAAAACTTCTTAGTTATTGTAAAGTTATATCATAAAAAAATCAAATTTGAAAAGGGAACACTGTCGAAGATGGAACTACGAAATTACAGGATTTGTTTTTGCTTTTGTTTGTAATCTGTCATTTATGTTGGTACATAAACCAGGTTGATAGTGCTCAATATTCATTATTCAAGCTGAAATCATGTCGCTTACACTTGAAGAATGCACCAGAATACTTACATTGGTGGAAACCGGCCGGAGTCAGCGCGATACAGCCAGGACTGTCGGTGTGTCGCTGTCAACAGTACAAAGAGTTCTCCGACGTTACGAAGAAACTGGTTCTAACCTACGCAGACCAGGAACGGGCAGAACTAGGTGTACCACAGCACGAGAAGACCGATACTTGGTGAACACCATGCTTCGAAATCGCTTTCTCACAGGAACTGAACTCACAAATCAGTTTCGACGCCTCGGAGGAAGTAACCCAAGTGCATGGACAGTAAGACGTCGGCTTGCTGAATCTAACTTAAAACCCCTTAGACCTGCAAACGGCCCTAAACTGGAGCGTGGCCATCGTATTTCAAGACTAAGATATGCCCAGAACCACGTAAATTGGAGTATTGAAGATTGGTCGAAAGTTATGTTCTCCGACGAATCAAAATTTATGCTCTACAAGCACGATGGAAGACACAGAGTGTATAGAAGACCAGGGGAAAGATTCAAGCAAGCATGCATCGAAGAAAAAGTAGCCTACGGTGGTGGGTCTGTACTTGTGTGGGCCGGAATTTCCTCTGAAAGTCGTACAGAGCTGGTGATCATAGAAAACGGCTCTTTAACTAGCGTAAGATATGTGGAAGAAATCCTCAACGAACACGTTGGTCCATTTATGGTCAATTTGGGTGAGGATGCTATATTTATGCATGACAATGCCCGACCTCATACAGGTAGGATTGTGAATGACTACCTTCAAGAGATGAACATTACTTGTATGGAGTGGCCAGCGCGCAGCCCGGATATCAACCCGATCGAGCATGCTTGGGACGAGCTAGGGAGATGCGTAAAACAACGAAACCCTCCCCCAATCACGCTTCCTGAGCTCAAAATTGCTCTCACAGAGGAATGGGAGAATATTCCCCAAAATCGTATAAGGAACTTGGTGTACAGCATGCCAAACCGCGTAAACGCAGTAATGGAAGCACGAGGAGGTAATACGAAGTATTGAAATTCAAGAAAATCGTCATAAAGTTCAAAAATTTCATGTTTCCTATTTTTGTTTTAAGGAGAGATCAGCAGTTTTTTTTCTTTATGTAATTTTGTGTAAATAAAATGTATGGTGACTCATATTTTTTTAACTTTCATTTAAGGAGTATTAAATTGTCTATTAAATACAATTTATTGAATTAACCTAGCATTCTTACTTTCCGAGATTTTTTGGATTCTTTGAGTGACCCGGATTCATTGCTCTCGAGTGTATTATAAATGCGAAATATTGTGAGTATGGATGGATGGATGTTTGTTACTCTTTCACGTAAAAACTACTGAATGGATTTTAATAAAACTTTGCAATAATATAGCTTATACATCAGAATAACACATAGGCTATATATCATTACGCTACTACTCAAGGAAGCGGAGCAGTGATCATTAATGTCAGCAAATCCGGCTGGTATTTACAGTGAAGTGACAGTTTAGTTATTTCTGTTGCTAAGCCACGGCTCTGTGCATTGCGCAAGCGGACTAAGCGGTTGGCGGTTAAGCAGGCCTTCACAAAATTATTTAAATACAAATACTTACGCGCTCAAAGGGTTGATACTTGGTACATAGATTGATAAAGCTTAGGAACGGACATAGGCTCCCTTTTATCGCGATAGAAGGGGTTAAAGGGGGGGGATTGTAATTTTTGAAGATATCCTGATGAAATTTGGTAAAGAGGTGAATTAGAGCTTGAAAACACTACGCGATAAGCGACAGCCACGCCGGCGTAGCCGCGGGCAACAGCTATTTATAAATAAAATAAAGTAGTCATAAAAAAATTCATGGTCGATAATATTAGTAGATTGCTCTGACCATCGCCATGGTTCTATTGGAGGATTTCGACGTGGACGTGTCTCACTAGTACAGTGATCGGAGCATTCTGTAAGGGACTGATACCGAGTCCAAGTCCTGTCTGTGCATTCAAATTTTCAATCTAAATCGCGACTACCGATATCCTCGCGGGCGGAGCCACATGCAATAGAGAATTGTAATTATTAAAAAAAGCAAACTAATGTAAGATTTTATAAACTTGCATTTCTTATTTGCAGGACGAAGATTATGTCCCGGTGAAACCTATAGCCGACAGACGATGTTCCAAGTATTATCCGGATTCATGCAAACATTCAGAGTATCCACAGCGGACGGGAAGCCACTACTCAAACCTGCCAAAAGGATGCACGACCTCATCACCTCAATACCCGACTTTTGGGTTCGGATCACGCCCAGAACATAACTGAACTATAAAATATTGTATATAACTTTCGTTTGTCTGTATTTCACCGAGTTTCCACGGCGCGAGGTTGAATAGATGCGGATGTGGTCACGGACGCTTTTATACCTCGGAACACATATCTTGGTTTGTTTCGTGATAATAATCTATGCTCGTGAATGTCCACCACCTTAACAGCCCGTGCCATCCTCAAAAGGTACCCAAAAGCCGTGTACTGTGCGCTTAGAGCACATTTTAGGTCCAAGTTTTTTAAGATATATGTCCTGAGATATTATGAAAAACGTGTCTACACTATCACGGACAATTCCCGTTCCGCCACCCATTTGTAAACCTCGAAATCGCGTTCGTGAAATCGAAAGTCGCCGGAAAGACGGCTTTAATCTCCGCAGCTTTTTTATGACAAATAGTCTGCTTTTTTTAATACATTTTCTTCCGTAAAAACCGATGATTTGATTAATAGGCCACCAATCAATAAAAAATTAAAACAACCAAGCAGTTTTTTCTTACCATTTATCAAACAATATTTATAATACGGCTTAAGGGGCAACTCGGACCTAAAATTATGATCTATGGCCAAGCTTACTACTTTCAAAAGTTGATGTAGGCTTTTCGACAGAATTTTAATTTACAGAGCTCGAGATTACTTGCTTTACACAATTTGAAGTAGTAAATTCAGGCAATTATCAATATTGAAGTTTTGAATTGAGCGGCACTGGTAGGTTCGTATCAAATTTGGTTAGGCAGGGAGGGGAACTTGGGTAGTGAAGGTGAGTGTTGATGTACATCAACAAAAGGGGCCCCTTCTAAACCTACACTTGGGTCGCAAGTCCCAGGCACTGTCCTGAGTTCCCAACTCAGCAACGCGATGGACCCGGCACCCGCACGGAGAATCCATGGATTGCTAAGAATATCGTCTCTCTTATCCATTCTGTATTAATATGTTTAACGAGGTCTGGATGTTTTTGGGCTCCCACCAAAATTTTCGAAACCCAAGCCAACACTTCTTCTATCTATCTAAAGCTCTTGACGGATGAGGCTATTGTGCAAGCTTCAGTCTCGTGGTTGGTAGATCAGATGACTGTAACTCCTAGAAACGTCGTATAAGCCAAACTTATTTGAAGAAAAGGGGTAAGCGCTAAGCGCATCCCGGAACCTGAAGTGTAATCCTCGGATACAACCTTGGTATGATATCGCAAGCTGGTCATCGCATTTCATTTTTTCGTGAGTCTGATACAACCACGTTAAGATTATGATGTTGATGCCACAGACTGATGTCAAATAAAATAACAAACGAAGCCAAAGAAAATAAGCAAGACCACAGAATAGATAATAGTACTAGGCAAGACGCATTAGCTATTTCTTGCTTCTAACTTATCCAGTACCCTTGATAGCGTCCGGGACCTTAATCGATGAGGAATTTTACGGTTCACAAGGCTAAGTAACGTTTTCGACAGTCTGTCCTCATATTTGAAGCAGCATACTCAGCATCTTGCGTATCGTAATACTGTTTTCACATTCATCCAATATCCGATATCTGATATCGGTGTCGGACGCTGATAGCCAACCTCCGATGGCCGACAGACCCCATGTGCTGTTTTCACATATATCCAATAAAATCGGCTTGAAACGGAGAAATTCTCGGAAGCACAGACTAGCTAAGGCATGACATAGTATCGAGGTTTATTTCTTATATTCGTGATTAGCGTAATTAATTAACGCAAAAATACACGTAATTAAGAAAATGTCATTAAGGTGAAAATTGCTTGCAGTCGCTTTTTTAGTCTTTTGCTGATCCAATAACCGATATCGGGCCAGACAATTTGAAAGACAACCACATACCTATATCATACATTTGACTTCCTCCGATATCAGATGTCGTAATATTGGATGTCGGATATCGGATGAAGTGAAAACGCTCTAACTCTAGATAGATCGTGGATTTATGAATTTATTTTGAAGTACATAATATCACTCCTCCAATTTTCTTCTGATCCATTTCATTACGGGTTCTAAGATAGTTCAACTATAATAGGGATTGCGAATTTGTATCCCAGGTAATTTAGTGTGTTATTACCACCAGAAAGTAATGACATTCAAGACATTCGGTGTGTTCATGGATTGTAGTTAGTGTATAGTTCCTATCACTGTAAAGAGACGGACGTGTGGAAAGAATTAGGCCCAGCTTAGATAAAATGTATGAGGTAAAGATGATGATGATATCTTGAAATTCGAATCGAATTTGGCGTTCATAAAGAAAACCAGAAATTTCTGCGTCTAGATAGATAGATATAGATTGTATGTCAGACATACAAGATGGAAAGGACATTCACAGGGCTTGGCTTGGACCAAATGCTGCCCCGACATGAGAGTAGCTTGAAATGCTTTTTACATCCAATTAATTAATAAGAAAAAAAACCTGTTTTAATATTTTCTTATATTCGGGCATGTGTGCCGAACGGGATAAACACCACCACCACCGCCTGGATTCCGGAAGTGAGAGTTCTTTCAGTGCTATGAACTTGGGACTGCACACGCGCACCGAATGCCAGGTGTGGGAGATACCGAGGTGGGAGCTAGTGGCGGTCCTAGGAGAGAAAGTTCTCTGGCTCATCGCCTTGTTCACAGAAAGTTCGCGAAAGAGGCGGCGGGGCGGAACTGGAGGCCCACATGGCCCGCGAAGGCGGTGGCGTCGGAGGTAGCAGAAATATTACACAACGAAAAACTTGATTTTCCCCTTGACTCTGCAGACAGAATTTAAACCGGTTCAGTATATGTTAGTATTGCCGAGTGGAACAAAATGCACTGTGTTCATTTTGGGCAGCACTTGGTCCAACTCCAATACATAAACACATCAAAAAAAGTTTAAAATCACTAGCAAAAATGGAATATTTTTTAAATTTTACTTTATAAAGGAATGTTGGTTACAAAATATATATTTTTATTAACAAAAATTTAATTTAAAAGTCCTAATACAATTTCGACTAAATAATAAATATTTTAAAGAATAAGAGGTTTAACTTAATATTGTCAACATTGCTTATGAAATTGATTTTACTTAGTACAAGATAACTTCTCCCCTGGCTCGAACACATGCAGCAATCCTTCTTGGCATGCTAAGAATTAAGTTATCGAGCGTTTCTTGTGGCAACCTGACCCATTCTTGAATAACGGCTTCCCTGATCTCTGGCACTGTCTGGGGAGGTGGCTGACAGTTCCAAACAGCTCGCTTGACAGCATCCCACGCGTACTCTATCGGGTTTAAGTCAGGCGAGTCGGCAGGCCAGTCTAACCTGGTAATGTCGTATTCAGGCAGAGCAGCGTTAATTCGTTGAGCTCGACGTGCGGGTGCATTATCGTCAACCATTATGAATCGAAGGCCATAGTTTATTCTAAATGACCTGACAATTTTGTCAATAGCAATGGCTTGGTACAAAGCTGCCACTTTGCAGCCATCGAGCTACGATACGGGATCAACGGCGTTCTAGCACCAATTATTATACCGCCCCTGAAGGAGATACCGATTGCCCGCCTTGTTGTTTCTGTCGGTTCCAGTGGCAGTTTTTCGGTTTTTCGGTCCCCACGTCTTCTCCAGAAACGAAGACGTCCGTTGTCTGGATGAGTGCTAATACTAGACACGTCAAGGAAGAGACAATTCCGCCAAATGATTTTCTCGTCGTTTTCTTCATTTTAGCGGAGTCTAGCCCACTGCAATCTGCGTCGCTGTCGTAGCTGTGAGTTCAGGGGTGCTCGTCAGGATCTTCTCGTTCGTAATCCAGGTTGGATTGGTGTAAGCAGTCCCTGGTGGTCTAAGTGCTAATTTCTTGTTCAGCAGCCCGCAACACAGCTCTCGGGCAGTCAGCAATCTGATGTAACGCTTCTGAGCAGCAGTAAAAACAGTTGGCAGACCACTGCGAGGTCGATCAGCAAAGATATCCACGCCGCGATACCTCCGTAACATGTTCACGACACAGGATTGAGATACAGTGACTCTGCGTGTTATTTCTCTCGCAGAATATTCTTCTTCCCCCAAAGTACTTTTTTTTGCTCGTAATACTTCTGATAATCGCCTCGGCATCTTTTTAAATTAACTCCTTTTTCGAAAAGTCAGGAAAAACGCTTGAATGAAGTTGGTCGATTTCTAAATGAGTGTCAACAAAGATTTAATCTCTTTTTATACAGAAAAGCAATTGATATTTTAAATTCTTTTGTTATTAAAAGATTTGATTTTTAAATAAAGAGTCTTAGAAAAAAAAAGAAAAAACGATTTATTCTAACGTAACAAAAACGATTTCGTATTATCAAAGTGATATCAAACTTTTGTGTGCGATGATGTGTGTATTCATGTGTGTAAATGACATCCATGAATCATGATACTTGGAAAGAGCTATTTGAACCAATTTACTTAAGGTTAGTTAACTGATTGATTGGGGCGCGGGGCCCACAATACGCGGGGCCCGTAGCATTTGCTACTCTTGCTACGGGGCTAATCCGGCACTGCTCTTGAGGACAATGGCGGTGCAACCAAATATGTCAGGCGGGAGATCAGAATTTGAAAGTTCTATAGTGCGTAATCGTATCGTTTAAGTATGGTAGTTTGTAAACCGAATTTATACGTGCGATTGAATATATGTGGAACAAGTAATTGTCATTAGCGTATCCATTTGTTTGTTGCTTTAATGGTGAGTGTTCTATATCCGCGGCTACATTATTTATATGTTGAAATGGCTGAAACTAGTTGGGGAATTATTGACTCTGGATGAATTCCACAATATCCATGCGGTTGGCTGGCATTTTTGGCGTAGTTACATGTCAAGTACAAAATCTTTTACTTAGCTTTTAGACACTGTACCAAAAGCAACATTTAAAAAGTGAGCATTCGTACCGGCACCTGCGGCTACGGGTAATATATAAACCTCTTAGGGCTTATTGAAATTTGGGACAAGATGCATAAAACTCAGCTTTCATACTATACCATATTATATTTTCATGAACTTTAAGGGTGTCTGGCAAGGGGTTACCACCATGTTAAAGTATCTGTATATGAATGACGAGATTTCTAATAATTCGAAGGTAATATCAAAAAATCACACTATTATTTGATGATTTTTTCTTTTTTACTCATCGTGTACCTGCCAAAGCCACTATGATGGCCATTGTTCTTACCTGTGCTAGAAACATTCAGCTTTTAAATTTTTACCGCTATTTAAGCACTGAAAAACTTTCAGCTTTTACGCCACGCCACGCTACGCTACTTAGTATACACATTAATTTGACCATATTTATATCCTGCAGCTCTGTCAGTCAGAGGGCTTTCAGACTATAAACTTTTCGAATAACTACCAAGTACTCAATTTGATAGATAAATCAACCTCTACAAGATGCCATTTTTGCAGTGTTAGTGGTAGGCATTACAGTAGTTTTGCTATGACATAATACTAGCAGAATCGGGGCCCTGGCTGGTTTTCTAATTTATACCGTGAACACTTATTATCAACTCCTGATTTGCGTGGACACTAGGCCACTGAAATGTTTGACTTGAGCGTCGGAGGTCGCAGAATGACCTCCGTCCTCCATGGGCGCGGGCTTGGGGGTGACGGGTGGAGCCACCGATTACCTAGCAGAAGCAGGCTGCGGCGGCGGCGGCACGTATTGCGCGCTTCTTGTTACCTGGGGATGATCGAGAGGAGGGCCAGATCGAGAGAGATGGCCCTGGGTCGACCGGGATGCGAGGGATATGCTCACCAACCTCACCTTCGGCTTAGCACAACGACCCATTTGCGGTGTGCGTTTTAGTCGATTCAAGTCCGACATAGCCTCCCCATCTGGCTCCGGCGGAGGGTATCCGTGGGGATTTTGCGCACATGAAAAAAAATATACTGAAATGTTAATTAGGCGACAGTTCAATGCTCGGCTTATAAGCCGAGCATTGAACTGTCGCCTAATCTTGATTGGCCATCTATAAGAGTGTATTTATGTTAGGCCTACAGTATAGTTACCGGCATAAATTTGGACCCCAAACACAATGTTGACTTTTTAGGCCCAGACACGGGGTGCTACGGCAGCGGATGAGCTCAAATCCACGAATCAAACCATTCCGCACGCGTCAAGACCTCATTTCTCTCGTGATGGTGATTGGTGTCAAGATGTGGCGGGAACTATATCCTACCCTACTATAATTTAAATTATGTTTTTTTGTTTTGTATTGCGTCATCTAGGGTCGCCATTTCGACAAAATGTTGTCAGGATACATTTAAACTATAGGTGCTTCTTATATAATACTGTGGATGCTGCTGATACGCTTATCGCTAATGATTGATGGCTTCTTTAAGTAGGTAATGTCTGGAATTTACACAATTACTAGTCATAAATGCATTTATTGTTGGTTTAATATCTATTTCCTCAATAAATCTTTTCATTGCGATTGACAAGCCGACTGTGAACGAAAACATCTTTACTTGTAGATAGGTGCCCGTAGCTGAGATTGACATCCCATTACCTACACACCTAACCCTTTTATACCTCCCTTCCGGCCGGCAAGGATGGTTATGTCAGACTCGAACTGACAAAAACCGAACCCAACCTCGGTTCTTGAGATGCCGGGGCGTAAGCCATAAGGCAGAACCCTCTCCCTCACATCCCGACTAACCCAGGGCCATCTTCAGTTTTGTGATGACCCCCAGGTGTAATTTTCTGGGTGTGTAACGGTTGATATAATAACAAAAAATCTAACGTTCACTTGACCTTATTTCAGTTTACTATAACAATCAATTGAGAAAATGAATTGTTGAAATTATTTCATTTTATGTAATTTCTCAATATTAATTCAGAATATTAGTCATTTTTTACATGATGTTACCTAGAAATTATGAAATTTCTAGGTAACATTTAATATAATTTAGAAAATCTGATACAATTTTAAATACCAGAACCTGCTATTATGATACTAGCAAAGTATCGCATAATAATACATAATATTGTAAGGTCCAAATCAATCATGGGTAATATCCCATCCCTCTCAGAGCGATCCGACTTGGATGGGTTTGGTTAGAAGACTTGGTAAAAAACCACCCAGAAGTAGGAACCCCGCGAAGCGGGCCTTCGTCGAGCTATAGGCCCCGTGCGTATCGCGATGCGCCTATTGTTGCGCCATCTCGCGGAACAGTGGTGACAATACGTAGATGCCCAGCTGACTGGCGCCTTCCCAAGTAGTATATAATTCATACGCACTTCGAGGTTATTATTAATCGAAAAAAGTTAACAATAATTAACGTTTAGACCACGACGATAATCCAATGTGGTTTTCAATCAATCTATTTACATTTTTTTCGTACAAAATCGATATCAAAAGGTAAGTAATGTACCAAAAAAAATTAGGAATCCAACCCTTCCGAGTGAATGCGTTGCCGCTTATTATTGAATTGAATTTTAGGTAAAGACCTATTTGAAAGCAGGCATATCTCCAACGTGAGAGAAATTATCGATGTAGATGGTAAACGTATCATCGAGGGAAAAGTTTTACCACAAACTAGGGTAACAAACCCTCCGTACGATGTTACGTTGAAGGTATATGTTTTTTTTTTTATTGTAAATTGTATTATTAAGATCTGATGCAAACGACACTAAATCATGAATTTTTACAGTTACTTATATAAGGATAACAACTCGTTGAAGCAAATATGCAGGATCGTACAATCAAACTAAATAAGTATTTTTAGAGCAATTGTCGATTCTAGTTTCATAGGAATTTCACTAGCCTCTTGCACTAATAAATTATTGCTTTATTTTATTTTATTTTTTATTTATTTTATTTAATAATTAATTGCATATATGGGTTACAGAGTGGTTGTTATAGGCAGTGGATACAGTTTCACCATATATCACTGGTGGCTAAATTACAAATTAGAACATTGTCACATCATTACAAATAGTCATTTCAAAATTCCTTCAATTTCAAATAACAATGTCAATAATATTAATAAGAACAATATAAAATAGAATAGAAATAATGTAGGTTAGTCAGTTTAATTTTAGATTTTAATGTCTATGCATATTATGATGTCAAGATATAATTAATTTACTTTGTCAAAATAAAATTTACCTACATCGAATACTGTATGAACCGACCACACCACAACTAGGACACCTTGTCCTGCTGTAATGTCTTATCTGTTAGGAATTCTTTCACGGAATAATAGCATTTTTCTGTTAACAAGTCACGGAGTTGTTTTTTAAACAGTTGTAGCTTAGATGCGGTTCTGATATACTCTGGTATACAATTGAAAATCCGCGGGGCCAGGCAAAAGACGCTCTCATGCATCAATTGCGTTTTACTAGCAACTATATGTAGTTTAGTTTGATGCAGTGCACGCGTACGATATTCAAATAATTCTGGATTATTTTTCTCATATTGCAAACTCGAGTAAATATATACATGGAAATGTTAATAATTTCATCGATTTGAAATATGGTAGACAAGAGTCAGGTGCAAAAAATTAAACATTGCTCTTATGCAGCATTTTTGGGCTTTGAACGCACGTTCGTGGTCAGTACTGTTACCTCAGAAGATTACCCCATACCTGAGAGTTGAGCTAACATAGCCGTGGTAGGCTGTTATTAAGGTAGGTGTATTTGCTACCTTCCTTAATTTCTGAAGAGCATACGAGAATTGGGCCAGTTTTTTACACACATATTCTAAAAGAAGTTTCCAATTTATTTTATTGTCTATATGCAACCCTGAAAGCATGATGTATGGCACTGATGGTGTGGTCCTTGTGTGATTAAAAATATAATTTTTGTGTTGTTTTGTTCATAACTCCGAACGACTGTTGACACTACATGGCCACACTCCTTTCCGATTGAGCCTTTCTACTAACTTTCCGATTGAGCCGCGAGGGCGGCGCCACATGCGATGCGCACGGGGCCTATAGGTCAAAAGAACGGTTTTCAATCGTTTGACAAAAAACGAAAGTCAAATCTTCATTTGACAAACAACGTTTGACAAAAAACGAAAGTCAAATCTTCATTTGACAAACAACGTTTGACAAAATTATAGTGATAAACTTATCATTTTACAAACTATTGTTTAATAAACTACTCATTAGACAAAATACTTATTTGGAAAAATTTCATTATGCCTTAACATCATTTCACAAATTGATTATTTTTAAAACATGTTAGTTGGCAAAACAACGTAAAGCATACATAACATTTCATAAATGCATTGTTTGGTACGTATTTTATTTGACAAATATTCACTTTATTACAATATTTTTTCTTACACAGAAAGTAGCCAACTATTCAGTAGGTGTATGTATGTCGCCGCCAACTAGCTTAAACAGCCGTCCAATTAACTGCCTAGGCAGTTAACTAAACAGCGGCATTCAATTGACCTGAATGATACTTAGCCGCCTCGTTTATTACATCATTTAATAACCTGGCTGGCTATTGCTTAGGCCTATCGTAAGATGGGGCACTACCTCGAAATAAGATTGAAAATTACACACATACATACATATACTTACACCTGTAAATCCCTGAGGGGGTAGATAGAGGTGTATACACATAAAATTAGTGATAGGTTTATTGTGATAGCTGCGCAATCCGACTTGGTTGGGTTAGGTTAGAAGGCTAATGCGGGAGCGGAGCAGAGCGTAGCTCCCGCATTAAGCCACTGTTTAATTAAATGGCTAGGCAAGTAGTTAAACGTCATCGAACCAAGCTATTTGCCTAGCCGTTTAATTAAAGGGCTGAACACCATTCAGGCCGTTCACTTTAGACAATGCAATAAAACGAAATTGTACGGCAATAGGTGGGTACTTCAATAAAACTGTCCTATGCGGTTTTCAACTATTTATGTGCTGACATTATTTTGTCAAATGAACATTTTTAAAATAAATTTTTAGCAACTGAAATATTTTCTAAGTAATACATTTTACGAAACCAGTATTATGTCAAACAAAATTTTAACAATTGAAATATTTTGTAAGTAATATATTTGCGAAACCTGTATCTTGTCAAATGATTCTTTTTAAAGTAATATGTTTGCGAAATGAAAGTTTGTCAAATGATTAGTTTTTCAAACGTTGTTTATAAAGTGATCATTTGTCATTATGGTTTTTGTCAAACAATAAGTAACCATATAAAAATTATATCATATGAACGTTATTTCAAGTGAAATTAAAGCATTTGTTATTATCCCAAACATTACACACCCTAACACAAGCAATTCAGCTTATAGCTGGAGGGGGAATACTATCTCGGGGACGCGTTGGGGACCCCGTGGTCAAACCACCCGAAAAGAGCCAGATTGGGATGTTCCGAGGCGATTTTTCACACGTAATAAAAGGAGGGGGAATTCTAATAATTTCAATTATTAATATTCTTAAAAAGTGCGCTCTTTCGCGTACATGTTGCACAGTAGGTAAAGCTTGAACAATTATGGCGCTCCTAAAGAAAAGAATATAAGCGCTTTCACTTCTGTTATACCCTGCATTATTCTGAACGCACCCTAAGAGGTTTTCTAGATCTAGGCTAACAATATTCTTAGATTAAGAACTTAAAACTTAACATATCTAATGTTTACATTAAATAATTAGTACAAGGCATTATTTATAAAACAACTACTTACTATCAATAATATGCAATATTACATCACGACTATATTAAACAAAGCGGTTACAAAGTTTATCATATTAAGTAAATGTTGTATTTACATCCAATCATTTTACTTTATAGGCATACCAGGCAAGTAAACCTACTTTTTTAAACTGCACGCAACTAATTGTCGAAAGACACCCTGCCCCTATAGACAAGTGGTAATACGTTTTTAGAATAGAATAGATTAGATTGATCAATGCATGGGATTGTCATACTTTGACGCCTGTCCACTTGTTTAGGGGGCCTACTACAGTAAGAGAGTCAAAAGTAGTTTTTGCCTTGAAACCCCTCTTCGATCATATCTATTTGTGACACTGCAGAAAATCCTGTGCAGAATAATTAGAGAGTGATCAGAGACCCAACAGACTTTCTCTATTCCGTAACTCTCGGGACTATGGACTCCCGGGCCTTTGGAAGGCGTGCGTCCGGCCGAGGCCATGACGTAGATGCCCTTTTAAGAGCACCCATCCCCGAACGCATAAAATGATACACCTGGAGATGGTCCCCGCCAGGTGTTGAGACTATTATTGGAATAATGGAAACAAGATTATGGGCTATGAGGTGTTGTTTTGAATGGACTGGTAAATAGGCTATTGGGAACCTTACAATTTTATGTATTATTATTACTTATTCGGCTGGTCCATATTGTTATATACTCGTATAACCTTAAAATCTTTTGAGAATGCCGAAAGGCGAAACCGGTCAGGTTCAAAGATAAATATAAAATATGGTCTTGGTGTTTTATATCCTGCAGCCTAGCCTTTTCTTATTATACCACGAAAATCGCAGACAAGCAGACGGTCCCTGGGCCCTAATTCTGCTATTATTTTTTTCATAGCAAAACCACTGCGGTGCCGCAGACACTGTAACAAATGCTATAAACTGACTATAAACTCTTTCTCTTTTTATTTTGGACCTTTAAAATTAAGTTAGTTAAGTTTAAAATTTAAAAATATTTTATGCAATATCAGCGGTGTGATAGTGGTGTTGTTGTCTTAAAATTAACAGAATCGGGGGCCTGTTTGAAAGTCGTTATCGTGGCCTATGGGCATGTGCAATGCCAGGGGAGTCACACTCGTGCTGCCGACCCCGTAAACAGAGAGTTTCTGTGCCGTCAGTGTAGAAAACAAACCTTTGGTCTTCCCACTGACAGCATTTTTCACTTCACTAAGACCTAATATTAAATATTTTTGAGAGCGTACGTTAGTTCCAATAGTGTCTCTATCGATCACAATGATTTAAGTTATAGGTACATATTTTTAATTGTCTGTTTCTTTTTGATATTTGGTTAGGGTGAAGAACGCAATATTTATATTGTATCCTAGATTCAGGAGACGTGATTTCTTTCTTCAATTCAAAAGTATTTATTGTTTCTATATTTAATTGTTCTGTAGGTGAGTATAGTCTACCTTCGGTGTTGAAGGGTTGTGGTATCTTTCCCCCACGAGAACCAATCGGCTTTTGGGAAAGAAGTTGATTCCTTGTTGTTAATGTTTTTGTTTCTGTGTTGCTGGATTTTCCGTTCGACACTTATAATATGGTAATAATATGGTATCTAGTGACCCAGAAAAGCTGCAATGTGTTCATACTTCATAGACATGTTGAAGATATTTTTTCCGACTTAATAAAAGTGGCTCTAAATAAGTGAAACGGCTGACAAACAACTTGAAAATAAACTCTCGCTTTAATTGCGCGGATTAGTTTTTAGGTTTCTTTGGTGGTTATGAATATATAATGTAGATTATTCTTGAAATTGTTAGCCTTCGAATTGAGAGCCTCCTTCTTTTTGAAAGTCGGTTAAAAAGAATTTAAAGTACCAATAGTAAGAACTTACAAAACTGAAGAGAAATCTATATATTTATTTAATAAAATAAAAAATTAGAATGTCCTTGTCTGTTATGTTTTTGATACCAGAATAAAGAGCATGTTTGTAGCATGACTTCATGGTATTTTTGTTTATGTAACCTATTAACCCACATTTTAAGCTTAGGTAAGAGCTGAAAAGCTGGAAAATGGAATAAGGGATTTTTCGAATTAGTGAATCTAATTAAATCTGACCTGCCTATTAGTGTGTTTAGTACTTACTTACTTTTATGTCTTATTATTTCTTGTTCGGTTGGTCCGTATATATAATTTTTCTACTTTAAAAAACTTAACAACTTAAACTGCCTTATGATAACTATTTATCAACAGACAATTATATATTAGCGCCTGTGTACATTTTATTTGAACATTATCTTGGATTTACTCAATCTTGTTGACTGATTGTTTTAATTTTAAAACAGTTTGATTTACTCTGAATATCTTGGTTTTAAGATATTTTTGAGACATTTTAGTCAAAGTTCTGAAGCTGGCTGCACTTAATTGATTTTATTTAATATAAGTCTATTGTTTATTTGAAAAGCTTCGACAGTCTCAGGCGATGTGTAGTAACTTAAGGGTTATCATTTTGTTAAGCGTCCATCTGCTGGCAAAATGATCGCTACCGTGGTCTTAATTCTGTGAATACCTATTTTGTTAGTTTTTTGTTTAAACGCTGACAAAAGATTTGAATTCTTTCCAACAGGTGAGATTATGTTTTAGTATTGTCATTTATTTTAAATTAACTATTTTTTTGGCATTTAGATGCTATGACTTATCGTCGATGGTACCTACCCTACCATGAATGCCCAAGAAGAGCGTGCGACGTGGAGGAGCAAGAGCTGGACTTGGACCCCGAATTCCGAGGCTTCAGATGTGACCTACAACCGAACGCTAAAATGATTATGTCAATAATATGCAGTCACACAATATTTGAAATACATCATGATTATCTTGAAGTCTTTTTATAGAAAAATAACTTACTAAATTTGCTCAAGATGACAGAAAGCTGATCGCGCATGTGTCGCGTCTACAGATTATGTACAGAAAATGCAATGAAAACTCCTTGGGTCCAGCAGTAGCTGCATCGTAAGAAAAAAGTTATATTATGGTACAGTTGCCTGTTCTTTAATGAAATTTTTAAAATTTTATTTTGATATTCTATGTGTAAAGACCGTCATCGAAGTGTTGTTTTTACTTTAACAATTTTGTATTTGAGTAGATAACTAATTTTAACTTCACTCACTCAAATAGTTTTGATTTGTTCAGTCAGATTGTCGAATTATCGTTTTGATTTAGTATTATCTTTCGTTAAGATCAGCAATAATTAAATAATTATGTACCTATTTAACTATATCTTTTTCACCGGGACCCTCCAGCCTCGTCTCGACTCCTCCACTAGCTCACGAGCTCAATGACCTCTCAACAGCTTTTCGTAAACTTGGACAAAAGTACCGTTCTAAGGTGGTGGGCTTAAACATGGGGCCAGTACCGGCAATCGTTGTGAATGATTCCGATCTAATAAAAGAGATGCTTAATCGTGAAGAATTTGGTAGTCGTATGGATGTAATACTCTTCAGGTTGAGGTCATTTTGGAAGAAACTTGGTAAATCTTGTGCTCATCCGATTCCACATCGTCAACGTCTACTTAGACACAGTTTCGCGTCGTTTCGTTGCATGTTTATGAGTCTTAACGTTTTATAACTTTAGCCTCGAAAAATATAATAGTTCATTGATATCTAAATATTTGAATATGACAAAACTTGAGTTATGTTAAACTAACTATTCTGAATCTTAACAATATTTTGGAATTCTTGTCAGTTTGCCTGTTTATTCGCGATAGAAGCACAAACTACTGAACGGATTTGATGCGGTTTATATAAGAAAGGTCTTGGTCAGACTTAAAACCTGCCGTTTATTTGCTATTGGTCGAGTAGAATCAAAAATTGCTACATTCGACATCAACGCGGGCCGTCGATTCTATCTCTATCTAGAACAGCTAGTCGAGTCTATATTATATTATATTACATATGTATTACAATATATCTGCGCTCTGAGGGGACTTTTTATATATGCGGAAGCCTTAAGGCATCACTTCACCGGGGACTCTCGCCGACAAAAACTGCAGTGTTTTGTCACATCAACCTACGTGGGTGGGGGGGGGGGGGCGAATTTATGGGTCTTAGAGACCCCGATTCTTCAATATATTGGCCTAAAGGAACCTCATGGTGCCTCATACAATCTTTATACGTATCTCCACCACAGCATTTTCATCTCAGTGACATGCAACTCCTGCTTATGTGGTACATAAACTTTTAAGCACAGCCTTTCTCACCCGGGTGTGCTAGGTATACTTGAAGAATCATCTTTTATCAAAAAAATAACAATGAAACATGCACCGATCTCTCTGTGGCTAAGCCGAGTTGATTTTGTCACGAATTAGAAGCTCTCTTACATTTGACCTCTCGCATTTATTAAAGTATCCAGACATAATTTGTAGGAAAATTAATGTAGATAAATAATGTAGAAGTAACTTAAGAGATATAAATTAATCGTTTTCAAAATACAAGCAAAAGACTGAAAAGGGGACGTTTCTCCCCTCCCCCACCGCCTCGTGTCCCACCCCTGGGGACTTTCAATATGTTCATCTGGGCACCTTAGTGATTAGTTGTACCAACTTGCAAAACTAGGTACACGAATTATTTGCTCTGATATACAATTTTCACGTTAATTTAAATCATGGAGAAGTTAGAAATATAAATAAATCGACATTAGGAAACGGAAGACAAGAGCATAATCAAATGTCAACAAATTCTAATTCATACTAATTATAAATGCTATAGTAACTCTATCTGTCTGTTTGCCTGTGGGTCTGTTTGTCTGTTACCCTATCTACAGAGATATAGATTACTTAGACCTTGGGAAGAACACAGGCTATGTTTGGTTGCGACAACCGACATCCACGCGGCGCACACAGGTATTTACCCATAAAAGAAATAAATACTTATCTAACTATACTTTTCCTATACCTTGAATACACTGGTGACTACAAATCTAACAATGCTACATATGGACAAAGAAATATGGGGTGATCCTAAAAATTTCGGACCTGAACGATTCATCAGAAACGGACAACTGGACCTCGCCAGCGACAAGTCTTTACCGTTTGGAGCTGGTGGTATAAATTACCATAATTTAATAATTTTTCGGGGATTTATATGCGGAAGGCGGAGGATCGTACGAAATGGCGCACATTGGGGGAGGCCAGCAGTGGACTACAGTGGGCTAATTGATTGATAGGGTTGAGTATGCATGTATTTTAATAATATCTATTATCTTCTCTTAAGGCCTCCCGCCGCTTTGTGAGTGACTCTCACACTTTGTGCAAATCGTATGGGTTTTTTCACAACTTTTGTTCAAATTGTTTGTATGTAATTCGTTTCATATTATTCGTATGGAATAGCCCCATATAGATATAGAATAGGTAAAAAAGTGGTCCCCAGACTCCCAAGTTGATAGTTTCGGACGCGACTGGGATCAATCTGGATTGTATGTTTTGAAGATATCATGATGAAATTTGGTACAGGGATGAATTAGGGCTTGGGAACGAACATAGGCTACCTATTTATTTAAACTTTTTGCACAAATACAAATTGATTGTACAAATGGGGATTTAAGGGGGGATAGGGGATATCCTGATGAAATTGGTGTAGAGATGGATTAGAACTCGGAAACGGACCTAGGCTATCTTTTAACGCGAGAAAAGGGATAGAAGAGGGGGAATATGGTTAGGGGATGAAAGTTTGACATTTTTGACGATATCCTGATGGAATTTAGCACAGAGACAGATTAGACATTGGATTAGACAGATAGATTGGAAACGGATATGGCTAACTTTAATAGCGAAATGAGGGGTTAAAGAAGGGAGGGGTAATAGGAGATGAAAGTTTGTATAGTTTGTTATTTTTAAATATCGTTATGAAATTTGGTACAGAGATGGGTTAGAGCTAGGGGTAGCGTTAGGGGATTAAAGTTTGTCATTTTTATTGCGTAAAAAAGGGAATGAATATTTTTTTTTGGAAGATATTCTCATGAAATTTGGAACAAAGGTGGATTAGAGCTTCGTAACGGACATGGTCGAGTAACGAACCAAATATAGAAGTGTGTGGAGAGGAGAGAAGAGATTATTATAGACACTAGCTGACCCAGCGAACTTCGTACCGCCAATATTTTTCCGCCGCCGCGTGGCGTCAGATCTCATTTCCGCTGCAATAGTGAGGCGAGTGGAGAGACGAATGTAGAGCCGAGTAGAGATCTAATAGAGAGTTCAGTAGAGAGGCGAGTAGATAGGGCGAGTGGGGAGAGTCAAGTAGAAAGGTGAAAAGAGATTCGAGAGGATGGGCGAGTAGAGATGCGAGTAGAGAGGCCAATGGAAAGGCGAGTATAGAGGAGAGTACAGAGTGGGGTAGAAAGGGGAGTATAAATTCAAGTATAGAGGCGAGTAGAGAGTCGAATATAGAGGCGAGTAAATTAGTAAATAGTCAATAGCCTTATAATAGTAATGATCAATAGCGTCGGTTCAACACTAAGCGATAACCGATATCCAAGCGGACGGACCCGAAGGCAAAAGCTAGTAATTACATATTTGAGCCGTTTGGGGTCGAGACGCTGGGATCATGGGTTCCGGGGTGCTCGTTGGGTCACCTCCACGTCGGCTTCTCCGTTTCTTCCCCCTTTGGACCGCGGTCCTGGGGAGCGGAAGCGGGGGGGCTGGTGCACCCTGGACAACGGCTAACAGACTCCTAGCTTGGGAGTTCTGTTGGCCGTTGACAAATAACCCGACGGCTGACCTCACGAGGAGGTCGTGGGATGGCGGGCCTTCAAGGCCCGCGGGAAGGGGTCCGTAGGATACCCTTCCATTCCAACAGCCCTTTTAAGGGCTAGCTGACCCCATTGCACGAGGGGGTCGTGGTATGGCTGGCCTGCAAGGCCCGCGGGGAGGGATCCGTAGGGTCCCTCCCACCTCAACAGCCCTTTTCAGGGCTAGCCGTCGCTCCCGGTACCCCTCTGCTTTAGCAGAGGAGACATGAGAGAGGCGACGGGATCCGTAGGATCCGGGGACGGGTCGGCCCACTGCTCGCGCAGCGGCTGACGGGCATTCGTGCCACCGTCGGCGTTGGGAGAGTTGGCTACTCCCCCGCATCGCGTAACCTCCGAGATATCGACAACGACCTGAGTGCTAGCCACACTCGGGAACGCTGATATCCTGGAGGCCGTGGGGCTTGCCTTAATTGGCCGGCCCGCGACAAGGAAAAGTCTGAAAACCCGACAGCGAAGTCGCTTAAAACCTGTGGATACCTGGGGACCTCCACAGTATGTACCCCGCTTCCTGGAATGGCCGTCACCCAGGAAGTGTAATTAGAGCGGTTCTACTCGTGGGACATCATGGAAGAACTCATTAAAACCAAACCAAAAACCCCCCAACCTAGTGAAACAGACTGCGCGGAGGTCGCGCAGCACCACGACGCGGAGGTCGCGTCCCAGGCGGTGTCGGAGTATTTCGACACCGCTGATAGCCGGGACAGAAGCCCGGTGGGTCTACGGACCCGAAAATCCTTGCGGCGGAAGAGGAACGCCCGCAAAAAAGTCCCTCCCCGACTGAAGACGGAGTCGGATGCCGAGTCTACGCTCGCCGCCCCGTCCTCTAGCGCCAGCAGCAGTCATAGTGGCGACGAGCTGCTGCCCAAAGCTGGTGGCGGTCAGCCGCCAAAAGGCGCGGGGTGGCCAGAAGGGTGCCCCTCAAGCTCATCCCTCACGGGCCTCTGTCCCGGAGGATGTGGTGGCGCCACCGAGTTCCTCCACCTCGGCGGCGCCCTTGCCATGTACAGGTGACAGCACCTCCACAGAGGTGATGGAGGCCCTTAAAGGTCTGGCTAAGGCCCAGACCGGGGCTATGAAGCCGGAGGAGGACCGGCTCATGCGGACGACGTTGCGCCTCATCGAGCACTACAACCTGCTCAGGGTGGAGCTGGCCAGCGCGCAGCTAGAGCGGGCTGAGCTCAGTAGGAGGCAGGCTGCAGTGCTCGAGGAGACTGAGCGGCAGGCGGCGGAGTACCGCACGGAGATGGCCAAGATGGCGGCTGAAGTGGCAGCGCTCCACGAGGCCATCGCCGTGAGTACACAGCTGCCGGACGAGCGTGTGACCCGTGCGGCACGGCGAAGGCAGGAGCCATCTCTGGTGCCGCCGTTGCCGCCGGTGCGGTCGAGGTCGCCGGTGCGGCCGAGATTGCCGCCCCCAGCGCAGCCGGTGTCGCCGGCGCCGCCGCCTGTACCGGCGCGTTTGCCGGTCCCGCCGCCGACGCCGCCGCGTCTGCAGCCGCGTCTACCGCCGCGTCTGCCGGCCCCGCCGCGCCTACCGGTCCCACCGCCGCCGGCACATATGGGGCCCACCAACCCGGTGGAGGCCTGCATGGCGACGATGGTCGCCATGGAAAAGCGGCAGGCGGCGCACGAGGAGTGGACGCGGAGTTGTCTGGAGGCCATTATGGACTCCATCCGTCGTCCGCCCCTGGCGCTGCCGAGTGGGGGCTATGCCGGAGCGGTAAAGCGGGGCCCCAACGTGACGGCGGGGACCTCGCAAGAGTCGGCCCGTAGCGTGCCCACTGCAGGGGGCAGGGGCAAGGGAAAGGGCAAGGGGAAGTCGTCCTCGGTCCCTGCCCCGGCCCCAGCCCTGGCACCGGTTTCGGCCCCGACTGCCTCCAGTAGCTCTGCACCGGCAGGGCTGGGAGGTGGTCGGCGAGGCCAAGAAAAGGCGGAATGCCCGCAAAAAGGCAGCCAAAAGGGCCAAGAAGGCCCTGGCAGCTGCGAAGGGAGCGTCAGGAAAGCTGCGCGTCCCCCGTACCACCGCTGTCGTCTTAACGATGACACCGGAGGCCACGGAGAGGGGCGTGCAGTACGTGGACCTGGTGAAACAGGCGAGGGGCCTCATTGATATGAGGGCCCTCGATGTGTCGGGGACCCTCCGAGTGACACACACTCGGACGGGTGCCCGGCTCATCCACGTCCCAAGGCCGATGCCAAAGCGGCTAGGCTTAGGGAGACGCTGAATGCAGCCGACGTCCGGGTGTCCAGGCCCACCAAGTGCGCAGAACTGCGCATTTCGGACCTGGACGACTCCATCACGGCCGATGAAATTCGGGCCACCGTGGCGGAGGCCGGGGGTTGCCCCCTGGAGGCGGTTAAGGTCGGAGCGATTCGCTACGGCCGTCGCGGTCAGGGGGCAACAGTTGTCGGCTGCCCCATCGCAGCAGCCCAAAAGGCTGCCGACCGGCGGATTCTCGCGGTAGGCGCCGTTGTAGGAGTCCGGGTACGGCTCCTACAGGCTCGGCCGGACAGGTGCTTCAGGTGCCTGTCGGCCGGCCACGTGGGTGTACAATGCAAGGCGGAGGTGACGGTCGGCGACCGTTGCTTCCGCTGCAGCCAACCCGGTCATAGGGCTGGTAATTGCGAAGCTCCGCCGCACTGTTTCAGGTGTGCGGCGGAGGGCAAGCCGGCCGACCATAGGGTTGGCAGCAAGGCCTGCACCCGCGGGGAGCCACCGCCGCGAGGCGGGCGTTCCGCCAATGGTTCGGGGCGGGATGCGGAGATGGTTCCATAATGGATCCTCATCTCCGCATCCTGCAGGCGAACCTGGGCCACGGTGTCGATGCTCAGGCACTTCTGCTCCAGAGCATGGCACAGTGGTCCATCGACGTCGCCGCTGTCGCCGATCCATACACTCACCGGCCCCTCGGGCCTGCCTGGGTGGTCGACCTGGATGGATTGGCGGCACTGGTGCATAACGCCGCTGCGGGTGCCCCTCCCCTTGTCGTGATCGCAAGGGAGCATGGCATCGTAGCGGCGCGGGTGGGGGAGATTGCGGTCGTGGCCGTTTATTTCACGCCGAGATCACACCGACTCATAGGGCAGTATCGGCGGTCGCTGGAGCGGCTGACCGACGTCGTCAATGCCTGCACGCCTCGTCCGGTTCTTGTGCTCGGGGACTTCAACGCCTGGTCTCAGGCCTGGGGTTCCCGGCGCACAAACGCGCGGGGCAGGGCTCTGGAGAGCTGGGCCGATTCTCTCGGCTTAGTTCTCCAGAATCGCGGGGCCGAAGCCACGTATATGGCCACGTTTGTGGCGGGGGAGCGCAGTTCGATCGTAGATCTTTCGTTCGCGAGCGCTTCCCTGTCACTCCACGTGCGGGGCTGGCGTGTCGCCGCGGAGGTGGAGACACTGTCGGATCACCGATACGTTCGGTTTGATGTCTCCCCTCCCCCGAGCGATGCGCCAGTCATTTCGGCCCAACGCGAGCCGCGCTGGGTGTTGGGGCGATTGAATCGGGAGGACCTCCTGGAGGCCGCCATCGTACAGGCCTGGGCCATTGCGCCGGACAGGCCTGTCGACATAGACGATGAAGCGGCGTGGTTCCGGGAGGCCATGACACGGGTCTGCGATGCGAGTATGCCTAGGGCTCCAGCCTATAATCCGAGGCGTCGGGTCTACTGGTGGAATGCGGAGATCGCGAGGCTGCGTATGGCCTGCGTGATCACGTACCGCCGGTGGGCCCGATTCCGTAGGAGGCGTACTCGTCCCGCAGACTCGGAGCCCCGATTGGCGAAGCTTCATGAGGGATACAGGGAGGCCCGGAATGCCCTCCGAGCGGAGATCAAGCGGTCAAAGGCCGCTTGTTACCGGGAGCTCCTGGAGACGCTGGAGCGGGACCCATGGGGGCGGCCTTACCTTATGGTAAGAGAAAAGCTGCGCCCCCGGGCCCCTCCGCTGACCCAGGTGCTCGAACCGGCTCTGCTCGGAGGAGTGGTGGAATCCCTGTTCCCGATGCGAGCGGAACATGTTCCGCCGCAGATGGCTCCGCCGCCTCGGTCGCCTACGGCACCCAGGGTGGTGATTGACGACGAAGTGCCCGAAGTCACTTGGGTAGAACTAGAGCTGGCGGTGCGAAGGCTTAGGGCCAAGAAAGGCACCACCCCGGGACCCGACGGCATTCCAGGCCGCGCGTGGGTCCTAGCTCTAGGGGAAGACGGCCTCGAACCCCGACTGAGAGGGTTCCTCAGCGCATGCTTGGAGCGGGGCCAGTTTCCGAAGATGTGGAGGACGGGGAAACTGGTCCTCATCCGCAAGCAGGGACGCCCGGCGGACGAGCCGTCCGGGTACCGGCCCATAGTGCTGCTCGACGAGGTGGGCAAACTCGTCGAAAGAGTTATTGCCAAGCGCCTCGTCGAGCATCTCTCTAGAGTGGGGCCGGACCTGGCGAACACCCAGTTTGGGTTCCGCCGGTGGCGTTCCACTGTGGATGCCATCATGCGCGTGAGTACTCTGGCGGGGGATGCGGTTGCCCGGGGCGAGGTGATGTTGGCGGTGTCCTTGGACATCTCCAACGCCTTCAACACCTTGCCCTGGAGTTGCATCAGGGAGGCACTCGTGTACCACGACGTGCCTCTCTACCTCCGCCGCATAGTCGGGGCGTACCTGACGGAGAGAGCCGTCATCTACCCAAGTTCGACGGGAGTCGGTAGGCGTGAGATGTCGTGCGGTGTTCCGCAGGGGTCGGTCCTGGGGCCGCTCCTGTGGAACATCGGTTACGACTGGGTGCTTCGCGGTGACTTCGCGTACGGGGCCACCGTCACGTGTTACGCAGATGACACGCTAGTGACGGTGAGCGGGGCTACGCACCGCGAAGCGACCCTGAGGGCCACGACCGCGGTTGCTCAGGTCGTCGACAGGATCCGGCGGCTGGGTCTCGAGGTGGCTCTGCACAAGTCCGGGGCCATGTTCTTTCATGGCCCTCGGCGCAGGCCAGGTCCGGGAGCCAGCCTAACAGTGGGAGGTACTCCCATCGACATCAAGCCCCGGTTGAAATACCTGGGGCTCGTGCTTGATGGTCGATGGGACTTCGGACAGCATTTCCGAAGTCTGCGCCCCAAGTTGGTGCTCACGGCGAATGCCTTGGGCCGGTTGTTGCCCAACTTGAAGGGCCCAGAGTCCTCCTGCAGGAGACTCTACGCGGGTGTCGTGCGGTCCATGGCCCTATACGGGTGCCCCGTATGGGCGGACACCCTGGAGGCCAGATTCCTGCCTCTGCTCCGTACGGCGCAGAGCACGATGACCTCCAGGGCCATCAGGGGATACCGCACGATATCCTTCGAAGCGGCGAGTCTCCTGGCCGGATCGCCACCGTGGATCCTGGAAGCGAGGGCCCTTTCGGCACTATATAAGTTCCGAAAGGAGGCGCGGGAGCGGGGATTCGATCCCGAGCCCGAGGATATTCGGGCCGAGAAATCCCGGCTCCACCAGGTCATGGTGGCCGAGTGGGAGCGACGACTTGGGCAACCACGCGCAGGGCACGCCGTCATTGCGGCGGTAAGGCCCATCATGGGGGAGTGGCTAGAGAGGCAACACGGTAGCCTCTCGTACCGTCAGACGCAGATTATCACCGGGCACGGTAGCTTCGGGCGGTATCTGCATCTGATGGGTATAGAGCCAACGCCCGAGTGCCATCACTGCGACGCGAGCGTGGACTCGGGGCTGCACACGCTCACCGAGTGCCCGGCGTTTGAGACGCCGAGGCGGGAGCTTGTGGCGGCCCTGGGGGTGAGAGTGCTCACGCTCTCCACCCTGCTCGCGGCGATGGTCCGCTGCGCGGATGCGTGGGCGGCCAGCGCCTCCTTGGCAGGTCATGCTCGCGAAGGAGACAGCAGAGCGGGCGCGGCGCGATGAGCGAGAAAGGCTCGCTGACATCGCTGCACGCGCCCGAAGGCGGCTCGGGCGTCGGAGGGCGCAGACTGACCTCCGCCCCCCATGAGCGCGGGCCTGAGGGTGACGGGTGGAGCCGCCCGTCACCCTAGCAGAAGCAGGCCACGGCGGCGGCGTGCATCGTAGGACGATGCGCGCCTCCCCACACCGGGGTTGAGTCGGGGACCGCGTGGTCCCACCCTTCCCGAGGAGGGCCAGACCGAGAGGGATGGCCCTGGGTCAGCCGGGGTGCGAGGGATATGTCGCATGACAACCTCACCTTCGGCCTAGCACTACGACCCAGAGACGGCGTGCGGTTTAGTCGGTTCGAGTCCGACATAACCTCCCCCTCCGGCTCCGGAGGGGTGGGTATCCGTGGGGATTTCCCGCACGTAAAAAAAAAAAAAAAAAGCGATCATGGGTTCCAAGTGGCCGTCTATTATTTAAAGACATTTCCAAATGGTTAATAGACGCTACCCGTGACCTGGCTGGTTTATTCCTTGCGCAAAGGATCGGCATTTCCATTCAACGTAGCAATGCCGCCAGCCTTCTGCCCACCCTCCCAGTTGTCGTCGATAGGGAGGGGAAGGGTTCTTTGACGCTTAAACCTCCAGTCTGTATATAATTATGCATTTTTTTATATTTTTATTTAAATAATTCTAATGTAAAGATTCTAACTTTATAATTAAATACCTAAAAAAGTGATAAATGGTCTCATGGATTTTTTCGAATTCATGCATCCAATTAAATCAGACCTGCATAGTAGGTCAAATTAATTACTCTTATGTATGATTGATTACGGTACGGTTTGTCCGTATAGTGCACATGCATGATCTTTTCGACTTTAGTTTAAAACCCCAATAAGCAACTGAACTGCTTTATCATAACTATTTATCGACAGACAATTAGCGCTTATACAATATATTATTTAAATATTATCTTACATTGACTCATGTACTTGTTGTTATTATTTGATATAAGTTTATTGTTTATTTGAACAGCTTCGACAGTCTCAGGCGAAGTGTAGTAACTTAAGGGTTATCATTTTGTTAAGCGTCCATCTGTTGGCAAAATGATCGCTGCCGTGGTCTTAACTCTTTTAATACCTATTTTGTTAGTTTATTTTTATAAAAATGCTTACAAGAGATTTGAAAACTTTCCACCAGGTGAGATTATGTTTTAGTATTGTCATTTAATTTAAAATTAATTAAATAATTTCATTTTTTTTTGACGTTTGGATGCGATGACATTTCGTCGATGGTACTCTACCATGGATTCTCAAGTAATCGTGCGACGTGGAGGAGCAAGAACTGGACTGTAGACCCCGGATACCGAGACCTCGAATGCGACCCAAAACCGAACGCTAAAATGATGATGTCAATGCAATGATAATTTACGTCATTAACATGCAGTCAAACAATATTTAAAACACAAAAATATTTACTAACAGATTTTTTGTCATCAATTTTAGACACGCTACGAAAAGACAAAAATTAATAATATACGTCAATTATTTTTAATAGAATGAAGCTCACATTAATGATTTTAATTTACACTCGCTTAAACAGTTTGGATTTGTTCAGTTGGTTCGTCGGATTTTCATTTTGATTTAGTTTTTACATTCGTTAAGGACAATAAATCAAATATGTACCTATTTAACTATTTCTTCATCAACAGGACCCCCCAGCCTACCCGTGTTAGGAGGCTATTGGATTGTGCTAGCTCACGAGCTCAACGACCTCTCAACAGCTTTTCGTAAACTTGGACAAAAGTACCGTTCTAAGGTGGTGGGCTTAAACATGGGGCCAGTACCGGCAATCGTTGTGAATGATTCCGATCTAATAAAAGAGATGCTTAATCGTGAAGAATTTGACGGTCGCATGGATGTAATTCTCTTCAGGTTGAGGTCATTTTGGAAGAAACTTGGTAAGTCTTGTGCTCATTCGATTCCGCATAATGCGTCGCTTGCCTACACATCTACACTCATGAAATAGGCCGGTTACAGTGATTCTAGTCAACGCCTGCAGTAAGCACAGTTTTACGTCGTTGGACGTCGTGCTGTTTGCATGTTTACCTCATATATTCTTAATCTTTTGCAACAACCTCGGTAAATATAACAATAGTTCATTGACACCACATTGACATTGTAAATAAAAAGACAAGTGGTTGATTACTCTCAGAAATATAATAACAATAATAATGGATGGCCCACGAAATCAACAGAAATTGTGTTTGAATGAGCGCTTGTTTTTGCAATAAGAAAAAAAAACTTGTATGTTGTCTTGCTGTGTGTAATGTATGTCTCTGACCTTAAACGCAATAATATGTGTGATATGAACGAGATACGAAGCGAACATTAATATTTTCTGACTGACACAGATACGATAACAGCTTTGTCTGAATATATTTCTATTATTGATATGCTAGTTTTTTTGCTTTTTATACTATAGTAGAAAAGCTTGATTGCCTTATATTAAGTAGTCTATAAACGCTAGGAGTGTTGCCGACGACGCCACAAAAATCTTTTTACCGTGCATCTAGGCCACTGGAAGGCAACACTTTTTGTCCATATTAGTGATAAAGATTTATGTATTCTTTGACCAGTGTCTTGCAGCACAGAACAATGGAATACGCCTGATAAAAAGTACATAGCAAATACTGTCTAGTCTAGACATGTAAGCTGGTATCAGTAGTAGTAGTATAAGTACGTCAGTTCTATAATCTATTGTGTGCTAGTATTTATTTACTATTAATTTATTTAAAGTTCATGCACACATGGACACAGGCGGACTTAATGACGTAGGCATTCTCTACCAGCCAAACTCATAGGTGGTGCAGAGAATAACCGTAGGTAAATAACTGTAAACTAGTATGGGTGATGGACTGCTGAGACGAGGTCTCGGGTTCGATCCCAGGTTTTCCATGGCAAAAACCAATAACTGTTCGATGCTTTTCGAAATTATGTGTGTATTTATTGCAGGTTTATAAGTGCCCAGTTAATGGCAATAGGCTCGCCACCTATTACATTGGGACCTAAACATAAACCGGCGAAATGTGGGTGCTAGCACCTCTGCCTACCCCTTCGGGGATAAAGGCGTGAGCTTATGTTATGTAATGTTATGTCATATTTATATTAGAATCTAGGGCTGCCATTCGTCCGGGTTTCCCCGGATTTGTCCTAGTTTAGAGCGTCCAGGCCGGACTCTAATTGTGATCCGGATAAAACCCGGACTACATTCAAAACCCAGAATGCTGCAGTTCATAAAAGTATGAGCTCCATCTCTTCTTTACCGTGATTATCTTGCATAACAGATCTTTACGCAGGTTCTGCTAAGTTGACAGGCGACTCCAACTGTAACCCCCAGGCTGTCTGTTGTCTCGGGCTGTGCGGGCCGAGAGTTTACACCGGACTCGCTCCGCTGTTTCCTTCACGAGCATTACTTGCTCGCAGAAGGAGACGAGCCTACCATCGCCGTGAGCAATGCGATGAGCTAGAGATCTTCCACTACTTGGGCCGCCGGCCACGGTCGGCGACAGATACCGTACAGTGCTCCGTTTCCGGTGTCGTACAGTGATAGGTTCTGGGGTCGCTTCTGTGGAACATCATATACGACTGAGTGGTGGTGGGCTTGCGGACGGTGATGTTTCCTGCACTCGACAGCCATTAGGGTAATTAGAGGGTCCATTGACGCGGCGAGTCTCTTCGCCAGATCACATAATAACAATAACTTACTGATGATCCTGGAGGCGAGAGCCCTTTTCGTCCGATATTGGTACTGAAAGGATACGTGTGAACGGGGACATAAACGCGAAGCCTGTAGAAACCCAGGCCGTGAAGTCCCAGCTCCTCAGGAACATGGTAGCGGAGCTTCGATTTGGACAAACACGGCGCAGAGCACACCGTAAAAGCAGTGGTATGATAAGACCCATGACAGGTGACTGGCTAGGAAGGCCACATGGTGGCCTCTCGTACCGGCTGACGCAGGTGATAGCCGGTCACGGGTGATTCAGAGTCCTAGTACCATCACTGTGTTGTGAGTCCGGCTCGGGGCTGACCGAGTGCCGGGCGTGGGAGATGCCAAGGCGGGTCCTAGAGGTGGACCGCACTTGGGTATATGACAGCTCTCTCTATCTATCTGTGTCGGACGAAGGTAGAGGGGGCTCTATCCGAGCGGAAAAAGAACAAGAAAAAAGTCCAGGGTCTTTTTTCCACGCTTCTTGTCCGGGTTTTTGAATTTTGGAGATGGCAGCCCTTATCAGAGTGCATACTAATATACATATATAACCATATACCTATAGTGATGTGATACATAAATGTCATAGATCAGCGTTTCCCAAATGCCGGGTCGCGGCCCTCAAAATAAAATACCGTTTCGCACATGCCGAATGCTATCGATCCACGCATCGTATATTTAAGCAGAAGACTTAGTAGGTGAGCGGACCCTGGGTTCTCTTGCGCTAGGCGGGACGAGCATCCGGGAGACACGCTAGGTTGATGATGATGATGACGAATCGTATATTAATTTAAATGAAGCCGGGTTTTCAGCACTTGTTTACCTTAAAAATAAATATAGAAACTGACTTGAAGTGGACCAGATCACAGGATAAAACTTTCGTCATTTTCTGCTAACTTGGATTCTTTAGTAAAAATGAGCCACAGCGCCATCTTCTACTTGACCTGGACCCAATTATTTGGGCCATTTTCTCAGTTATTTGCTATATTATTTATAAACAATCCGTTCAGCTTTTCTTGGGCTTACCTCTTCTCCTAAAGCCCTCTATATTCATACTTTGAACCTACCTTACAACATTACTTTCCTCTCTTCTCATAATATTTCCATACCACGACCGTCGCTCGCTTCTCAGTTTTTCATTTACTGGTGCTATTTTTAAACTTTCTCTAATATAGTAATTCCTTATTCTGTCCATTCTCGTCACACCACACATCCACCTTAACATTCGGATTTCCGCCACGTGCAGTTATCTTTCATTCGTCGACATTACGGCAGGTCTGATCATTGACTTATAGATTTTCCCCTTAAGCTTAAGGCGAAATTGGGAATCACAAATTGCGGCTTTGACCTGTCGCAATTTCATCCACCCTGCATCTATTCTGTGCTTCATTGCTCGGTCAATTTCCCCATGCTTCTAGGAAAGAGAGCCAAGGTAGCGGAAATTGGAGTAGACTGGTATTCGTGCACCATCTTATACCATGGGTGTAGACCTGGAGAGACCGCCGAAATCATAGAACATTCAGTCTTGGTTCTACTGATTTTCAAGCCTACACTCTCCAGTGTACACTGCCATTCCTCCAATCTGCTCCGTACCTCAAGCTCATCTTCACCAATGAGGACAATATCGTCAGAAAACAGCATACGCAGCAGCGACTTTGACTTTGACTTTGACTTTGGCTCTCCTCCTATATCTCCAATGTCAAGGCATCCATTATCAACAGGAAGGCGCGGAGCCCTGAAGCAAGCCTACCGCCACATTGACCTCATCGGTGTTGTATATAGGTTCTTGATCGGCAGTACATCGCACAGATCAACTCTATGTATTTCCCAGGTTCACCTTTCTCTTTCAGTGCCCACCACAAAACCGTTCTGTAGACCCAGTCATATACTTTCTCGAGATGCACAAACACCATGGTGGACGAGCTCAAATTCACCAAGCATAGATTATTATAAATAAACCCGCACGCGACAGTGACAGGGCCTCGTTTGTCTCGTGACTTAGGTACAAAATATGTTTCGAGGTGTATACATAGGAAATATGCCTCTTAAACCTACGCCCGTGTCGGGATCTGAGCTCGTACCATGAGTAATTTGAAAGCTAAACAGGAGCTAATATTTCATTTAAAAAAATTGAAGTTTTTTGGCTTGGTTACAAGACCTTTAAGCCATGTCTTTATATAGTTTTGTTTATTCACTTTTCATGACGATGACGATGAGTGATGATTGCCATGACGATGACGATGAGTGATGATTTCTGCTTCAGTAAAGTTGTGGGGACTTTACTGAAAGCTCCCCCAGAAGATTTGGAACGAACACGAAATGTCACAATTGTAATATCCCACTTTCCTACAATTGTGTGAATTGTCCAAGACGTTATGTCTACAAATCCTCCATTTTTACTCATAAAAACTCGAAGTCACTCTAATTTCTCACTAAAAACTCCATCTTATAATATAGGTACATACGGTGTTGCTGTTTTTGGATGACACGATTGTTCTACGGATGGTGGATGGATAGTTCTAAATTTTGGTAGTAAAGCTGTAAACCGGCGATAACATTCTCTGTGGTATTTTTGATAATTATTTTTCTGTGCAGGAAGCACGGTGTTGTGTCCGGCTAAATAATTATTTTGGCGGACTGTTAATATTTGACGGCACTTGCTTAATGGTCAGTAAATAATTGTAAAGTACAACTTGCTTTTTGGCAAAACACACAATATGAATTTACGCTGGAGCTCGACATTTTAAGTATTTGGGTACTGTTCAACGTAGCGTCGAAACTTGTTACAGACTTCAGTGGCGAGAATGGGCGGCTATATACTTTTCTATTTCTGTACTTTCGTATTAGATTTAAAAAAAAAAAGAAAAAAAATCTTTATGGCACAGAGAACATTATTGATCTATGGCGAGAGTCCCTAGTTCATGAATTGTGCCAGTGAAACGAGCTGTTTTTTTTAATCCTAAAAAATAAAAAAGCAGAATTTTTCTCCTCCTGTGTTTTATAAATGTATACAAAAACTACACAGCGAATTTATGGCGCTAAAATGCAATCTTGTAAAAAGTTAACTCAAACATATCGATTAGGGTATCAATATGAAAGTAATAATTTCTTAGAGTCGGACTCGCCCATGAAGGGTTCCGTAGCAGCAAGTAGGTAAATTGCAGTTTACGATTTATATATAAATATATATTAAAAAAAACTACTTACTAGATCACGTTCAAACCAATTTTCGGTGGAAGTTTGCATGGTATTGTACATCATATATTTTTTTTTAGTTTTATAATTCTCTTATTTTAGAAGTTACAGGGGGGGGGGCGGCGGCACACATATTACCACTTTACAAGTCTCTCGTAAACTATTTAGTTTAGAAAAAAAATATATTTGAAACCTCAATATCATTTTTGAAGACCTATCGTGGAGAGAGGTCTTCAAAAATGATATTGAGGTTTCAAATATCATTTTTTGGGTTGGGTGAAAAAAAAAATTTGAGTTTCAGTTCTAAGTATGGGGAGTTTTTTTTCTAATTTTGTGTGAAAAATTTAATGCGGTTCACAGAATACATCTACTAACCAAGTTTTAACAGTATAGTTCTTATAGTTTCGGAAAAAAGTGGCTGTAACATACGGACGGACAGACAGACAGACATTTGTTACAAGGGTTCCGTTTTTTTGCCATTTGGCTACGAAACCCTAAAAATGTATGACAAACAATCATTTTAAAAACAACGTTACAAAAACTAATCATTTGACAAACTTTCATTTCGCAAACATATCACTTCAAAAAGAATCATTTGATAAACAAAGAATTTGCAAATTTATCTCTTCGAAAATATTTCAATGGTTAAAGTTTAAGTTTATAAATGTTCAATTGGCAAAATGAAGTCAGTTAACAAACAGTCAAACAAACAAGGTTTATGCTGGCGTGTAGCATATCTACAGTAGGCAAGTAGCATGTGGCAAAGCCTCAGCTGCTGCGGCGGGCTTCATAACCACCTGCTCTTCAGCTCGTGGGCCGCCTCACCCCTCCGCGCCTGCGCGGGCTTAAATAACACAATAGGAGTAGAGCAAACAAGATCACGATAGGACGGATTTGCAGAGATTAATTTCTAGCACTAACTTTTAACTATCCAGGACAATAGATAATTGAAGGGTAAAACTTGTTTTGCCAACTAACATGTTTAAAAAATATTTAATTTGTGAAATGATGTTAAGGTATAACGAAATTTTTCCAAACAAATATTTTGTCTAAAGAGTAGTTTATTTTAAACGAGTTTGTAAAATGATAAGTTTATCAAATATAATTTTGTGAAACGTTGTTTGGCAAATGAGGATTTATTAGGTATTTGTTTTTTGTCAAATGATTGAATACCGCGCTCCACTCAATGCAATTTGTTACCAAAGTCACTGGGTCCCCACTACGAACAAATTTTATTAGTGACGAATAAAATATTCTAGATGGCGTTATGTGTATCAATTTAACATAAAATTCTAAATGAACAAGAATTGAATCCTATAAATATTATTTTCTCATAAAACTTTAATATTTGTTCCTCATAAACATATTATAATGAACTTTGAAACCTAATTTCGACAATTTGTTATAATTATGCAGCGCCCTTCCCGTCTTTTATCGGTACTATAATGATACTGCCGATACTGTGCACTACGTTACACACAATAGATGGCGTGTTATTCAATTCTCTATATTTTCACGGCTGTTACTCAAACAAAAAACATATCGAACGAGATTTACTGCAATTAACAATTGATTAGTTTCTTTTTTAATTATTTTAGGAGTATGATTAAAACTAACAATTAAAAAGTTACTTCTGTTCTGTATTTTTTTAACGTTTATTGTTGAAGAAAACCGCTGTTTTTATAATCTACGAAATTTCGTAGGTATCGCCCTTTGTTCCGAACATACAACGCCGCCAACTTGAGTGTTAGGGTTGTCACTTTGTCAATGAAAATTAAACAATCCTATAAAACGTTTAGAATGCTTATTTATTTTTAACCCCCCACGCGAAAAGAATAAGTCATAATAATATTATTTGTTTAAAATTAAAAAAATATAAAAACTCTCCCCAGTGTTCTAGGGTACATATTTGTTCATGTTAGTTCACATATTAGAACTTGGGTGAACAAAAGCAAAACGTTGGATTTTTGGCGCCAAAATGTATTTTGTTATTTTTTTTCGCTCTAAGTTATCAATAAGGTTATTAAAATAAGGGAAAATTAGAAGGCACTTGCATAATACCTTCTGAGGGTGTCAAAACTGTCAAACTAGGGACAGCATTTTGTAATGGCGGTCACTATTTTATGGATTGCACCCCAGTTTACCATTAAGCGGGGAGCAGTCAATTTGAAATATTTAAAGCAATTTAAACAAATTAAGAAAAATAACGCTCCTGTGGCGCGCGCCTTGTGTAGGTAATACTAGGTTAGGTAGGTAGTACTAGATAGGTAGGTAGTACCTGCTTCTTACCTATTAGAAATAACAAGGGCTTTTAAACATGCTGAGTACGGATTTGAAAAAAAAAATGATATTTGGAATATTTCTCGCATATTTCTACTGAAATAATAACGGTAGGTACCTACTTTCTGCCTCATTTTTTAAAGACTACCTATCTACTGGGGTACTTTCTGAGTTGGTGTAGTGTAAATAATGAATTTATATAATTTTGCCACAGGCATTTTTCCAGTTTCCACTGGAGTTAGAACTCTTAAAATTACTTTTTCAATCGGTAAGTACCGGGTTTTGGAGCTTAGACCCCCGGTGGCCGACGCCCGACTGAGAATCCGTATCCAAATTAGTATTCTTTCTACTTTTGCACAACCCTGGGTGACCGTTCTTAACATTTGAAGTTATAAGCGATATTAGCCAGGTCGGTGGGTCGGATGGGTGACCGTGAAAATAACAAGAAGGTAGGTAGGTATCTACGTAATACCTTTTAGTTAAACGGCTTTATTAATTGAAAGTATGACATCTCAGGCAGGTATATTGTCGTCTGAAAAGACACACGCCTTCCTACTTACCTACCTACCTATCAAATTTAATATCAGATCCATTACTCAACAGGAATAGGGTAACATTTATACCTAAGTACATAAAGCGAACTTAATAAAATGTATCTACATCAAGGTAGTCAGTAGTAGTAGTACCTACCGCACATACAACGACACACGGCGACGAGCCGATATACGAGCGAGGATGATATACCTACCTATAACGAGCTCCTATGAGACGACTTTCTCGCTTCTACACGAATATCGCAAATGCGAAATGGTAATCGTTAAAGAAAGTTGGAGCCCTTCGAAGACCGATGTCAAATCTCTCATAGGATTGGTGACTTGGTGACCATTCCTCAATTAAAGAATTTTTGTTGAAAGATTCCATTAGCTCCATTAGCTCTTCTACTGTCCTAACAGTAGGGGTAGGACCCGTAGGTCAGACGGTAGTCGGTCAGGTAAAATTTAAGGAGTCCGAGTCATTTTGAGTTATTCGTACACCCCCACTGATAAACGGATGGGACTCTAGCGCAAGCTTTCTTCTTGAGGATAGTAGGTCAAACGGCAGTCGCTAATGTAAAAGTCAAGGGGCTGAGTCATTTTGAGCTATTCGTACCACCCACTGATTAACGGATGCGAGTCTGGTGCAATTTTGCTTCTTGAGGATAGTAGGTCAAACGGCAGTCGCGCATGTAAAAGTCAAGGGGCTGAGTCATTTTGAGCTATTCGTACCACCCACTGATTAATGGTTGCGACTCTAGTGCAATTTTGCTTCTTGAGGATAGTAGGTCAAACGGCAGTCGCCCATGTAAAAGTCAAAGGGGCTGAGTCATTTTGAGCTATTCGTACCACCCACTGATTATTGGATGCGACTCTAGTGCAATTTTGCTTCTTGAGGATAGTAGGTCAAACGGCAGTCGCTCATGTAAAAGTCAAGGGGCTGAGTCATTTTGAGCTATTCGTACCACCCACTGATTAATGGATGCGACTGTAGTGCAATTTTGCTTCTTGAGGATAGTAGGTCAAACGGCAGTCGCTCATGTAAAAGTCAAGGGGCTGAGTCATTTTGAGCTATTCGTACCACCCACTGATTAACGGATGATGCGGCTCTGGTGCAAATTGGCTTCTTGAGGATAGTAGGTCAAACGGCAGTCGCTCATGTAAAAGTCAAGGGACTGAGGAATTTTGAGCTATTCGTACACCCACTGATTAATGCATGCGACTCTAATGCAAATTTTCTTCTTGAGCATAGTAGGTCAAACGGCAGTCGCTCATGTAAAAGTCAAGGGGCTGAGTCATTTTGAGCTATTCGTACCACCCACTGATTAACGGATGCGAGTCTGGCACATTTTGCTTCTTGAGGATAGTAGGTCAAACGGCAGTCGCTCATGTAAAAGTCAAGGAGCTGAGTCATTTTGAGCTATTCGTACCACCCACTGATTAACGGATGCGAGTCTGGTGCAATTTTGCTTCTTGAGGATAGTAGGTCAAACGGCAGTCGCTCATGTAAAAGTCAAGGGGCTGAGTCATTTTGAGCTATTCGTACCACCCACTGATTAATGGATGCGACTCTAGCGCAAGCTTTCTTCTTGAGGATAGTAGGTCAAACGGCAGTCGCTAATGTAAAAGTCAAGGGGCTGAGTCATTTTGAGCTATTCGTACCACCCACTGATTAACGGATGCGAGTCTGGTGCAATTTTGCTTCTTGAGGATAGTAGGTCAAACGGCAGTCGCTCATGTAAAAGTCAAGGGGCTGAGTCATTTTGAGCTATTCGTACCACCCACTGATTAATGGATGCGACTCTAGTGCAATTTTGCTTCTTGAGGATAGTAGGTCAAACGGCAGTCGCTCATGTAAAAGTCAAGGGGCTGAGGCACTTTGTTTTGAGCCGTTCGTCGTGCCGGAACAAAATGGCGAGAGTAGGAACCTAGTCATATTTATTCGTGTATATAGGTGCATAGATACCTACATACGATATTTACATATTCTTGTCCCATTCTAGGTATGCCGACGTCCCACGTCGTTCATAAGTACATATGTAAGGCGGGATTGCTTATGCCGTACTCGACATATACGCGGTGCATCCGCGACGGCTTAGTCGGTTCGAGTTCGAGTCCGACATGTCCACCGACCACCGCGCCGTGCCGCCGCGCCAGCCGCCGGTGATAACAGTTATGTTGAACTCGACTGGATATACCTAGTCTGGCATGAGGTGTGCGTTTTTAATCGGTTCGAGTTCAACATAACCACCAAAAATGACACAAAATTCGTACTCAGCACACCTACTCAAAAACAAGTTAGACCATACCCGTATTGCAATATTGTATAAATTGGACTTTGATTAACATCTAATTCATACTCAGCATACAAGAAATGTGAAGTACCCGATTGCAAGTTTGAAGATGCGATCTATATTATTTTACCTCTTTGGTAATTTATATTATTACTAGCTATTGCCCGCGGCTCCGCCAGCGTGGATGTCCGTTATCGCGGACTGGGGTATGTAAAATAAATAGTAGCCAATTCTTAGACTTCGGTCGAGCCGTTTCGGAGGAGTATGGGAACGAACATTGTGACACGAGAATATTAGATTAATTATTTATACTTCTTGACAAACTATAGCACACCACCATCTAGAAGCTATTACTGCGAAATGTAGACTGAACCTCGGGATATTTCGTTGACATCTAGTGGTGAAAAATAATATTTAAAAATAATGCGCAAAATAGCCCAAGTTATGGTGGTCTAATTTTTTTGTAAGGAATGGGGTATCTATACTTTAGTATTATGTTATCTGTGCCCATATTTCAATTTTCTACCTACAGCGCGGCGGCCATATTGGAGGCCAAAAATGACGTCAAATTCGAACTCAGCATACTCGAAAACCCATTAGACCATACCCATATTGCAATTTAGTTAGGAAACCGTGGCGGCCATATTGGATTCCAAAAATGACATCAAATTCACACTCAGCATACTCAAAAACCTATTAAACCATACCCATATTGCAATTTTCTACCTACAGCGCGGCGGCCATATTGGAGGCCAAAACTGACGTCAAATTCGAACTCAGCATACTCGAAAACCCATTAGACCATACCCATATTGCAATTTAGTTAGGAAACCGTGGCGGCCATATTGGATTCCAAAAATGACATCAAATTCACACTCAGCATACTCAAAAACCTATTAAACCATACCCATATTGCAATTTTCTATCTACAGCGCGGCGGCCATATTGGAGGCCAAAACTGACGTCAAATTCGAACTCAGCATACTCGAAAACCCATAAAACCATACCCATATTGCAATTTAGCTAGGACACCGTGGTGGCCATTATGGATTCCAAAAATGACATCTAATTCGTTATCAACACACTCAAGAACCCTCTTATCTGGCAAACGAGGGTATTACCCTTTTTTCTTGCGAAGATCCGCTGTGGAAAAAGCCCGATTGCGAGTTTGGAGATGCGGTCTATACTAACATCATTCACAGTCAATCTTCTTAAATAAATAGTAGTAATAATGTGCCTACCTATGTTTATTTATATTGTCATTTATGTATGACACTTCTTATCGTTGAAAATATAGTACACCACCATCTAGCAGCTACTACTGTAAAACGTAAGCTGAACCTCGGGCTATATTGTTGACATCTAGTGGCGAATATTAATATTTAAATTTAGCCCGTAAAATTGCCCGAGTTATGATGGCCTCATTTTTTTGTATGGGATGAGGTATCTGTACTTTAGTATTATGTTATCTGTGCCAAAGTATACTCAGATTGAAACCGGGATGCATCGTAATGCGGTTTAAAGTTGTATCGATGAATGTTATTGTAGCTAGATTAGGTATTTATCGGATATAAGTGTTTAATATCTTTATTATTTACATAATTATCTATCAAAGGAGAGCAACGCTCCAAAGCTCCTAAGTGCGAGCCTTTAAGAATCAGTTCATTCATCTCGAAATAAACAGGTTAAGAAATATTTAAATACTAACGCCATATCTAAAAACCAAATAAATAACATATTTTTAAGATTTTGTTTAATTGTTCTAAGAAGAGGAAAAATCTCAAACACAGTTTACTTGTGTTGAAACAACTTCGACTACAAACATATTTTCATGAAGATAACTACACCAGTATGTTGGTTATGTAATTTGATCTTGACGTAGGTAAACAAAAAAAAGTATTTTATTAAACAGGTAATATCTAATTACTGGAGTTTAATTCGATATTAAGTAAACATATACCTATACGTGTATTCGTGACTTGTTCCCACACGAGTTTTCGTGACTAGATTCTATTATTAGATAAATAGTTTAATGTAGATTGTTGTATGATTGGTTCAATTTTATTTAATACTTTTGAAGAATGAAATTTGTTTTGGTTTTTATAAAACGTTATTTACCTTAACACATATTGCCCATTATAAACCTATAATAATGCCTTTTGCATGACCAGTGTGTATACCTCATATAATTAAAGTAGTTGCATAAGCCTTTGCCGTCATCGGAATTTTGCAGTCTCTGGATTTGTAGGGCTCCAACTTCCCGTAACGGCTGCCATTGATATTCGTATGACAACCGGGACCGATGGCTTAACGTATCCTCTGAGGCACGAACAAACCAATGCAAATAGCCATATTTATGCATACAAATATTTGCACTGAGCCGGAATTGAACCCGCGCCTCTTGCATAGCAGTCGCGTTCATTTAGCGCTACGCCACAGAGCCAGTCAAAATGCTTTTACTCAGTATCATATATTTACTGTTTCATTTCAATGTACTTACCATATATATTAAAAAAAACACTTTTTAAAAACACACGAGCACAAATCATACGAGAGGACTTGATGGGGTTGCGTCATTTCTTTCTTGAGTTCCTATGACCACCTTACAGCTTCATCATCAGATCAGACCCTGGTTTTATACTCACCAAGACGCATCAAACGAGCCTAGACTCGATGGAGTTGCGTCGTTTTATTACAGAGTTCTTATGACCACCTTCACCTTCAACCTGGTTTTCATTGAAAAAGAAAGAAGGTATTCAAGACGATTCAAATGAGCCTAAACTCAATGAGGCTGTATCGTTTAATTTCGAAATTCCCTTGGCCACCTTCCAGTGCCATTAAATAACCACCATTACATCTCAATTATTGCATTGTCACGCTAACAGCGGGACAGGTCAAACTAAATGAAAGCTTGTCAAAAAACGCGATTGACTAAAACGTGATTTGAAATTAAACGAAATAATCAGTTTATTTTTAATTTTGTGCACGCAATTCGAGTGGATAACATTCGTTAAATGATATTCAAGTAGGTATTTGTTGCTTCGAAATATTGATAAGAATAAGTTTATTTAAACAAACGTCAGTGAAACATTAACATGATTTATTTTGCTTATCTTCTGTGTTCTGCTTATAAGTATTAGTTATAATTATTGTCATTTAAAAATGGACCAATGACCAGACCAGCACTCGATATTCCAGAGTAATGTACGCTTCTACACATCTATATCTATACTAGTTGGGTTATGCTATATAGAACTATACATTATATTATAGGTACAGAACTTAAAATATAAATAATACCTACTACTAAATTAAATTTAAAACTAGAAACTAAAACAAGCTAAACTAAATAACCGGAATATTTACATACATAATGCGTCGTGAAATTCCTCCGCATCATCACCAACCGGTAACGTTCCCAGAAGGCTGGCAGCATTGCCACGTTGAATGGCAATGCTTATCCTCTGTGCAAGATAATAACCAGCCTTCTGGTCACGCGTAGCGTCGATCAGTCGCTTTGCCAGATCTTTGTATAGAAAGCGGGCACTTGGACCCCATGTCCCCAACGTTTCAACCCCAAACGGCTCAAATACATAATCACCTGTTAAGTTACAGTATTTGCGCCGTTTGAGGTTTTCCGCAGATGCAGCAGCAGCACCGGCACAGCCTGTCGTGCTTGGAAGATGTGAAGGCGCAAGGGTATCGACACACGTTGCGTCCCACACCAAAGGCCTACCCATCTTCCAAGGCAGCAACGACATACCATCCGGTCTCTTGCCATCGTCACGCACCAGCCCATTAGGTTCACAAATTGCTGGCACGCCAGCGGTGGCAAGAGCACGGCGGATAATGTCATTGATGCAGGCATGTCTCGATATACGCCCAGCACTTCTGCAGCATGAAAGGCCATGGTGCCCAAGGCTGTCGACAGCTTCACCGCAGTGGCAACGATGTGGAGAAACACACGGCGCACCTAAGCGAAGGCAAGTGGCAAGGCGGAAAGTAGTATCGTCCAACATAGTACCTATGTTGGGCGATGGGAGTGCCTGAATCCAAAGGCCTGACTCCCATTCCCCCACAGCCAAAAGCCGCGCACGCTCTGAAACTTGGGAAGATGTGTGTATTAAACTGTATCTTACCAGCTTGCAGAGCGGCGCATCCCATTGTCTCTGGGAGAAAAGGTTATCAGGCAACTCAGTGTTGGGACAAGCAACTTTCCAAGCATTAATGGCATCAGACTTGCACGACACTTCAGAGTTAACCTGTGTGTTTATAAGAATTTTCCTGGTTAACTCCTCAGTGCCGTGGACTGAAGACAGAAATGCTGGAAGACTAACGTCTGAAATTTTGCGAACGCCGAGACCACCCAAGCGAACTGGTAAGGACGCTTGGAGCCAGGCTCGGTCGTTCAAGGCCACATTTAAAATTTTGCTGAGAGTATTTTGCAGAATGTTATCAATTTTTGCCAAAAGTGTCAAATGTTGCCAAAACTGGGATGAACGAAGTGCATGAGTAAATTTAGGGACAAAAAGACAAAACCGAAGTATAGTAAAGGCCGAATGAACACTTATTTTTTGTAAATGATCTGTGATATTTTCAAAATTTTGAATTTTTTCCTCTATAAATGAATGAAAGCCATCTTCCAAAACTGGAGACCCCAGGAGGCGAAGAGAAGCTTTTTCCAAAATTTTAATATTGGGAGCTAAATCGTTGAATTTTGCTATAGTCGAGGGTCTGTCTGTCGTGTCGCTGATAAAAATTTCGCATTTCGTCCCTTAGCTAACAACACCGCTCAAGTCGAAAATTGGCGGTTTTTACATTTTAATGCCATTGGATGAAGCTGCGCATTGCGCGTCGAACCATTGGTCTCATGAAATAGATTTCAGCCAATCAGAAGCCGTAATTCAATAGTGACAGCGCTCAAGTCGGTTGGCGTCGCAACACCGCACAAGTCGTTAGTCTGTCATCTTTTGATACCTTAATCCCTAACATTTTCACAAACAACACCGCCTAAATCTAATAAAATATCAGTCAACACCGTACAAGTCATAAAATAAAAGTTAAAATAAAGTAAATCGTCAAAATAAGTATAATTAATTATTTCTTAACCGTTAACTAGAGTATGTATAAAGAAGCAATAGAAAAAAACACAGATTTTTAAAATATAGTTTTTTTCATCTCCTGTAAAGTTGGTAAAAATGACTTAAGCGGTGTTGTAAGCTAAGGGACGATTTGTCTGAGTTGAGCTGTAAGCCGATGGATTGAAATTTATTTTTAATGAGTTCTAAATCTTGTAGAACTGTTTGTACATCACCCCCTAGAGTCCCGTCGTCTAGGTACCAGATGTTGAATTTTGAATTTATCTGTTGTATGATGGGATGTATTGTAATGCTATATTAACAATTCTGCACCTAAAATATTTTGGAATTCTTGTCTGTCTTCCTATTCGTTTTTCCGGTTTTATATTAGGAAGGTCAGACTTAAAGACTGCAGTTGGTGGAGTCGAGGGCATGGTGTAGTCAATTATAAATATCTGAGCCCTGAAAGGATCTTTTTGCATGCGGAAACCCTATTGGGCTTCGCCTCACCGCGGCCGGTAAAGTGAGTGTGTAGAACTCCCACTGACTAAAGCCGCACAGTGTGTCATCACATCGGCCTACGTGGCCAGGGAATTTCGTGGGTCCCATAGGAGATATCCCAGAGACCCCAACCCTCCAATATAGGGTTCTAAAGGGACCAATTTCTTTTATTAGTCACTTTAAGAGGTTTTTCATTTACTGAGTTTCCTAAACAGGCAAGTAGGTATAATCTTCGCATATTTGTTGAGAAGACTCCATTGGAAAATCGCCTCTAAGTCATAGGTATAAAATCTCGTATAAAACTTAGTTTAGTTTAGTTATACTTATGCCTAAACCCTGTTGAGTATCTACCTACCTATCTACTTTCCGTAATATCAAAGCCCATCATATAGAGACTAGAGACGTGCGCATTGTATATTGGATCAGAATAGTAAAAAAATATAGCAAAACTCAGATCAAAGTATTTTGGGAAGATTTCATATAGATACACAATTTTACCTACTTATTGTAAATCTTCCAATATCGTCACTTTCCTTTTTTCAGGCATATTCTTTACGGATGGATATTTTTGGCACGTACAAAGAAGATTCAGCTTGCGGTACTTGAGGGATTATGGTTTTGGAAGACGTGATAGCACTTTAGAAGCAGTTATAGCTGATGATATTAAAGAAATGTTGGATATGGGAGTTAATGGACCTAAATATCCTGCGGAAAAGGTATGAATTTCAATTAAAAAACCAATAATTAGGTTTCAAAAATTGTTGTTACAGAATTATACCGATTTAGGTTAATAATAGGGGTTAAAGTATGAAATTGCCGTTTCATTGTAATAGGTACTTCGAATTGACATAGAACCTTCATGGTTTGAGATTTTTGAGTGAAACTTTTTCCACATGGTACCTATGTAGTTCTTCATTAAAAAATGTGCAACATTCGATTATCGACTTTCAGTTGTTTTTTTTATTCAGCTTAGACAAGAAAGATGGATACTTCGAAAATTCGAGTGATTTTTGAATACGAGTTCCGACGCGGAACTAACGCGGCAGAAACAGCTCGCAATATCAATGTTGCGTTTGGAGAGGGGACTGCTAATGAACGCACCGTGCGATTTTGGTTTAAACGCTTTCGTGATGGAAACTTTGATTTGAAGAACGAACCACGAGGAAGGCCGTCCACACAGGTGAATAACAATGAATTGAAAGACATGGTGGAAGCCGATCCGAGCCAAACTACCCAGGAATTAGCTGCATGGTTTAACGTTACCTTACCAAAAATATTGACTCATTTGCGTCAAATCAATAAAATAAAAAAATGTGAAAAATGGGTACCTCATGATTTGACTGATCTGCAGAAAGAAATGCGTGTTGAAACTTGTGTTGCCTTGTTGAATCGATACAGAAATGAAGGAATATTGGATCGAATTGTGACATGTGATGAAAAGTGGATTCTTTACGATAACCGTAAGCGAAAAATGCAATGGCTGACCCCAGGTGAAACGCCACAACAGTGTCCTAAAGCAAAGCTTACCAATAAAAAGGTAATGGTAACTGTTTGGTGGTCTCAGCATGGTGTTATTCACTATAGGTTTCCACGATCTGGTCAAGCAATAACGGCAGATGTCTACTGTGCCGAACTCCGAACAATGATAGCAAAACTAGCAGTGAAACAGCCCCGACTCATGAATCGATCTTCACCATTATTGCTCCATGATAACGCGAGACCTCATACAGCACGAGAAACCGTTTTAACTCTACAGGAACTGCAATTAGAAACTATCCGTCACCCTCCGTATTCGCCAGACCTTGCTCCAACAGACTACCATTTTTTTCGTGATTTGGACAATTTTCTATGTGATAAAAAGTTTTCTTCTCAGGAGGCAGTACAAAATGCTTTCACACAGTTTGTCGAATCTAGATCACCAGAGTTCTATCGCAAAGGCATAAATGACCTTCCTACTAGATGGCAGCAATGTATAGATAATAATGGTAATTATTTTGATTAAATAAATACGTTAAATTAAAAAAAAAACGAATTTCAATTTGTCAGTACAAATCGGCAATTTCATATTTTAACCCCTAATAATATATTTTGCCATCTGTGAATATTTTCAAAGGTTGCGATTTACCGCAATTTCATAAATTTTAATTTTTCGTGTGATTTTTCCTCATTCTCCAGGAAACTTCTTGTGCGGTAAGTGATTATTTTATGTCGAACGCCCAAAAAATACTGCTGACTGACGAATATTTTTTTATCTAATACTTATTATTTCGATAATATGAATATATCACATTCAAGAACTTACAACATTACTTCTCATTTTCAGGAAATCGTTAAGGGAGACTTAGTATTCTTACCGTACTACTTTACTGTACCATTTATGAATGGAATAATACATGTGCTATCACGAAGCACTCTTCCAAGACCTGAGTACAAGGAACTCTGGTCTGTCTCTCGTGGTGCAGTAATATTCCAACGGAACTCCAATGATTTAGGAGGAGTGATCTCTCTAATTCCTTGGATCAGAAACATAACGCCGAACATTAGCGGGTACAATGCACTGAGGAAGGGTAACCAATTCCTGCTCGAATTCTTTCAGGTACCTACCTAATTAGGGGAGCCCCTTATTTCGTAGAAAGAAATTTCATAGAATTTCGTTTCACAGAAAATATTTCATATAATATTTGGTTCTTATATTTTTATTTCGAATATTATTGTTTCAAAAACAATTTACTACAATGAAACATATTTCACAGAAACACAATTGAACGAATTTTTAATCACATTTTTTTGTTTAACAAACTTATCAAACTGCAGAATTATTTTTTAAAGAATATTAAACCACCTTTATAATATTCCAAATCACATTTATTTTTAACTGTAACATTTACAATATAGTTAACACCCCGACTCAGATTACCCCGACTCGGATAGGTTAGGTTAGAAGGCTAATGCGGGAGCGGAGCGTAGCGAAGCTCCCGCATTAGGCCTTCGTGGTTATTTTTTTATAAACCACTCAGAAGTAGGAGCCCCGCGTAGTGGGGCTCCGTCGACCTTGTAGACGCATCAATTGTTTAGTTTATAACAAAATTGTCCCATTTAAATGAGGGTATGCATTTTATGAATTGAAACGTTTAGAAACTGTCACTTTGAATTGAATATGTTATTCTTTGTAATAAGTTTTCTATTAAATAAACAATATAATGATTAAGAATATTTGATTTGATATTCTATGGAATGATTATTCTAATGTTTAACTTTATATGAAACAAAATTCAATGATTTAAAATTCTTTAAAGTAAGTATTCTGTTTATTGATTATTCTATGAAACGAAATTATGCGAAACATTTTCTGTAATACGAAATTATATTAAACAATTGTCTATAAAACAACGCACACCCACCTAATTAGCATTTTATCCTCAGACAAATATTGTTGTATTGTTATATGCTTACCGACTGCGAAACTAGATTTACTTGGAGGGAAAGAACACTAAAAAGTAAGATGAACACATGACAAAAAACCGGGACTATCGTCGAGTTCTTTAAGGGGGACCAAAGTGACTGCTGTTTAAGAAGTAGCTATACTTTACAGGGACTGTTTTACTTGAACTCCCAGCTTGGGTCCTGTGATGGAATTCCGTGTGGTTCAAGTAGATTTGACAGTTTGATTCCGACATAGCTAGTTCGATGTTTGTCTCGACGTGAGGCCATTAACAATGCGATAGAAGAACAAATCATATCCAACCCTCTTATTTTCTTTATCCTTGTAATTATCACTGCATTATTATCACAACTTTTTTCAGAAACTTATCAATGATAGCATGGGCACGCATGACCAGACCTATGACCGCCATTTCATCGATATGTATTTAACCAAAATGAAAGAAGAACAAAATAGCAAGAGTACATTTTCAAGTGAGTTTTTTCACTGTGACTATTAGAAATAATTTTACTTGGTGTTTAATTTTAAAATAATTTATTAGTAGGTATAAATCTTAGCCCAAGTAAAGTATTGTTTATTTTACTATTATTACAAATTCTGCTTTCTGGGTAAATTGGACTCTGTTGAAGCAAAATTAAAATTAAATTAAAATATACTTAATTATTTCCTTCAGTCGTGATTGTTAACTTCTATAATGATGTCTCCTAAGTAATTAATTAGCAGCTGTATGACCTTGGTGCGTCAAGATTTCTCATTAAGAGGACTAGACTTTTATTTTGATGAATTTTATGTATGTTGTATTTACAATGTACCTACCTATTGTAATGTTATATGACAAAAAAGTGGCCTTGAGTTTTATTGTTGTCAAGTATTTTACCAATCTGTATTCTTAAAAACACAGTGTAAAGTAACAATTCAAAGATAATAAAATGAAATTAAATTTTATTTTATAAATCCATCTATTATTTTACAAAACATAAATGTAAGGTATTTAACTGAATAGCAAATACTAGCTTTTGCCCGCGGGTCCGTCGGCAGGGCACGCCGTCATTGCGGCGGTAAGGCCCATCATGGGGGAGTGGCTAGAGAGGCAACACGGTAGCCTCTCGTACCGTCAGACGCAGATTATCACCGGGCACGGTAGCTTCGGGCGGTATCTGCATCTGATGGGTATAGAGCCAACGCCCGAGTGCCATCACTGCGACGCGAGCGTGGACTCGGGGCTGCACACGCTCACCGAGTGCCCGGCGTTTGAGACGCCGAGGCGGGAGCTTGTGGCGGCCCTGGGGGTGAGAGTGCTCACGCTCTCCACCCTGCTCGCCGCGATGGTCCGCTGCGCGGATGCGTGAGCGGCCAGCGCCTCCTTCTGCGAGCAGGTCATGCTCGCGAAGGAGACAGCAGAGCGGGCGCGGCGCGATGAGCGAGAGAGGCTCGCTGACATCGCTGCACGCGCCCGAAGGCGGCTCGGGCGTCGGAGGGCGCAGACTGACCTCCGCCCCCCATGAGCGCGGGCCTGAGGGTGACGGGTGGAGCCGCCCGACACCCTAGCAGAAGCAGGCCACGGCGGCGGCGCGCATCGTAGGACGATGCGCGCCTCCCCACACCGGGGTTGAGTCGGGGACCGCGTGGTCCGCCCCTTCCCGAGGAGGGCCAGACCGAGAGGGATGGCCCTGGGTCAGCCGGGGTGCGAGGGATATGTCGCATGACAACCTCACCTTCGGCCTAGCACTACGACCCAGAGACGGCGTGCGGTTTAGTCGGTTCGAGTCCGACATAACCTACCCCTCCGGCTCCGGAGGGGTGGGTATCCGTAGCTTAACCGTGAAAGAAGGACAAACAGACACACACACACACACACACACACACACACACACATTTTCCCATTTATAATATACTATCTGACCCGGCAAACTTCGTACCGCCAATTAGTTTCCTCCCGCGTGGCGTCATGTCCCGTTCCCGCTGCACCCTCTACTATATTAAGCATTTATGATACACATAAACCTTCCTCTTCAATCACTCTACCTATTAAAATAAACCGCTTCAAAATCCGTTGCATAGTTTTAAAGATTGAAGCATACAAAGGGATATAGGGACAGAAAAAGCGACTTTGTTTTATACTATGTAGTGAAGTATGGATAAAAACCCTACTATACCTGCTAATACGAAATACTTCATCCTAGATACATAATATTTTTATACACTTGTGTAGGTACCAATACCATATATACCTATCCTACGGGCTGCAGGTAGGTACAAGATCAGAAGCCGCAAGCGACAGCTTATAAACAATAAATAAGTGCCTAGTGAAGTTTAAAAAAAAATTGGCATATTATTTTCCAGTGGACCAACTGGTACTGACATGTACCGATTATATGTTCCCTGCGGCGTCGGCTGTCCAGTTCACACTGACAATCCTAGTGGAGCGGTTGCTGCTGCAGCCCGAAGTCCAAGAGAAGATACACGAAGAGATTGATCGAGTAGTCGGGCGAGACCGACTACCTACCTTAGACGACAGACGAAAGTACGTTAAAACTTAAAAACTAAAACTTATTAAATGCTCAGTCCACTAGGATCCACCGCCACGATTCACCCCACAGAACGTATCATAAAACAAACTCAAACTCAAACTCATTTATTGCGAAAATGGGTAATTTATAGGTAACATTAAATAAATAAAGTGGTCCCTCCATAATCCAACTGAAGGCATGCAATTTTACAGGTATTTTTAAATTAATATTAATTATGCACTAGTAATGATTATGTAAAATTAACGAATTAAATACAATAATTAGTCCATCAACCAGAATATGTCAGAATTTTTTCCTATCCTTGGTATCTTTGTATACATGTCAAATAAAATTAAAATTTAAAATATGTCAATAAATAAAGTTAAGGAATATGTTATTTCTGGTTACTTTGCATGTCATTTATAAATTCGGTTACACTGTAATATGCTTTATCCACGAGAAATTGTCTTACTTTTCGTTTAACAAATACTTACATTATCATATTACTGGGAAAATCCAATTTGTAAATCAATCAGGATTGCATTATTGTAGATAACCAGCTTACCGCGTGTTAATTCCTCGTTATCTATATGTGACAATATTGTATTGTTCCTATAAGAACGCAGCTGCATCGATGGTTATGTCATTCGTCAAACGAGAAGCCCAGTTTCAAGCGTGTCGTCATGATGAATACAGAACCACGATTTTAATATAGTTACCAAAAAATCCTTTATTTTACCTGATTAGGTAACTGCCTTATTTAAATCTCAGCCTCGTTGACAAATGCCAAGTTGACAGTCTTTCAAAAATATCTACTTTTTATCTTAACATATTATATTCTATGCGATTAGGAATATAGCGATTAGGTATATAGGTAGGTACATTTAACTGATTTGGCAATTGCTATATTAGTCGGTACCCACAATGGATCTATTATATCAGCGTGAAATCCATATAGGGAATTTATTTCTGAATGATATTTTTTTATCAATAATTCATTGGGTAATGTTGTTGACGGGTTTCTCTGGACACATAGGGTGTATCTGTGTTTCATCCCTCAATGCATTCCTTTCTCGTACAGAAAACGAATGCTAGAAAGCACGTCATTGCAAGCCCACTGTACCTACGTTTTAAGCCACTCTGCCACCAGTTTTATGCTAATGTACCTTTGACGTATTTTCATTGATTAACAGTATGCCGTATGTGGAGGCGTGTATTCGAGAAATTTTGAGACATGAGACCACTGTGCCTTTGAGTGTTCCACATCGTGCAATGAAGGACACGAAGATTGGTGGTTATGATATACCTGAGGTAAGGCCCTTTTTCTTTATTAAAAGTCCAGGTTATCTTATCTAGCGTGCATTTTATTTTAAAATGTAGTTTTTATATAAATAATTACACAACAAACTACACAGCTCAATCTAGACGTGAAATAAGCGTAGCTTACAATTAGAATTAGTAGATTCTTCATGCATAAAATTACGAATTATTTGCACTGAGGAGATAGAACCCGCGGCCTACGGCGTAGCAGTCGAAATCGCAACTGCTACATCACATAATCTTTCGGTCGTTCTCTACCTATTTGTATGGTGGTACCTCTGCAATAGACTACACATAAAATCTTAGTAGGGTACTTATTTAACCCCTACCTTTTGCGATATTTTGGGGAAACCTACTAATATTATAAATGTGAAAGTTTCTGACTATGGATGGATGGATGTGTGTTTGCTACTCTTTCACGTAAAAACTACTGAATGGATTTTAATGTAACTTTACAATCAAAGCTTATACATCAGAATAACACATAGGCTTATACATTATCACGCTACTACTCAAGGGAGCGGAGCAGGGATCATTAATGTAAAAATAGTCGAGGATAAAGTTGAGAAGAGAGGCGAATTAAATGCTCAATAACGTCGGCTCAACACTAACCAACATCCACACGGGCGGAGCCGCGCGCAACAGTTAGTATAATATAATTGGGAATAATCTCACCTACATTCCTACTACTGTAACTTCCACAAGCCCTCTTACAAAATGAAGATAAAAAAATATTGTAGCCAATGCCGTCTTTGCAATAGGAACACACGCCCAGGGTTCCCTTCCCCGAAGGACTGCTATTTTCTCTCACACAAACTAAAAACATTTCTATTGGATGCATTTTCCTCAAAAAAAAGTTACAGTCCAATGTATGATCGCGTATAAAACTGCGGAAATCGTAGCAAAGGATCGTATATCATACATTTTTATACCACTTAGATGGCAGACAAGCACACGGCCAAGAATTTACGGTATAACGTCTTTTAATTGTGGAAATTCGACTTAATAGAAGCATATTTTGTCAAATAATCGAAACGCGGGAGTTACATAAGTGTGATTAGCACATGCCGCAGTGGATACTTATTGCGGTGCCACACTAATGTATCTACCGCGTTTCGATTATGGACAAAATATACTATTAAGTCATTTTTCACGATTAAAAGACATTTTACCAGAAATTGTTAAATAATAACTAACACAAATTTTCTCCGCTCACACATTAAATGATGAGATATTATTCAAAATGTGTACGTAAATATTATTTTTATTTACTTTTCAATCAATCCTACCCACTTCCTACCCAAAACAAAAAGTTTGACCATTGTAAAAATTTGTTATACTTGCTGAGATGTATGGGAAATGTTTTTGGCGACTTCTGTCTTTGTTAGTACCTACTTAAAACTAAAATGGTCTCTTAGAGTCTTTTAATCCTCACATGAAATATGATTGACAGCACGAAAAAATTTTTTTGTCAAATTTTTGCATTTTTCTTGCTTACTGTACGATTTTTCCAAAACCTGTGAATGCAGTTCAAAATATCGTAAAAAGTTAAGAACCTACCCTAACATTTTGCGATATTTAGGATATCCTAAGAACATTTTGCTGTAACTACAACGGTTAAGGTACCTCCCCTCACTACCTCGTTTAAAAAATATACCTGTATAACTGGCATTACATATATGTCCGGTAGGTACCTATCTAGTGTCAAAAAAGAAGTACAGGTCTGGGAACACCTACACTTCTTTATCTTGTCATTTTAATACAAACTTCTCCTAAACACAGAATACAATGGTGAGTCCAAACCTAACAATGCTGCACATGGACAAAGAAATATGGGGCGATCCTGAAAATTTCCGACCGGAACGATTCATCAAAAACGGACAACTGGACCTCGCCAGCGACAAGTCTCTGCCATTTGGAGCTGGTATGTACACATTGCCATAATTTAATTACCTTATATCATGGGGGGTATCCTTTTCGTTAACATAATATATGTAATCCTAAAATGTGTTGGCACAATAAATTTGGCATTTGGCTTTTTTTGGCATAATTGATTTTTAGCAGCATATGTATTGTATATTTATGCGTAGTTATAATTTGCACAATGTTTTTATTATATTAAGTATACAATACAACATAATTAACTAACACAGCGGTAGGGAGCGAGCGAAGCGAGCTCGTGGACACCGCGCGCCCCGACATGGACAGATATAGGTTGGAAGGGTATATGGTGGAGGTCTCGCAGAGACCTCCGCAGTTTACCCTTCGTATTTGGTTTCCGTCGACATAGCTAAATTTTATGCTTAAATATGATTATGCTAATTTTATTTATGATTATGACAAATGCTAAATTTGTTATGGATAAAAAAATTATGCATAAAATTATTAGTCTAAATTACCATATGCCAAAATATTTTATGGTTATTTTTTATGCAAATGGATAGTAAACCATCATGGGGTACCGATACTAAGGAAATATTTTAGTAACACTCAAAAATGAATTAATGGCACTAGAAGACTCATTTATAGAAATAAAATAAATTCTAAGTTAGCAAATAAGATTTTTAAGCATATTTGCTGACTCGGAATCTCGTAAATTATTTCAGAACTTTTAACACATGGTAATGTAAGCATGTAAGCATATAAAACTCGTTGGTCATGTTATAAATAAACATTTTGTGATAATCTTGCTATATATTTATTTATTTATTTTTGTGCCATGTAGCGGCATGAGGTGTAATGTCTGTAACTTTTACAATTACTTGAATTTGGCAGAGTCAATATAGATCAGAATATTTAGATTTTTATTCAGTCATACTAAATAATGTGTTTACTGTATGTTTTATTTTTAATACGTTAACTTAATAGGTACTAAAAATTAGAATAGTTTGCCAAAACAATGTCGCCATCTAGTTATAACTCCTGAATTAAAATGCTGCCTGCCTGCTTTTGGAAGTTACTAGTGTAACCATTTTTTGTCCATGATTGTACATCTTTATAAGAATTATAGTATATTATCTGTGCTATTATCTTCTCTTATGGCCTTGTGTCATTTGTTCAAATTACTTGCACGTAATTCGTTTCATATTATGTGTATAAAAAAAGGCTCTCGCATGCGTGCTCACGCATGAGATCGTGGATGGCCTAAAGATACTGTTAAATGGTATACTTTCGACTCTTTTGAGGTTTTATACAAAGTTAGTAGGTACCTACCAGGTAAACTACCGAGAGGGCCATACAATGATGTTAACGGTAAATAAAACGATCATGGTAAGATATAATCTTTGAATAGGTACAGTCAGCGTCGAGTACTTTGTTCGTCAAGCTCGGTTTGATGATCATGGTACATGATCGTGTTCCTTTAGTACTAGGTATTATTTAGAAAGTTTAAAAGTTTGTAGAGCATTATTATTAGTACGTGTTAATAGTAATATTTATAACACAAATGTTTTTTCTTAATAAAGCACACTTATATTTATATCCGCAGGAAGAAGACTATGTGCTGGTGAAACATACGCCCGTCAGACGATGTTCCAAGTGTTTGCTGCATTCATGCAAGCATTCACAGTATCAACAGCAGACGGAAAGCGTTTACTGAAACCTTCTAAAAGAATCCAGGGTATTATAACGACAATACCAGAGTTTTGGGTGAGAATTACGCCCAGGACTTAAGCGGATTGAAATGGAGGACACAATTAAGAAGATAGTAGAGTACCCTTTGTGACCAGAACTTAACATTTTTGGGGATAGCTGTGAATACCGATATCTTAGTTTAAGCAAATAATGATAAGAATACTATTTAACACAGCAGAAACAGCCCTGACAATAATATTTATGGAACCTTGCCATACCTACTATTATATTTGACCTTGCAATAAATCAAAATTTTTGTCGCAGATGGAGCAACTTAGCCTGCGTTCTACCTGTGACCTCGCAATAAATCAATGATTTTGTTTTTATGTACAGTCGACAAAATCGATAGTATCCCACCTTTACATATACAGCTGGATGTAACAACAAAACAAACAAAACTATAGTGTCCCACCTTTACATAAATAAAGGTGGGACACTATTGTTTTTGTCGACTGACCTACTTACTATGAAAATATCTAACCAGGGCAGAGCTGCTATAATAATTATTGTAACATAATTAGATATGTTGATCCAACACTGTTGGTATCGTTAATAGAGCGTAAGGGCTGACAGACCAAAAACTTTAGGGCTCAGCCAACCTCACCTGAGAGTACATCGACTGATTAACGGACGAGGCTCTGGTACAAAGAACAAGATTATTATCATACTAGCTGTTGCACGCGGCTCCGCCCGCGTGCATGTCGGTTATCGCTTCTCTACTCAACTTTGTCCTCGACTATTTACTCTATTCTATACTTGAATCTATATTCGACTCTCTACTGCACTCTGTACTCTCTATCTCTCTCTCTGCATTGGCCTCTCTACTCGCCCCATCCACTCGATTTTCTTTTCGTCTCTCTACTTGAATCTCTTCACTCTCTCCTCTACTCGCCTCCCCACTCGCCTATCTACTCGCTTCTCTATTCGAATCTCCATTTACTCTCTATTCGATCTCTACTTGCTTCTGCATTCGACTCTTTATTCGCCTCTCTACTCGACTCTCTACTGGACTTTTATTTATTCTATACTCGCCTCTCCAATGGCTTTTATAGTCGCATATCTACTCGCCTCTTTAGTCGACTTTCTATTTGACCTCTACACGCCTATCCGCTCGCTCTTACTACGATCTCTACTTGCCTCTCCACTCGCCTCTATATTTGGCTCGTAACAAGACTTTGTCCGATCCCAAGCTCTAATCCACTTCTTTCACTTCTGTACTTAATTTTATGAGGATATCTTCAAAAAACAATTAATTCTATTTATCCTTTAACGCGATTTAAAAATTACATCTAAACATATAAATAAAATTGAAGTGTCAGTTTGTAATATTGAAATACCTAACCTTTTTTTACGACATGCATTATGAATATAATACGGTACATACATTAAAATAACATTTTTTACAATTTTGGTCTGTCTGTCTGTCTGTTTGTTCCGGCTAATCTCTGAAATGCCTGGACCGATTTTGTCAGGACTTAAATAAGGAGTAACTTGGCTATTTTTATTTTGAAAAATAGCGTTGACTCAACACTAAGCGATAACTAACTAACGCGGGCGGAGCCGCGGGCAACAGCTAGTCTTTCATAAAAACTTTCATCCTCTAGTCCTATACCCCTCCTTTATCCCCTTTATTACAATAAAAGGTAGCGTATCTCTGTTCCCTAGCACTAATCCATCTCTGTGCCAAATTTCATCAGTATATTTTCAAAACTGACAAACTGTCACCCCTAACTACTAAAAATTACAAACTTTCTTATTAACTTTCATTCCATAGCCCTATTCCCCCCTCCTCCTTCTACCCCTTTTTTCGCGATGAAACGTAGCTTATGTCCGTTCCATCAGGTTTAGGCGTGAAAGTAACATACGGACAGACAGACAGAATTACTACCGCATTTATAATCTCTTATATAATATGTTAGCGTAACGCTCATAACTCAAAAACTACCCAACCAATTTTCATCGGGTTTTTTTTAAATGAAAGCTTAGGGTCCAAAGGGGTGCAGAAAACGAGGATATCAAAAACAAACGGGCGGAGCCGCGGGAAAAAGCTAGTATTATTAATATGGATGATATTTGCAAAGTTCACATTGCAATGTATCTAAATCCTCTCATCAGATTTTTTTAGACCTTTTGATTGCGTTCTAGCAGCCACACATTTTGATTGTTACTGGGAGACCAGAATGATGATAAACTTATATTTTTAATTAGGTACCTACTACTATGGCCGAGTCTAAATTGGAGTAGTCTAGTCTAGTCCAACTCTTCTTGATGCAGGCATGTGAAACCAAGGTCATTAGGAGCGCCAACTTGTGCTTGATGTGTATATAGGTATGGTCGGTCAACTCAACTGCTAACGGCTGTACCCTGTACCTATTATTATTATAAGTTTAAGTTATTATTATATTAAAATCCGTGAGTAGTTTTATTAGCAAGATATTGTTATAAAATTTTCTAAAACGAATATAGAGATATAACAATGTAGGTATAGGTATATACGGTGCGATTTTCCCGCTATCTGACTTGGAATAACTAATACGAAGTGATTGGAGTGGTTATTAAGACTATTTTAATGTAATATGTGACCGATGGACCCTATCATGCACTGGCGTAGCTATGGGTGGGCAAGGCGGTGCCGTGCACCGGGGCCCACAAGCTCAGGGGGGCCCCAAGCTTCGTGACCTTTCGGGCCTAAACTAGCAAAACCTCATATAAGCCCAAATACTAGAAAAATCTTAGTTTCAGAATGGAAAATGGGTTGCAACTCAACTCCTATTTATGGCAAACATTTGAAAGAACTTGTAGGGATTTTTGTGCCGTATTGTCACGGTTACGTTTACAGCCAAGTTGAGGGCCCCGTAAGCCCTTAGGAGACGGGGGGTCTCCTCGGCAGCGACACCCGAAGATTACCCAAAAAAAAATGGGGCCCCGTTTCTTTTTACACCAGGGCCCTTGGTCATCTGGCTACACCACTGCTATCATGTATCCCTAAATATAAATAAATTATTATTCTAAAGTTTTTGACTGCGTTTTATTTAGGTACTTAGTGTTAGGTATATGCTTTTTTCTATTCGGAACAACACGTGCAAAACTGAGACTAAGGTATCACCCACATAAGAGGACATCTAGCATTAAATGGTTTAACATTTAAGTAATTTCTTGGCCGCACTATGAACATTGGAAAACTTGGAGTTCTTTATCAACACACGTGTCTCCTTTTTCGTACTTGAAACTTCTGTCATTTAATGATAATTTAAAAAGCAAGCAGCGTTCGTTTAAGTTAGTGGAATTAACACTTTGTCATGAATTTTAATTATGATCAAACAGCCCATTATTTACTCGCATAAGTTTACTTACTTAATTTGGTACCTACCTATTTTTTGGCAAAGCAAAAATCTACTTTCTTAAGGAAGCATAGTTTAATTACAGTATGGATTACAAATTAGCGCTAAATCGAACCCATGAACTCTAAGTTAGTAGTGGAATGCTGTGCCACTACGCCATCGCCACACAGGTCGTCAATAGTCAATTACATTAATATTTAGAATAATCTGTTTCACTTATTGGTACAATCAGCATCGGCTGGGTTTCGAGGTGGCTCTGCACAGGTCCTCGGCGTAGGCCAGGTCCGGGAGCCAGGCTTACATTGAAAGGCACTCCCATCGACATGAAGCCGCGGTTGAAATACGTGGGGCTTGTGCTCGACGGTCGATAGAATTTCGGAGAGCATTTCCGAAGGTTGGTGGCCGAGTGGGAGCGACGACTTGAGCAACTACGCACAGGGCAGTCCGTAATTGCGGTGGTAAGACTAATCATGGGGAAGTGGCTAGAGAGGCCACACGGCGGCCTCTCGTACCGTCAGACGCAGATCATGCTCACGCTCTCCACTTTGCTCGCGGCGATGGTCCGCTGCGTGGATGCTTGGGTGGCCAGCGCCTCCTTCGGCGAGCAAGTGATGCTCGTGAAGGAGACAGCAGAGCGGGCGCGGTGTGATGAGCGAGATAGACTTGCGAGCATCTTTGCACTCGGCGCAGAAAGACGGAGTCACAGAGTGACAGGTGGAGCCGCCTGTGACCCTAGCAGAAGCAGACCACGGCGGCGGCGCGCATCCAGTGATGCCCGCGCTTCCCCATACCGGGGGCGGGTTGGGGACCGTGTGCCCCCAAGGAGAGCCAGACCGAGAGAGATGACCCTGAAATGTCGATTGTAACCACTGACCTAGTCAGGTGGATACTCACCGGCTCGCTCAGGGGCTGATGCAGAACTTGTCGCGACGTGCAGTTCGCGAAGTTAACAGGTAGCAGAGTCAAATTAATATTGTTAGCTCAAAAGACTAAACTTGTAATAAACTAGTCATACATAAAGCGTATTTATAGTTTATGGTTTGACACTCTATGTTGTCTGTGGCGTTTGCCGCTTCATTTCAGTCATTTGAACTACCTACATCAAATGTTAAGTGCAAAGTAAATTAAGTGTTTGGTGTTTGATGGAGGCGTCCAGCAAGGTGGCGGCTCATCAGAGAGAAATATAAGCTAAGTAGTAGCACTAAGACAATAGTGTAGAGGTTCCCATTTATTTGCATAAACTTAAGATACCTAACTTTCTTTCTTTAACTAAAGTTTCTGATGTCCTTAGAAGTCAATTACATTAACAGGTCTTTCGATATGGCAATGCGAAAACCTCGTGAGTGTTAGACTGGGCGTAAGGCCGTGATCAGTCTGTTATAGGAGACCTTCGGTACTGCAATACGAAGTCTCTATAACAAAGTGAAATATTCTTGGAAGTCAGTTACATTAAGAGGTCTTTCGATGTGGCAATGCGAAAACCTCGTGAGTGTTAGACTGGGCGTAAGGCCGTGATCAGTCTTATGGGAGACCTTCGGTACTGCAATACGAAGTCTCTCTAATAAAGTGAAATAGTCCTGTGTCACAGAGATAGTAAGAGGTTAATTTGCAGACTTGGCTGCGGTTAACTCTTTAATACCCAACAAACTTGACTTGTATCTCGTAGAGCATGTAACTGACTTATTAATCATAGTAGATATGTACGTATAAGATATTTCTATGTTATGCACGGCTTCACACCTATGTGGGGTGTGAGGTTGGGTGTATCGCAATGTGTAGAATGATGGGAATCAGTTTACGTTTTAACTACAGATGGCGAGCTGAATCATGGTGCGTGCTGGTAAGAACAAAGGCCGATTTACGCGAAGCAAACCTCCCAAAGTAATGAAGATTTCTCTCGGATCAAACCCCAGGTACATATAACTATCCACAAATAACCAATAATTCTTCCCGTCGCGGCGTCGCCGCGTCGCGTCATCCAGCCATCGGGCCGGACGGTGAGGCTGGCCAGCTCGCACGTCCGGGTACGGCGGATGGCGCGGCGGGGCGCCGCCGCGACCGCGACATGGTGGAGATGCTGGGATCCGAGAGAAAAAATCATTAACAAGTATATGTAAACGATATTTATCTGGTTGAGTTCTTGCCAGTGCTGCCATCAGTTAGCGCTTTGGTATAACTTATCGTATCGTGACAAAGTTCGACGGAAATACCTATGCTAAAGTGTTGAATAGACTTGATACACATTTCGCAGATATTGACTCTGATATTACAAATAAATAAATACTAAATAAATATTATCGAATATTTCTCAATGTAATTATCTTAGAAATTATCTATCACAGGTAAATAAGTAGGTGTTGTGAACATTTGTAGTGATGGATCGGTACAACAAACACACTAGATGGCGTTACTTGTTGCTGAAATGAAATAAAGACGATAAATTTATTTCTTTGTTTGTGAAATAAAATGAGTGATATTGTTTATTTTATTCGTTTCACAAATTATTTAAGGCATTCTATCATTAATATTCATAAGTTTACCAAGATATGACCCACAAGTTTTTATATGGATTTATTATGAACAGGAAGTGGAACAAACATATCAAGTAAGAAAGTTGAGCTTCCTGTGCGAAAAGTTCATGTCTGTGTTTTCAAAAAGTTTAACAGTGTCAAAGTTTGTGAGAACCAAAAATATCTACGACTTATTGGTGTATCCCACGTCGGGAAATAAAATAAGTGTACTTGGATTAATAAAAGGTCAGTACAGTTTAGATGTATATTGATTACCATTTCGAATTTGTGTCCAAAGTTCTTACGATACTTGTGAAACTGAAATTGGTAAATACTCTGTGAAACATAGATTTACATGTAATTGGTAAATATACCCTTTCTCTCGACGATAGGTATAGCGGGTTGCGTGAAATTATCTTATAGAATTATTAATATTCAAAATATGGTCTGCCATTATATCAAATCAATGTCAGTAGGTATAGCGTCCTACGAAAAACAAATTTAACTCCTATTTACCTATAACCAGTGTAATAAACTAAATATCTATGTAAATTGTGTACCTATGAGGCTTCACCTTATAACTTCTACGTACAACAGAGAAATTATATAAACTGTTTGTAGTATTAAATAAGTATCTACGTGACAAAACCTGTGTACCTACTTATCCTTTCGAGAGGACCGGAATTATATTAGTTATCAATGGTAATTATCACTGAAAGAAGGTGAATTGAATTAAACTGCCTACAGCTAAAGAAATAGCTATTGGAGTTACAAGTAAAATAATATGTCAAGTGAGGTGCATAAAGTTAAATAATTAAATAAATAATAGTTTATAATCTTATATCTTTGTATTGGGTGAGTATAAATGCTACAAGCACCTTATTTACAATAGATAAATGCTTGAGTGGACATCTCTTGGATGGTCATTTGTTCCCAGACTGACCAACAGATTAGTATTAAGGACCTTGGTAGACAATACATACTGTGAATGTGTACTTTGGCATTATTACATGGCAAACACAAACATTTGTCTAGGACACAAGCTGAAGCACTGCTGACTAGGCAGCAGTCTTCAATACTTAAAAATAAATAATTTAAGAGAGATTATAAATTCTTGTACTTTATAAGTACCTAGTAGTGTCTGTCATATAAAGGCCCATTATATAAGAAGCATAATATTTCCACACCATGCCCATTAATTCTATGATTGATTATGTGCACTCGGTGGTTGAGTATTTATGTTGAGAGCATTCTAGACTCACAACACTTAATAATAAATTTGAAAGGAGATGATTATCTCTATAATAGTGAACAAGTTCCGTGAAAGGGAAGTTGAATTTGAGAAATTCTGATTTAAGGAAAGTAGATATTTAATTTTTTAAATATCCTGTATGTATGTATGATGTGATATGTGACCAATTACAATAAAAAAAATTAGTTTATGTAAGCAATCAGAACTATTTCAGTAAATAATACAAAAATATATTTTGATATTTCCTATTGAAAATAAAATCAATATATAAATAAGTAAAAATAAATAATAATAATTGGTGGTTATAATTTAAACATAGGTACATCATAATACTTTGAACTTGTCATGGCATGAACTGTGCATGTGATGGTGTATTATTATATAACATTACAGAACGTCAATATGGAAGAGGCCATGCTCCTTATTCTTCGCAGTCTATGTGATAAAATAAAAACTCTGTCTGAATGTGCTCGAAATACAACTAGCAAACTCACTAACGAAATGAATGACTTAACTTTGCATGAAGCAAGAGTGGTATCCTCTAAACTTCATACCTGTCTCCAACGAATGGAGAGGGAACTAAACAATTATTTTCGACTCGTTAACGAACCACAAGTAGATGAGGTCTCTGCCATCTCTGCAATCCAGCTGGAAGCTGAAGAAAACTACTGCGAACTCAAAGTGAAAATAGAAGAATGTGAAAATTCAGTGACAAATAGCAACAAGAACGAAGAACGTTTTTTATCGAGAAAACTGCCAAAATTGGAGTTGCCACAGTTTGAAGGTAGCATTCTCCATTGGCATCAATTTTGGGACCAATTCAGTTCCAATATTCATAATCGGAATTTGCCAGATATTGACAAGTTGTTATATCTGAAGAATTCTTTAAAGGGGGAAGCCAAGGGAGTGATAGACGGGTTAGAGATTACAAATGAAAATTATTCTATAGCTATACAATCTTTGAAAGATAGATATGGGAATCAATCCCAAGTGGTTGATGCACACTATTCCTCACTCTATAGAATAAAACCCGCAGACAAAACTGTATCGGGTTGTCGAAGAGTTTTAACTGAAATTGAAAAACATTTGAGAGTTTTGAATTCAATGGGTGAAAATATTAACCATAACCACTTGAGGTTTATGGTAATGGAGAAATTTCCAGAAGATATAATATATGAAATGAAATTGAAAATAAAGCAAGAATCAATTGAAGAGATAAGGAAACATTTGGAAATTATCATATCAGCTCGTGAAGATGCAAATAGACTAACGCAAGAGAAAAACCTAAATGAGAGAGAATATTACCCGGTAAAGACACTTCACTCCACTGGGAAGGGCGATCATACACATCAGAAGAGAAAAGAGGACCAAAGGAGACAACAGAAAGGTAACTACGAAAACAATCAAGAAAAGGCTCGATACTACCCTACACAGAACAAAGGAAATGTTCCCCAGAGGAACAACCGGATCAAGCAAAAATATAAAATTTATTCTGGCAAAAACCAGGGAAAGGAGGAACCACCTAAGAAGAAGTCTAAACTTCATTGTGTCTTCTGTAAGGAGTCACACTACAATGATGAATGCACTAAATTCAAGGAAATAAAAGAAAGAAAATCCCTATTAAAAAATAGATGCTATGGTTGCCTTAGAATAGGACACTCTTATGTAGACTGTAGAAATAAAAGAGAATGTTTTCATTGCAATAAATTAGGTCATAACCGGGCTTTATGTCCTGTTAAATTTTCAAGTGTACACAAAGATAAGTTAACGACTACCAATATCCTGTACACAAGAGATAAGGGACTCACTGTTCTACAAACGGCAGTAGTTACTGCTAATAAAGTAGGAGATATTTCTAAGGAAATTCCATGCAGAGTTCTATTAGACTCCGGAAGCCAAAGAACATACATCACACAGAAATCTGCAAAGAATCTTAATCTAAAGTTTGAAGAAGAAAGTACACTAACTGTATTCACCTTTGGATCAATGACTCCTCAAGAAATAGACAGTCCTGTGGTTAGAGTACAGTTGAGAACAAGAGTAGATAAGATAATCACTCTTTTTGCTAATGTGGTACCAGTGATATCACATAGTGTCCCATATCCTCATCAAGACCTCAGCCACTGGGAAAATAAATTAACACTAGCTGATGATGGTTCTCTACAAGACCAAGTGGACATACTGATTGGCAATGATTATTACTTTTCACTTATAGCTGAACAGAAAATTAAACTAAAGGAAAACTTGTATTTGGTACAGTCTGACCTCGGATGGATACTAAGCGGGAAAATGGATTCCAATCCTATACATGAATTATCAGTGGTGACATACCTCCAGTCTAACGTGGATATGTTATTCAATGAACCTGACCTGCCACTGATCCAGACTAATATGAAGAGCTTATGGGAACTTGAATCCATTGGCATAAACGATTCCCCGAGGGAAAATCGAGAAGATGAGGCTGTAAAAAGATTTAACGAAACTACTAAATATATAGATAACAGGTACTCCGTATCTTGGCCCTGGATCAAGTACCCTCCTATTCTGAATGTGAACTTTGGGTTAGCTTACGGTCGACTCATCAACTTATTAAAGCGGCTAGATACATCCACATTATTGGCTTATGAAGACACACTGAAGGATCAAATGATGAAGGGAATAATTGAAGTCGTACCCGATTTGAGAGATCAAGCAGTAGGACATCCAGTTCATTACCTTCCACACCATGGTGTAAAAGTACCTGGCAAACCTATGAGAATTGTCTATGACGCGTCGTCTAAAACAAAGGACAATAAAAGCCTAAATGAATGCTTGTATTGCGGACCCATGATGTTGGAGGATCTGACTGGATTACTTATAAAGTTCAGATGTCACCCAATAGGTATAAGTGCAGACGTCGAGAAGGCATTCTTACAGATTGCACTCAATAAACCGGACCGAGATGTAACTCGATTCCTATGGTTAAAGGATACAAAGAAACCCGCTACAGAAGATAATCTACTTCACCTAAGATTTACAAGAGTTCCATTTGGTGTTATATCAAGCCCATTTTTGCTAAATGCAACAATCAGATTACACCTACAAAGTTCAGATAATGAACAGGTTAAGAAATTAACTAGAGACATATATGTGGATAATGTTGTCACTGGAACAAAAACAGTGAAGGAAGCAGTTCAACTTTATAAGGATTCCAAAGAGATATTCAACCAACTATCCATGAATCTTAAGGATTGGAGTTCCAACTCCGAAGAATTTATAAAACAAGTACCTGAATCTTGCAAAGAGGATAACATCAAGGTTCTTGGACTGAACTGGAAACTAAAAGACGACACACTTCAATTGAAAGATAATGTTATTAATGAGCCTAAATTTACAAAAAGAGATGCCTTAAGAGCCATAGCGTCAATCTACGATCCATGTGGATTTGCTGTACCGTCATTGTTGTCTAGCAAACTGTTCATACAAAATCTGTGGAAAGAAAAGGTAAATTGGGATACACTATTTTCTGAAACATTAAAAACCAATTGGGTGAAAATATGTAACAAATTAGATGAAGTTCGAGACATATCTTTGGCTAGATGTTACTTCAGGGATGCTACTATAAGCAATTGTCAAATTCACTGCTTCACAGACTCTTCTTCGAAAGCCTATGCAGCTGTAGTCTATGTAGTTAATGGCAAGGAGGTAAAGTTTGTTCTAGGAAAATCAAGGCTAGTTCCTTTGAAAGATCAAGACGATCTGAAAATACCACGGTTGGAACTACTAGGCGTATTAATTGGAAGCAGGCTAATTAAATATGTATGCCAATTTTTACAATTCAACATCACAAGTCAAACGTTATGGACGGATAGTCAAATTGTTATCGATTGGTGCAAGTCGGACAAACTACTCACACCGTTCGTATCCAGAAGAGTAGAAGAAATTAAAAGAAATAAAAGCCTAATGATACGACATGTTCCATCAGATCTAAATCCAGCAGATGTTGCCACAAGACCATTCAGCTCTAAAGAAGATAAGGTAAGGTGGCTGAGTGGACCCCAGTTTCTATTACAACAACCAGATTCCTGGCCGTCAGAAGTCAAAGAAATTTCTTCTCTTTGTGCCGGGGAGGGTCTCCCGAAAGAGTCACAAGAATATACAATGGATAAAGAAAATAAACTTGATGTGGAAAATCATGAAGACAATACAAGCAACCAAACTAAGATGGATGTAGACATAAATGAAAAAAAGAGTGACAAAATTAAGCAGCTTAAGAATAACAAGCTATACACTTTCCAAGAGAACTAGAAGGGAAAGAAACAAGCTTAAAAATTAATCTTGGACTATTTCTGGACGTAGATGGACTTTTACGTTGCAAAGGACGTTTGAAGAACACAGATTGGTCGTATGACCAACGTTATCCAATACTTATTCCAAAGGATTGCGATTACACTAACAAAATTATAACCCAGACTCATGGTGACAATCATCATGTAGGTGTTAACCACACCCTCGCTATAATTCGTCAATCCTTTTGGATCCCACATGGAAAACGTCAAGTTCAGAATATTATAAGGAAATGTCTTAGATGTCAGAAACATGGAGGTGGACCATTCAAACTACCACCAACCCCTGCGTTACCCACTGAAAGAGTAAATTACACTTCACCGTTTACATTTACAGGCCTGGACTACACGGGCCCTGTACTAATTAAACATGGAAATGAAACAAGTAAACGTTGGATAGCACTTTTCACTTGCCTAGCAGTCAGAGCGGTGCATTTAGAGGTTGTTCGAGATCTCACAGCAGAAGAAGGACTTCTTGCTTTGAGAAGAATGATATCGACGAGAGGTGTACCACAAACAGTCACATCAGATAATGCTACAAATTTTAAGCTTATGTCAGAAATACTAACAAATTCTTATTGTATTAAACACGAAATTCGTTGGAGGTTCATACCCCAACTGGCTCCCTGGTTCGGGGGATTTTATGAACGATTAATTGGAATAGTGAAGAATTGTATGAGAAGAACACTGGAAAAGCACATGCTGACAGATAGTCAATTGGTTACATTAGTAAAGGAAATTGAAGCAACTGTCAATACAAGACCGTTAACATGTGTCGATTCGGAATTGGTACATATTTTAAAACCGTCTGATTTTCTAACTATGGGAAAATGTATAACGATGGAAGGTTCAACTGAAGATTTTTTAGTACAAGGCACTACTACAAAATCCGACCTTATCAAGGCTTGGAAACGAGGTTTAGTTATCCTTAATGAATTTAAGGACATGTTCACGAATCGATACTTACAAAGTCTGCGTGAACGATATGGTCTGTAAAAGAACCTAGAATCACGGCAAAATTAATCCCGAAGGTAGGACAAATTGTGCAGATAAAAGGAGATAGTAAAAATCGAGAAGAATGGAAAGTTGGAAAAATTACTTCATTGGTCAAAGGTTCTGATGGACTTTGTAGAGTTGCGAAGGTCCAAGTTGGAAATAAGGAGTTTATAAGATCTTTATCAAGTAAACAATGAGGTTAAACAAAGAAGAGGCGCGGCCACCAGAGCTCTGGAGAAAATTGCAGAGTGGACGCGTAACTTACTAACCCTGCTCTAAGACTGTTCGGGCGGGAGTGTCGCGACGTGCAGTTCGCGAAGTTAACAGGTAGCAGAGTCAAATTAATATTGTTAGCTCAAAAGACTAAACTTGTAATAAACTAGTCATACATAAAGCGTATTTATAGTTTATGGTTTGACACTCTATGTTGTCTGTGGCGTTTGCCGCTTCATTTCAGTCATTTGAACTACCTACATCAAATGTTAAGTGCAAAGTAAATTAAGTGTTTGGTGTTTGATGGAGGCGTCCAGCAAGGTGGCGGCTCATCAGAGAGAAATATAAGCTAAGTAGTAGCACTAAGACAATAGTGTAGAGGTTCCCATTTATTTGCATAAACTTAAGATACCTAACTTTCTTTCTTTAACTAAAGTTTCTGATGTCCTTAGAAGTCAATTACATTAACAGGTCTTTCGATATGGCAATGCGAAAACCTCGTGAGTGTTAGACTGGGCGTAAGGCCGTGATCAGTCTGTTATAGGAGACCTTCGGTACTGCAATACGAAGTCTCTATAACAAAGTGAAATATTCTTGGAAGTCAGTTACATTAAGAGGTCTTTCGATGTGGCAATGCGAAAACCTCGTGAGTGTTAGACTGGGCGTAAGGCCGTGATCAGTCTTATGGGAGACCTTCGGTACTGCAATACGAAGTCTCTCTAATAAAGTGAAATAGTCCTGTGTCACAGAGATAGTAAGAGGTTAATTTGCAGACTTGGCTGCGGTTAACTCTTTAATACCCAACAAACTTGACTTGTATCTCGTAGAGCATGTAACTGACTTATTAATCATAGTAGATATGTACGTATAAGATATTTCTATGTTATGCACGGCTTCACACCTATGTGGGGTGTGAGGTTGGGTGTATCGCAATGTGTAGAATGATGGGAATCAGTTTACGTTTTAACTACAGATGGCGAGCTGAATCATGGTGCGTGCTGGTAAGAACAAAGGCCGATTTACGCGAAGCAAACCTCCCAAAGTAATGAAGATTTCTCTCGGATCAAACCCCAGGTACATATAACTATCCACAAATAACCAATAATTCTTCCCGTCGCGGCGTCGCCGCGTCGCGTCATCCAGCCATCGGGCCGGACGGCGAGCCTGGCCAGCTCGCACGTCCTGGTCCGGCGGATGGCGCGGCGGGGCCCCGCCGCGACCGCGACAGAACTCTTACCCAGGGCGCCTTCTCCACAGAGCTAGAGAGGTGCGTGCACAGGGAGGCTAGGGCTCCAATGAAAACAGCTGGTAGTTTAGGTGTACACACATATATTTGATAGAATAGAACACAGAGTTACACACAGAGAAATATATAGTAGTGAAGTAGGTAGATACAGGTGACAGAAGAATATGTACAGACAAGTAGGTAGACAGACAGGCACAGAATACAGAAGATGTGTAGTGATAAGTAGGTAGACAGACAGGTACAGAATACAGAAGTGTGAGACAGAAAGAACACACACAGCAGGCACAGATAATAAGCAGATGAACACACAATATGCATATGAATTATAGCACTAGCTACACATTTAAGGTACGTGAATTCTAGTACAGGCTACTAAGCGTACTACGTTTACTTCTGGTTGGCACTACAGCTACACATTAACAGGTACACGGCGACAGTGTACTGGCCTTGGGTGATTGCGGGATGGCCTCTAGGATGTTCAGAGTAGACCGTTCGCCGATGTATACGGCTCACAGCAGCCGTTGTACCACGAAGCACGCCGTAGATAAATGTCAGAGAAGAGCGTATTCAGAGGGCACACGAGCTCAGACCAGCGACCCTGTATAAAACAGACCACTCTTAAGCCGTGAATATACATAGAGGCCCGTAATGTGCCCCAATAAATAGAGGAATACGACTTACCAGAATATCTGGGAACGAAGTTTTCACCAAACAATTTTATTACAAGATATAGACACAGAATTTATTTACTCAGAGACAGCTACGAAGATTGATATAGAAGTTCGTTTGAGGATCGGCGCAGGCCTATTTATACCCGAATCCATCGAATATTCGTGAACAATCCCTAAAATTCTGCTAATCATGCAAAAAGCTCATTAGTCCGGTCATAGACAAGCTCACGTCAGCTGACGGGGACCATAGGCTATAACAGACCCGGTACGACAAATATTTATTATAATTATGACTTGTTCACGAATATGTCACAAATTCTGAGAAAGTAAGTATCATTTATTTATTATTGTTAAATTGTAAATAAAATGATAAATGAGAGCTATTAAAAAAATGGATATATGCTGTAGGACACCAGCGCCATCCACCGGTCGAGTGTGAGAACTAGAACACACCTAATCGAAGATTAGAAGTTTCACTGCCAAACAATTATGCCTAGTTCCCGTGAGACACTCTAGGTGGCTCTGGAACAAAGAAATCTATATTAGAAAACAATAAGCAAAAGTGAAAAATATCACGTTACACGATGACAACCTCACTTTCGTCCTAGCACCACAGACGGCGTGCGGTTTAGTCGGTTCGAGTCCGACATAACCTCCCTCCCCGGTTCCGGACGGGGGGTGGTATGCACGTAAAAAAAAAGTACAGTCAGCATCAGATCTATCTTGACTAGCAAAGCAGGTATTCAAAATGACCCAAAAAAAGGACCTTTGGAAGAGTCAATCTCGTTTTGAGGCATTTGTTCCGAAGAGTATTGCTCTTTTTGTTTGAGGACGTATTTGAATACTGTGTTTTTTGTTGGTTTCTTGTCTACAGTTTGAAAGTTGTTATTCTCAATTTATAATTACTATGTGAAAATTTGAGTGACTTTTTCGCTATGGGAACATAGGGGAAATGTCACACAAAAGAAAACTTGTAACTATTTCTAAACGGAAAGGAATTTCTACGTGGTTTTTACCTAAAAGAAAGATAAAAATTTAAAGTATAAACTGTACGCTTTTCAGTTACATAATATTATTATGATGATTTTTGAAGTCACAAGCCACCATTTTGTTAGTTTCTCGAGAGCTTAGCTTAGCGTGGGGGCCCTGGGGGCCGGGCGGCAGTGCCGTGATGGCTGTTGAACGGGGAGGTTGTACTTGTACTTCATGTTTTCGCCGCTTTGATAACTTCACAAGTCGAGATTAAAGCACAAGTGAACAGATAAGACACTGATATTTTCTAAAGTTTACGCGAATATCACTCATTGAAATTAAACCATGTTTTAACGGATTCAATCGCGATTTACTTGTTATTATTTACTTTAAGACCGACGCGACGTTTCGTCTACTTTTCAGCAGCCATGTTCGCGGTTTGACTAAGGATAGTAGTTGTCATATAGTTTGAAGTGTAAGTTATCTCAAGATACCCGAATCATGATGAATCGTTGGTGTTACTATTTATGCAGAATGAGCTCACTGTGTCGTTCACTCACTCAGACCACTGGCTTCTCTAGTTGCATATCAGCTCGCCCCTGTACTCGGCTCAACTTGACTTTCTATTTCACCTCTACACGTCTATCCACTCGCCCTTATAACGATCTCTACTCGCCACTATATTTGGCTCGTTACTCGACTATGTCCGTACCCAAGCTCTAATCCACCTCTGTACGAAACAACATGAGGATATCTTCAAAAAAAAATTTGCGCAATTGGAAAATTACAAACTTTTATCCCCTAGCCCTATTCCCCACCCCTTTTACCCCCTTTTTCACGATAAATAGTGGTCTATATCCGTTCCATAGCTCTAATCCATCTCTGTACCAAATTTCAATAGGATATTTTCAAAAATAAACCTCATACTAACTTTCATCCCCTATTACCCCTCTATATAAGATAGCCATATCCATTCCCAAGCACTAATCCATCATCATCAGGTATCTTCAAAAATGTCAAACTTTCATATCGGTTCAGTGGTTTAGGCGTGAAAGCTAACATACAGTTAGACAGACAGACAGATTTACTTTCGCATTATAATATTTGTATGGATATATTATACAATTTTATAACAATACTAATTACAAAGTACATCATCACTTTACAGTATAAAACAAAGTCGCTACCCGCCGTCTGTTTGTCTGTTACTGTGTATGCTTAGATCTTTAAAACTAAGCGACGATTTTTGAAGCGGTTTTCTTTAATGGATAGAGTGATTCAAAAGGTAGGTTTATATGTATAAAAGAGAAATATGTACTGATAATTATAGAGGTTCCAAATTTGATGTCATAAATAAGCATATTTTTGTGATTTATATTACATTTTTAAGGATTTTTCATTCTAAATATTCAAATCGATTTAAATAGAAAAAATTGATTCGGTCTAGGCGGAGTTTCAACCCACGATCTTTGCCTTACAGGGGCAATGCTTTGACCACTTAGCTATCAGACCTCGCCCTAACCAATTCAAAATTTCTCCTTCTATATCTGTCTTTGGGGCGACAGTGGAGCATCTACGATAAGACTAAAGTCGCGATAGCGGAAATGCACGCGGGCGGAGCCGCCGCCGCCGGTAGCATAGGCTAATACATCAATGTCAAAAAATTACCAAGTCAGTTACGTGACGTTAGGTATAATATGATGAACTCGTCGATGTGTCCACTCTTGTATCTTTTTACCGTAATATTTTCCCAATTTTTTATATTATAATCACTATAGTGACGTACGTGCGGGGTGGTGCGGGGCTGCGTTTATTACGATCCTAAGAACGCGAATTGTGCGCCAGCTTAAGCTCCACCCATTCGCACTAAGGCATCGTGTCTGTTAAGCATCTTAAGATAATTTTGAGTAGGTAGGTACTTACCTTACATCTTTGCATCAATATAATGCTGACTGTACAGATGTGAATACAGAACTCTTATTATTAACAGTTCGGATGGGCATCTGAATAATTTTAGGTTTGCTATTGAGATTTCTTAAGAGATAAGTAAATCCCAATTAGATACGCTGAAAGCGTACGCCAAGTTTCGACATTTTTTCACTATGTACCTACCCGTTGGTAAACTTTACTCGTTCTAACATTCTCGCAAGCTCAAGCTCGAGGAGTTTACTCGAGGGCATCCATTAAATCAGATAATTAGATCTGTACCTGATCATTATCTGTCAGCAAAGTACCGACCAAAACCAAGTCAATGAGCTCAAGTTTTACGTTTAGATGTTGAACCACCTACTTAATGTCGCCTTTATGATCAGATTAAGCTTCTACCGGACTAGTACCTGTCGATTGGTATGATATTGCATCGTCATTGATTCTGAACGTGTACTTTTTATATTTATCAATTTTGTATTTCTTTTCTGACTGTACCTACCTACTTAACAAATAATATTTGATTTGCCATTAGGTATTAGTTTGTGTTTATTTATATGAGGACTTTTCCTTGTCTGATGTTTTAAATTATATCTAAGTAATAATACTTATCATTATTAGATAATTAATTAAGTAGACACTAATCATCGAAACTAATAAATTACGACCTCAATGTAACGAATTCTATTTAATTAATATATCTGTTACAATAACTTTAACCTATAGGTATAATAATATTGATGTTATTGCGTTAATTAAATAAATAATTATCTTGTTTATCAGTATCACGCTAAACAATTATGTGCGCAGTGTATATATCAGATACCTACCTACCCTTAACCAACTATTAGGTTAACTGTGCCCCACGTCAATAGGGAATATGCATGTTTTGTTTTTATATTTTTAAATGATTTATAATATCATTGTATAAATATCTATTTAAAAAAAGAAACAGTGCCAAACAAACAACCTTTGGTTTTTTAAAGTAGTAGGCTGATATCAGCTTTTCAAACGACCGCCATGTTGGCGCGCTTGTCGTGACGTCAATGTATATAAAACCAAACAGCTAAAATGATGTCGTGAATAGGCTACAATAGTTTTTCGGGCTGTAATTTATTGATGATTTGTGTTTTACATCAATTTAATAATGCAACAGGACAATTATTTACAACAATTGGGTATTTTCCTATAGTTAAAATAAATTATTTAGCTGAACTTATTAAATTAAGAATAGTAAATGAGTGAAAACAGTAGCGTCGGTTCTTAATTTATCGTTCTTATTTATTTTTAATCATCCATGCAACCTTTAATAGTAAATGATTTGACTATTGAATATTATGACGTCACAATAATTTTTTCATACATTTTCCTTATAACTTGCCGTTTTGACGTTTAGTAAAAAGTTACTAATTTGACTAGTCAGTCAAATACCCAATTAGACACTAGACAACACGAGGTGATATTTTTTTATGGGATATGACGTCAGAGTGAGCTTCTAGTCAGAACGCTATTGGTCGAAACTTCCTAACAATAGCGTTACGTTTTAACTCGTTTCCATTTCCCTCTCAATTTACGCACATTTCGATAATTATTTTTTTAATGAAATTGTAATTATATTGAAAAATATTCAGATAAAGATAAAAGATAAAAGAAAAGATAAAAAAAAATAAAACATTAAAAAAATATTTGAATCATATTATTATCCTTGCCCAATTTGGTCTAAATCGACCAGGATCGATATAGAATCGATATACAAGGAATAAAATAAAATATGAATATGTAAAAAAATTGAGGTTGATAAGATAGGAAAAAAATTGAATTGGTTCAGGCGGGAATTTTTTCCTATCTTTACTTAAGTATTCAAATCGTAATAGTTAGCGTGCTAAATGCTTTAAAATTTCATTCTTTTAAGGTTGATTAAATCCAAATGAACATAGAGCTAGAACAAGATCATTCTAAGAGCATCAGAATCTTTCTTAATATTTTAGTGTAAACTAAACGTTATTTTCAAAGAAAGAACAATGAATGAATGTTATCTGTCACGGTTAACACTAAAAGAATTTGATGGAGAGCGGATATAATGAGTATTCACTCGTTTCATGTAAATCAACCTTTAATAGACATTCGGAGGTCCACAATATTTGATGCTGTTTATGCACTCACAGATGATGATATGAGTTATACCAGGGCATATTTAACAGTTCCACCCAATCTAAGCAGAGCTTATCATATTGGTTCTAAAATGTGGACAAACTTTCAATGACGGTAAACACTGCACTGAGCGGGAATCGACACTGCGACCTCTGAATACCGCGAGCAGTAGAACGCTACATCACAGAGGTACATCATCTTAGACTATATAGGCAGATACAAACCCTTTTAAGTAAGTACAGTCAGCATCAGATCGACCTTGATGAACAAAGTACTCAAAATGATCTTAATTAGGAAGGTACCTTGGTTTTCCCCTCTTCCTGTTGACGTAACATATCTTCAGCCCCTCTAGACAAGTGGCAATTCGCTAGTCGGCTTTTGATGGAATAGAATGGCGAATGTATGGGATTTGACGTATTTGATATGCGTTATCGACTGTCATATGTGATTAGAGTGTGTGTTTGTTTTATTGAAATAACCGATTTTCATTTCATGCATTTGAATATAATACAGTAGGTACTTAAGTACACCAAAATAATATTATGTAAAATTTTTGTCTGTCTGTCTGCCTGTTTGTTCCGGCTAATCTCTGAAATGGCTGGACCGATTTTGACGGGACATTTATTGGCAGGTAGCAGATGTAATAAGGAGTAACTTAGGTAACTTTTATTTTAGAAAAATAGCGTTGACTCATCACTAAGCAATAACCGATAACCACGCGGGCGGAGCCGCGGGAAATGAATGAAACAGTTTGATTTGCTCTTAATATCTTGGTTTCAAGATAATTTTGACACTTTGTAGGCAAAATAATTCTGACACTGACTGTATCTACATCATACACTATTGGATAATAATATATGCGTGTTTGGAACTGCGAGTTGGCACCTTCTGAAGGTCGTTAGTGTATGCCTAATTATAACTTCTCAATAATTGAATAGGCAATCTTAGGTAAATGCGAGTCCCATTCGCCCTTGACCGTTTATTTTTACCGGACTGTGCGACGCAAAGGAGTGGTAATGTGTTTATCAGCCTTTTTTAATGTATGTATGTTTGTATGTTCCTTTAAAGCACCATACAGACCAAACGCCCAGGACCGATTTTTATGATTCACACGTCAATCGATTCCTCTTAGTTAAGCGAGTGTCACTAAAAGCATGACGTTAGTGAAAATTAAATATGGCGGCTACTGGACGCCATGTTGTGAAAATGAAAAAAAATTAAAATCAATAAGTATGTAAAGTGCGGTATCGTTGAATAGGTATATAAAAATCATTTTTTCGTTTTCTCTCAACATTTTTCGATTCGACTGACCGTTCAGGATCTAAGTATATCGATTTAAAGTTGCGTACCAATAATTGTCAAATACTTATAGGTTTTTAGACAGTCGAAAGTGGTTGTGGGTAAGGTTGACGTCGTCTTGAAATTAAGCGGCAAATTATGAAAATGATGTACTTCCATACAAACGTTCACCCCCATAAAATAAAGCTAATTAAATATGTTAAATCATATAACATAAAAGTACCTACAGTATAAAGTGATCAACAGTTACTATGGACAAATTTCTCTACACTTTATCGGGTCGTAGATATTTAGCTATTGGTACGGTGTGGAATCTTTCAACCATACCTGAAGACTTTAGAAAGAAAGTACTCTAAATACTGGAGAGAGCTAATTACAATCAAAGGAGGCATTTCCTTATTTTTTTAAAGAAACAATACTGCATTCAAATATTTCCGAAAATGTGGTAAACCTTCTCTTTCATGGATTTTCCTTTATTTAATTAACCAGGTTTGTTAGAGGTTTGATCCTTATGATTGACTCTACCTATCGATTGATGCAATACAAATACAGGTGTGTTATTTTTCATATTTTAGTACTAGGTACTGAACAGTCGGGATCTATTATTATTCGACAGTCAATCTTATTTACAATGGATGCCGACTGATCGTTGTTATGTTCCATTATTAGAATATATTTTATTTTCTTGAATAGTATTCATTCAAAAATATATTATAGAATTCTAGACCACCAGACCTAAGTGCTTGTTTTTTGAAGTGAATACTTCTTTAGCGGCGTTGGATGGGTGAAAAGTGTTAAACTTGCGTCAGGATCGCTTGACCTTTGGACCGTAACCGACGACTGACGTCATACAACATAAGCTATAGACTGTCTATTTTGCAAGATACAATAAATAGCATCGTAGTCGACTTTGTCCTTATGGTTTCAGATAGTACCGGGTTCAAACCTGGCCTTCTGACACTTTTTGTGATTATTTTTTCTTTTTGTAATTTATTACTTTTTGTGATTATTTTTTCTTTTTGTAATTTATTAATTTCTTCTGACAGAAAATTAGTGATAGGTTCTATGATTAGCGTTATATTATAGGTATGGTATGGTATGGTATGTTCTTTTTATCTTTTTCTATGTATATAACGAAGAAAGAAAGAAAGAAAATGTTTTCCTTCTGCCGGCACTCCCAGAGTGCAACCCGGCTTTTTTTATTATTTACGTAGTTTGGTTCACTATTTTAGTATAATATCATTGCATAATAGAATTGCGTTACTGTTTATTAGAACCTATAACTGTATCGTAATCTACCGGCTCTACCAGTTTATAGCTCGGTCATGGTCATGGTCGAGTAGTCCATCATTTACCAATATCAACTAGTCAAAACATTTTACCCGTGTAAATTAACGTGAAAATTGATGACCCGACCAAATAATTCGTGTAGTTTTGAAAGTTAGTACAGTTTGTCATTCCCGTGCCCAGATGAACATACTAAAGTATTATTTTTTTCTTTAAAAGAATATTAGCAACCGAAATTATCGAAATTACTAATATTCCCTCTAACCCCTCCAACTAAGCTAAATCGCTTGTGCTAGGAGTGAGTTCACAACAGTGGTGTAATGGCCAGGATACGAACCCGGGACCTCTCGATAGTAAGGCCGACTCCTTAAATTTATAGAATATTCCCACGTTAAATCAAGGTTCAATTTTTTGTATGATATTTTAATAGAGAACCAAAAAGCAGAGCCATATAAAATAGATACTATTTGTAACGGATGAATGTTTTATGCTAGGATTTTAATGAAAGTTAAATAAAGTAAATAAATGAGCTATGAGAGCACTGTAAAAAGTATAAATATAATGTTTGGCTGGCTAGCTAGTGAGACTGAGAAATGAAAGACTGATTAACAATTTAGAACATAATTGTAACGGATATAATAAGATATATTCGAAAAACCTTTTTAAAAACAATCATTTTTTTTTTCTTTCTTGCATTGTCATCCGAACTGAACGTGCATACCAAAGGGTGGATTCGCAATAAATATTCTACCGAGGCGTTGTTTGATCCGTTGTGCAGAGATGGTCGTATGCACTTAGCTCGTTCACTCCCGGCTGCTGATGTTGCCGGCGTACCAGGGTCCTCGCTGGTGTGCCTCACGGCCGAATGATGGCGTGAAGCCCGGTGCGAAGACCCTGGAAAAAGAAAGAGTGCGGGTCAGTATGTCACATGGGAACTACGTCCAGTGACCCGCTAAAATAATAGCAGGTGAAGATAATCTCCCCAGCGGCAGAACAGCGTAGCTAGAAGCTATAAGAAAAAATATTTATAAATAGTGCAAGCTGGTGACGTGACGTCTGACCGTAGAGGTCATCGGCCTCGTGGTACTAAATATTAGGCTGGAATAGCACAAAATATTAGTATTAAAATAAAACATAAATAAGCCATGCATATAAGCAGGCATAAAGCTGCACCGCTGAGAAGTCTTCACCTGTCGAAAGAAGTAGGAAAATATGTTGATCTCAAATCTTACCCGGTACCGACAGCAGTTGGCCGCCGGGGTCAAAAGTGTCCTTCCTCGGCGAAGGATAGCCGAAGAAAGGGACCACTTCAGCGCCATGAATAGACACTTAAGTTAATGTTGTCCAATCTCGCTCGCACAACCATAGACAAATTAGTTATTTAGTGCCGAAAAATATTAAAATATCGACTATATTAGAGAAATTATTACAAATAATTTTATAAAAAATCCACAACGTTACATATTTATTGTTGACATTTTTTAATAATTTAACTGTTTTGAAATAGCTGCTTGTTTTTGTTGTTGTTAGAATACTAAATGAATACTTGAATAGGTAGGTATATTTTTTGCGATCTCGCCTAACACGAAATTATACCAAAATCAGTTCAGTTCTTTAGGAGCTTAGGAGCTGTGAACGAATGTGCGGGTACTGGGGTGGATGACATCGCGTGACATCGTGGAAGAGCTCCAAGAGTCGCCTTCGTGGTGATGCCACTTAATTGACATAATTTAAGAACATTATTTCTAAATTATATCTCGGGCGGAGCATACTTAAGTATGTGTTGGGCCCAAAATGTGCTCTATAAGCGCAGTGCACTATATTTTTTGGGTGTCTTTTGAGTATAACACGGGGTGCAATGGCGGTGGACGAGATCAAACTCACCAAGCATAGAGCATGTATTAAAAAAAAAAACAACTCACGAGCGCCAAGGCCCGCCAGGGCTTCAATTGTCTCGCGACTTAGGTCCAAGAAATTAATCCCTAGGTATAGCAATATAATGGTGCGGAGCAGCACGGTATCAACTCATGAACTTTTTATTTATAGTTTTTGTATAAAAGTTCTTCAACTCGACTCGATTGTTCAACGATAACGATGTGACCTTTCACCGCCCTTTCCGCTCGTACAGTGAAGTTGGTGACATAAGTAGGTAAGTAATTGAAATTGTCTGCGAGTTTTAGTAAAAATACATGATACAAAACTACGATTTGAGTTTTAACATACCTACCTCGATACCTATATTTAGATATTTTTATATTAACACACCTTGGTCTCGAATGCAATCAGGATAATCGTCTTAATGAACATGTTATAACATAACATTTTTATATTTATAGACCTAAGGAAGTACTTACGTATAAAAATATTGGCCATATGGTTTTTTTTATAATGGCAAAATTATTTCATATCAAGTAACAGGTTCAAAATTGAAAAAAATACATAAATTATATATAATAAACTACATTGCTATTAACATAACAAAAAGTTGTTATTAATTTTGTATAAAAAAAAATACAAACGACAAGCAAACATTTGTATTAAAAAATGGGCCAAGTGCGAGCCGGACTCGCCCATGAAGGGTTCGGTAGCAGCAAGTAACATAATATACAAGTTCTTCTATGAGTTGATTGAATGAAAATAACTGCTTACTAGATCTCGTTTAAACCAGTTTTCAGTGCCAGTTTATATAAACCATAGTAGTTTTATCATTCTCTTATTTAAGAAGTTACAGGGTGGGGGGGGGGGGAGGGCACATTTATTTTACCACTTTGGATGTGTCTCGCGCAAACTATTCAGTTTATTAAAAAAAGGATATTAGAAACCTCAATATATTTTTTTAAGACCTATACATAGAAACTCATACAGGCTTTGATAACATTTTTTTTTAATTTCAGTTCTAGGTTTTAATTTCAGTTCTTAGTTTTAATAAATTTTGGGGTACCCAACCCCAAAATGTATTGTTTTTTTTTTCTATTTTTGGGTCCTCATGCTGTTTACAGAATAAATCTACTTACCAAGTTTCAACAGCATAGTTCTTATAGTTACGGCAAAAAGTGGTAGTGACATACGGACATAACGGACAAACAGACATGACGAATCTATAAGGGTACCGATTTTTTATCATTCGCCTACGGAACCTTAAAAATGAGATTCTAAAGGCGTAGTAATTATGCTATCAACGTCATTGACTAGTGAGTAGGTTAGTTTTATAGACGGTTATTATTAATTTCAAACATCGTCATCATTTCAAATATATGAAGTACAGACAAATCCACAGTTAGACTGGTAAAGCGAAAGCCAGACTCCAGGGCCCTGATTCTGCTAAATTTTTTTCATAGCAAAACCACTGCGGTACCTCAAACACCATAACAAATCCTATTTAACTTTAGACTTTAAAAGTATGTGCTTAAAGTCTAAAATTGAATGACAATTTTGTAGAGTGAATGAAAAATGTTAAAAATCCTTTCTTTTTTCATTTTACATAACTTAAAGTCCAAAATTTAATGACATTTTATGCAATGTCAGCGGTATGACAGTGGTGTTGTTATGTCAAAAAAATTAGTAGAATCGGGGGCCAGTTGAATTGAAAGATCCGGATTCGACTGGGGTTACCGCTAGGAAGAAGATATCTAGGTAGGTACCTACTAATATTAAATTGTAAGAATTGCGTGAGGAGCTATTCTTGCAATTATATCAGTCTTCATATCCGTGACATCTCGGATAGGTATAATGTAAGAAAGCCGTCTGCGACAGTGTGCCCAATATAATATCTGGCATGCCGCCTCCGACAGGCCCTGGTAGAGGAGGTAGACCTAAGAAGTGCTGACTTGGGATCATAGAAGATGACATGCATGCCAAGTGTTCGTCACTACAAGCTGAACCCTAAAAAAAATAATAACTTAAATCTAGAATGCAAACACTTGCTAGTTTGCGTTTAAGGAAAATTTAATTAAAAAATGCAAATAGGTATGGTATACCAAAACAAGAAAATACAACTTAAAGTTATTTAATATTTAATACCTACCAGGATATTAACTATTTATTATGTGCTAAGAGTTACTTTAGCTTTAGGTATACCTAGACGTTATTCCTTTCAAACTCTAATGTTAAGATTTCTTCTGATTGATCTGATTTCTGTCATAATGGTCTTGGTCTACGGTTGTCATACTTATAACCTACCTATTTTTCCTTGCCCCCTAAAATCCAACCACACATCCTAATCGTCCACCTGATTCTGGTGGGGGGCGGACACACGGAAAAAAAATTTACTGGCGTGGCTAACGTGGCTCTGGTACACTTGACATTGGCGTTTCGCCATTAATAATTTTGACAGCATGGGTGGCGTGGCGGTAGTGAACGCGGCCGCTACGCAGGAGGCGCGGGTTCGATCCCCGCTCAGTGCAAATATTTGTAAACATAAATATGGGTTTTTGCATTGGTCTGGCTGTTTCTTTGCATAATATGTATGTATTTACAAAAAAAAAAGTATCTAAGTATGTTTATCCGCATTGTAGATTCCATAACACAAGCTAGTTAGGCTATGCTTACCCATGGATCTAGATAGCGTTGGGTGAAATATTTTCGATGGAAGTTTACATGTACCTACATCATTTATTTATTTCAGTTTTATCATTCTCTTATTTTAGAAGTAACAGGAGAGGGGGGGGGGGGGGGGGGTTTTGACACATTTTATCTCAATATCAATTTTGAAGACGTATCCATAGATACCCCACCACACACGTATGGGTTTGAAGAAAACGAAATTACATTTCAGTTCTAAGTATGGGGAACCCCCAAAATTTACTGTTTTTTTCTCTATTTTTGTGTGAAAATCTTAATGCGGTTCACAGAATACACCCATTTATCAAGTTTCAACAGCATAGTACCTACTGATAGTTTCGGTAAAAGTGACTGTGACATACGGACGGACAGACAGACAGACAGATATGAAGAATCCATAAGGGTTCCAAATTTTGCCATTTGGCTACGGAACCCTAAAAACCGGGACTTGGAAGGGAAGAGTTAGTACCTATAGGTAATGGAGTAAGTAGGTACACGTTCTAATCCGAGATATTTTCTTAGAGTCATTGCTTGCTTTACTGACAATCTCTTTCCTACCTACAGAGCCCTTATCTTTTAGAATGTTCTTGAGCCTTCTGTCGCAACTTTTAGATGTTGCTCTGCTAAGTATAGTTACCGGCATATTATTACGAAGCCCTGACGCTCGCAGATTGGTTTGATATAATCTATGATTGGTGCCTCCTCCGGCCCCCCGTAGCGCCCCCTGCTATACCTACTCAAGACACCCAAAAATAGCGTAGGTACCTACTGCGCATATGGCGTACAATTAGGAGTGGTGTTTACAAGCTTGTATTAATACGTAGTACCTCCCTATTAGTTACAAATATTTACTGTCCAACTACATAGTTATTTGCATATTGGCATAAAAAAATAATCGACAACATGATAATGATCCATGAATAGGTATGGGGTAAGTTCACCGGCCCCTTCAGTTTACGGCCTTTTGAGCGACTCGATAACCATTTTATTATCTTATATCTGAATAAAACATAATGGCCGGAAGCTGACTTCATATTTACGCAATACGTTAGTTGGCGGTCGGGGTGGCTGCGTTCTGATTGATTCTGTCTGTTTTAGTTTGGTTTATTGTGATTCTAGTTATTTTATTTCATAAAGATACATATTGATTATTTGAACTAATATTTACATAACAATGGTTTTAAAACTAAATTTAAATAATTACACACTACTATAGGTTAAAATAAAATAAAAGAAAACTAAAAGTTAAAATGCGTCGTGGAATTCATCCGCATCGCATGCCTCTTGTGGAAGTGTTCCCAGAAGACTGGCAGCATTGCCACGTTGTATGGCAATGCTTAATCTCTGACCTAAAAAGAGGACAGCCTTCTGGTCACGAGAAGCGTCGACCATACGCTTCGCAATCTCACTGAAGAGATTGCTGGCGCTTGGACCCCAAGGCCCAAACGTTTCGACTCCAAAGGGCACAAATTCATAATCTCCAATGAGATTGGAGCATTTGCGCCGCTTAAGAGCCTCTGCAGAAGCTGCAGCAGCACCAGCACAGCCAGCCGTGCCAGGTAAATGAGTAGGGGCAATAGTGTCGACACAAGTTGCGTCCCACGCCAGAGTCCTACCCATTTTCCAAGGCATTAATGACATACCATCCGGTCTCTTGCCTTCGTCACGCGCTAAACCGTTTGGTTCAAGCACAGCTGGCACACCGGCGGTGACAAGAGCACGGCGGATTATGTCGTTGAGGCTGGCGTGCCGTGGAATTCGCCCAGTGCTCCTGCAGCACGACAGGCCATGGTGTCCAAGTCGATCAACTGCTTCTCTACAACGGCATCGATGCGGAGAAACACACGGCGCACCTAAGCGGAGGCACGTCGCGATGCGGAAGGTAGTGTCATCTAACATAGTTCCTACGTTAGATGACGGAAGTGCTTGTAACCAAAGATCCGATTCCCACACTCCAACTGCCAGTAAACGGGCACGCTCTGCAGCATTAGAGCAAGTATTTAATAAATTTTGTCTTACTAAATTGCAGAGCGGCCCGTGATTGTGATTCTTATGTTTAATTTAGGGTTGCAGCGTTTAGGATTTGGTCTTGTCATCAGTTTGCGGACCCATGTTTCTTGCTAAAACTGTTTAATATTACTGTTTAAAAATGTGTAGTAATAAAAGAGTAATAGATATTATTAAGCATCTACCCCATTAAAAGAAAAAGAAAAAGAAATAAAGAATAATTTCTACTCAATTATATTTGTTTTATTACTATATTTTGATTACTGAAAACGTGGCCGTAAAATGACGCAAACTAAAGAACGAGCCGTAAACTAGCATTTTGGATACGTTTGCACTTTTCTCTTGTATATCATAAATTATGGCCGAAACTCTGGTGGTTTATTGTTTTTATCAAACTAGACTATACTAAGGACCAATTTAAACCATCATCAGCTATTTTGAAAATAGATAGCCTATTTTTTTACACGTCTAAAGTGAGCAACTCAGCTAAAAGGCCGTAAACTGGCGAACTGACCCTACTACTTATATATATACAGAATGCCGGTTTATATTTTCGTCTACATATTTAGATTTTTTTAGGCAACTGCGTAGGGAGGGCCATAATAATCTATGTAGACGAGAATTAAAACAAACATGATGAAACATGAACAATATGTTATTTATAATAAGGTTGAAATACCTGTTTCAAAGTGTTATCTTACCTTTGGTATGTCAATCTGGTAAGATAAACAACTACTTGCCTTTGCCAAGGTGCCTACTCGTTATCGGGGAATGACATCCGCATATTGTGCACTAAGTTATTCCTTAATCTTTGTCAGAGTTAAAATCTTTATTTTCGTTCAAGTGTATCAGATAAAGATAGTTACTTTCTTGGTAAATATATAGGTACTCACATAGTACATTGACCTCGAAGCACCCAGATAAGTAGATATAGATATTAATGCGTATAAATATTAGCACTGAGCTGAAATCTAACTCGCGACCCCTGACTTCGCACTAGCACTCATTTTCTGCTAAGCCACAGAGGTGATCGGTGGATTCAAATCTTGTAAGATATCTGGATATGAATTTGAAGCTTTATTCTCATAAATAAGTAATAGGCGGGTCCCTATAACTCGCTTGCTGGCGGGTTCCCAATAGGTCGCATGTGTTTGACAAACTACTTAGATCGAGGTAAGTTTTATATTTCCAACGGCTTCCCTTTTAAAATTTTCACCCTTCTAAATTTTCACCTTTTTACGTTCGCTTCGTCGTAAATTGAAAAGTAACCAAGGTTGAATTTCTTTGTCACAGAGCAATGAATTTATTATCCGGTGCATTACATTTGTGCAACACATGATATCATGGTCAATTTATATTGATAAGTAACGCGTACGTATTTTGGTTCGTATACCTATCACATTTCGAGGTAAGTTTTATATTTCCAACGGCTTCCCTTTTAAAATTTTCACCCTTCTAAATTTTCACCTTTTTACGTTCGCTTCGTCGTAAATTGAAAATTAACCAAGGTTGAATTTCTTTATCACAGAGCAATGAATTTATTATCCGGTGCATTACATTTGTGCAACACATGATATCATGGTCAATTTATATTGATAAGTAACGCGTACGTATTTTAGTTCGTATACCTATCACATTTTTAGGCGTGTTTTATGCAATGTCCACTATCCAGATACCGATCGTGTCTTATTAAGTTTCATTAAAGTACCGATACGATACGTTCGTATCGTATTATAATTTATTCAAAGTAGGTACGTTTCTAATTTCCTGATATTTTCGTATCGCATTATTGGTACATAGGTACATAAGTTGATAACTATTACCTAACATAATGTATGTTGGCCTAAACAAGCACGAATGTCTTCCGTTTTCTTCACTTACGATTACCCACAACGAATAATAAATTGTCAAAGGCAATAGAGTAGGGTAGCCAAGCGTCCGGATAAAGCCGGACATAGGCTTTTTTATTGCGTGTTTGGCAAAAATTAACGGTGTCCGGCCCGTCCGGCTTTTGTAAGACTTTTTACATTTCTTCAACCCTGAATACCATGTAACACGAGAGAGTTTTAAGATATAACTTACCACAAAATCTGTTAAGGATATCTGCTTCAAAATCGAGATGCAAGATTTTTCCTGATCGAATTACATGCATGTATGTAATACATACAGTGCAAGTTAAAAGCAAGCTTTTAAAAAGCTTGATTTTATCATACCCATTAATACTGAAACTCAAAATCCTCAATAATGTACGCTGCCCGGCCTTTTTACCCACATGTCCGGACTTTTTTCCCGAATGTCCGGTCTTTTTAGCTGAATGTCCGGCCAAACTAGCTGGAGTTTCCGACTTTTAGGTTAGGCGACCTGCAAACCCTACAATAGACGATATAGCGTGTGTTTAGAAGACAAAAGTCATCATTAAAAAAAATTGTAAGTTCAAATATTAACACTTTGCTAATGGAATAGAAGACAAACAAATAATAGGCTAGATGTAAAAAAAATCACTTAGCACGTTTGTCTTAAAGACTGATATCCTGATACGTTAAGTCATATTTTTGATAATAATTACGTCTGTTTGTTTTTGGCACATGAATACTGTTATAAGAAAAAAAAAACGGGTTGCACTCTGGGAGTGCCGGCAGAAGCGAAAACATTTTCTTTCTTTCTTTCTTCGATATATATTTACATAGAAAAAGATAAAAAGAACATACCATACCATACCTATAATATAGCGCCAATCATATTTTTTCAAATCACAAATTTTCTGCAAATTTTCTGTCAGAAGAAATTAATAAATTACAAAAAGAAAAATAATCACAAAAAGTAATAAATTACAAAAAGAAAAAAATATAACAAAAAGTAATAAATTACAAAAAGAAAAAATAATCACAAAAAGTAATAAATTACAAAAAGAAAAAAAATGACGGGTTGCACTCTGGGAGTGCCGGCAGAAGTGAAAACATTTTCTTTTTTTCTTTCTTCGTTATATACATAGAAAAAGATAAAAAAGAACATACCATACCATACCTATAATATAGCGCTAATCATAGAACCTATCACTTATTTTCTGCTAATTTTCTGTCAGAAGAAATTAATAAATTATGAAAAGAAAAAATAATCACAAATAGTTAGTAATAAATTACAGAAAGAAAAAATAATCATAAAAAGTAATATAATAAATTACAAAAAGAAAAAATAATCACATAAAGTTTCAGAAGGCCAGGTGGTTTGAACCCGATACTATCTGAACCTATAAGGACTTACAGTCGAAGTGCTTACCGTTTAAGCTACGACGCTATCTATCGCACCTTGCAAAATAGATAGTCTGTATCTAATCTTGTATGACGTCAGTCGTCGGTTACGGTTCAAAGGTCAACTAATCCTGACGCTTCCTTAACATTTTACACCCATCCAACGCCGCTAAAGAAGTTTTCACTTCAGTAATCACAAAAAATGTTGTATGACGCCAGTCGTCGGTTACGGTCCAAAGGTCAAGCGATCCTGACGCAAGTTTAACACTTTGCACCCATCCAACGCCGCTAAAGAAGTTTTCACTTCAAAAGTGATAGTTATACAGGCCATTCAACTTCAACTTCTTCAATATGGCCTCTATAGTAAATCGCCACAATTTTGCCAATGTCAAGTAAAATCTTAATATATATAAATCTCGTGTCACAATGTTTGTCCTCAATGGACTCCTAAACCACTTAACCGATTATAATAAAATTCGCACATCATGTGCAGTTCGATCCAACTTGAGAGATAGGATAGTTTAAATCTCAAATTATAGTCCGATTCGCGATAACCGACATCCACGCGGGCGGAGCCGCGGGCGACAGCTAGTGTATTATAAAATAATTACTGGCGAACCGCCAATGTCAAGTGTACCGTGTCAGTGTAACTACGTTAGCCACGCCAGTAAAGTTTACGTGTGTCCGCCCCCCACGAAATTCGAGTGGACGAGCAGTTGAATTTTAAAAGGGGGGGGCCGTTTGATTTTCACCAGGCTGAATCCAATGAACTGTGACAGTTAGACAGTTAAGATGTTCACAGATAATGTATATCTGTTGCCGCTACGACAGCAAACACTTAAAACAGGAAAAATAATTTTAAGTGGGGCTACCATTCAAAAACGTGATTTTCATCAGTTTTTTTGCTCGATATTAATATAGGCAACAGATAGACGCTTGAAATATTCACAGAATTAGTAATACATTAACTTTAAAAATTATTAAGATAGTCATTTAAAATAATATAATCATTTAAAGGGGGCTCCTATACAACAATATAAATGCACGATACTCGTGTTACAATGTTTATTCCCATACTCCTCCGAAACTAATGGACCTATTTTCATGAAATTTTGCTTGCATATCAGGTAGGTCTGAGAATCGGCTACTTTCTATTTTTCATACCCCGATCCGCGATAACCGACATCCACGCGGGCGGAGCCGCGGGCAACAGCTAGTTTGGTTATATATTTGTTGCAGCCAACAAGCTTAATTTAGCCATTCAATCAAAATCCTAGCCGCTTTTCTAAGATGCGGTGTCAAACTAGACGTTTGACGTTTCATTAAGTACCTACCTACTTGCCTATAGGCATTTGCATTAGTCTTTTAAGCAATTTTTTGCGACATATTTATTTAAAAAATATATAATTTAAATAAAATAAATCAAAGCGGGACTGATAATGGTACGGAAACCCTTCGTGCGCGAGTCCGACTTGCACTTGGTCAGTTTTTTTGTACAACTTAAGGAGCACAGGTATACATTATTTTGATTTATTTCGTAGGGTTCAGCCAGCGTTTGCAATTCGGTTTTTGCGGTAGTCGGTTCGAGACCGATTCCACCCCGCCGTATTTAACATGTTTGACATTAAAGATTTCGTACTACGACTCGCACTTGGCTGATTTTTGGATAACTGTGCCCACAACTTGTCTCCGCGCTCACTTAAAATCTCAGTGTATATATAATTTTTTCTCCTACCTAGGCCGAAAGTCCAATTTTAGTCCCTGTGAAGCGGGACGCAAGTGACACTTTCATGTGCATCTGGATTGAGTGATCTTTTCTTATATTTCAACGAAACCAAAGCGTACATTTAGTCAAAAATTGTCAAAACTTATAACCGATATCCAAAAATTTGTCACTCACAAGATAATGAAGATATTGACCAATATGTCGATTACTCAATACAGACATTTTGCAAAATGGCTTCAAGCTGAATCTTAGCCAATACTTACTCCGTGGACAAAATTTTCGTATCAAAAATTTGTACCTAATTTGTCACATTGTTTTACAAAAAATCTAGAAACTAAAAGGTAAATCCAGGAATCTATGACAGTTTCATTGGATCACTCAATTCAGACAAATTTAGATTGAGTGATTCTAGAAATAGGGTATTATGTAGACATAATAAGTATTTTTTATTTTCGCCATAAATTTAAGACTCGAAAACATTTTTACAAATTGCAAACACAACGCCAATATTTACAGTTAAATAGTTATGAGAAATTAAACGTTTTTGAATTTGCTGAACTGAGTGATCGTTAGAAACGCATGCAGGTAACTATCCCTTTTGTTTAAATGTACACTAACTGCGTTGAAAATTTGTACTACTTTGTGACTAAAATTTGGCATAAAATTCATTTGTTTATGTCATTTCGTTTACGAGATTTAATTTTTTATTTTTCTTAAAGAATAGAGTGTTGTAGGGTAGATATAAATTTTTACTGTTGATGGACTATTTTATCATCTACCTACTATCTATTGAATTCCTGCCATTGAATCTAAATATAATAACCGTATTTGGTATTCACGCTCTAGAAGATGCAATTTCTTTTAGCGACGAAAAGGGAACTTGTTCTTTTTGTAATGGTACTGCTGCCTATAATTACGAACTTTCAAATGTTATTTCGATGGAGTTAAATACAAAAAAACCTGCATGTGTTTCTAACGATCACTCAGTTCAGCAAATTCAAAAAGGTTTAATTTCTCATAACTATTTAACTATAAATATTGGCGTTGTGATTGCAATTTGTAAAAATGTTTTCGAGTCTTAAATTTATGGCGAAAATAAAAAATACTTATTATGTCTACATAATACCCTATTTCTAGAATCACTCAATCTAAATTTGTCTGAATTGAGTGATCCAATGAAACTGTCATAGATTCCTGGGTTTACCTTTTAGTTCCTAGATTTTTTGTAAAACAATGTGACAAATTAGGTACAAATTTTTGATACGAAAATTTTGTCCACAGAGTAAGAATTGGCTAAGATTCAGCTTGAAGCCATTTTGCAAAATGTCTGTATTGAGTGATCGACATATTGGTCAATATCTTCATTATCTTGTGAGTGACAAATTTTTGGATATCGGTTATAAGTTTTGACAATTTTTGACTAAATGTACGCTTTGGTTTCGTTGAAATATAAGAAAAGATCACTCAATCCAGATGCACATGACACTTTCTGTCACGGACAAAAATTAACCTTTTGGCCTAGGTAGGAGAAACTGTCAGAGACAAAAATTGTGCTTTTCGGCTTACGTAGGAGAAAAAAATAGTATTTGTGACACGGGACGAAAGTACCTACTACATCCTCACCCGCGTGTTTGCCACTCTCGCCTAGGTACATTTCGTCCCTTGTGGCAAAATATACGTAATATTCTGTTTAGAATCATACTATGAAGACTAAAAACTGATATTGAACCAATAGTTAGTCAGTTATTAGCCTAGTTTATCTGTTAATACCTGCCTATGCGTTTTTATAAAAAGTCACCGCAAGATTGTTTTACCTTTAGTTAAAATACCTGGCCAAATAATATATATGAAAAACGATAATAAAGTATTATTATTTAATCTGGCTAGGCTACCTACTTCAATCAATCAATTTTAGCCTATTGAAGTCCGCTGCCGGATAAAGTCAACATTGTCATTGTACTCCTAGTAGCATTAACGTAGCAAGGATTTTTTCCTAGGGTGGGCCATGGCATAGTTTAATGCTTTGGCCATGGCCCCAGTCATGAATCGGCCGCCACGGCCAGGTGGTCACTGTCTATCAGCGCATGCGATAAGCAACTTTGTAGATACCAAGTATGGATTTCAGCTATCCTATCCTATTATATTTTTTTTTATCAGTGTCCTGATTAAAATTACATATGTAGTTTAACGTATTTCTAGAACGACGCTCAGTCCGATATCTCGATATATGTGAGGAGATTGTAAAGACAAATTACAGCTGTCTAGCTATCACGGTTCATGAAATACAGCCTGTTGACAGACGGACAGACGGACAGAGAGGTTTCAGTAATAGGGTTCCGTATTTACCCGTTGGATTTGGAATCCTAAAAAAGAAAAGCTAGCTAATTGGAAGTATGAAACGGTTTTTTATGTTTCATCAATTGGCTTAGGTATATCAGGTTTGGTAGAAGACAGTTGAAGTCTCATATCAGCCGAATTTAAATTCGGCTGCACCTCGTGGTACGACGCGTAAAATCGTTCGATCAGAGAGAAGTGGTGATATTTTTTCTAAATTCTCGCAGAACCCCTACATGGTTATCTCGCGGAACACACTTTGAGTATGGCTGGGCGAAATTCTGCTCAAACTTGGTGGCAGCTCCGAAGTTCGTACGAGTGCGACATTGCTATAGGCATTGATATATACATTGTTTACCTGAGTGGCTATATGTGTAAAGACTTAGTCTTAGTCTTTATACATATGAGTATGACACTGCGCAGGTTCAGGCAAATTAGTTTTTGACTAGCTCTCTTCTCTCAAACGCCAATTGCCCAGAACTTGCGCAGTGTCGCATTCGTACGAACGCTCGTTGTTCTTGTTCTTGTTGTCTTCTTGTTCTTGCCAGCAGCGCAGAGAGATATTACAAATGCACAACTTAAATAGAGCCTCTCAAGTAGGGTTGCAATTCCCGGGATTGAGGAGGGATACAGTTTTCCGGTTCCAGATCATGCCCTCCCGGGAAATTCGGTAGGTACCGAACACAAATAAATTAAATGGGTATTGCCGTGGTGGGAAGAAAATGATTTACTGGGTCCTCAAACAGCTCGGCATTCGAGACCCAAGACAGCGCGCGGTCTTAGTCGGTTTGAGTCCGATAAAACCAAATAACCGCCCCGCCGCTAGCCTGATGAAGCAATCAAACTGTAGCAACCAAAATTACAAATATTAAGCATAGCACATTTCGAAATCCCGTCCGTATTTATTTAATTTTCAAGTATTGTCTGGGAATCTGCCGGATTTTTTGACATTTACTGCTCCGCTCCCTTGAGCAGTAGCGTGATGAAGTTTAGCTTATAACCTTCCTCGATAACCGGACTATTTAACACGAAAAGCATTATCCAATTCAAACCATTATTTCCGGATATTAACGCAATTTACAAACAATCTCTTCAGCGATACAATATTAGTAGGTACATTTCCATTTAAAATGTATAAATGAGTAGATACTTAGATAACGAATAGCGAACTAACAATCACACTTATTAAAACGATAGATATAATAATAGGTCAAACATTAATAGCCAGGATTAAAACTTTGTTATCACTTCAGCTACCTCCATAATAATGTCGTGTAATGACGAATAATGTATGTTTTTTTATCAAGAGTTTCTTTATCTAATTATAATGTTAATAGCTTTTGCCCGCGGCTTCGCCCGCGTGGATGTCGGTTATCGCGACCAACCATAACCTATACCCTTTCTCAAGGTCTTATCTACCCCTATACCAAATTCTGTTCATTGGTTAAGGCGTGAAAGTGAACATGCAGACAAGAGTTACTCTCGCTTTTTTTTAATATAGGATACGTCAATTTGGCTTCATCTCGCCTGATGGTAAGTTGAAGGCAAAGTCGCATTTATAATATTAGTATAGATATGTATATGAAAAGTTTCATCAATGTTAAAATACGGGATATAGAAGTGTAAGTTAGCCTCAATATCCGGAATGATTTTACATACCTACATAATGATGCTGGAGAATGCCAATCAATGGTCAATAAAATAATCATGGATGCAACCAGGAACAACGCTAAGGATGGTTAGTGATGATGAATAGAATAGAATTCTAAAATTAATTCATCATTTACCTTCTACAAAATTATTTAACACTAGCCTTTGCCTGCGACTCTGCCCGCGTGGATGTCGGTTATCGCTATATCGGATATCATTATACATTGTAGCCTATGCGTTATTCTGATATACAAGCTATATCATTGTAAAGTTTCATTAAAATCCATTCAGTAGTTTTTACGTGAACGAGTACCAAACATCCATTCATCCATACTTACTAACCTTTGCATTTATATTATTAGTAGGGTTATAACAATTTAGTATGTATCGTAAATTTTGTTAAAGGTAGATACGTGAAATTTTATAAAATGCTATTTATAACCTTATTGCTCAAGTTCTTAATAACTTATAGCTGAATTCTTGTGTCCAGGAACTTGGAATCTTCAGTAGTTCAACTATTATATCTATCTATAGTAGAGAACTGAAGGTTAATCGCCATGCAATAGAACCGCTCTAGAAACAACGGAACTACCAGTGAACGTCCGTGCAGATCAAAGAGCAATTTGTCAGTTAAGCTAGTGATTAGTTAATCAGGAACATGATAGACATCCTGTCACATTGATGTACCCACATTTCTGCACCGACAAACCTCTTACGCCTTGCTCTATTATATGCGTACCTAAACAATTCAGTTTTGCTTTGAACCATGTCAGTTGTGCTACTATTTATCCTATCTCTGTTATAATTAAAAGCGCAAAGCTATAGAAAGGAACTGCCATTTTTTTTCTTATGTTCCAAAATTCCTACTAAAGGTTTAATAAAATGCGTCACGGGAACGGAATGCCACGGGGACGGGAACAGAATTCCACGCGGGCATAATCTAGTAAAAATATACCTATGCAGGTAGGTACCTACACTCAAATCTTCTGAAGCGCACCAAATAGGATACTTATCTAATTATTTATTGTTGTCTTCATGTGTCGAATCAGGACAAGATTTATATAAACAATAACCTCGTGTTGTGTTCCCGGCGGTGAGTACGGTAGCCAGAGCTCACTGGAGAGGTTTTGTGCTGTCAGTGGGAAGACCAAAGGCTATTTATTACTGCTTTGTCTGTCTGACTGACGGAACAGAAACTCTCTGTGTTTACAGGGTCGGCAGAACGAGTGTGACTCCCCTGGTGTTGCACACATCCGTAGGCCACGGTAACCACTTTTCATTAGGTGGACAGTGTGCTTGTCTGCCACCTCAGTGGTATAAAAAAAAAACAGAAATATGTAATGTAGTTAGGTTGGTAGGTACTTTTGGTACAAAGTCCGAGCGCGCAGCTAGTTACAACTAAAACTCAAAAGCCATAGACAGTACTCGAACATAATGGACATGCATCCATTGTGGCCCAATATCAAAACAAAAGTGTAGGTCAAACAAGATAAATACCTACAAGAACCTACATTTTTGCATCAAAGGTGAGGGACCATTGCCTTTTTTATTTGTTTTCTGACCTACAAAAATAAAACCGAGTGTAAAGATGGTCCCGCAACTTTGACGCCTTTTTAGTAAAGACAAGTTTTAGTTCAAAAGGTACAGCCAAATTAAATTAATATACACAAGTAGATTTTATCACCGTGTCACCCATTCTTTATTGTTTAATAAATTTCAACAATATAGCTATTTATTCATCTCCAGTAATACAGAGCTTGCTAAGTACAATATTCAATATTGCTAATTACAATATTCATAAATTTTATGAGTCACACACAATTGACGCAGTTTTATACAAAAGTGAATCACTGACAGGAACGTTCTACTAAAACTATTTTAAAGCTATTATAACTTATACACTAGTCTATTACTACTACTAAGTAAAAAATAGGTAAAAGTGCTTAATAGTATAGAATACTTACTTGATTACACGTGTCAAAAAAATGTTCACGAGATTAATCAACTAAATGTAAAACAGAAATAATAAGTAAGTATTTAATAAATACACTTTGGACTTTTCATAATATCGAAATTGAGTTAACAACAAGTCTGATTATTCTTCATTTTAGGTCAAGGGTATACTGGATGCAATAAACAATAATTAAGTTGCGGAATGGATAACTTATAATTACTAAAGTGTATATACTTACAACAGATGTCATTATCAAACATGACTTACGATAAGTTGCCTACCTACTACTACAAACGTGTACAATAGTATCTTGAACAGACCAAATTCAGGTCATTCTTGATCCAATAGTATGAAAGAGTTCATAACACTAATAATAGTATCAACAGACAAAACTAAGTATAGAAATTGATATAAATCTGCACACACCGTAAAATTTTAACCATCTAAGTATATCAAGTGTAACTACATCATCACAAAAATCAATGCCTGCCAGCCAGAAATAAGGACAGAGGAAGTTATTTGACCAGCAAATAAGTTTATTCTTAGTACATTTATTTTCTCTGGATAATTTAGGACATTAATTCGTAAAAATATTGGTAGACACTCCACTGTCACCTCAAAGACAGAATTAGGAGAAATTTGAATTGTTTCGGGCGAGGTCTACTAGGGCGTAGTAGCTTAGTAGCCAAAGCATTGCCTATGTAAGGCAAAGATCGCGGGTTCAAACCCCGCCTAGAATGATTCAAACTTTTCCTACTTTAAACAATTTTATACGTCCGTTTGAAAACTGTGACTAGATCCAAAAAAAGTTATATGACAATATACTTAACCATATGACTATGGCAAAACAGCAAATTTTGCTAATGTTATGTAATGCATATATCTAGTAATATCTCCTGTAATAAATCTATGCTTCACTATAAATCTATAAATTATAGCTTTCCAAAAAGTGTATTATCGATAGCGTAGCGTTGCGCAAATTAAAAGTCTCTATACTTATCTTTACAACTTTAAATATAATTTATGGAAGGCTATTAGAACAAATTTAATCGGAGTTAACTTATTATGCGTGAGTTGTAATAGAAGTGGTTCTCTTTAATTTAGACACCAGTCTCCCACATAGTAAAACTATACATATAGATTAAGTCGACAAAATTGTATATTCTAAATATGTGGTGAGAAAATATCCGTTTTATTTATTAATGTATTATTTAATGATTGTTATGAAAATAAAAGAACCCGTAATTAAAAAATATGAGATTCAGCACGTATTGCAAATTGGAATTCCATAAAATTTTATTCAAATTTTCAGTGTCATGGATTCAACTGGCTGATGATTGCCAAACTCTTTTCCAAAAGCTATGCGATTGCGACTTAGCTCACTTCTTCACAAGTTCACATTTGGCTCATTATCTTTAAAAATCTGAACACAATAAGGCCACGTGATGAAAATACGTCTTAATAAGAACCGTACAATAAAATAAAACTGATGAAAGCAATCAAATGGTATTCAAAAATTAAAAGGTACATTTTTTGGGTATTCACTCGTAAAAGATTACTAATAAACAGAAGACGTAAACGAATAAGGATACCTATTAGAAGACGTAGAAGTTTTTTTACAACGAAAACGGGAAATAAGTTATACTGAAACCGTTTGTACCGGTCGCTGTGGCATAAGGAAATTTATCAGCATCAAAGGACAGCATAAGGCCACCTGTTTTTTGTCTCAATTTTATATCAACAACTTCCATTGACAAATAAAAAACTAGGGTAGACATTCCAGTTGAACAATTAATAACGTTTATCACAGCCTATTCAATCACACGTTAGATAAACAAGTTGTACGTTAATCTTGTTGATTTCCTTTCTCAATGTCACTGATAATGACACAAAGACAAGGTTGGTTCTTAACATTAAGTACCTACAGTATCTAGTTTTCGATTTGGCACGTCGTCGGAAAGAAGAATGAGTTTTAGCCATATAGGCCTCCGCATTCTTCTATCCTATTATATAATTGTAAGGTGGTCGTGTCTGTACATTGAAGATATTTCAAAATAAATACTTGGAGTATGTTATATTAACGATACTGAACACGAAAATATATATTTTTTTAAATCCTGTCTGTTTGTTCGCGATTGACGCAAAAACTACAGAACGGATTTTGATGCGGTTTTTTTGTTAAAAAGGGCTTGCTCAGACTTAAAATCTTACGTTTGTTTGATCGCAATCGGTTGAGTAGAACCAGAGATGTGAGCAATAATGTCGCTTTTTTGCTTGAGATTATTTTTATAGTGAACTTTTTACAGCTTATCATATCTGGGTAACTATGTAAATAAATAGACATTATTTTTACATACACAATTGTGTATACAGATTCATACTTAATAAATTAAAATTTGTAATTCTAAAATTTAGTTACAAAAATACAACTAGATGGCGATCACGCGGTTTTGAACAAGGTATGCTGTCGTTTTGATCCGTTTTTTTTTTAGTTTTCATACTTTCATTTAAAATCTTGGGTCTTCTTCATCCTAGCGTTAATCTCAGTCGCATTCGAAGTTTTTTAACTGCGTTGCGGGGGTCCACTTTTACTAGTTTAACTGCGGATTTGGCTAAGCCTTTGATATTTCCCGTGAATCGACAGCCATCTGACCTCCACAACCCAAAGGCGATATCGAAGCATTGCAACTAGACCAGTTTTTGGACTTTTGAGGACTCCAACTACCCGTAACGACTGCCATAGATGTTCGTATGGGAACTGAGACCGAAGGCTTAACGTGTTTTCCGATGTCACACCAATGCAAATACCCATATTCATGCATACTATATATTTTTGTGAAAACGAAACCTTGTTTTCAAAGAAAGAACAACGAACGAAATTTCTTTTATTGTTTACACTAATAAAATTTGATGGAGAGCAGATAAAATGAGCATTCGGCCGTTCAATCAACCTTTAACTGAACGAAATTAGTTCGACTGAATCGCTGTTACTATCATTGATGATTGGGCCAACTTCACTGCTATCCGGTTCACTGCCGACAGACGGAAGGGACTACCGCGGATGTTTCTTTTAGAGATGTGAAGATCAATCGGTCAAATAAGTTAAATAATAATAGATGAAAGAGGAAAGCGTTGAAAGCACTGAGCCAAAAGCCTCTGATTCAATGACAATAGCTCAGATGTAAACGGGATCCTCGCTGAGACAATGGTGGCTACCATTGGCAAAATTTACTCTATAAGAGTAATAACCAACAAGACAATTTTATTAACATCATTTTACGGCAACGGCTATTCTTCAATATCATTTATTTCTTATCTTTGTTTATACAATAGGTACATGATTATACTTATCACTTTACATCCACACGCAGATACACAAAAGGATGTTACTCAAATAAATATAAAATTGTAACTTATTTGTGTAAATTTTACGCGGAGTTGTTATTATAAACAGATAAACAGTAGGCAACTCATTGTCAAACCATGATATCGTCTGCTTACGGATAAAAAGTAATAAGTGCAGTTAATGCAAATTCGAGTAAATGCATTTTTAAAGTTTACGTTTTAATTTGATCTAATTGAAACCCTTTAATTAAAAAACTGTTAAAGTAAAATGGTGCAATAACTATCCTATTTTTCAGATATACTCTCAAATAAGATTTGGTGACGTAAACACTGTATAAAATTGAATTTAGATCGAAAGGGGGTCGCATTTAATACATTTTACTTGTACATTACAAACATGTTATATCATCCAAAATCATTTATATTAAGAGCTCATTTCAGTATTTTATAATACCTTATTGTATTTTACACCAATTATTGGATAGGAATGTTTTATTTTTACAAAATTTACTAAGATATTGATAGTTTTTGATACATTTAACCTATTTTACGTGTAGAGTTTTAGTATAAGTATATCACTTATTATATTAAATCAACTACATAGTGATCAATTTAATAATTAATAGATAAAAATAAATATTTTTTTACATAGGTAATCTATGAAACGATAATAAATGAAATAATATTTAGTAATCAAACTATTTTATTACTCATACCTAAATTATGACAATCTTACATTGATCATTAATAAAGACTTTTAAGTTAATGAATTAAAATAATAATAAGTGGTACTTAATAATTAATCTTCCGATGAATCTTCGTCAACCGAAGGTTCAGGTAAGCGATCTGCTTCATTTATTGCAGTTGGTAAAGCAGCGTACCAACCATGATATTCCTCAGGAATTATTTTTTTAGTGCATAAACTGAGAAGATCCCTCTTTTTAGCTTCACTGATAGGTAAAGGATTCATGTAAAGCTGTTTTAAGAAAATAGAATTATTCTGAGGAGTAGCGTTTTCCATGCGTTTTTTAGATCTTGTACTAAGACGGTGAGATGGTTCTGAATTTTTTGACACATCGATGTATAAGAAAGTTTCTGACATGTCATAGTTGAAAAAAAAATTTGAACTTTCTGTCTTAAGATATTGCATTCTCTTTATTTTCAGCCACTTCACTAGATTTCCATTACAATCTTTTGAGCGATTGAAAATAGTTTCATCAGCTAATTTTTTTAAATCGTAAAATTCGTTGAATTTGAATTCTTTAGTTTTGTAGGGCGTTTTCTTCGATCTTGCTCGTTTGAAAATAGATAGATAATCAGGCATGCAATAAACCTCGGCATTTTTCTTTGCCGACTCAATACTGCTATGCATACTATCTACCTCCATGTAGCTGTGTCCTGATTCAAGAAACTTGTGTTCAATTTTTTGTAAGTGGGAAATGTTTTGAACAGCAAATAAAAACAATGCAGCAACATATTGATTACGGTTTTGTCCACCGCATGTATCGGAATACATACAAACCTCGGTTATATGAGAAGGAACGCACGTAGAAAGATAGTAAAACAGAATACTACCTATTTCGGAACTGCCTCTTTTACCATTAATTTCAGACCAAGAAAAGCAATATGCGTCATTTGGCAGCGCTGCTTCGTAAATACAAAGGTTGTAAACACATAGTTTTCGACAGTAATAAAGCTGTCCCACCAGTCCAGATGGTATCTGTAACACAGCTTGTAAGTCGAATGTTACGCAGCAAAACTCTTTATCTTTTTCTGCTCTTTCTTTATCCTTCGCTTTTGCCGAGTTACAGGACTCTTTCCTTGCTAAATGATCTTCATATTCCCTTTTTAATACTACTTTTTCGTCATTACTAGCTTTGTTGAAATTGGAACATGTTAAACATTGATCCTTTTTTGGAACAAAAAAACTAAAATTGTAATGGTTACAAAATATTCTCCTGTATGTTATTTCAGATACCGGAACCTTATTATTTTCTGTGCACTTTTCTATGTAAAGTTTATGCATTTTCGTGATAGATAACGAAGCATCCAGATATAGGCGTTTCGAAGTTTGTCTTATGTAGTGTGGCTCCATGACAGGGAAGGATTCAATGTGTTTTTTCACAAAGTTCACATCAGCTTCATTAGTCTTATTGGGCGGTTCATGTTTACCTCTCCTGTCAATATCCTTGTACAGCCCCAAATCATTCCGCTTCCGAATAGCATCATTTACAACAGTCGGAGAAATTGCTAGCGTGTAACAAAAAAACTTCTGACATACCTGCTTCTTCTCCCCGTTGTGAAAAAAGAAACATCTTTTTGTGAATTGACGCTGTTTCTTTGGTCCACGAATAGCTAGAACTCGCTTCGGAGCGTCTACTTCCACATTACTGAGAATGAAATTCTTTTGTTCAGTATAGCTCAAACTCCAGTAGTGACGACAAAAACTATTTCTTTCTTCTAGAGAAATTATACTACATTTATAGAAACATTTCTCACAGTCAATCTCTTTTGGTATTTTAGCACTCCTTTCTTTTTTTTTCGTAGTATAAGGTAAACCTACATATTCTTTTTTATTCGCGACATTTACTTTCCAATTTTCAGGTTCTGGTTTCATACAACGTTTTCTTTTCTGCGTAGCATCAAATACTTCTTTCAATAAGAGCTCCCATAGATATATTACGACTTGAGGTGCATCAGATGTTGACAACACCTGTTCATTCATAACATCGCCGTTATTAGGTTGAACTGGTTTGTCAATATAATGTACGTCGCCACAGAACTGCATAGCATTTTCTATGATCTCATCCTTGTCATTCACCCATTGCTCACCAAATAAATCCTCTGGTTGTATTAAAGATCCTGGATTCGGGCTGTAAGTGGGGTCTTTATCAGAATCATCACTGTCAAACATGCGCTCCATTTCAGCCACTATTTTATCTCTAGAGTCACTCAAAACCGAAGTGCAGTTCGAAGCTGGACTCAAAAACCTTTGTTGCGAAGGGCCTGGCTCTTCATCAAAATCATCTGTAGAAAAATAAAAAGATATTAGATTATAATGTAAACAAACAATGAAATACGCCCAATAACTCATCAAACAGTGTCAACAATCAAGAGAAAGCAAGTAGGTATCATAGAAACTACGTAGGTACTGACATAATGGTTGCAGAGCGATAAACAAGACACACAATACACCAAGTTATCATTTAAAAAAGATTCCTTACGTAAACTTTTAGAACAAACCAAAATCTAGCAACAGCCTTGAAAATGGAGTTGAGCTTAATATAACCTCTGTAAGTACCTACATACGTTAAGATAAAGCTAAGTGTATAATAAAATCACCATTCAAGCAAACATTCCATAGGTAATTCATTAAACATAACAAAAACTACCAATATAACCTCAAAATTTACAAATTTTGTTGTTAAAATCACTTACCTTCATGTATTTTAGACTTATTTATCAAGGACACTATTCTTTTTCCTCTGGATTCCATAATTAACACAAAATACAGCTTCTTACTGAATAATTGAAGTAAATATGTGTTTATTTTGACGCGGAACACGTGGAGCACGCGCGCACGCAATGTGACAACTGCGATCGATCGTTCTCGTTTTAACTGGTAAAAAAGCATAAATGACATTTATCTCATTTTTGCAGTAGAGAAATTAGCAAATCAAGTAAAAGTTTTTAACTAGTAAAATGGAATAAATTACTTTAAAATAGTTTTGTTGTTTAAACTATCACGTTCATATTAATAAATGCGTTTATGACCGTTTCTCAGAATTTCTTACCATTTTACTAATTAAATTATAAAATGTAAAAAGCTTTAACCTTATTTATTGTTTTTTAACTGTAAAAATAAAACGGATTCGAGGCATAACATTATTTATTAGGTTGTACTGGTATATTTCTTTTAAATGCGAGAAAATATCACTTTTTCAAATTTATTATCTCTGCAGCTATTGGACATAGCATTTATTCGATTTTAGCAGTAGACAGCGCGTAAAAAAATACATTTAACTGCATTTTTAACTCGATTTAGTAAACAAATGTATTTATCTGGTTTTACCAGTAAGCAGACGATATATTGTCATTCATATTTGTCTTCACTGTATGTGTTGTATGCCTGGTTAATTTTGTACGTGTTATATGTCACGTATGTTTAAGATTCGTATAAGTTAAGTATAATTTACCGAGTATGCGATCATATCCATGTAGTGAGAGGAATATTCGAAAAAGGCAAGACACTTTAACATAACTTTTGCTTTAGCTTTAGCTTTTGACTTATTGGAACATGAAGAAATATGGCAAGCGCTCCTAAACCAAGGTGTTGAAAAAGTACAATAGAATTCCCAGAATATATATATCTACATAACATATAAACAAAGCATATAGTAAGAGAGCTGCGTCAGGACGATGCAGTGCCTCCTAAGTCATTTACAGCTGTACTAGAGAAAGACTATCACCAAGTTGATTGGAAAAATAATGGCTTGTGAACCATTGGAAATGATCTGTCACAACTGAGACTCGTCGAAGATTTATAAATACTGACCAACGTAGAAAGGACTTCAAACGTTGTTAAATGAATTACGTATATATTGGCCGCAAGGTAGGGCCGACTATTAAGTTAAGACGCAAAAAAATTAACTGGTCGTTAGAACCTGTTTATATAAATAAGAATATAAACAACGTTCAAACAAATCAATGAATACGTTCATTTGGATCAAATAACATCAGAAATATAAATATAAACGCATATGAATAAGCCATGGAAACACGGTTATGCAATTATCTGACCGTGATCCTACTATTCCCAATAAGTATATTATAAATACGATAGTTTCGGAAAATGTTAGTACTGCTGCTTTTATCCGCGTATTAGGTGATGGGGACGGGATCAGATTTCCGTGCGAGCGGAGCTGGAGCAATCGCTACTCCTTTATATGGGTACCTATCTAAAATTAACCGTTCATCTTAATGCGGTAAAACTTTGTCGAAGGCATAATTTAGACCCATGATGGTGAAATTGGGTTAAATAATTTACCGTGCGAAACCAAGACGTGTCAACTAGTAGTCAGATAATGCGCTTATCAATCTTTTATCACTGTCAATAAATAAATACTTGAATACAGAAATGTAATGAAAGTACTAATTCTTCCATATGTAGGTATCTTTCATCCGTCGTCCAAATGTTTTTCTGTCGTATCATGCTTCCCATTCAGTGCCACCAGTTCAGTTGTTATTTTAACTTCCTTTGAAGTATATGCACTAGGGCCTATCAATGACAGACAAACAGGCAAAAACATTAAGCCGTTGAATAACCCAAAAATTATCACTAAAAGAAAAATTTTGAAAAATGATTGGAAAGTATACGCTTTAGATATACTCAAAAGAGATAAAGAGAGAAAAGTGGAGCCTCCTCCCAATAAGACCGCAGACCCAATGGATGTTACGGTTTTAAATGCTCTTCTTGCTCTAGAACCTTCTTTTATCGTTAAAAATGTATGACCAACATGAGCTGCGTAGTCTACACATAAGCCGATTGCGAGTTCTAGTCCTATACAACAAGTAATATCTACAGTCATACCCCACTTTTGCATACAACCTAATACATTTATCAGTGTCAATAGAACACAAAGGAATATCCACAAACACATTTGCAAGTTTGTAATCAGGACAATCGTGCACATCATTACACAAAGCAGTGCCAGCTCTATATTCCTTTCTACTTCGGTCGCGATGATTTCATCTGTGACCCAAGTTGCAAATACTTTTGACCAGACACTTCGATAGTCATCGCCACTCGTTATATTAACAGATTTGACTACATTTTTTACATGATTCATTGCAGGTATATATTCCTTTGGACCTGAAAATTTTTTAAACTTAAAAGCCATTATAGATGCTTGTATTTCTGTTAGTGGTTGCCCACATGATAGCTGTTTCTTAAATTTAAAATTGGTTTGATACCTACCCCCCACGGGACTGAATAGAAACCTTGATAAATAATTGTTGAACTCGGAATCACTTACTGCAGAGGCATTTTTTAGTAGATCAAGATTGGAATTTTTCAAGATATATTTATGGAAGGAATCAACCCAATCAATGATATCGTATACATACTTTTCTTTTTTTAATTCGTCCATCATTTCACGTAAATGTATTAGTTCATGATTATAATTCATTTTACCTAGAAAGACCATAGCTTGGTTTCCCTCATCAGGATAGTAATAGTCATGTGCTGTAATAAACTTGTGGAAATATGTATCGTCGGGTATAAACCATTTGGGATCAAATCTCTGCTCGAGATGAAAAATACTTTCTATGCTAAATAAAGTTATGACGATTGTAAATATGATAACCACTATTTTACCGGGAATAGTAAATACAATGTTGTTGTAAAAGAGTGCCAAGCAATGCTGAAATGTTGTTTCTTTTGTAACCAACTTGATTTCTTTTTTGTGTTTATAACAAAACAGAATGCCATTCCTGTTATCTTTCATTCTTTTGATATCCAATGTGAAAACAGCCACATAGAATGTGACAGAGAAACAAAATATGAAAAATACACCCATTGCACCATATATACAAAATGATTTTAGTGATGGTAATATTGTAATCGCACCAATGAGCAATGCAACTATATCGGTGAACGACGTTATTACGATAGACACACCGGCATGTTCCAGCATTAAACCTACTTTAACTGGTAGACTTTTCTGCGATGCTGATTCTGGTAAATTCTCCCAACAAGCCTTCATGACAAACATATCATCAATTCCAAGGCCCATTAAAAGAAAAGGCAGTGAAGAATGGACTGGACCAAATGATATGCCAAAAATAGAACACCAGCCTATGGTAGAAATGTATGCTAATCCAACACACAATAAACCTACACTACCCAATGTCAGTTTAACTTGCAACCAGTTGAACCGGGACAATGCAAATTGTATGTACACAAACATCAAAATAATACCTAAAAATAGTTTATCCAGATCCTCAAACATAACACTACCGCTTATATCAGCAAAACTCCTTCCAGCCTCATAAAATATTTGAGCGCCTTCTATATCAAGTGTCATGGACCTCATTGCCTCTAGGAAGTTTAATTCCCACAAACCCAATGGAATAGATACCCAGTCTTCTGTACCAACTAAATTACCCACTTCCTCTAAGTTAGTGGCACTCATGTTAACCTGAGTGTACCATGTTAACATGACTGACTCAGCTGATACTATTTGCCCATGCTCATCATATTTCTTTCCTCCTAGAAGTTGTGTATAATTGAATGGGTGACCCGTAACAGGGTTTACATTTGCATTATTAATTTTTTCTATTATATCCTGCTTACTTAAATAGCTAATATCATCTAAATTGTTATTCCACAGATCCAAAATGTTATGTTGAAGGCAAGTATATTGAAATGCCTCCAAAAAATTACAGTAGATGTCATTGGTAACCCAGTATAATGGGTCGTAAAAGGCACTAAGTCCATTATCACTGGCATCAGTGTTTGTGTTATTAGTCTCTGAAACATCCAAGGATCTTCTATTTCTACTTGGACCAAACAAATTAACAATAGGAACTTTGAAACAAAAGTCTGTCAAAGAGTACACTTTATCTTGATAATTCACTTGTATAGAATTTACTTTACTTGTTAAGTTGTGTATACCAATTAACACTTCTGGGTCTAGAACATTGTTCGCAGTTATAATAACTTTCTGTAGTCTGAAACCAGTACCAAACTTTTCTATATACCAGTTTGTATCATGAAAAAAGTCTGAATCCGGCGGCACCCATAAATTCATGGGATTCTTCTCTATGTGGAATTTTAAAAGTCCAACACAACTTAAGGCTACAAAGCATAGCGTTAATATAACTGTCTTCCATGGATGTCTCGCCACCAACACACCGAGTTTGAAAAAGATTCCTTCAACTAGATGAACAGATTTTGAAGACAAGGACTCCCAAAGTTCTTGTGGAGTTTTGAATTTATTGCTTTCAGCCATATTTATGAAATAACACTGCAGTCACGTATAACTCTAGTCCATTTTTAAATCATCTTTTATTGTAGCCACATATGACACTGATTAATTCCCGGCTGTCAGATCATTCTTAAAATAGTCGTAAATAATATACACGCTTTATTAGAACGCGGAAGCAACTGCTCGACTCAGCGGTCGCAACACGACTGAGTTATTTATGAGCGGAACATCGAATAGAGACGCAATTATTCAATTTGTCACTAGTTAACTGATAACTACTATTACAAAACAAGTACAAAATAGTAATTCGTTAAAATTGAGTAAGAAAGTGCTTTTAAACGACTTCTTAAACATGCTATCACGGATAATTATTTATAAGTATAACATTATCTGATAGATTAAGATACAAAAGTATGTCAAATACAAAGTATTTATGAAAGGTATGTACTACGTACCTTTAATTATTTATTCAAACAATTTGTCAGTTAAATATTTCCATTGCGTAATATGAGCCTCAAGAAGCTGAGAATGATGATGAAATGCTTGTTAGTTTGTTTGGGCCGTATTAGTATAAAAAAATAAACTATAAAGTTAACTCGACTACCTTGATAACTTCTTACGTTACCTTGATCATAATAAGATTTGACTTTATTGTTTAAGTTCAATATTGCATCAGTAATAGTTCGATATACAAATGACAACTTTTAAGTAGACATATTGCTGAAAATTAATGAAATAAATTAAGCTTATCTATTTCTTATAGTAATAAGAATAACCTCAAAAACATGATGATAACATAACCTCAAACTCAAATGTCAAAACCAAAGAGTAAGTAAGTAGGTATGTCATGTCAAAACAATCTTTCAATCAAATCAGTCAATAATAAGGTGCGGCCAGTTGTTTTCGCAACATTCAGGCAGGGACTTAAAAAACTATTATAATATACTCTTTGGAATTAAACGTAACACATTATATACATTACGTTTCCCAGATACCGGTACAGCATATTTTCGTTCCAGTTTAACGTTATCTATGACGAACCGGTACGAGATTCGTGAATCGGTAAAGGTTTTGAGTAAACCAGAAATTGGAACAACATTTTTCGTTAGGTATGCAACAATGTTAAGTCAATGGCATTAAAATTGAATTAATTTGCAAGATTGCGACAGTTGATGAGATACTTATATAGATTATAATGGTATTGAAGTCCTGGGATTGTGACCATAGCCTATCTCGTGATCCAGGACCATAAAAATGTTGGGAATTCCCAATTCCAACAGAACACCGTTAACTAATTACGTTATAAAAATAGTACGGTATGCGGTATTAACGGTACTTTTATACCGAAATTCTTATTACGTTAAATATTATAAATATAAAGGTCCAGTACCGGTACGAGATTATCGAGAACAGAACGATATTCCTCTCCATTTCATTCAAATGTTGTGAATTATGGGCTGTAGCCACACCTTTGGCTTAATGTGAGTTTCGAAACACCAAGATGTACGCATCGCGGATTATTTTATTTTACTAAATTGGTGTGAATTCGAGTTTTTATGTATAAAAATGGTGGATTTTTAGATTTAACGTCCCACAACTTTACTGAGGGAGCAATCCTCATGCATCATCATGCATCATCCATCATCGTCATCATCATCATCATCGACATCAACATCATGAACTCATGATCAAATCATTATTATCATCATCAACAATGAAGATTTATATAATGGAAAACATGGCATGAAGGACTTGTAACCCAGCAAGAAATGTATTGTGCTGTCAGTGCTGTATGTCGTTTTGTCGGGAAAACGCAGAGTGGCACATCGTTGTGCTATTTTATTTTCCGAATTTGTTGTGAATTCGAGTTTTTATGTGCAAAAATGGTGGATTTTTAGTCATAACGTCTTAAGCAACGCACACAATTGTGACTTTTCGTGTTTGAGCCAAATCTCCCTAGGGAGCTTCTAGTAAAGGCCCATAACTTTACTGAGGCAGTAATCATCTCATTGATCGTCATCATAATCATCATCGTCATTAATATCATCAATCCATTATCATCATCATCTCAAAAAGGAAGATATCTTAATATATATAAATCTCGTGTCACAATGTTTGTCCTCAATGGACTCCTAAACCACTTAACCGATTATAATAAAATTCGCACAACGTTCGTTCCAACTTGAGAGATAGGATAGTTTAAATCTCAAATTATAGTCCGATTCGCGATAACCGACATCCACGCGGGCGGAGCCGCGGGCGACAGCTAGTATTATATAAATGAAGATGTGACTTAAAGGTCAAGTGACCAGGTCATAAAAACCCAAAAAAAAGCTGTCATTACAGCCATAACATAACGTTACGTTCGAAGTTTATTTACTCCGCGTTATGACCGTTCCTCATTCCTGCATTCTATCATTTCCTTGTCGGTCCCTCTTCCTACCCGAATGAGTTGCTTATTAATGAATCCCATACTATATTATAATGTTATTTCCTCTTTTCTTCTACTTAATGATATTAAATTGTAATTATGACTTTTAGTTAAGTATATATTTTAAGATCCTTTATATGTATTTTAATTTACTTTTTGGACTTAACTATTAGGTAAACCTATCTAATTATCCAAATTCCGTTCCTATTCCTTTCCTCGGTAATACCTTTTAATGTTTAGTAGTTTCCTTAACTTTGTCGTTGGCACACAGCTTGCTAGTGCCAAGGGGAAAAAAAAAAAAAAAAAAAAAAAGTTTATTTACCGTTTATTCACCTCGTGTGAATAATGTAAACTATAATAGTTAAGATAACTATAAAGCACACGTGCACGTATTTACTGCTTATTCATTCAGAATGTGGACAACAAAAACTTTTTTAACCAAAACAAAACGGGGCAATATTCTGAAAGTAAGGTTATGTTTGATAAAGTTTTTATAATGATTCTCTTATATTAAAACCGAATTTTCACCTGTACATATTTGTATGCCACAGATTGTCAGAGAACATTATTTACGTGATGATTTGCTGTGTGGGTCGGCAGCTTGTAACACATGCCCTCACAAAGATGATGAATTTGTTTTGGAAAGCAAACCAGAGTCAATTTGCGCCCTTTACGATTATCCTCATTACTTGGTCCTCGATACAAACGTCGTGTTACACCAAATAGATGTTTTGGAAGAGGACGCTTTGACCAATGTCATAATACTTCAGACAGTGTTAGAAGAAGTAAAACATCAGAACACTGCCACTTTTCAAAGATTATTGGAAATTGTTAATAATAAGAAGCGAAAGTTTTATTCTTTCGTTAATGAACACCACAAGTAAGTAGACTGTCAATTCTTATACAATTTTATGTGTCTTTCTTTTTTATACGAGTGCCAATCTTGGTCACAACTCAAGTTTACCCTTTGCTCCAACTTGGTCCTCATTTTATTGCTTTGTTTTGGCTTTTATGACTTGAAGTTTAGATCTCTTAGAAAAATCAATTTAATAAAAAGCAAAATTCACATGATCGCTTTGACTTCTACCCCATCCCTTTATGAAGCTGGATATGCCCATGGCCAGCAACTGCCCTCCCCAACTTGGGCAGGAAATTATAAAAATCTATCATGTCCACTGGTATTTTTCTTGTGGTTAGTGCCTAAACTATGACAGAATTTTTTATTGTCGCCCACACACAGCTGGGTCTGACTTTAAACATGCTCTCAGAAGTATGGAAGCACTCAGATGTAAAATCACTAAACGGTCACCCATTCCAATGGTAACCTTCTAGGTCCCTTAACCCACCCACCATCGTTTAGAAATAGTGAGTGCATCTGGCCCCAAGAATAGTTATCACATCCACTATGATTACTATTTGATTCTGCCCATTCTGACATCAGACCAGATGTGGTAATGTGAGTTCCAAGATTTTTGCACACCCTAAATTATCTAGGAACAAAATTTTCTATGGAAATTGCACAACACTCGTTAAGAAGATTTCACTTCAAACACACTTTGTTTCAGGGATACTTATATAGAGAGAAAACCTGGTGAGAAACAAAATGATCGCAATGACAGAGCAATCAGAAGAGCTACGGCTTGGTACGAGTCTCACTTGAGCATCAATAGTGTAGTGGGCCAGTTCCCCAGGATTGTACTGCTTACTGATGATGAGAATAACAGGAAACTTGCACAAGAAAGTGGCATTGTTTGCTGTTCAGGTAAACATTATGAGTTATATTCACTATCAACTGCTGACTTGCCCCTACTGCTGGAAACAGAAAATCTGTTTCAAAAATATGTTGCAATTATCCCCACAGGGTGGCAGTAGAGACAGTTCTAATTTTAAGCAGTGGATTAAGAGTTGGTCTTACGATCAAGAGATTCTGGATTCAAATCCTGGCTATTACACTACGGATATGAACCTGCTCTTAACACAAAGAGGTCAATACTTGTAATATTGTATACCAGTATACTTGTGATTGAGAAGCTGCCCTTAATAACTAAACATTAATTGGAAAGAGTGTGCTTTAAAAAGTTATAACTGCTATAAAATTAAATTCTACACACAATGGCATTTCTGTCCCAATTGAGCAGTCCGATAGGGGAAGGACTTCTGTCCTACAGAATACTGTGGCCATAATGACCGCGTGTTGTGTTCCCTGTGGTGAGTAGGGGAGCCAGAGCTCACTGGAGAGCTTTTGTGCTGTCAGTGGGAAGACCAAAGGCTTGTTCTGCTTTGTCTTTTGCACTGATGGTACAGAATCTGTTCTTACAGGGACAGCAGCATGAGTGTGATACCTCCTGGTTTTGCATGCATCCATAGGTGGTATTAAAGAAGAATTTATTTTTTTTCTCTGGGCCTATCTGCAATCAGCTTTGTTGCTATAAGCAGATATTTTATGTGGTTCATAGGCAGGTTACATGTGTTCTCCATCGAGAACACTACTCAATAATAATAATAGAAAAAACATTTTCTTATTCCAGTAAAAGACTACATTGAAAACGTAACTGGCTTTGTGGGCCTCACGGACAAATTATCCAAGAATGTTGCACCCGAGAGTTGTGCCAAGGATGCCTTATACCCAGCTCACTTGACACCAACTCAGATCCATAGTGGAATCAGAAACGGTAAACTATTCCAAGGAGCGTTCCATGCTTCCCGGGATAATTTTTTGGAAGGCACAGCTAATGTCAATGGATATGAAAAACCTGTAAGTTTTTTTTTATATTGTTTATAAATGTGACATGACAAAGTAACTAAGCCAATTTTAATTTATGCATAACCTTAGCTCTTAAACATTTTATGAAATTATAAAAAAATTTGGCAATACAGCAAATTTTTTAGAGGTTATAAAATAAATTACAATGAATATTTTACTGCTAAGAATTTTGCCATTCACTGTACGTAAAAATAGTACACACAGTTACAGTTTTTTGAATCAATATAAATAAATATCTGCTTCACTATGTTAACTATTACCATATACACAGTGCATAAAAAGTAATGTATAATATTTATATCACAACAGATTCTACTACAAGGACACATTGGCATCAATAGAGCTGTGGACGGTGATATAGTTGCAATAGAAATATACCCTGAAGAGGAGTGGAGAAAACCTAGTGACATAGTTTTGGAGGACAAAGCTGATGACCCGGGTGACCTTTTAGAGGAAGAAGGTGTATTGCTCAATAGCGCCAAACCGACTGACAAGGGGGATGATGAAATAACTCCTACTGGAAAAGTTGTTGGCATTATTAGGAGGAGATGGCGCCAATATTGTGGGATACTGAAGCCCAGCAAGTTTCCCGGTAAGAGAAAAATCTGGTAAAAAAATATGTTTAAAATATAAAAAAAAATTGAACCAGCATAAAAGTTTGCTAGTCTCAGAATGGTGTAATGTATTCTTAACATTACATGGTTTTTTTATTGTTGATAACACTTTGCCACTGATTAGTTTAGCCTCTATGGTTTGTTTTGTTCGGAGATTTCGCGTTTGACATGGCTTGACGTTTGAGATTTTGACATATGATAGGTGAGCTGCCAAGATATTCTTTGCTTTCCTACCGGCGTCGCCATGTTGGACTGACACGAATAAATAGTTCCGGGTCTTATTTAATTATTTCCTAAGGGAAGTATGCTCGTGATGGGACAGCAGCAATATGGATGAACCCTAAACCTCATTGATTTTGTTATTTGATTCTTTTGTTGATCCTGAAAGGCGATGTTCTTCAGATTGTTAAACTTAGGCGTTTCGGTAAGTAGAATCGCATATTTCTGTAAAAAAGACACCCTTCTGGTTAGAGTTTTTTTATTAAACAGAGCGTATTGTTCCCAGGGTGCGCCATAGAAGCCCGTTTTTTTGAGTTGTTTGACGCGGTTACCGTGTTTACCATCTATACTACGTTTTTTTCGTACTCTACGCCTACTAGCGGTTTTTCTACGGCCGTGGGACTATTATTATTATTATTATATATTAATACACTAGCAGCTTTTTTTTTTTTTTTTTTTTTACGTGCGTGAAATCCCCACGGATACCCGCCCCTCCGGAGCCGGAGGGGTAGGTTATGTCGGACTCGAACCGACTAAACCGCACGCCGTCTGTGGGTCGTGGTGCTAGGCCGAAGGTGAGGTTGTCTTGCGACATATCCCTCGCACCCCGGCTGACCCAGGGCCATCCCTTTCGGTCTGGCCCTCCTCGGGAGGTGGGGACCACGCCGTCCCCGACTCAACCCCGGTGTGGGGAGGCGCGCATCGTCCTACGATGCGCGCCGCCGCAACACTAGCAGCTTAGAGCTGATGCGTGTATATCACTGCACTTGTTTTTAATGTTTTTAAATGAATTTCCAGTCTATTTTTAAAAATTTTTATGTTAGGAGCACTTATTACTGTCTCTGGAAGGGAGTTCCACGATTTTACCACCCGGTTTGGCAAAAAGTTGTACCTAGGGTTGCTGGCACACTGAGGTTTACTAAGTTTCATCGAGTGGCCCCTTAAGTGTCTGTTTGAGTTCCTGGTGTACATGCTATCGATGCTTGTCACATTGTAATGCCCATTGAGTATCTTGTGTGTCTCAATGAGGTCTCCCCTCCTCCTTCTCTGCTCCAGTGTGGTCAGGTTCAGTTCCAGGAGGCGTTCTTCATATAACATATTTTTCAGGCCAGTGACCATTTTGGTTGCTCTCCTTTGTACCCCTTCCAACAATAGAATATCCTTTTTAAAATATGGACTCCAGATTTGAAAGGCATATTCCAGCAAAGGTCGTATGTAGGTTTTGTACATGTTGAGAAAAGTTTCTTTGGTTATGATATAGAATGCTTTACGGATCATATATAGCATGGAGTTGGCCCTTTTGGCTATCCCTGTGATGTGCTCATCCCACTTAAGATTATGTGTTATGGTGACTCCAAGGCCTCTTTGGGAGTTTACGGCTAGCAGTGGCACAGATTCAAGTGTGTATTTGTGTTTAGGATTATTGTTACCTATATGCAAAACAGTACACTTGCTCTTATTGAGTGAGATTAGCCATTCCTTTGTCCACTGCACTATCCGATCTAGATCTTGCTGGATAATGTTGTGAGAGACTAGTGGGTTCCCCATAATTTTGGTGTCATCTGCGAATATTGATAAGTTTGAGTGAATGGCAAGTTTTAGGTCCGTTATGTATAACACAAACAGTATCGGTCCCAGCACTGAGCCTTGGGGCACACCACTGTGCACATCATGAGCATTAGAGAGTGTTTCGCCTACTCTTACTTTGAATTGCCTTTTGGTTAAAAAATCCCTTAGCCATTGAAGAAGTTGTCCACGTATTCCAAGATGTTCCAGTTTGGCTACAAGCCGTTTAATAGGCACCCGGTCGAATGCTTTTTCATAATCTAAATAGATGACATCTGTGGGTTGATGAATATTTCAGTGGCTTGTCCATTTGTCCAGGCTTATGAGGAGATTCGATACTGTAGACCTTCCAGGTACAAAACCGTGTTGTTCATCAATGATAATGTTTTCTGCATTGATAAAAGCTCTCAGTTCACTCGCTATGATTTTCTCCATGGTTCTACAGACAATGCTTGTGAGACTGATAGGTCGATAATTGGCAGCTAGATGTTTATCGCCTTTTTTATATATGGGAGTTACAAAGGCTTCCTTCCACTCTTGAGGGAGCTTCCCGGTTTCTAGTGACAGGTTCATGATGTTGGCAAGTTGATGAGCGAGAACACTGCTGCATTGTTTTAATAATATTGAAGGCAAAGCATCTGGTCCCATCGAGGTAGAATCACTAAATGTTTTCAGTGCTTTAGTTACTTTGTCTGGCGTAAATATTAATGACTGCATAGAATTTTCAACTCGAGGAAGTTGTATCTCTGGGATATTCGTGGCCGGTTCCATAACAAAGGACTTTTCAAATTGCCGGGCAAACAAATTGGCTACCTTTTCCGGATCACTTGTAACACTCCCACTTTCATCCTTCAATGATGGTGGTATAGATACCGTTGAGGATAGTTGCTGGCGCACGTAGGAATAGAATGATTTGGGGCCACATTTAACAATTCCTCTTTCAAATTCCATTCTTAGATGTCTAACATTGCTTATTAGTTGATTGTTTGCTTTTCTATATATTCTATATGATTCGTGTGAACCGTCCAAGATATACTGCCTCCATAAATGTTTTTTATGTTTTGCTAAGTCTAATACTTGACGGTTGATCCACGGTTTGTTAATGTTATAATTCTTATTTGCTCTTTTGAGTGGTACTTCAGATTCGATAACATTATGTATTATTCTTGCAAAGTTTGTCCAAGCAGTTTCAACATCAGTAACATTGGTGTCTATAAAATTTTGTTGGGCTAAGATCTGTGTAATATTGTCATAATTAGCTTTGAAGTAGTTCCTACGTGGTTGTTGTGTGACAATTCTGCTAGATGACTGCAGACTAATTTGGGCTGTACCTACTAAGACCAGATGGTCACTTTTCCCTATGTTAGGATGGTATTCTACTTTAGTGCAAAAGTTTTCTTCATTACAAAGTATCAGATCAAGTAGTGATTCCTCATCATTTCTCTTTCTTGTTTATGTACATGTCCACAAAGTGTCCATGGAGCGCGTTGTATGTGTCTATATCTACGTTGCTCAATGGCCATTTTAAATCTGGAAGGTTGAAATCTCCCATTATAAGCAAAGTATTGTTAGTTTCCGAAGCCTTTTTGATTGTTTCAAATAATAGCCTATCAGATTCATCAAAGGTATAGTGGGTTGGTCGATGGATAGATAGCAGGTGCAATCAGCATTTTGAATTTACCGTATTTTATGTTCAGCCATAGTGCCTCAACCTGTGTAATGTTGAAGGTGGGATGTGGGGTCATTTGTATAGGTGTGTCATATAGTTTCTGTAGTACATAGATAGCAACACCCCCCCATCCTGTCCCTTTAGCCCGATCATGTCTAAATAAAGTGTAACCTCTGATATCTACCAAGCTACTGCTTATAGAGGGTTTTAAATGTGTTTCTGTTATTATGATGAAGGTTGGTTTTATCTTATTAATCTCCATGATTAGCAAATCTCGTTTAGCCATAATCGAAGCCAGGTTCGTATAGAAGAAGGTGATCTCTAAAAGCGCAACGTTACCGTTTATAGCTTTTTTCCGCTTATTATTTTGGGAGTGCCGTGTATATATTTAATAGTTAAGTCAGTTTCTCCACTATCCAACCTTTGCTTCAGTTCGTCCCTCAGCTTCTGTAGATATTCACGCTGATAGGGTGTAAGGTCATTTTTGGCTGATACATTGGACGGAAGCTTCTTGTTATTTTTTAATACATTTACAGCCGCCTTTTTATTGGCCATTACATAACCTAACCTTAAAATGTTAATTTAATCTTATTTTGGGTTAATTGACCTGGATGCAAGTGAGCAGTGTTACATTCCCTAGTTATCATCTATATTTTGATACTTGGCCACGTATTTCAAGCATCGCACGTGGTATAATTTAAGCCGAAGTGGATTGGCCACTCCCGGCCTTGCGATTAGAAGCCATAGTTTTATCCATGGAGAAGGAAATGATAGCGGAGATGTTGCAAGGCAATCGAGTCGCGAGCCTTCCATATGTCAAAACGACTCAATTGGTCTGTGACGTCACCATCTAGTTCTAGTGAAACGTCCTTGCGTTCGGTTGTCATTTTTGGTCAAAAGTTCAACGATAGATAAATAGCTTTAACCTGGTTTAAGAATGAAGTGTGCAGTACAAGGATGCACAAAGTGTAAAGATAAACAATTTAAACATTTTAAGGGTATAACATTTCATCAGTAAGTCCACTATCTTTAATTTTTTTTTAAATGTTACAGCACCATCTGGCTTAGAGAGGAAATAAGTAACCTTGTCTTACATGTATACTAGTTGTAATAATAACTCAATTCATTTTATGAAAATTTCATCACAATAATCTCGCCCGAGTTTATTAGCATTTAAAAAAATGATATTTTATTTATTAAATGGCATAATTAGCTGAAATTTAAAATTAAAGTAAAAAAAAATTGGGCCATCTGTCGGTATAAGGCCAAATCATTTAGCCCCTAAATGATTTTGCTATAATCCGAAAGATGGCGCCTTATTTTTAAAAATTATTTACCTTAATAATAGATTATTCTAGAACTCTGTGTAGCGCTTAGTGGCGAATAGTCAAACTATATAACAAAAATGACAAGGTCTGTTTCTGTTCGGTTTCGCTATGACGCACTAGATGGAGACGGGGACGAGGTATGACGTTATGTCCCCCGCGTCTCCCTTCCCACCCGCATTTGGTCACGCGTTTTTCTTAAGAGATATTTGACTATGGCATCTCCGCTACTTAATCATATTCTGTCCTCCTTGGTTTTACCTAAGAGTTATCTGAATTGTATTTCCTGGGTATCCCCCAGGTGGCGCCTGAATTACCTAAAAAATAAAACATTCATCTGGTAATAACTTACTTTTTATTTGGTTCAACCCATTACCGACATAAAAGCCTATATTTTTGCATGACATTTAGTTTTCATCAGAGGAAACAATCAAAACTATTACATTTGTCGCTCAGCGAACAGGGACATTGAATAGGCTTGTTTTTGTTTGTATAAACTTCCATTTTCATACTAACTGCACCTCTCCTGATGGTATGCAGAACTGTAATAGTGCCTTAGTTTATTGTTACTTGCTCACTAGGAACCTCACTGCATCTATGGTAATATTGTTTTGATATCATTATAGAACATTTTCTTATTGGAATTGTATAAACTTAATTATAAGTTTAATTAGAATTATAATATAACCTGTTGTTTGTGTATTTGACTAGCATAACAATTGAGTTTGTGTTTATATATCATTAAGTCTAGGAAGATGTGTACAACTAGTGTATTAACCTTTTGAAGGAATTAATTGTGAATAATTACTGCAACTTTGTACTTGACTTGTCATTACCGAGTAATTCTCCTTTGTCAATTGAGTTGGTGTAAACACATTTAGTTTAACCTTTATTCAACATTTATTACCTAATGTGCCATTATTGTCATGCAGTATAATTTTTATAGTGTAGTATTTATATCCATTTGCATCCTGGTACAGATAATTCAGTAAAAAACTCACATTTTAATTTCATAATTTAACATAACCTCATTTCTAGAGACTTAGAATATTTTCTTACATTCTTCAACTTAGAATAATTTAAGCATTCTGGGACATAGAAAATTTTATAATTTTCACACTTAAAAAAATTGACAACTTTTGAACTTAGAATAATTTTAGCATTCTGGGACTTAGAAAATTTCATAAACCTTGAACTTGGAATATTTTAGAATAATTTAATAAACTTAGAACTTGGAACATTTTTGAAGTCTTTCAATTAAAATCATTTTTAACTTTTCATTGACTTAGAACCTTTTTGTCTTTGACAGTGAATTTACTTAGTTGAATTTTGGACAATTCTACTTCAAGAATTTTCTTGATCTGACACTTAGATTTCTTTAAGATTTTTAGGGACTTTGAAGTTTTGACTTGGGACTTAAAATTTTCTCTTGACTGTTTTTTTTGTTCATTTTGAATTTAGATTGGACTTTGGATTATCTTTATTTCAGTAATCTTGGGACTTTAGAAACTGTTTTTTCCTTTTGAAAATTTTAGTTTGAGTTGCAACTATGTCTAGCGTAGGAGTGCAGTTTCCTGAATTGAGTGTGGAGCCGCATTGAAGACACCAGTCGCACCACAATGGGTACTCAGGTTGAGCCCATTGTTTCAGATGTTCAGGATTTCTCTGCTATCCCGAATCCTTTCGTGCATTCTTCGACAATTGCTCCTCCGTTGACTTCAATTAATGCTTCGAATGAAGATGTGAAGAAGAATATATCTTCGAATTTGAAATTGTTTGATTTAAGGAAAAGTAAGATTAGTTTTGACGGGAAAACTTGTGTTAGAGATTTTATTGTTCAGGTTGAGGAATATTTCCTTCATAGAGGTTTTGATGAGTTTCTTCTGGTAGGTTCCTTTTCTGATCTGCTAGTTAATACTGCGATAAAGTGGTTTCGCACTGTTAGACGACCTTTTATAGCTTCTTGGAGTGACCTTAAGTCTGCTCTTTTAATACGTTTTGATAAACCGGATTATGAGTTTTTATTAGAAAACGAACTTCTTTCTAGAAAGCAAAAATTCAGTGAATCGCTTCCCGATTTTATCACTGAAATTCTAGATTTAGCTAGTCGTATGGCTTCACCACCATCCGAATCGGTTTTAGTTTCTCTTGTCAGACATAATATGTTAACGTTGTATAAATTATGTTTTTGCTAGGCCTATTAGAACGTTAGACGAATTTGTTGACCTTGGTAAAGAGCTTGAAGTCCTTGTAGACAGGTCTCCTAAAGACTCTAAACGAAAGCCTCAGGCTGCTGTAGTCAGCGCCGTCGAGCCTAAGATTACAGTTTGTCTTAAATGTAAAGAACCAGGCCATTTATTTAAAGCTTGTACCAAAATTAAAGGAATAGTTTGTTTTATATGCGGAAAACCAGGTTTTACTTCTAAAACGTGTGATTGTAAACAAACACCCAAAATTGATACGAATTCAAAAAACTAGTTGGACTCCATCGAGCATCACTTTTAACTAAAAGTCGTAATGACTCGGTGAAGAAAATTATTGAACACTCGTTTAAATCTGACGACTCCATTCGCAAACGCGAATTCCGCGATTAGATGAATTATTTAAAATCATTTTTTGTTGCTCCTGTTTTGTATACTAAATGTAACGATAATAGACCCTTTTTGGAATTTTCTCTTGATAACTTTAAATGTGTAGGATTATTGGATAGTGGTGCGTCTGCTTGTATTCTAGGATTGAATAGTCATACTAAATTTATCGCCTTAGGATATAAATTAGAATCTCTTCCTTGTACTTTTCAAGATAAGGCGTTTAGTGCTGATGGCTCAGGTCAAGATGTTGTTGGAATTATGAAACTCCCAATAATTTATAATTTAACTCATGTGGTAACTTTCTTAGTAATACCCAAATTTAGTTACTCTATGATATTAGGTTTTGACTTTTGGAAGAAATTTTGTTTAGCCAAAGATTTATTTAAAGACATTTCAAGAATTAGTGATGAGTGCTTAAAAGATAAGATTGTTAGTTGTTCTATTACCTCAGCTGCCGAGTTATCTCCTTCTGAGAATCTTAAACTTAATAAAATAATTTCACTTTTTGAAGACATATCTTAGAAAAGAATGGCTTAGGACTTACTCATCTTGTTCAACATAAAATCAATGTTCTAGTGAACCATTTAAACAACGATATTGGCATTTGAGTCCCGCGAAGCAAAAATAATTGTACGACGAAGTAGTAGTTCTACTTAAAAAAAAATTATTCAACCCTCTAACCAGTTCTTGCTGTTGAGAAGAAGGATGGTGGAACTCGTTTGTGTTTAGATTCTCGTAAACTTAACTCTATAACTATTAAGGATTCTTATCCGTTACCTTACCCCTCTAGAATATTAGATAGCCTTCGTGATGCAAAATTTATTAGTACCATTGATCTTTCTAAAGCTTTTCTTCAAATAGCTTTGGAAGACTCCTCTCGTGAGAAAACAGCTTTTGTTGTCCCCGGCAAAGGATTGTTCGAATTCCTTCGTATGCCGTTTGGTCTTACCAACGCCCCGGCTGAATTACAGCGCCTAGTTGATAAACCTTTCGGCCCTGAATTCGATAATTTGTTATTTTGTTACTTAGACGATTTATGTTTGGTAAATAACAATTTTGAGACTCATTTAGAATACTTATTCAAAATTCATAAAATACTTAAACAGGCTGGCCTAACTGTTAATTTAAAGAAATGTAACTTTTGCAAAGATAGACTCCGTTATCTTTACCTTGTTGACAAAGAAGGTTTGCACACTGATCCTTCCAAATTAGATACTATAGAGAATTTCCCTAGACCGGAAACTGTTAAAGAATTGAGAAGTTTCCTTGGTTTGTGTTCCTATTATCGTCGATTCATTAAAGAATTTGCAAATATAGCCTCCCCTTTAACTAAATTAACTGGTGGTAGTAAGAATTCTAAGAAACCTTTGGATTGTAATGATGATGCCGAAATTGCCTTTAATAATTTGAAACACGCGTTAATTTCATCTCCTGTTTTACAGTGTCCAAATTTCGAAAAACCTTTCTTTTTACACTGCGATGCTAGTGCCGTAGGAATTGGTATTGTTCTTAGTCAAGAGGATGATAATGGTGATCAACATCCTATTGCCTTTTATTCTAAATCTCTTAATAAATGTCAACGTAATTATAGTACGACAGAACGTAAACTTCTTGCCATTTTAGAATCAATAGAACATTTTAGACCTTATATTGTAGGTATGGAATTTACAGTAATAACTGACCATGCCAGCTTGAAATGGCTTTTGGGTTTGACTAATCCTAGTGGACGTTTGGCTCGTTGGGCCGCTAGAATCTCACAATTCACTTTTAATATAATTCACAAAAAAGGTTCCCAACATGTAGTTCCTGATGCTTTATCTAGAATTAAAATTTTTGAGAATTTTGCTTCCCCCGTAAATTTCGTTCATCCTGATGATGATATTAATGACCCTTGGTATAAAAAGATATTTATTCAATGTCAAAAATTTCCCTCTAGATATAAAAATTTTAGAATAGAAGATAAAATTTTGTATAGGTTTTGTAAAAGTAAATTCAACCCTAATAGTAGGTTAAATTGGAAGATAGTTATCTCCAAAGAACATATTTCTAGTCATCTTGGTGTTCATAAAACTCTTGGTAAATTGAAACAACATTACTTTTGGAAAGGAATGTTTAATGATGTCCATTCTTATATTAAAAACTGTGACACATGTAAAGCTTATAAGCATAGTACTTCTCCCCCTTTTGGATTAATGGTAAACCCTAAAAGAGTAGATTTCCCCATGACCATGCTTTCGGTTGATATTATTGGAATTTTACCTAAAAGTTATTCGGGTCATAAATACATTCTTTCAGTTGTTGATGTTTTCACTAAATATTGCTGGGTTTTTCCCCTAGTTAAAACCACTACTTTAACTATTTGTAAGCTTTTCGAAAAAGAAATATTTCTTAAATTTGGTTGTCCTAAAATTTTAGTTTGTGACAATGGTACTCAATTCACCTCTAGACACTTCGTCGATTTCATGAAGAGCTATAATATTACTAAAATATTTTATAACACTTTGTACACTCCTCAGAATAATCCTGTTGAAAGATATAATAAAACCATCGAAACTTGCATATCTTGCTATGTTAATAACGATCAACGTACTTGGTCTAAACTTCTACCTCATGTGCAGCTTGCCTTAAATAGTAGTGTAAATCTTTCTACTGATTTCACTCCTAATTTTCTTATGTTTGGTAGAGAGTTAGTTATTGATGCTTCTCTACATCATATTAGTGATTCCATTGAAAATTTGGATCAATTGGAACTTGGAAATAGAAATAGTTTTGCTACTTCGCTTAAATGTTTAAGTGAAATTTTTGTTAGGGTTCAATCGCACTTAGTTAAAGCTTATAAGCGTAATGCGCGTAGCTACAATATAGGTAGGTAAGCCATTTCGTTTGGTATAGGTGATGTTGTTTGGAGAAGAAGTTTTGTTCAATCGCTCCGGCTTATTCTTCGGCTAAACTCGCTCCTAAATTCGTTAAATGCGAAATAATAGATAAAATTTCTGATAATGTCTATATTTTGAAAGAAATAGGTAAAAATACTTCGGCTAAATATCATGTTAAAGACATTATTAAATATTAGTTAGGATTACCGTCTTAATTTTTAAAACATTTTTAACCTTGCAATTTCTGCATTTACACTTATTCTCGAATTCGATTTTCTTTAGGGAAGGGGATTGAATGGTGATTAATGAGATGATGTATGTAAGGCTTTCCCCGTGTTTGTTGTATGTTAGGGCAATCCCATGAAGATTTTCAAATCTTGAGTTTAAAGTTTCCAAATTCCCCTTAATAGGTTGACGCTTTGAATTCATTCTCGTTTATACTTTACCAAACGATCTTATTTGTATAAATTGTATTATACTTGGTCTGTATTTTATGCAGAATTTGTTTCTTGTCTGAATTGTTTGTTCTTTGGTGTTGTTTTGTTTTTAGTGTTCGAACTTGTATTTTTAGATAATACGCTCGGACATGACCCTTCACACCTGGAATAGTTATTATAAAACCGTTGTCATGGTTATTCTTTTGGATGGGCTTTTCCTGTCCTTTTGTTATGAATAGATCGTTCTCCCTTGGTGAGAAGGATTCTTATTTTCTCGGAAGTCGAATATTGTATCGGACTCTCCTCTTGGATTTTTGTTGTTGCCGATAGGTGTGCTTCAACTTAGGACTCGGTATTGTACCGTTTCATTTGTTTCGAACTGTTGCTAAGTGCTCGAAAAGTCGATGGTGTTTTGTCGGTCACTTACCTAGTTCATTTGGTTGGGCTGTTGTTCATTATTGGTGGTAACACAATCCCTCTCTTTTTTTGAATTGTTGTTTCGTGCTCGAGAAGTCGGTGGAGTTGTGCCGGTCACGTACACCTTTCTTTTTAGTGTTCGCATTGTTGACGCTATTTTGGACTTGTAGTTTGTGTCGGCGACATAGGGTCGATCACAAATTACAATTCTTTTTGATTCGGCGAATTATCGTTCTAACCGAACTTAGAAACCTTTATAGTAAGCTTGGATCTTTGTAGTAATTTAGAGTCGGAGAATCAAAGAATCAAAGAATCAAAGAATCAAAGAATCAAAGAATCAAAGAATCAAAGAATCAAAGAATCAAAGAATCAAAGAATCAGAGAATCAGAGAATCAGAGAATCAGAGAATCAGAGAATCAGAGAATCAGAGAATCAGAGAATCAGAGAATCAGAGAATCCGAGAATCAGAGAATCAGAGAATCAGAGAATCAGAGAATCAGAGAATCAGAGAATCAAAGAATCAAAGAATCAAAGAATCAATTTCGTTTATTCAGTTTAGGCACATAAAGAGCACATATGAACGTCAAAATTTTACGATCATGTCAAGAAATTACTAAGATAATATTAAATTAAGTAAATAAATCATTTGAAAATTATTCTTTCGCTGGTTCGGTAAGAGACCATTGTCTATCCGCACTTTAGCTTCAAGATTCTTTGCGACTTGTTTTGTTTTGTCTTGTTTTTACCTTACCGTTAACTCGGATCTTTGTTGTTTTCAGGAGTCGGAGGTTTTCGTACCTATCCGTACTTTGACTTCAAGATTTCTTTTTGATAGAATGGTAGCAGTACTTTTTTCCGATTATTCTTTTAATAGGAAGATTGTTAATAGGTGATGGGATAGAATTGGTAATTTCTATGATCCACTCTCACTCTTTTGGGTAATTGGATTTTTCTTTTGTCCTTGTCTTTCTTTTAAGCTTGTTATGGAGGAGGGTAGAGCCCTTGCATATAGTCGAGTCGGTGAAAATTATTTTCTAACCGCACTTCGCTGCAGGATTTTCCTTTTTCTGTCATTAAGCTTCACATTTTTTGTTTTTGACAAGTTTTTGAAGTTTTGCTTTTTAACTTTTCTGTTCTTTCTGGAATATTCCTTTCCTTTGGGTTTGTTATTGGGGAAGGTAGAGCCTTTACATCTGGTCGAGTCGGTGAAAATCTTTTCTAACCGCACTTCGCTGCAAGACTTTTTCTTTTTCTTTAACACCAAGCTTCATGTTTTCTTGTTTTTAACAAGTTTGGAATTTGCTTTTTATCTTTCTTTTCTGAGATTGGTTTTTCTTCTAGAAAAAAGAGTGCTTCGCTTCTTTTTATTTGGTGGGGGTGTAATGTAATGTATTCTTAACATTACATCGTTCTTATTGTTGATAACACTTTGCCACTGATTAGTTTAGCCTCTATAGTTTGTTTTGTTCGGAGATTTCTCGTTTGACATGGCTTGACGTTTGAGATTTTGACATATGATAGGTGAGCTGCCAAGATACTCTTTGCTTTCCTACCGGCGTCGCCATGTTGGACTGACACGAATAAATAGTTCCGGGTCTTATTTAATTATTTCCTAAGGGAAGTATGCTCGTGATGGGACACCGGCGATATGGATGAACCCTAAACCTCATTGATTTTGTTATTTGATTCTTTTGTTGATCCTGAAAGGCTATGGTCTTCAGATTGTTAAACTTAGGCGTTTCGGTAAGTAGAATCGCATATTTCTGTAAAAAGACACCCTTCTGGTTAGAGTATTTTTATTAAACAGAGCGTATTGTTCCCAGGGTGCGCCATAGAAGCCCGTTTTTTTTGAGTTGTTTGACGAAGTTACCGCGTTCACCGTCTATACTACGTTTTTTTCGTACTCTACGCTTCCTAGCGGTTTTTCTACGGCCGTGGGACTATGTACGCGGCCCCAGTGCCGCGCGCCATTACATAACCTAACCTTAAAATGTTAATTTAATCTTATTTTGGGTTAATTGACCTGGATGCAAGTAAGCAGTGTTAGATTACCTAGGTATCATCTATATTTTGATAATTGGCCACGTATTTCAAGCATCGCACGTGGTATATTTAATTATTTAAGCCTAAGTGGATTGGCCACTCCCGGCCTTGTTATTAGAAGCCATAGTTTTACCTAAGAGTTATCTGAATTGTATTTCCTGGGTATCCCCCAGGTGGCGCCCGAATTACCTAAAAAATAAAACATTCATCTGGTAATAACTTACTTTTTATTTGGTTCAACCCATTACCGACATAAAATCCTATATTTTTGCATGACATTTAGTTTTCATCAGAGGAAACAATCAAAAATATTACAATGGCTTAAGTTAAGATCAATTATTATCTTGATTTAAGTTATCCGCTATCGCATGCATGTGCCTGTTTCGTGCAAATAATATGTGGTGAATTTCACGCAGAGGTTTTCGTGCAAAAATACATACTATTTGCACGGAAGAGTATGCAGTGATGGCGCCCGCACGCCTGAAGCAGCAGACGACACTGTTGCATTGACACATATTAACGTAAAGCACGGCTGTTCCCACGACATGCCAAACCTTGAATTTTATACTAAGCTTTCTACAATTTTCGTAAAATTAAAATACCTATATAGAAATTTAGAAAGATCAATGCTAACTTGTTTTATTTCTTTTCAGGAGCGACACGTCACCTCTTCACTCCAGCGGAGAAATGCATACCGCATGTGCGTATAGAGACACGTCAAAGTGACGTGCTGGCAACGCAAAGGATATTAGTCGCACTCGACTCCTGGCCTAGGAACAGTCGATATCCGCTGGGACACTTTGTGCGAGCCCTTGGGCGGATAGGTAGGTACTCAAACGGTACTATCCTTACTATTATTATAAAAGCGCATGTTTAGTTAGAGGAGGCTTATAAAAAAAATGTACCACTTGCAGCGGCCCTAACATGGGAGCGGAACAAATATCTCTCTCCACCGCTTATGTCAAATTGACAGGGGACAAAGGTGTTTCTCCCCGGTAGCTAGCTTGGCGTCAAAGGAGATAGCTTATGTCCCTCGCTGTGACGTAGACAAGGGACTATTTCTCCACTTGAGACAATCTGTCCTGTAACGTTTTTTTTACATGTTTATTTTCTTCTTATTTATTTGCCCCATTTACCCGGTACATGACTCAATCGTATATCCTTTATTAATATTATTGTGTATCAGTGATTATTTTATTTTTTTTCTAATTGGAACGATGAAGTTTACCTGGAACATTTAGGGTCAATACATATTTATCGATGGCCTTTCACGTATATCTCTTTTACTTTCTTGCGTTTTCAAACATGCAATCAGAGCGTGATGCACTGCAGATAGTTTACGCATTCTTGTGTCGACGTGGAGTAAGATACACATACTTTGATTATGTGGATGTTTCAAAGCGTAAGAAAGCGATAGAGGTACAGCTGATTGCAAAAGGCAAATCAATGTGTCTTTAACTTAACTATCACCATACTAACTAGTCAAGTCTAAACAGTTCAAGACAATCGATTAATTTGAGAATTAATCGATTGTCTATATAGATAGAAAGATTATATTCTATTATTCGTTTTTACAGGTGATAAGGACGCTGAAAACGAGGTGATATTATTAGAGCATGACGTACCTCACGCTCGGTTCAGCGAAGCTGTGCTTTCGTGTCTTCCACCTGACGATTGGACTATACCAGAAGAGGTAAGTTTTGAAGGGAAAACTTCTTTAGGCGAACAAAGTTGTGTAACTCGCGTCATCGTCACCTAACGCGTCACGGCGGCGGGCTCACTACGATAAAATTTACAAGTTACATAGTTAAGAAATGGCGCTCATTGGGAGAGCCCTATATCCAGTAGTGGACTGCAGTGGGCTAATTGATTGATTGATAGTTTTTGCAGTCCCTAAAGACAGCCCCACATAGTTCCTTATTTAAATTTATCTCACATCTCACATGACGCATATTTTTAATACAATAATAACAAAAGTCACAATTATTCCCTACAGGAAATAAAGAAGCGAGTGGACTTGCGTTCCGAATGCATTTGCTCCGTTGACCCGCCCGGTTGCACGGACATCGACGACGCGTTGCACGCGAAATCTATACCGGGGAAAACGGACGATGGCTTGGAGAAATACGAAGTGGGCGTCCATATTGCTGACGTCACGCACTTCGTGCGACCCAACACTGCTATTGATAAGGAAGCTAAGAATAGATCTACGACTGTGTATCTCGTGGATAGAAGGATTGATATGGTCCCAGGTTTGTTTTGCTTGCGTGTTTAATTTCACGGTTTCATTCATTATCACAGTGTTTATATGGTTGCCATCAAAGCCTGCATCTCCTTTTGACTTTTAATTAGCGTCTGCCATCTGACCCTTAATGCTGATAGGAAAATCTCCACCAGCGCCTCACCCATTAATAGTGTACGGGTGAGGTGGTCTTAGGCCCCAAAGATCTTGCACAAACGACTAAAGCAGACAATTTGTAGTATGGGGCTCCAACCCATACACTAAATTGAATAGGAAAGCATAAATATCGAAATTGAGATGTGAATTTTCTAATGTATTTAGAAAAGAACAACAGTAGGTTTAAATTGCGCCCTGAATGTCGATTTTTCTCACCAATTTTGCTGTCTCTACCATGGTGAATGTTCTGATGAATGTTCGATTAGTCCCACCCTCTCCTTTCCTACACAGGACAATACGTGCAGAGCTTATATATCACCCGCATATCGTGCAGAACATTACTTCAAGAACCAAGCGGTTCGGTGACTCTTCTTTGTCACACCATAAAGACCTGGGACTCACGTGTTTCCTTCTTTTTACAATCCTGGGCCCTTTAAGCGGGGCGTGAAAAAGCATGTGATGATATGTGTAAGTAATGGTGACCCTCTTTCCTGAGACTTTGCCTTCAGCTTACCATCAGGCGAGGTGAAGTCAAATTCACGTGTCCTATAAAAAAACTGTAAATGATGGATGGAGAGTTATATAATAGATTATTATTATTGTAGTTACAACATCATATTAATTTGTTCCAGACTTACTCAGTTCTAACCTTTGTTCGTTGCGAGGCGGTGAGGAGAGGTTGGCCTTCTCATGCGTTTGGGTTATAGACGAAAATGCTAATGTATTGCACACTAAATTCCATAAAAGTGTTATTAAGGTAAGTTATTTATATAGCAACTACCGACTCGAATTCCGTCTTCACGCGGGAATTAATTCATAAAGTAACCTAAAAAATAGCTAAGAGCTATGTTAAGCGTCCTAATAACTATGAATAAAACTGTGTACTGTAATCTCAAGGATGTAATGAGAAAAATTAACAAATTAATTAGCCGGTTCACCGTCGCGTCGTAAAGAATGTATAGAAGTGACAGACGATTGACAATCCCCCGCACTGCGCCGCGCAGCCGCCGATTGCGTTTTGATGCACGCCTCAACAAGTTAGGTGGACTAGTTTAACAAATGTCTAGATCTAAATAGAGCTTCTATTAGCTAGGTACGCAGGTAGTCCAACATTACTGAGGCTACACGTGGTGAATATATTGTTCCTAAAACCTACCTGCTTACACTTTCTTATAGTTTTGGCTTATGCGAATTTTATGAGAGCTATAACCGTCTGTTTCGTGTACCTTTCGTGTCTACAATGGTGATCCTCTTTCTTGATACTTGAGTTTTTTAGCTTACCAACAGGCAAGGTGAAGTTATATTGATGTGTCGTATATAATAAAAACCAAATGATGCAGATGCGTTGTCTGGACTCTAAAATGGAGACAAAAATATATTGACTTTGGTCATGACTTTATGCACCAATCAGCGATGCGACCGTTTATTTTTTTTTACGTGCGGGAAATCCCCACGGATACCCATCCCTCCGGAGCCGGAGGGGTAGGTTATGTCGGACTCGAACCGACTAAACCGCACGCCGTCTCTGGGTCGTAGTGCTAGGCCGAAGGTGAGGTTGTCATGCGACATATCCCTCGCACCCCGGCTGACCCAGGGCCATCCCTCTCGGTCTGGCCCTCCTCGGGACCGTGCACTACAGAGTATAAATACGTCTTCTTTAATAATTCATTTGTAATAATAATATTATTAATATAAATGAATAACATTAGTCATATAAATTAATAATATTGACGTATTATTAGTAAGTAGCTATATTTTTTTACCCAACTGCCAAGAAGGGTAATGTTTTTATATTTAGTTTTGCTGCCATTTTTGAAAGCCTTTTATGAAAGAAACAAACCCGACAGACAAGCCCGCGACAGAACCTCGTCTGTCAACCAGAAGGCACCTTGAAGATTTTAACGAGTCTCCAAATATACCCGAGGATTTCATAGTATGTATGGGTATGATTTAATGTAAATGTATGTTCCCAGTCGGCCGCAGCCATGACATACGAAGAAGCTCAAATAGCAATAGACGACGAATCACGCCACGACGCTATAGTATCGTCTCTGCGGATACTGAATGCGCTCGCTAAGAAACTGAAGAAAAAGCGTATAGACAACGGGGCGTTGGTGCTCGCTTCACCTGAGATAAGGTTCCAAGTAAGTGTTAAAACCGCGCCTTAATAAAAGCGTTGTCGTGTCGGCGTACCTCTTATTGGTCCGATAACTTGTTGGAATGTTTTACCAGTTAGGTCCCCCTACACGAAAACGCTGGAATCAACATATTATTAGTTATATTAACTTTAAACAGTTAAAGCAGAATACGATCGTGATTTATTTGGTGTAGTGCGCGTTGATTAAAAATAGTCTAAATCTTAAAAGATTTAAAATTTGACGGCACCTGTGGCAACAGAGGCTGTCAAATTTTAATTTTTTTTTCATCTTAGTAATTTTTATTTCTCATTGTAGTAACGCTAACGCCTAGCGGTAGAACGTAACCACGTGGGAGGTCGCTGGTTCGATTCCTGCTCAGTGCAAATATTTGTTTGCATGTGTCATCGGTCTGGGTGTTTCTATCCTACTTATAAACACGAAATTTTGTAAGGATGGATGGGTGAATGGATGTTAGTTGCATTTTCACATTAAAGCTACTGAATGGATTCTAATGAATCTTTACAATAATATAGCTGATACATCAGAATAACACCTAGGCTACAATTTATAACCATAACCGATATTATAGCGATATACGACATCCACGCGGGCGGAGCCGCGGACAAAAGCGAGTGCAAAATATGTATTTATTTATAAAAAGTGGATCTAAGTATGTTGACCCGCATTCTACATACCATAACACAAGCTAGTTGACCTATGCTTACTTTGAGGTCTAGAAAGCACTATGCAGAATATCGTAGAATATTTATTTATTTCCACCCTCTAAACGTTTAGGTGGACTCCGAGACCCACGACCCAATAGAAGTTCAAGCGAAGAAGATAATGGACACTAACTCAATGGTGGAGGAATTCATGTTGCTCGCGAATATAAGCGTGGCCGAGAAACTGGCCGCCGAGTTCCCACAGTGCGCGCTACTGAGGAGACATCCCTCGCCACCGCCCGCCAATTTCGCTACCTTCCTCAAGGCGGCCAGGCAACAGGTACCTTTGATTTTTATCCAATAGATGTGCAAGCGAAGAAGATATAACTAACTTGATGGTGGAAGAGTTTATGTTGCTGGCCAATAAACTAGCCGCCAAGTTCTCGCAGTGTGCATTATTGAGGAGACATCCTTAAGGCGGCCAGGCAACAGGTATATATTCTTTTTACGTGCGGAAATCCCCAGTGATACTCCACCCCTCAGTCAACCCAGAGGAGTAATAGGAGAATTAGGTGGTATGACTCACATAAAAGGGAAGTCCGGTCGACGGCGTCCCCAGCTGTAAGTATTCCTCCCCCCCCTCCTGCCAGCGGCGTGGTTTTGTTGGAATTGAGCCGACTAAAACCGCACGTCGTCTCGGGGCTCATATACCGGAGTCTTAGTGGCCCAATAAGATATTTTTTTCGCATCCCGAGGCAGCTGGCGCCTGACCTATAAACTTGTTAATATTAATATCACACGTCATTTATTTATCATTGTGTTCTTAGCCTCTTACTTAGCTGAAATAAATAGCTATTATTTCTTTTATTAACCAGGGACTGGAGATGGACGTATCAACGAACAAGTCCTTCGCTAAATCATTGGACGAAGCGGTTATCCCCGGCCGTCCATTCTTCAACACGTTACTGCGTATCATGGCAACGCGGTGTATGCAACAAGCGGTGTATTTCTCTAGCGGGAGCAAGACTCAGGAGGAGTACTACCATTACGGACTTGCCTGTCCGATTTACACGCATTTTACTTCGCCTATTCGACGGTGAGTGACGTCATTATCGCTGTAAGCTACATTGTAATGCTATTGCTAAGATATATGCTTATCTTACGTCAAACTATGGATTGATTAGCACGGTTCGGCACGGTTCGATGTTGGCTATCGTTTTTGGCCACATTTCCGGTTCTACTTGATCAATTGAAATCAAACATACGGTTGATTGTAAGTCTGATTAAGACCTTCTTAATATTTTTTTGTTCTTTGTCGCTTCAAAGACAGATATAGAAGAAGAAATTTGAATTGGTTAGGGCGATGTCTGGTAGCTTAGTGGTTAAAGCAATGCCCCTGTAAGGTAAAGATCACGGGTTCGATCCCCGCCTAGACCAATTTAATTTTTTCAATTTAAAACGACCTTCTTAATATTTTAACATCCTCTGTGGCGTGGCGGTAGTGAACGCGACCGCTACGCAGGAGGCCCGGTTTTAATTCCCGCTCAGTGCATTTGTATTGCATTGGTCTGGTCGTGCCTCGGAGAGCACGTTAAGCCGTCGGTCCCGATTACCATACAAATATCTATGGCAGTCGTTTCGGGTAGTTTGAGCACTAAAAAGTCCATCAACTGGTCTAACTGCAATGCTTCGATATCTACAATAGGTAGTGGAGATCAGATGGCAGTCGCTTCACGGAAAATAGCGAAGCTCAAACCCACAGTTAGACTGGAAAAGCAGACCCCCAGATACCGGATTATCGCTAGGATGAAGTAGAATCCGATTTCCTCACAAGTCATTTCCTCCCTCAGCTACGCCGACGTGATAGTCCACCGTCTGCTGGCGGCGTGCACGGGCAGTGACGTCACGCACGCGACGCTGCTCGACAACAAGGAGGCGGGCGCCGTGTGCGACAACCTCAACTACAGGCACCGGCAGGCGCAGTACGCGGGCCGGGCCTCGGTGGCGCTCAATACACATGTATGTATTACTCGATTCATATATCTCGGACCTAAATCGCGGTATATAAAAGGCCCTGATGCGCGCGGATTGTATTGTAATAATAAATACTTGGTGAATTTGAGTTCGACCAACACGGTAGCAGCCCGTGCTATCCTTAAAATACATCCAAGCAACGTGTACAGCGCGTGTAGAGCACATTTTAGTTTCAAGATATTGAGAATGAAATAGTTTCATTCAAAAGCATTTTATATGCTAACTTTTTAAATCGATTAAGATAGGAAAAAGTAAATCAGTTCAGGCGGAATCAGGAAAGGAAAAAATTGTGTTAGATTTTTGTCAGTGGTCAGAGCTTTCCCCTGTAAGGGAAAGATTGCGGATTCGTGGCCCGCTCGAGCTGATTCGCTTTTGTCCTAATCGATTTGTCTGTCAAGGTACTCTTTTCGACTGTCTGTGGGTATACTACATGAACATGTTTTTCTTAATTATCACCTATAAAATATGCAATCACGAGCGACCGGGCTCGCTTCATTGGTATACGAGTCCTTGTTGATTTTGAAAGATGAAACACATTGGATTATTACACCGTTCGACAGTGTCGCCAAAACGAACGAATTTTTGCATTTTATATTCGTGGTTAATAACTGTACTGCAAGTACTACCTTGGTACTACATTTTTCTATCCTTAGCTGGCCCTAGATTCTACTAAAGCTAAACCACTGTTCTACAGACACTGCAAAACTGGCATTAAATTTCTGACTTTACTGGTATAGACTTAAAGTCCAAAATTAAATGAAAATAGTTTCCATTATAACTTTTCACTCACTCTACAAACAGCCATTTAATTTTAGACATTAACTGTATTACTTTAAAGTCTGCAATTAAATGAAACTTTTTGCAGAGTTCATTAAATGACAGTGGCCCAGGTATGTCTTATTATATTGTACTGTTAAATCAATTGTGTCATCTCATGTTTCAGATACTATTCAAACATCGCATAGAAATAGAGAAAGCCGTGGTTCTGGCTGTGAAACGAAACGCGTTACAAGTTCTTATACCTAAATACGGGCTCGAAGGACCATTGTACTTGCCATCCGACAAGTTTACTTACAATGAAGAGGCAAGTACCTTTTTTATACATACCTCAGATTAAAAGAATAACATAGAGTAGCATTCTTTATGTGAGTACGAGCGAGATGGTACTACTTTGGTATTACTTTTGGCGGCTTCACACGCTTTTAGTATGAAATAAATAGTAGCTGTTGGTCGCGGCTTCGCTTGCAATTCCGATACCGCCCCGTTATCCACATGAATCCATTCCAGGCATTAAAAGTAGCATACGCTCTTCTAGACTATAAATCTATCACTGTACTGAATTTAAGCCAGTCCTGTTCAGCCGTTTGTCCGCACAAGTATAAGGATAGATAGTAGTCAGGAATAAAACATAGGCTACTTTTTATGTCTGGGATAATTTTCATGGCTAGTAGGAACGGGATCAGAACTCCACGCGGGCGGAATGGCGGGCAATAGCTAGTTTATAATATAAGTATCTCCTTATGTACTTTAGTATCTACCTTATTTTGTCTTCTACACTGACGGCACAGAAACTCTCGGTGTTTATAGGGTCGGCAGCACGAATGTGACTCCCCTGGTGTTGCACACGTCCATGGTCACGGCAACCACTTTCCATTAAGTGGACCGTGCGCTTATCTGCCACTTCAGTGTCATAAAAAAAGAGAGGGTTGGATGTTTAACCAAAGCTTTTTCAAGCTTCGATGACAATAAGGACAAAATCCGTTGTATAAAACAGTTATTGTTTTGACTGTATATTTCTTATTCATAATATAATCATCGAGCCTATACCAGTTTATCAATTAAAACTAAAATATTTATTGTACTATTTATAGGAAAACGTGCAGTTATGCGGAGGCATATATTTGCGGACATTTGACGAACTCACTGTTCGACTCACTTTGGATAGTACCAATCTACAACATAGGAAACTAGTCTTCCAACTAGTCGAGCCATTCGTGCCGAACTTTAGTTACGTACCCGAAGATAAACAAAGCATGGATGTAGAAGAATCCAATGAAAAATTAGATACTAAGAAGAGAAAAGAAGAAACAGTAGGTAAGAGTAGTAAAAAGAAATCTAAAAAGAAGTAGAATTTAAATAAAGTTTTATTTCGAATGTGGAGTAGTTTTATTTTTGTAGTTAATAAGGTATATTGCAGTCAATATGGCCCACTTGATGAAGATATAGCCAGCTGCGAAACAAGTTTCTTAAGTCTCTTGGTGGTTGTCGGGAGATCCCAGGTTTGAATCTTAGCTATTCGATTACCAATAAGAACCCACTAGCTATTTAACTTACCTGGAGGGATTAGGACAAATACTAATAATTTCGGTAATTAATTTTCTTTTTCAAAGTCATCTTAATTTTTACCCTTCCAGGCCGTATAATTGTTATCTCCACAAATGGTTAGGACAAGACTACGATTTCAATATACATAATATAAATACAACAACCTACGACACAAGACATACGAGCAGCGGCTGGAAGAACTTGGTCTAACTACACTGGAGCAGCGCAGGCGGCGTGGGGATTTGATTGAGACATACAAGATTCTGAGCGGACATTACGACGTCCCTGGACTGAGCGGCATCTACCAGATGAAACCGCCTGAGAATTTAAGAGGACACGCATTAAAGCTCGCGCGCACTCTAAGTATAAGCAATCCTAGGTACCATTTTCTGCCAAACCGAGTCGTGAACTCCTGGAACAAACTGCCAGAGACAGTAATAAGTGCACCTTCAGTAAACGCTTTCAAAAATAGACTCGACCACTATTTAAAAAACGAACTATCCTCAAACAGTGACAATTTTATGATACCATAAGTGAACGGCTTTGAACATTATAAACATAAATAAATAAATACTCTGTGAACATTTACATTAACAAGTGCTGTGATATGCACGCATCAGCTTTTAGCTGCTAGTGCATGACTAATAATAATAATAATAAAATGAGGCCGGCATGAAACAAATGCTACAGGAACGTTTCTTTGGCCGCCTGAAAAAGGTACTTAACAGTCTTTTATCAGGTGGTAACAAGGTGCGTGCTTGTAACAGTTGGGTCATGCCACTCTTGATGTACTCCTTTGGCATACTCAAGTGGACTCAGACTGAACTCGATACCATTGATAGGAAAGTCCGGACTCAGTTGACTGCATTTCGAATGCATCATCCACGGTCGTCAGTCATGAGATTGTACATCCCGCGGAAATATGGGGGTCGAGGATTTTTAAATGCTAAGACCCTTCATAATCGCGAGGTGTGCAATCCTCAGAGATTATTTTCTTAAGTCCAACGTGGATATGCATCGTGATGTAGTCAACGTGGATGTCGGGCTCACCCCGCTCGGTTTGGCTAAGGGGAACTGGCGTAGGCCTACAGTTATTGGCACTGATAGCCGCAGGGAGGTATGGCAGAGTAAGGAGCTACATGGCAGGTTCTATCGGGCCCTCCACAGGCCCGAAGTAGACCTATTAGCATCTGTATCCTGGCTACGTTTCGGTGACCTTTTTGGGGAAACCGAAGGTTTCGTCAGTGCAATTGCTGACGAAGTTATCAAGACGAATAACTACCGGAAGTATATCATGAGGGATGGCACAACTGACATCTGTCGAGCGTGTCACCAACCTGGTGAATCCCTCAGACATATTACTTCCGGTTGTTCTCGTCTTGCTAACGGCGAGTATTTGCACAGACATAATCAAGTAGCCAGGATAATCCATCGGCGACTTGCTCTGAAATACAACCTTGTAGATGTTGAGGTGCCTTACTATAGGTATGTTCCTGAGCCAGTTCTAGAAAATAGTCATATCACATTGTACTGGGATCGATCTATCATCACTGATAGGACTGTTGTAGCCAACAAGCCTGACATTGTGGTGATAGACCGATTCGAACGCCGAGCATTGATTGTCGATGTCACTATTCCTCATGACGAGAATCTCGTGAAAGCTGAGAAAGATAAACAGATCAAATACTTAGACTTGGCTCACGAGGTTGTCGACATGTGGAATGTTGACTCTGCAATCATTGTACCGATAGTCGTGTCAGTCAACGGACTGATAGCAAAGAGCCTCGACCAACACCTGAAGAGGCTCGGGTTAGACGGTTGGATCAAGGGCCAGATGCAGAAGGCAGTGCTCCTTGATACGGCGCGCATCGTGAGAAAGTTCCTCTCTCTGGAGCCCTAACCACCGGTAGCTTGGTCCTTATATCCGATACCGGTGGGACACTACTTTTTATATTTTTAAATAGATGTTTGTTTTTTTTTTATATGTATTTAAAAATATAATTTGTAAGTTTTTCAAAATGAATAAAGAGATAATAATAATAATAATGACGAGTATTTCTCCCCACCGTCGTCACCAACACCTGCGCGTCGGCGAGGGAGAGGCCGGCCACCGACCTGCTTGGGGTCCCGAGGCCCGCCGGCCTCGAATAGGGCCCCCGCTACCGGTGGCAATGTGCGCCGCATGCGATGGACAACAGCAATAAATGAGAATGTCATGCGGGCATATTTTGCGGCTACAGAGGGAGGAACCAACCTCACTGCGTACCGTGCTCGTTTACTGTCACTGTTTCAGGAACTTGAACCGGCTGTCAACGTCTCAGCACAACGGCTATCGGACCAGGTACGGGCTATTCAGCGTTGCAACTTGTTGGATGGTGCCGTACTTGAGCGGCTATTATCTGACGTACAGAATAGTCTTACTATTACCACTTCGTCGCAAGCTGTGCCTCCGGTAGAATCCGGTGCAGCCGCGAGTGTAAACACACCACAGCTCTCTTCTGCTGATGAAGTGGTGGAAAGTGAGACTATATCCGTAAGTACCCAATGTAATGAACGACTAAGGAGCACTTTGGAAGATGCGATACTGGAATATCGGGCCATGACACCAAGTAATAGACCTCGCTTGCCCCGTTTACCTATGCATAAACGCAATATAGCGCTGGTGTGTGCCCTAGATTCGCTATTACCTAATTATTTAGAAAATAGCGAAGACCTCGGTGATACACATTCGATTCTGTATTGTGCGGCCGTTACAGCATGTCGTGTGGCTGGAGTCAAATTTAGTGTTAATAAACCGGCCACTCGCCCTAAACCTGCTGTGCCGGCCTGGCAGTATAGGATCGAATGTCGTATTGCCGAGGCTAGGGCACTTATTGGTAAGCTATTCTGCTTCAGATCGGGCAATACGCGCCCTAGGGTGATGCGCTTTGTGACACAAGCATTTTTGGGTACCAATGTTCACCCTCAACAATATGCTTCATGTGTCACAGAGCGCATCGACTTTCTGAAGCAGAAAGTTTATGCATGGGCAAATCGAATCCGTCGCTATAAAAAGCGCGTTAATAGGTATAATCAGAATCGCATTTTTCAAAAGGACGAGAGATGGGTTTACCGAAAATGGGAACATCCCGAGTTAGGTGTGGACGACACTGTTCGACCGGATGCTGACGCTACGAATACATTCTGGCGTAACATCTGGTCGACGCCTGTCGCCCACACTGAAGGTGATTGGATGAGAGAGGTTGAGCGAGCATGTGAGAATATACAGATTATGGAGCCAATTGTCTTTACACCTGACGATGTTGCAAGTGCAGTCCGTTCTTTGCCGAATTGGAAGTCGGCAGGACCGGACGGACTGCACAACTTTTGGCTGAAGTGGCTCCGTAACTCACATGCTTGTTTAGCAACTCAATTCCAATTAGCTCTTGACTCGGGTTCACTACCCAATTTCATTACAACTGGAATAACCCACCTACTCTATAAGTCCGGTAGTGTTACGGATCCCAAAAATTATAGACCCATAACTTGCTTACCGACGGTCTATAAGCTTCTCACTTCCATTCTGAGAGTCAAAATTAATTCTCATTTAGAAAAAAATTCGATTATATCTATCTCTCAGAATGGATGTAGGAGGGGGGCCCGTGGCACTAAAGAGCTCCTTTTAGTTGACATGGCCATTAGTCAACAGGTGCGTCGTAAACGTAAAAATCTGGCTATATCCTGGATAGACTATAAGAAGGCTTACGATTCTGTACCGCATACATGGCTTCTGAGGGTCCTAGAGTTGTATAAAATTGATACAACTTTAGCGACCTTTTTGAAGGCATGTATGGGGCAATGGAAGACGGCCCTTCACTATCCAGGATGTTGCCAGACAAACGATGCACCCATAAGAATTGAGAGGGGTATATTCCAGGGTGATAGTCTGAGTCCCCTATGGTTCTGTCTAGCACTGAATCCTCTAAGTACTATATTAGAGAATTCAGGGCTAGGCTACCGGTTGCAGAAAGAGGGTCGAGCTATATCCCACCTCCTCTACATGGATGACCTGAAATTATTTGCTCCGAATAATACACAATTGATAGAATTACTAAAGATGACTGAAAGCTTTAGTAGCTCTATCAAGATGGAATTTGGTTTAGACAAGTGTGCGGTCATGCATGTAGAAAGGGGTGGAATAGTGGAATCCGAAGGTTTGATTCTCTCGGATTCCATTAAGCTTACAGCTATTTCTTCAACCGAAACCTACAAATATCTAGGTATGTCGCAGGCATTAGGAATACCTGAAGCTGGCATGAAACAAGCACTGCAGGAGCGTTTCTTTGGCCGCCTGAAAAAAGTCTTAAAAAGCTCTTTATCGGGCGGTAACAAGGTGCGCGCTTGCAATGGTTGGGTCATGCCAGTCCTAATGTACTCCTTCGGCATACTTAGATGGACTCAGACGGAACTAGATGCCCTGGATAGAAGATTTCGTACACTGTTGACCGCATTTCGGATGCACCACCCCCGATCTTCCGTAATGAGGTTGTATATCCCGCGGAAACTGGGGGGTCGTGGCTTTCTAAATGTCAAGACCCTTCATAATCGTGAGATATACAACCTCAGAGAATATTTCTTACGTGCAAATACAGATATGCACCGTGATGTGACAGCAGTGGACAATGGCTTAACCCCTCTTGCGTTGGCTAAAGAGAACTGGCGCAAACCTGTAGTACTTGGTACCGCTGATCGCAGGGAGGTATGGATGGGTAAAGAACTACACGGACGGTTTTATCGGGCCTTAAATGGACCCGATATAGACTTGAAAGCGTCCGTATCTTGGCTAAAGTTCGGTGATCTTTTCGGAGAAACCGAGGGTTTTGTCTTTGCAATTACGGACGAAGTTGTTATGACGAACAACTATCGGAAGTATATTCTGAAGGACGGTACGGTAGACATCTGTCGGGCATGCCACCGCCCCGGAGAATCTCTCAGACACATTATTTCCGGTTGTTCTCGTCTTGCCAACGGCGAGTATTTGCACAGGCACAACCAAGTGGCCAAGATTGTTCATCAGCAACTTGCCCTTAAATACAATCTTGTGACTTCGGAGGTACCATACTACAAGTATGTGCCCGACCCAGTTCTCGAAAATGGTCGTGCCATATTATATTGGGATCGATCTATCATCACGGACAGGACTATTGTCGCTAATAAGCCTGACATAGTGGTTATAGATCGATTAGAGCGCCTTGCAATGATTGTTGATGTCACCATTCCTCATGACGAAAACCTCATGAAAGCCGAAAAAGACAAACAAATAAAATATTTGGATCTGGCTCATGAGGTTGTCGACTTGTGGAATGTAGATTCGGCAATCATTGTGCCGATAGTCATATCAGCCCATGGGCTGATTGCTAAGAGCCTCGATCAACACCTTAAGAGGCTCTCGTTAGGCAGCTGGCTCAAGGGCCCGATGCAGAAGGCGGTACTCCTCGACACGGCACGTATTGTGAGGAGGTTCCTTTCTCTGGAGCCCTAGCCACCGGTAGCTTGGTCCCTGTGCCCGATACCGGTAGGACTCTATTTTTTATATTTTTAAATATATGTTTTTATATGTGTATATGTATTTAAAAATATAATTTATAAGATAAAAAATGTTAATAAAGGGGAATAATAATAATACAAGTATATTGAAAATCGATCGATGCAAATCGTTACAGTGTGTTACGATCCTTTGCGATCCAGAATATCGATATTAAGCCCCTGGATACATAATTTGCGAGGGGGACACAATATGTCATGTAAGAAATAATATGATATAGCACTTTATTTAACAATCATTTTATTGAATAGACACGATCACAGTTTGACATATCACTCGATAACAATTTACATACATACAATTCATAAAAGGTACTTATATTAGTACATATATCAACTAAGTACATACAGATGAACTCCCATTTCGTTACTATATACCCGGGCCCTCAATTCTGCTAAAGCAAAACTACTGTGATACGACAGACACTAACTAGAGTATAGACTTAAAGTCTTTTAGTCTTAGAGTTATAGTTTAGTATTAGTAGCTCTTACAGTTTATTAAATCATTCAATAAAAGGCCATTTAATTTAAGAATTTAGCTGCATTATTTTTAAGTATAAATTTTTTTGCAGTGTCAGTTGTATGACAGTGATTTTGCTGTATTAAACAAATTTAGACGCTAAGGGAATAAGGACACAGTCGCACATTCGAAAAACTAAATTTAAATTTAGTTTTAAGAACTTCTTGTTACTAGCAGATCCGTGAAACATTTGTTCAAATCTGCAGTCTTAAAGTCATCAATAAATTGGTCTGTGTCTAGCACCCGCCTTAGAATTGTCCAATATTCCATTATGTTAAAGTAATGGTTTCAATTTTACACGAGTATGGTTTTTGACGTGACAACGTCTTATAAATTGGTTTGCCGGGCGACACTTCAAGAAACTGCGTTACGCTCTGCGTTACGCTCCGCGTTATGCGCTTACAATGAGAGCGAGTGAGAGGCACGCGTCCCGCCTAAGAGCGAGAGAGACAGACATAAAAAGTGAAAGGCACGCGTCCCTTCCACTCGAGCACAGTTAGCCCGCCTAAGAGCGAGAGAGACAGAGCGAGAGAGAGAGTGAGAGAGATAGGCATACACACCGGTTCATGTCTTGTAATTAATAATTTAAAATTTAATTTTGTTTATAATTCTTTGTATAAATAAATGTTTTAAATTGTTACTATTATTTCATCCTTCTTCCTACTATACGAATGAATATTCACATTAAAATTATTTTACCACTCAAAGTCGTTGTCACGTAAAACTTTCGCCTGTATACCGACTTTACAGGCAATTCTTAATTCTTTATTGTACACACATATAACATAGTACAGTAGAATGCATAATTACATTTTGATGTACAAAGGCGAGCTTAACTCAGTGTTGAGTTTTCTCCCAGCAAACCTTTGGGTGATACAGGAGAAACAGTGACAAAAGGGTAGAGAAACAAGTGTACAATTTTGCAAAGAACATACATAATTAATAGAATATATAAGTACTAGGAACATACGTACCATACATATTATACTACTTACATACAGATAAATTAAATATATATATACTTAAACATATACATTTATTACATATATACTTATCTACATAAATACAATAAATACAATAACTTATGGAAATTACATAAATAAGTAATACACAGTTATCTAGTTTGAGCGAGGAAAAGTTCTTTTACTTTGTTCTTGAATACGTTCAAAGAAGTGCTATCGCGTACAGAGTGAGGCAGCGAATTCCACAACCTTACCGCGCGAACAGTAAATGAGCCATCGTAACAGCTGGAGCAGTGAAGAGGAGTTCGAAGAAGAAGCGCAGAGGAAGTGCGACAGGGCTTACCCCTGGGGACAAGAAACTCAAAACGTTCTCTTAAGTAAGAAGGCGAATCAGGATTGAAAAGAATAGAGTACAGAAGAGAGAGAATATGAGAGTCTCTTCGCTGACGAATAGGTAACCACTTCAACTTTGCCCGAAATACAGAAACATGGTCATACTTACGGAGACCAAAAATGAAGCGAACACCCAAATTTTGCAGTCTTTCAAGTTTATTAAGAAGTTCCTCCTTTGCATCAAGATAACAGACATCAGCGTAGTCTAAAAGTGGGAGCAGAAGAGATTGCGCGAGAGTAACTTTAGTTTGAAATGGTAGGAATTTCTGGAGGCGCTTGAGGGACTGAAACGAACAGTAAACCCTTTTGCTAACATCCGCAATATGAACGTCCCAGACCAGATTAGAGTCTATATAGACACCTAAATTTTTCGCGTGTTTCGAAAAAGCAATTGTAGTCGCATCGTATAAAACTTTCGGAAGAGACTGGTGAACCAAAAGATTCGACATGTATCTGCTACCAACAATGACTGCTTGCGATTTCGTTGGATTAACCAGAAGCCCAAAAGATCTAGCCCATTGACTTATGTTAAGGAGATCATTGTTGATAGCTGCCACAGCCTCAGTCACTTCCTCGGCCTTGAAGTGTCGATACAGCTGCAGGTCGTCTGCATAAAGGTGATAATGAGAAGTAATGACTTTTGTGATAGCGTTTATAAAAACGGAGAAGAGAAGAGGAGATAGTACGCCACCTTGTGGGACTCCCGCAGTCAAATTGCACCATTCAGAGGAAGCCTCTTCATAGCGCACCGACTGCGAGCGCCCCTGAAGATATGATTTAAACCACGCAGTTACAGAGGATGAAACATTTAGAGAAGCTAGAACTCCTAAAAGGATATCAAAATCAACAGAATTAAAAGCACTGCTGAAATCCAACAGCACCAAAATTGTTAGCCGTTTGTTCTCCATAGCCAGTCGCATATCGTCAGTTATTTTGACCAGAGCAGTTACAGTGCTATGACCACGGCGGAAACCAGACTGGTATGGACTCAGCAGGCTGTTAGAGGAAAGGTAAGATGATAGTTGATTATGAACTACGTTTTCAAGGACTTTGGATAGTAAAGGAAGGATACATATAGGACGGAATTGAGATTGCATGGAAGGATTGGGTACTTTGGGTAGGGGTATTACGTACGCTTTCTTCCAGGATGAAGGAAACGTATTACTGTAAAGAGAGAAATTAATTATGTGAGTGATTATAGGAGTAATTAAGGTTAGGATAGGAAGAAGCATTTGAAGCTGTAGACCATCATAGCCTACAGCTTTTGTTGTGATTGAGTGTAAGCATTTTCCAATGTCCGCCTCTGAAACTGGATGAAATGAGAATGAAGTATTTATCGGCAAGGGAAGAGCAGATAGATAGTTCAACGTTGAAGTTTTGACATCATCGGGAATGGTAACTGGAGACCTCGAGAAGTGAGTATTAAGATCATTAAGATCTATATTGCAACCATTGTTGTCCGAGGCCTTACCAATTCCAAGAGACCGAAGAAATTGCCATACTTGTGATGTGTTGCGATTTTGTATTGAGTTGTGAATGTGGCGTCTTTTTGCATCCCTACACAAACGACCGCAGCGATTAAGTAAGGCTTTGTATTGCTCCCAGTTATCACTTGTAGGTGATTTGTTATAGTTCCGTTTTGCCTTATCCCGCCTTGACATGAACATTTTTATTTCCGAAGTAAACCACGGCGCTGGCAAATGTTTGACCCTCACCTTTTTGAGGGGAGCGTGTTTATCAAATATGTCGAGTATCGTCTTGGTAAACAAAGAAACTTTATTATCCAAGTCATCGGTGTCATGCACCGAGGACCAGTCAACACTGCTAACATCAGCTCTCAAGCGCTCCAGATCCATGTTATTAAAACTACGAAGATTTAGAAATTTACTCTTACGCTTAGGAGGACGAATTTTATAAGAAAGATAGATAAGATCATGATAGGAAAAGGAAGCAGGAAAATGCCCATGTGTAGCTACTTTACGAGAGTCAGAAACAAGAATTAGGTCCAGAAGTGAAGGAGTGCAGTTTGGCACCCAGTGAGTGACATTAAGTGGAAGGATTTGCATGTTGACAGAAGAGACAAGTGACTGAAGTTTACGGCTGCGCGAGTCATTCTTCAGTAGGCAGGTGTTGAAGTCTCCGAGTATTACCGTATGGTCATAGATAGAATTAAAATATTCCAATTTGGTTTCGAAGGACGAAAAATAATCAATTTGGCTGGAAGGACTATAATAGACACCTAAGAGAAGCTTATTGTGATTTAATGTTATTTCAATAAAAAGATGCTCTGCGAACTTGGAGTATTCACTCGGAGACTGGTCAACAATCTTATATGGAATGTCCCCACGAAGATAAATGGCTACCCCTCCATATCCCTTGCCTGTTCTATCATTGCGCACAAGTTTATAGCCAGGAAGAGAATACTGCGTGGAAGGTAGTGAAGGTTTCAGGAAAGTTTCAGATACAAGGACAGCATGAATAAGATCAACATCAAAAGAAGTGAGAAAGTCGGAGTAATGGGCAGGAATACTTTGGGCATTGACATGGACAGCATTGAAAAATTTGAGGAAACAAGAAAATACAGAAAACAGCTGATCGCGAAGGTGTATAGAGTCATCACCATAATCCGCACTAACGAAGCTCTCAATGGACGCACAAGAGGACGAACAGGAAACAAAACTATCATCAAAATTATCTGACATGATAACTAGCAATAATGTAAATACAAATATCTAAATACAATAGAAACTATAAAAATATAATAACAAATAATATATAAAAAATATAATAACAAATAATATATAAGGATAACTATATATCGAACCAAATATTAATTCTTGTTTTTCTTTTTTTTTTTATAATATATCCACCCGCCAGTTGTGTTACACAAAAAAAAAAAAAAATAGAAAAATAATATTCACAACAAAAAGCTTATTGTTTAAGGTTACTGAACTACCGTAACTGGTTATGACGGTGACACAACAGTTGACATCATAAAATACTATATCTATGGTTGACATACATTGATCTGTGGTTGGGTTATTGTACAATAAGATTTAAGAAAATTAATGACCTTAGATTTATAACGAGAATGTCAACCCCACATATTAAACATAATAACCGGAACGCAGCGCATTATGTCAACGGATCCGTCAAACTGACATTTGCAAGATACTGATAACAAGTTAAATTACATATTGAAAGGTATTTTGAATTTATAATTGATTAATGTGATAGACGGTGAACAAAAATTACATACAGCAAGTTATTTAAAGAGAAATTTAGTTACTAATACAAAGTTTTTGTACCTTACGCCATGTCTAAAAGAAAACAATGTGGCAAACGAAGTTGAGACAGTACAGATGTTATTTCTTAATGTTCGCGGCTCGTCTGGTCTTAGTCGTAACTTTAGCAGCTGGAGCTGTCTTCGAAGTGTCGCAGTCCAGTCGATTTAGCTCGCCCAGTGACACCACACGGTGCCGTATACCATCTGGATCTAGCACATAAACATGACCTTCCCGTGTCCAACACTTTGAGACTCCAAATCGTTCACGTGCAGCCATGAAAACCTGATGCCTAGCTCGTGTGATAAACTCGGACATAGTAATACCAGACCCCTTAAGCCTAGTTTTAGAGAACCAAACTTTGTCTCGGACAGCTACATTTCGGAGCTTTACTAAAATGGGTCTGGGTTTGTTAGTACCTGAAGGTCGTCCCATTCTGCGGCACCTGTTGATATCATTAGGGGTAACGTCATTGAGCTCTAAGTTTCTTGTTAAGAGGCCCATGACAACCTGAGTTGTATCATCAGCCTTCTCTTCCGGGACTCCATGCAGCAATAACATTTTGCGGCGACTCCGCATCTCGATGTTATCGACTTCCCGGGTCAAGAATTCAATTTGAGTGCGAAAGGCAGACACAGTACTCACGACAAACGCCTTGAAAGCCATGAACTCAGATGATAGGTTTGCCAAACTCGGTGAACTGTTGGGATTCTTGGTACCCTTCTGCAGCTCTGCCTCAAAATGAGTCATCCGCTCCTCGATCCCAGCCATGATTGAAGAAAATGATTCCTTTATAGCGTCCATCTTGTCAGTGCAGTGTTGGTGTTCAAAATATGTGAATATCTTTTAAGCAAGGATTCTTTGAGAGGAGATAACACTTGACTGGTAGGTGTTTTATATACGCATTTGATTTCCACAAAAGATTATTGTTAAAATTAAGAGGTAATTATTTATATTTAATTTAAACTTAGGAACTTAAAAACTTGTACAGTTGAAGCAACTACCCACATATTTCATTTCAACATTGCAACCAAATTTTTTCAATCACATTTCACACTACTTATAACTTACTAATGTTTCAGTCTGTTTATCGACGAGATAAATAGAAATGAAATAAAGGAGACCCTTAATACGTAATTTACCACCATTTTGCTCCACACAACTTCATAAAGTTAAGCTACAAAGAAACTGGCTCATCTTTTAAATTTATACACAACTTGCAGCTTGCGTGCTGATTTGATTGACTCTTATCCAGCTCATGGACTAGAATCGTCTGTCGTTTCTCTTATCAAATTTTATCTCCTTCATCGTCATAGTATTGCCTAAGGGAGTAAATAGGTAGTCTATTGCCGGTGACAAGAGTCACACTTGTCAACTATATAAGTATGATTTTGTAGACTTGATCCGAAGGACCATCAGTCTCTCACTACCTGGCTGGTGCCATTCAGAAGGCATTTTGTCAATTGTATGTTATTCGTCTACGCATTGGTGGTGGACTGGCGGCCGTTGTTGGCGGCGGTCGGAGCATGTCCGAATCTACTTCGGTGTCTTCGTTACCTTGGTCATTTTCAACATCAGCTGTTTCTGATGTGGTGATAATCCTAGGTATAGTGCCTGCGGCTAAATGCGCCTGGGCTGTAATTTTGGCGATTTCCTGGTCAATTTTCCCGACTAGTTGCTCGATTGCGGTCGGCCATCGTGACGCTGGGATCGTGTGTGAGGGTACTAAACGTGCGTCCGCCATTACGGCGAGCCTGACTGTGTCCGCGTATTGGATTACTGTTAACGACATGCCTGAAAATGAACAGGAAACTAGTGAGTATTTGAATTAAAAAAAACTGCTGGTGCGAAAATTCAGCATTGCAGAAAAAATACGCTTAGAGCAACAACCGCAGCAGAGGGCACTGAGAAGGGCTTACCTCGGAACACGTATTTTGGACCATAAATCGCGAGACAAGGCGTGGATTGTTTTGTAATAATCTAGGCTTAGTGAATTTGAGCTCATCCACCACCGTCAAAATACGTGTGTTACGCGTATAGAGAACTTTTTAGGTCCAAGATAGGTAAAGAAGGCAGCCTTAAGATTGAGAGGTCCCAGGTTCGAATCCTGGCCAGTACACTACCGACGTGAACCCACTACTAGCACAAGCAATTTAGCTTAGTTGGAGGGGTTAGAGGGAGTATTAGTAATTTCGATAATTTCAGTTGCTAATATTTTTTAAAACAAAATAGTGCAACTTACTTATGTTAGCTTGCGACGGTCTCCAATAGACGACAGCGTCGACAGTGTCCCCCCACAGCGTGCGACGGGGGGGCGACCGCGGCGGCTCGTCGATCTCCGCGTACGACAGCGCATATCGGCGGGACAGCACGTTGAGCAACAGCCGCAGTAGGGGCGAGGGCAGGGCGCGCGTCACGGCGCCGCAGCGCGCCTGCGCGTACGCGCCGCCCGCCAGCGCCGCCTGGCGCGCGCACGCGCGGGACACGCACGCACTCACGCGCCGCGGGCTCGCGCCCAGCGCCAGCGGCAGGCACACCATGCCTGCACACGGTGCGATAAACTACATTATTGAAAAAGCCTCAATTCTATTAGAGCTCTAACCTCAATATGACGCCATTGCGACGTGGCAGGCTACGTATCTAAACAACTTGATGAACTCCATACATTTCAACATTAACCGCTTGAATATGTAGCCAGTGACGTCACTATGGCGTCCTACAAGGCAGAACTCTTAGGTAAACTTTTTGGAAACGAATGAAGCAATTGGTGTGCAATTAGCACGGAATTTGAACCCCCATAAGAGGCAATTCTAGAGTTAATAGGTACCATATCGTACTGCAGCTACTAGATGGCCCAGAGTTAGACGGGGTGTAAGGGAACTGTTTTATGGGGCTATGCTGGTACGAAACCCGAGACGAGTAATTGGGACTAATAAAATTATTTTTTCACTATTTCTGGTATTGCTTACCTCCAGTGTGAGACTTCTTATAACTCTTCCCTTGCCCTTCTGCAAAAGTGAATAAGAAATCGTCAGGCGCAGCCCTTGCAGTAGCTAACACGTAGTTCGGTGGTTCAGTATGAGAGTGCTCAAAGAATGCCCTCATGGCTTCTGTAGCTGCGTACAGTGTGATGTCTGTGGGCGACACAGCGAGCGCTCGGGCGGCGCGCTCTATACCGGCACGCTGTACTGGACGAGACCACGCTGCTACCTAAGAGAAGTACATGATTATTATCGGAGGCTATTGATGATTCAATTAATCAACACACCGCAGTCTACTACTAGACATAGCTCTCCCCCAATGTTGGAAGGCTTTGATCGACTGTATTCACGCTGGCCAGACGGGATGGTACAGGATTTATTATTCCGGTAGTCGCTTTACCTTTCAGATGGAGTGATGATATTACTTGTATTCTTTCTCCGCCCCACACGGATTTTGATGATTAGATGTGGGTATTTTTTATTTCTCTATCGTTCCCACTTCTCATATTTAAGAAGCCATGCGATCACTCTTACCCTGGTATAACAAAAGTTGGCAGCAGGTATGCTATCCCAAAGAAAAAAATAGAGACAATGAGACTTCTACAAGTTAACCGTGTGGATTACATAATTAACATTTCTACCTTTCTTCCACATAACGATACAGTCTGCAGCAGATGTCTTTTCCCGTCATCAGCGCCCACAGTTTCCGTCCAAAGCCTAGCCGGCGCTCTATACACCTCAATCAGCCCTCTCGTCGCTTCACCTAACGCGGCTACACACAGGTGTCCCAATTCCGCATATTGCCATGTCATTGTGTTAGGGTGTCGAGCGTGTCCATATGTGCGTATCTCGTTCAGTGCAATAAGTTCATTTCGCACGCGTATTGGCAACTTTATGAAGACCCGGAGTGAAGATAGTGTGGCTCCAAACAACAGTCGTGGCCATTTCCGTGGATCCACTGTTACAAGTGGCGACAGCGCTATCTGCAATTTCAATGGTCATTTGAATGAAATTTTAAAGCACTTAGGATGCTAACTATTCAAATCGATTTAGGAGAAGAATTGATAGTTCGTTCGAGTGTCGGTAGATGACTACCACCGTCGCCCCAAGACAGATATACAGAAGAATTTGGATGGACTCAGGCATGGTTCGGTGGCTCAGTGATCAGAGCATTGCCCCTATAAGGCAAAGATCGCGGGTTCGAATCCCGCCTGAACCGATTTCATTTTTCTTACCTTAATCGATTTGATGGCCCTTGTAAAATAAACTAAGATTTAGTTCATTCTACAAGCAATCAAGTGCAGAAATTTAGTACCTGGACAAGTAATTATTATTTAAAAAAATACTAATTAATAGCAATGCTTATCTACGTAGGGTAAGTGGGGTGCGTGGGAGGAAGGTGCCTAAGCCACCTAAGCCACCTTACATGTCGTCATAATATAACAGCATGCGGTATTAGTCGGTTCAAGTACCTTGTTATATGCGGAAATCCACACGGATAACGCCCCTGCCGACCACCAGGAGAGATTTGCCTACCTTATATTTTAACATATATAATTCAGAACTTACCTTAGGCAATGTTAAGTTCCTCCTATTACATTCACGCTGTAAAGCATTTATGAAACTAAATGCAGTTACTGATGCTTCCGAAGTTCCGCCTCTTCTATTAGACTTTTTGTTAAGTTCCCTTAACGCACACACAGTTGATATCAATACCAATCCAGCCACGTGGAAAGATCCTGGTAACGTTTTTAAAGCCCTAGGGCTTTCTACCGGATCATATTCTGATACAAATTCGTTCCATGCGTTGGATATATTCTCATTTAACTTGCCCCAAAGCTCTGGAATGGCTGACGGTGTTGGAAAAAGTTTTGTCAAAGGACTTTGTTGTGTATACTCTGTTTGTGTTGTTATTCTATCACTAGGGTTCAACTGCTCGATGAGTAAGAAGTCGCCAATATTCAAAGATTTCTTTCCCGTTAGCAAAAGGTGGTGTACTCGGACTAGCACATAGTACTTCGGTTCGGCTGAGACGCAGGGAATGACTATGTACTGCCATGGCGGCTGGTCTATTGGTAAATATTTTGAGACTATCTCACTGACATATTCCTGCAAATTATATTAAATACAGTAATGAATATCTTTGCTACATTTGAGTAGTCTAGAAGATTTAAGACACGAAATCGAAATAATTTTGGACAATGCTCGGAAGCTAATACCATTGTCAAGCGTACAATTGTATGCAGATGCAGAATAAACGTGTAGTTTAAGGTCGATGTAAATGCCGAACACTTAGATGCTTCCGGTTTCGCAACAAGAGAATATTTTACCTGAATATTGTTTTCGCTCACTGGTCGTCCACGATGCACGGCATTAGCGACAATAACGTGGTTCTCAATATTATAAGTTATATTAGCGTTCCATGCGTAGTTTCCCCACGAAGACACAAGCTGGTGTCTTATCCTGGGGAACATGAGCTCGCCATTTTTGTCGCGCTTATTGATTATATGCTCTGACAAATAGTGCTTTAGGAGTTCTGGGTCAAATTTACCTGAAACAGAAAATGTTCAGTGTTACATAAACTTCGGCAGTGTTACATAAAGGCGGCACCAACGAGCTTACAAAAGGTCTAGGTATACTTACATACATTTACATTCAAATAAATCAGTAAACGAACAATATAAAAGGTGCATACACATACCTTTTACAGATAGCAATACATTGATAATCCCTTGATTCCTATGTGTATCTAGTAGTGAACGTACTGTGTCTGTTTGAATAAAATCGAAATCTGGATATCTACTGGATAACAGTTTCAGCCATAGGTATCTGCTTGCTCTTACCACTGCAAATAATATATCATCATTACTACCAAGTAGGAATGGAAGCTCATTTATAATGAAGTAGGCGAAAAAGCAACAATACAGATTGTATTCTAGAGCTGATTTTCTTAACGAATATTTGCAACTGAAATATCCTTGCACTCACCAACATATGATACAGCCAACACAGGCAGTGTAGAGGCGGCAACACAGAATGCGCAGTACGTGTAGAGTTCGTCAGCAATGCGCGAGCGCACGTTCTGCTGCTCTATGTTCATCGCGTGAGTTCATGTACCAGCTATCTGCAAAAAGTTTCTCGTCAAAACTAATATTGTGACGAAATATTTTGACCGTGATTGACTTTAATCGAAGGACTTTACATATATTTTATTTCATTTCATTTCATTTCATTTCATTTCATTTCATTTCATTTCATTTCATTTCATTTCATTTCATTTCATTTCATTTCATTTCATTTCATTTCATTTCATTTCATTTCATTTCATTTCATTTCATTTCATTTCATTTCATTTCATTTCATTTCATTTCATTTCATTTCATTTCATTTCATTTCATTTCATTTCATTTCATTTCATTTCATTTCATTTCATTTCATTTCATTTCATTTCATTTCATTTCATTTCATTTCATTTCATTTCATTTCATTTCATTTCATTTCATTTCATTTCATTTCATTTCATTTCATTTCATTTCATTTCATTTCATTTCATTTCATTTCATTTCATTTCATTTCATTTCATTTCATTTCATTTCATTTCATTTCATTTCATTTCATTTCATTTCATTTCATTTCATTTCATTTCATTTCATTTCATTTCATTTCATTTCATTTCATTTCATTTCATTTCATTTCATTTCATTTCATTTCATTTCATTTCATTTCATTTCATTTCATTTCATTTCATTTCATTTCATTTCATTTCATTTCATTTCATTTCATTTCATTTCATTTCATTTCATTTCATTTCATTTCATTTCATTTCATTTCATTTCATTTCATTTCATTTCATTTCATTTCATTTCATTTCATTTCATTTCATTTCATTTCATTTCATTTCATTTCATTTCATTTCATTTCATTTCATTTCATTTCATTTCATTTCATTTCATTTCATTTCATTTCATTTCATTTCATTTCATTTCATTTCATTTCATTTCATTTCATTTCATTTCATTTCATTTCATTTCATTTCATTTCATTTCATTTCATTTCATTTCATTTCATTTCATTTCATTTCATTTCATTTCATTTCATTTCATTTCATTTCATTTCATTTCATTTCATTTCATTTCATTTCATTTCATTTCATTTCATTTCATTTCATTTCATTTCATTTCATTTCATTTCATTTCATTTCATTTCATTTCATTTCATTTCATTTCATTTCATTTCATTTCATTTCATTTCATTTCATTTCATTTCATTTCATTTCATTTCATTTCATTTCATTTCATTTCATTTCATTTCATTTCATTTCATTTCATTTCATTTCATTTCATTTCATTTCATTTCATTTCATTTCATTTCATTTCATTTCATTTCATTTCATTTCATTTCATTTCATTTCATTTCATTTCATTTCATTTCATTTCATTTCATTTCATTTCATTTCATTTCATTTCATTTCATTTCATTTCATTTCATTTCATTTCATTTCATTTCATTTCATTTCATTTCATTTCATTTCATTTCATTTCATTTCATTTCATTTCATTTCATTTCATTTCATTTCATTTCATTTCATTTCATTTCATTTCATTTCATTTCATTTCATTTCATTTCATTTCATTTCATTTCATTTCATTTCATTTCATTTCATTTCATTTCATTTCATTTCATTTCATTTCATTTCATTTCATTTCATTTCATTTCATTTCATTTCATTTCATTTCATTTCATTTCATTTCATTTCATTTCATTTCATTTCATTTCATTTCATTTCATTTCATTTCATTTCATTTCATTTCATTTCATTTCATTTCATTTTATTTATTTTATTTTATTTTATTTTATTTTATTTTATTTTATTTATTTACTCTTGAAGGCTTACAGACTAATAACAAATTTTACTAACAACAATGTAGCAATATTGCTAACAACAAGCCTTCAAAGCTAAATAACAATATACGATGACAATTATTTTCATTATTTTCATTGACATCGAGATGGCCTCCCGAGGAGGGCCAGACCGACAGGGATGGCCCTGGGTCAGCCGGGGTGCTAGGGATATGTCGCATGACAACCTCACCTTCGGCCTAGCACTACGACCCAGAGACGGAGTGCGGTTTAGTCGGTTCGAGTCCGACAAAACCTCCCCCTCCGGCTCCGGAGGGGGATGTTATTTTTTTGCACGTATAAGTCGCCTGCACGTAAAAAAAAGACGTCGAGATGGTTTTTTGACATTTGGGAGATTGAATTTATTGCAGATTTTGAATACGAGCATTGGCCCTCTGTTGTCTGTTTTAAAATAATGATGTCCTAGTACGATCGAGTCTTACAGTCTTCCTCTTGTAGGAGCTATTATAAGCTAGAGACTTCTTCCTCTTGTGATATCAGATTAAGTGACCTATCTACCTATATAAATATTTTGGATCAAGATTTCAGTCAGTCGCTGATATTAACCAGCGCTTCCTATTTATAAATAAGTAATTATAATGATAATGTTACGAATATGCGTACTAGAGTTGTGTTTAAGTCAAGGTACGATTTCTTTCGGGTCAATGATTTATGATAACATCACTGCATTTGTCTGTCTGCATTATTTATGTCATATACTTATTTACGTATTATTTGAAAATGGATATTAATTTGGGAGCACGTGGCTCTCTCTCATTGTGGTAGGCAGATACAACATCTTTCCACTTGCTACGATCTTTTCTACGAAACTTGGTATACGTCTTTCGCTTCTCTTCATATTATTTTTTTCATAAATGCTAACAGTTTGCTAGTGCTCATGGATTTAGCTTTTCTTTAAACGCCCTTGAACTGATTGACATACCTACGTAGAAACGCCTAGGTCGACGTTTACCGGATTTCCCATTCACCCTTTTTTATTTGTCTGGAAATCCCTGCTCGACGAATAGGCTTGGGCGCGGGGCCCTCTCCGGCGGGGGTGGTTATGTTATTAATAAATAAAATAAATAAAAAAATATTGGTTCTAAAGTATATATGTTAAGTAAAGATAATGACGATTAACATTTAGAAATTGGCGGTTTAACACATTTTGTTATCTATTGAAAAAGGACTTAAATGTTAAAATTTAAATTACTCAATTCATATATTTAACCCTGTCTCTTAAACTAGGGAATCCTCTATCATAAGAGACAGTAACTCCAGCTGACTAAAACCGCACGCCAACTTGGGTCTGAGATACCTTGGTGTAAATCCTTACACCACGGTATCTCAGACTCAAGTTAGCGTAGAGAAGTTGGACCAAAGAAGATGCCTTCTTTGTTCCAACTTCTCTACGTATCTGCAAAAGTGCTCCCGCCTCTCGGATCCCATGGTATATTTCAGGCAAGGATACTTACCACCTCGAAGGACATCGTGTAGTAATGTCTCTGTTCTGTTGGCCAACATCTACTTCTGTTCACGCAGCAGCGTTACTAATGTTTCTTTGGCCTTTGAAACCCTACTACGGGCACTTCATAAGCATTGCTATTATTTGGTGAATTCAGGCGAAACAAATGCAACCGTCATTATGAAATTACCGGTGCTTATTCAATCGTAATTACTTGCGATACATTTCAGTACGGTACTTAAATAGCTTGCAAATAAATATTCCAAAACCTATATAACGTTAGAGGGTGTGGGTTTGATTACCGCTTAGTGTAATTGGAGAGTCTTTTTATTCCTTAATCTAGTAAGTGAAAGATAGGACGACCCCGATGGCCTAACGACACGAAGTCTCATTATTTATGTTATTTACACTAATTTATATAGGTAACTACCTCCCTTATTATAAATGTACGAAAATCGCCTAATGTTAACTACATACGTCATTGAATTTAAATATTTGAATATATTCATCTCGTGGTAATTATTTAAAAAAATAAAATAAAATGATAAATGGTTAAGTAATTACAGTTCTCTGTAGGTAATAACTTAACTTACCAAAATGTATGCCGATCTTCAGACTTACTTCCTCCTTAGATATCTAATTTATAATATCCAGATGAACACATCATGATGATTAATATTCAACATAATTATTGTTACAATAAAGTATTGGTCCCAATATTACTCCCAGTGGCACTCCCAGGACAAATATTAATTTACGGAAAAATATTACTAATGATAATCTGCTTTATTCAAAAACACTGCACCAAAGTTATATTTACTCATTTCCATGAGATATTAAGCCACTATTGACATCGGTAAATCTTCAAATATAGAGTACAGCAATTAAGATACGAAGAAAGAACCACTAAAGAAAAATATTTTCGAACATTTATTTACGGCCATCCATCAAAGTATTGTTGTATGTGGTCAATGGTCATATTATTCTAACCACTTGTTTAATCAAAATATTCTTAGATAAAATCTTATTCCATTTTAATAAACTCACAATAAGCAATCGATTTTAAATTTAAATTTTGTCAATAAGTCAACCGCGCAGCTTGTAGATAACTGAGAAATGATACCGGTACCACCAGATTCACTTTCACTGGTCTCACATTATAGTGAAAGGTTATTTTCATTCATAAGACCTCAAAAATAATAATTTAACATTGCTTTTGACTTGAATAGCATGTTTATTTAAATTACTTGCATAAATGTTTTGAGTACTTACGATAACAAGTACGCTAATAGTCTGTTTGTATGCCATTCTTTTGTAATGTTTTTAGACTTTAGTAGTAACCCCTAAGTATTTTATACTAGAGTTAGCGCTATTTGTGTACTGTGGTAATTTTTTTGTTATAGTTGTGCATGCGATGTTTTAAATTGTTATTCTGTTTCCAGAAATATCTAAAGAGATATATTTTATCAGTGTGTAATTAAAAGAACGGTCGATGGCCAAATGATCTCTAATCTCTGATAGTTATCATTTAAGGTTTATTGTTAGTAGCTTGTTATTATTTATTAGATTGTATTTACCTTTTGTTAATGTTATATTTATCAATTGTGTTTTCGGATCTACATGTTACACTGAAATGTTGGATAAAAATTAGTAGATCTTTTAAATTGATAGTTGGAAATTGAAGAAGCCAATTTATAATGCTGGCCATGTTGGGTGATCAGAAAAATAGTTAAATGCAATATGAATGATGTGATTTTTCAGTACTATTCATCAGATAAGTATACGTAGGTTTTTTTTTAAAGAATGTTAGCAACCGAAATTATCGAAATTACTAAGCTAAATTGCTTGTGCTAGGAGTGGGCTCACGTCGGTAGTGTAATGGCCAGGATTCAAACCCGAGACCTCTCGATCGTAAGGTCGACTCATTAACCACTAAGCTACCGACGCTTTAAAAAATGATTATAATATATCATTTATATTTTTTTGTTATTTTGTTTGGTTTAATGTTTAGTATTTAAACCTTTCTTTCTTAGCGTTTTACTTTCTTCTGCTTTTTAGTTAGTACTTTAATTTTCCTGACGATATCATCATTATGAGTACAAATATGTAGGTATGTACATACTATGACGACTTTAATAGATAGGCACGTGCCTATCTTTTGAACAAGGGCTCGTAGTGGATCTAAATGACCTTTGATCACCGATACATCATAATAGTTTTCATAACAATCAACAAGTCAATCTGCAGTTTTAATATTAATAATGTAGTTATGCTCAATATCCGCTACAGTAATGTAAACATTTGTTGAAAGCGGACTTAGAGTGGTCTTGACTCTTCTCTATCTCCTGTGACCCTATTGCAGACGATAATTTATCTATCAACTTCGGTCTTATCCTTCTTAATATGGTATGCATATAAGCAATTACCCATTACGGATCAGTAAGTAATTCTACTGATAAGAACGACGATCCTGATCCTGATTTAGATACATACATAATATAAGAAAACAAGAAAAGAGATTAATTACAATTAGCTAATATTTCGGGATATAGGCGTGAGTTTATGATATGAATAAGTTATGTTTTTGCTAATATTTGAAAAACGTAAAAAATTATAAGCTATTGAAGGTTTGAAGTAATAAATTAGTTGCATTGTATCTAACATAAACATCAGTATTTTGTTTACTGTTATATACTGATAAAGTTGATACTGTCATAATCTCAACTGATTTCACTATTTGAAACATTAACCCAATGACTGTTTGACAGGACCGATTGATAACCTTTTATTTAGACTTCGAGACCTTAATATTTTGACCAATTCGAATGAAATTATCCGTAAAGTTCGAATAAATGTAATCAATGCAGAATCTAAATAAGAAAGCTAAAGTCTCAGTATCAAACGACCTATTTAAATTATTAAGCAAACAATAGTAAATAAGTAAATAAATTTTAGTACCGACCTTTCGAACGTTAAGTCATCAAGTGAAGTCTTCAGTAAACCATGAAACGAAAAAATGTTGATGCGCCGAAATTCTAACGCGTCGGCGTGAACGTAGTGGTGCGACGCAGGCGCGAGGCGGCGAGTGACTCCCAATTCGAATTTCGAAGTCGCCGTTTTCGCTTGCATCACATCACAATACTCGCTTTGCGTCGATGAGACAAGACGTGATTCCCGCGCTTATCGAATACCCGTCCAAGGTCCAAATATGAACTAACAATATTCTGCTTTTCAATACTCATTGTAATTCTTTTAAATTATCTAGGCGAGGTGATAGTGTCGAGAGTTATCACCTTATTAAATACATTAGTCCTAAGCAGTTGTAGCAGATTAGTCGATACTGACGAGTTTATATAAATCTACTAGCTACCTATACATTTTTCAGTTTTTAGGCCTTTTACACTTAGGAATCTGGCGTAATGGTTTTCCTTTCCGAATATTTTAATCCGTTAAATACCAGTCTTGAAAAAAATAGAGGGCCGAATTTTAATAACCTGATCTGGCATTATTATGATGGTACATTTGGGTTCGTCGACACTAACGATGGCAACAAAATCATCAGCAAACGTACCAACGGCTCGTTTCCATCAGGAAGAGTTAATCGTTTAGGACGTTAGCTGGTAAACGTGTTGAACCCAAAAACCACAAAAGGTAAAAATAGCATGCTTTTCCGAATTTATTAAAATTCAAGCCACGGATTAAATTTTTGCAAGAGGCCAGTGCTATCGTTAAAAAATGAATCCGTAAATAATATGAAGTTATCAAACAGATATTAAAAGGGTTATCGGCGGATCGAACCTATGCACTTGGAGTAATACTTACTTTAAATTTTTAACACAGCCGTAAGGTCAGTAAGGTCCCCAGTAAGGTCCCAGGTCTGCCTGATGCGAATTGTTAATTTGTTTTCGCAGCCCATCATTCTTCATCTTCTTCATCATCCTAAACTCCCTTACTGTTGGGAATAGGCCTCTAAATATTTTGATAACAAGCAATCCAGCCCAATAGTTACCTGCTTCTTTGAGTAGTTCATTCATCCATATCGTCTCATAGGTAGTACTCCTGGTAATTGTCAGTAGAAGATTGCATTTTACGGGTGGTTTAGAGGCAGAGAAAAAACTGGAAATACTCTGATATTTTATATTGGGGTTATTGATGTTTTGTATGTTACCTTTTTTTTTTCAATTGTGGGTTTAAGAAATCTCATGCATCTAGCTGTATCTTTCGTTTAAACTCTCGTATTCGGTTCTATTCCTTCGTGACATATAATCAAAAGTTCTCTTTTGTTTTATTGCTTGGCTGCTAAGGGCTATGCAGGTAATTATACCAGGATCATTTTTACTTTTGAAGATCGTATCAATTTCGTATAAAAAAGTTGGTAACTAATTTCAAAGCGGACAATGAAAGAAGAAGTAATGGCCAATAAAAAATGACTTTTTGAAATCCCACCTGCAGCATCATATTTATTATTATTAGTAGAGATGCCTTTGATGGTTACAAGAGTAGGTCGGTACATAGTTTTTATAAGGAACAATAAAATACTAGAAAGAAAATTAAAATTATTTATTAAAACAATTTCAATCTTTTGAATTAAATAAACTTTACTAAAGCTAGTGGGCTTAAACTTACACAGTTAACGTAGGAAAGCGCAATAAAATGAATAGATATAAGTAGCCATAAGTAGACAACTGATTAAACGATTATTTTCTCTGTTACAGTACATCGGTAAGTAGTCACTGTTCTAGGTATCAATATAGGACACTTATAAATTAGGCTCCGCACAAGATTAATCATTTCCACTAAATTTTAACATTAAATTACATTAACATTTATTTGACAAATGCATTAAACATCTGGATATTAAAATGCCCTAAAGCGAATGATCTTTGTACCTATTTGACACCTACTCGGTCTAAGTAACATTTAATAGCAAATAAATTATCGTAAACCATCGAGAAAGTTTTATTTTTGATTACGTCACTTATGATTTATGTATTAATACTCAGTGATTAACAATAGGGAAGATATCATGTAGGTATGTATAAATTAATTATAGGGTCTTACAGCCACTCTTATCACATATTACACATTAATTACTAGTTTGTCTACCATAGAAAATCTAAGATAACTTTTATAGCCTGTATACAAATTTTTAAATGAAATCTACAAAATTAGTTTCTGTCGAAGGTAATCCACTAACTGTATCATAAAGGAGGTCAGTATTCGTTATTACAATAATAAAATAAAATGCACCAAGCATCGCGTTAAGAAATATAACTATTTCACGTCAAACAAAAAAATAAATCTAGTAAAAGATCATCTTTAAAGACAAGAGTATGGATTACAATTTGGCATCGTTCAACTAAACGTTAGCTTAAGTCTTAGCTTTACGGTCAGTGGAAATAAATGCGAACAAGCGTTCTCTAGCCACTCGCCCAGCTCTAGTATAGCTGTAGTACAGATGTACAGACTTAGTACGTCTCTAGTACAGCTCTAGTAAAGCATAGTACAGCTTTAGTACAGCTCACTCACACCAACACTCCCGCCGGCAGGCTTCAAACATTCAACTCTTGGCTTTAGGTTTAGTCAACTTTACTCAAGCGTTTGATACATATTACATTGACTGTCTAATGCCTGCCCAGCATTCAATTCTAGAAACAGATTCAATATAAATCATACATTCATATAGCGCTCGTTTTGACATGTTTAGTGGAAATGAATTTTTGTTCGATAGACCTCCTTGGTATACCGCTGACCTTTTTCGGTGAAACATTGCAGTTTATAGAGGAAGGAAGTGATTTATAGCCTCCGTCAGAACTGTAGTCCGTGTCGGTGGATTGTCCAAGGCTCGGACTGTGTCGGTTGACGCTCTCTTTGCTACTGATCCTGCCGTTGTAGAGGTCGCCGTACGACGTGTGGTGTTTTATGAGTGGAGTCTCTTCTATGACTACGTTCCTCGCGATCGTTCTTTCAGTATTCGTATATGTTTGGTTTTGGAAGTTTTCTATAGAGCGAGATCTGTTGGTGTAGAGCGATTTCCTGTCAGCTTTTTCTCCTACAGACGAATCTCTCTTGATATATCTTCGAGCGGGGTCATTGTTAGCGAGTGCTTGCAAGTACCGGGTCCCGACACGACTGTTAGTTTTGAGGTGCACTGCGTCTCGTTTGTCTGTCTGTCCGTTATCGTCCCCATTTAACTGTCCGTTCACTTTTCTTACACCACACTGGCATTTATTCACATTCCCGTTGGTAACAGGTCTCTTAGTCTTTTGTGCTTCACTGTAGGACGGCAGCTTCCTCACGCCAGCTTGTTCATTCCAACTGCAGAAATATTTAAAATTGTATTAGAAAAAATACTCTATGCTTGGGGCTCGATAGCTCAGTGGTCAGAGCGTTCCCTCTGCAAGGGAAAGATCGCGGGTTCGAGTCCCGCCTGAGCGATTCACTTTTTCCTATCGTAATCGATTAGAAAAATTTGCATACTAATTGCTTTCAAATTGAATACAAAAGAAACTTTTGAGGTGAATACATAATGAAGACTATATTTAAATTGTACATAGATACCTAGTCTATTTAAAGATACTATTTATACCATTGCAGTAAATACTTAGCGTATGCAGCGAATGAAAAACATTAAAAGTCTGAGCGAAACGATGTGACAAACAAAACAACATTACGATAATAGCATCTTTCGATCCGCATTATAAGAAACCTCACCTTTATATTCTGCAGGGGCAGCGTGTAACACAGAGATGAATTTCATAATCAAAGTAAATACAAATTCGGTATTATGTCCAGTCCAACACACGACTACGGTTAAATAACACAAAACATTTTTATTGTTCAACTAACTGCCATAACCAAGCCAATTGATCAAACCAATACGTGCCAAATGGTGCCTTGCGGTGTTCAAACAAACTCATTGACTATTCATGCTTACGCAACTTTTGAGTCAATACTAGCACCAATATCTCACTATCACAAATATTAGACCTGCACTCTGCATTGACAGCAAACTACATACATACCATTGACTTTGTATCCAAATGAGTTGTGATGTCGTGTACTTTTACTAATTCTATAGGAAATGTTATAGATAGGATTTCGCTAAAGTTACACTTCATAATAGTGTAATTTAAAACTAGCTGTTTGGGTTTCCAAAATCTTTTCTTTTCATAGCTTTGCTCGAATTTAATATTCTGACGGTGTGCCTCATAACTTTCATATGGTTACGATCGGTGTTCCGAATAAAATGTATCATATTATAATATATAGGAATTACATAGCTATGGATAATTCGAATGCAGTATGTATGTAGATGCTTCAGGAGCTCAAGCATTCTAATTTAGAGTTCTAAACCACGTGATTCAATAGCGACTGGGCCGTCAATTGCATTACGTAATTTAGATATTAAAATGGTTAGTTTGCTTGAACTGTAAGTTAATAAAACGCTTAGGCACTTTACATATTTACAATTTTTGGTCAATTTTGTTTACCGCATCTACGATCATGCAAAGTTTGTAGTAATGCGGTCACTTGAGGTATCTGTAGCAGTATTCGTCGATGTCCCTATCAGAGACCAGAAACACGGTATCGATGCCATCGTTCTGGTACAAGAGATGCAGTAAGCACAACACATTGACGGAACACAAGAGGCAAACAGCGAGCAAGCAGTCGATCCACGCTACCTGATCCGACGGACGAACCCTCGTACCCAAGTGGAAACTGCCGCGTCCAATATCCAACATTTTTTGAATTTTCAACGAAAATCCAATCGGAATTTAAAGCAGCATGTGAGGAAATTAGAACAAAATGAAAATTTGAAATGACCTGATGAGAATGTCAAAATTATAATGATACACATAATATGGCTCGTCAGGGTTTCAATGTAATATAGCAAACGGAACGTGATGATAATATGAGTGACTTAGATGAAAATGCCAGTGAAATACGGGGATAGTTTTAAAGTGACTCTGCACATAGATGTTGGTGCAAACGTCATTTTGTTATTCATGTAGTCTTTGAATATAATGATCCATTTGGATTTGTTGAAATCTGATATTAAAGCCTGACTTTTCGATACGGTATTTTGCATAAGTGATCGGCATTGATCTTTATACTGTGACATGTATGAAGGGATGGTTGGTGGTATGTACATTAAGATGATAGATGAGTGCAGTGTACATAAAATGGATTTGATCGTAGCGAAGATAAACCTAAAACAATAAATAATAGAGTATAAAATAAAAGAGGTATAACTTAGTAACTGGAAAGGATAGAAGATGTGAAGCAATAGTGTGAACAGTGTTTGTGTGAAAGATAATTTGGCAATATTCTGTAAGGCAGCTGTACCTCACTAATCCGGAATTGTCAGAACTCGTCAGCGCCGAACTCATCGGCGGCCGCAACTGGAAAGAAAATATTCACTTTAAGTACATTCTCATTGTTGAGTTTCGTATCCATCGATGCTTTTTCAGTTATGAATAAAAAAGATATCGCTTTTTGTTCACCATTATTTTCTGTAGTCTCAAATGCTCATTGGTTACCTAATAAGAATATTGATTTTAGTTTATGTAATGTTCACTACTATACTTTCACTTATCTTTTTCTTTTTATTTCTTGAGGGCCTTTTTTCATCTTAATATGAAAAAAGTTTCTCAATAATAAGCCTGTTTGTGTAAATTTCTTCCTTCTAACTTGACAGCAGTTAAATAGGTGCTTCAGCATTCGTTTCTGGGCTTGATTTATAGTTTTAAATAGTTTAGGTAGAGGTTTAGTCATCGACTCAGCTGCTAACTGATTTTTACTACTGATCTAGGGAATTATGTACTATTATTTTTTATTTTTTTTATTTTCGTATTTATTCTGAGATAGATAATGTCAATCCTAAATAGAGTTGCTGGCATTGACTTTCATATCTTTCGTATGATTGTTTACCTGTGCATTAGTTTGTTGATTGGATTATGAAATGTTAAGTAGTTATGAATGTTAAGTACCTACAGTAAAACTTAACTATAAAATTATCATAAGTCATTTAGTGATTTCTCTCAGCTTTGCCTTGTGTTGTCTATGCGTTATTTGTGTTAATTACCTTTGTCCTATAATAGGCTTATATTTAACCTCCAATACGGCGAAGTAAGTAACATTATTAGGTATGAAATATTCAATTTATAATTTTTCTGTTGACTACTTATGACAAGAATATGTGGTTTGAACTTGGGGAGTTATAATTTGTATGGCTAACTAGCTTTGGAAGGGCTTGTGGAAGTTTCAGTAGTGGGAATGTAGGTGAGATTATTCCCAATTATATTATACTAACTGTTACCCGCAGCTTCGCCCGCGTGGATGTTGGTTAGTGTTTAGCCGACGCTATTGAGCATTTAATTAACCTCTCTACGCAACTTTGTCCTCGACTATTTTTACATTAATGATCCTTGCTCCGCTCCCTTGAGTAGAAGCATGATGATGTTTAGCCTATGTGTTATTCTGATGTATAAGCTATATTATTGTAAAGTTTCATGAAAATCCATTCAGTAGTTTTTACGTGAAAGAGTAACAAACATCCATCCATCCATCCATCCATCCATCCATCCATCCATCCATCCATCCATCCATCCATACTTATAAACATTCACGTTTTGATTTCACTATACAATGGCAATTACTGAAATATAAGTATATATGTTTCCTTTAAGTTGGGTGCAGTACCAATTTTAGGTATAGATTTTACGTAAGAGATTTTTGCTTTGGCACGTTGAGATGAAGAATGACATCTTGATATTGATGAGGTATCGAAGAAGTGCACATAGATCACATATAGTGGTCATACCCGTTCAGTCTGCGTGGCGACGTTGCAGGTGTCGTCCTGGCGCGGCTCGTGGCTCTCCGCCATGCGCAACATCTGCTGCTGCAACACGCGTACGAGACGGTCGCGCTCCTCTAGCTGACTCTGTAATGTACGGGTGGCAGTGTTACTTATCAAACCAGAATCGAATTGTGATGGAAGTCTCTTGCCGGAAAAACACGCAGTTCAGCCAAACACGCAGTTAGACTAGAAAAAGCAGACCTCGGGCTACGAGCCTAAATTATAAAAGACTATTAAGAGTTCAAAGTATATGTCGATAAATAAAGAATTGCTAACAAGATTAATTTCAATAAAAACTAAATAATGGGTATATTTACGATTATAAAAGTTACCAAGTTTACTTGAAGTTGCACTTGCAATAAATAAAAACATGCAACTGTAGCAATTATAGAAATAATGTTATAATAACAAGGTTTTTTTAACGTGAGGAAAGATACCACCCCGCCGGCGCCGGAGGGGGAGGTTATGTCGGACCTGAACCGACTAAACCGCACGCGTCGCAATGCAAGGCCGAAGGTGAGGAAGCTTTAGTGCATATCCCTCGCATAAGTGCAATCGATATGCCTATAGCTACCTCACCTCCGGCCATATCCATCGCACTTTATCTGAGGGGTAAGCATGACGTGTTAAGCCATTCGTACCTATTTCGGGTGAGAAAGATAGATTGAGTGGAGCTATACACCTTAAATAACCCCATCCGTCCCTATTACTCGCCCGGAATACGACGTCATGTTACCTAAAGCCCTCTGACGTGCAGATAAATGTTAATAACAAACATATTATGTATTCGCATGTAAATAGCATAATCTACAAACAATGACGGATTGTTACCCCGACACACTTCCCATTGCGTTTTATACCTCAGTGCAGTTGTTTCTCATAACTTTCGCGTCTTCATTAACGTCAAATTGATTTATTTAATTGGGTGACGTGATAAATTTAATATTTATTGGCAGTCTTTGTTTATGAATGCTGGCCATTTATTTTGAAATCAGCCTATAAAAGTCAATAATAGTTTTAGATAGAATAAGGATAGAAAGTACAGCAGCAGTAAATAAACTTTCATTTTCTTTTATTGTTTTCAACCTAAAACTAGAAAAACGGAGAAAATTAGAATGCCACCGTTTTTATTGGTTATAGCCATAAAATGAAACTTGTAAGAGGTATGAGCCCTTTTCTTTCTTCTAATAATAATTTGCAGTATACCGACTGTTGAATTAAATAGGAATTCAAAAATGTTGTCTTTGTTATTAGGTTCGATCATTCAAATTCCAGATAGAAACAATAGGACATCAATATGGACAAAAAAAACGAAAAATCCTTCAGGGGATTTAGGGTCAATTTCCACTGAAAGAGCAGCGGCTGGCAGCGGCCCGCGACGATCAGAGTTTGTTACTAAAAATTATTGATAGAAGGCTCGCGCAGCCCCGCGACGACCAGAGTTTGTTACTAAAAATTATTGATAGAAGGCTCGCGCAGCCCCGCGACGATCAGAGTTTGTTACTAAAAATTATTGATAGAAGGCTCGCGCAGCCCCGCGACGATCAGAGTTTGTTACTAAAAATTATTGATAGAAGGCTCGCGCAGCCCCGCGACGACCAGAGTTTGTTACTAAAAATTATTGATAGAAGGCTCGCGCAGCCCCGCGACGATCAGAGTTTGTTACTAAAAATTATTGATAGAAGGCTCGCGCAGCCCCGCGACGACCAGAGTTTGTTACTAAAAATTATTGATAGAAGGCTCGCGCAGCCCCGCGACGATCAGAGTTTGTTACTAAAAATTATTGATAGAAGGCTCGCGCAGCCCCGCGACGATCAGAGTTTGTTACTAAAAATTATTGATAGAAGGCTCGCGCAGCCCCGCGACGACCAGAGTTTGTTACTAAAAATTATTGATAGAAGGCTCGCGCAGCCCCGCGACGTCTCACGGCGCCGCGTGGTCCCTCCTCAGTCTTCAAAATGACTATGATCTTTTTCTCCAGTAGATAAGATTCAAAATGGTTAGTAATATTTTGACTCAAAAAGGCGCTGCTCTTTCAGTGGGTATTGAACCTTAGGCAGACGACGAAGTGGACTAGACTAGTGGACAATTAGGTGGAAAACTTGCACTGTAGTATACTTACTTGCAGGTAGAGTATCTGTCGGCGCATCTCGGCGCAGGCGTCGGGGTGCAGCGGCGAGGCGGGGGGGCGCCGCCCGTTGCCGCGCGCGGGGCTCTCCGCGCACGCCGCCAGCAACGGGTCGAGAGTTTCGCTCTGTACATCATACATTGCTACTTATCCACTAGCTTTTCCAGAAAACATAATCATCTCTGTTTCCTATCTCAAGTTTTGGGGAATTAACAGTGCCCGTGTAACGAAAAATATTCGAATTCGTAACGTAAACGTATCGAGAGAACGGCGCATTGCGATCGGCTGCCTGCCTATATGAGCCTGTGTGTGTGTGTGTGAAGCCTGCCAATCGCAATGCTCCGCTCTCTTTGATACGCTTACGTTACGAATTCGCATATTTTATGTGCACTGAAGAAATTGGTTGGAAGCATTAATAGTACGTTCTTATATTTTTCTGATTGGATAAACAGTATAAACAATTTGATTATACGAATAGGATTATAGAGCGGTGGCTGTGTCAATTCGGAATAACTACAAACCTCAGCAAATTTAAATCTGCTTATAAATTTCAAATCATTAAAAAAAAACAAAATATCTTTTATAATAAACACTAACACAACCTTGTAATTTTTTAAGTTACGAAAATACAAACTAATTAATTTAAAACATGGTTAATTTGCGAAAGTAAGTACACTATTATTATAGATACGTTCTAACCATGGATATTATTGATACCATTTATAAAATAATTTTTATGAATAAACATTTTAAAGGCTTTCCGGCAAAATTTCGTTCAATGAAGCTGCAACTTTCTGTGGTGACAAGGATAACCTTGTTTATTAAGTAATATTTAATTAAGGGAGTATTATGATTATAGCATTGCGGTATAAGAATTTTTTTATATTTTTAGTCTGACAGGTAAGACAATTTATTAATTTTTAGTTAGTTATATCACTACCTGTAATTGCACAATTGTCTCATCTACCGTAATTTATTTAAAATTGGTGTTACTCTTATATTATAAACTAAACTACTATCGATTTCAATTTCGACTTCAATTTATTATTATTAAATCTAAACGTATCTTTACTATCATTTTTTCATCATCATCATCATCATTTCAGCCGAAAGACGTCCACTGCTGGACAAAGGCCTCCCCCAAGGATTTCCACAGTGACCGGTCCTGCGCCTTCCGCATCCATGCCCTTCCCGCGACCTTCACCAGGTCGTCGGTCCACCGTGTGGGAGGCCTGCCTACACTGCGTCTCCCGGCGCGTGGTCGCCACTCGAGAACTCTCTTGCCCCAACGGCCATCTGTTCTACGAGCTATGTGCCCCGCCCACTGCCACTTAAGTTTGGCGATTCTGTGTGCTATGTCGGTTACTTTAGTTCTCCTGCGGATCTCCTCATTTCTGATTCGATCACGCAGGGAAACTCCGAGCATAGCACGCTCCATCGCCCTTTGGGTGACCTTGAGCCTTCTTATGAGGCCCATAGTAAGGGACCAAGTCTCAGTTCCGTAGGTCATCGCTGGCAACACACACTGATCGTAGACTTTAGTCTTGAGACACTGCGGTATTTTGGACGAGAAGATATTACGAAGCTTCCCGAACGCTGCCCAGCCGAGTTGGATTCGACGATTGACTTCTTTCTCAAAGTTGGACCTGCCTAACTGGACTGTCTGTCCCAGGTAAACATATTCGTCGACAACTTCGAGTGTAGAGTCTCCAACCTTTAAAGAAGAAGTGGGTGCGACATGGACATTTGACATAATTTTCGTCTTGTCCATGTTCATTTTGAGGCCCACTTGTTGGGAGGCTCTACTGAGGTCTTCGAGCATTGTGCCTAGGTCTTCCAAGGTCTCAGCCATGACTACGATATCGTCAGCGAATCGAAGGTGAGTGATGTACTCGCCGTTGATATTGATGCCGAGTCTTCTCCAGTCCAGGAGCTTGAAAACATCTTCCAGGCCGGCGGTGAACAGTTTCGGAGATATAACGTCTCCCTGTCTCAGCCCTCGCTGCAACTGGATAGGTTTTGAGCTTTGATCCTGGAGGCGGACTGACATGGTGGCGTTTTCGTACAAACACTTCAGCGCTTCGATATATCGATAGTCAATTTGGCACCGTTGGAGAGACTGTAGCACAGCCCAGGTCTCGATCGAATCGAAGGCTTTCTCATAGTCCACAAACGCCAAGCAGAGTGGCTGATTATACTCCTCAGTCTTCTGTATAATCTGTCGCAGCGTATGTATGTGGTCTATGGTGCTAAAGCCTTTTCGGAAACCGGCTTGTTCGGGAGGCTGGAAGTCGTCGAACCTGCGAGCGAGACGATTCGTAATGACTCTCGAAAACAACTTGTAGACATGGCTCAGAAGCGAGATGGGTCTATAATTCTTCAACAAGGTTTTATCACCTTTTTTGAAGAAGAGTACCACCACACTTCTGTGCCATGCCTTAGGCGTTCGTCCCTCGAGTATGACGGAATCAAATAGCTTCTGAAGAGCTTTAAGTATCGGTGTTCCACCAGCTTTTAGAAGCTCAGCCGTGATCCCATCATCACCCGGTGCCTTATTGTTCTTTAGCTGTTTGAGAGCCATTCTAATCTCGTACAGGCTGACGTCCGGGATATCCTCGGTATAGTGTCGGGTCAATCTGGCTCTTGGGTCTTTGGCCAGATTATTAACAGATTGCCATACACTCGTGTATAATTGTCCGTAGAACTTCTCGACCTCTTCCAACAGCTCCGGCTTTGACGAAATAATTCTGCCATCCTCCGCCTTCAGCTTATTCAGTTGGCTTTGACCAACAGACAGATCCCTTACGAAAACCTTTGAGCCTTTGTTGCTCTCAATCGCCTCCTTAATACGAGTCGTATTAAATTGGCGTAGGTCGCGAGTCAAGGACTTGGAGATCTGTCTGTTTAAACACCGATACTGAGTAGCATCTTCAGAGGACTGCAGAACCAAATTTCGTCTTTGTTCCATGAGTTTGTTGGTGAGGTCCGAAATCTTTTTGGTTCCTTTTGAACGACGGGCTTTGAAGATCTTAGACCCAGTCGTTTGGACAATTTCCACAAATCTGTCATTGTAATCATCCACATTTTCGCAATCTCCCAGGCATTCGAAGCGATTCTGCAACTCGAGCTGAAAGTGTTCAGGGTTCTGGAACTGGATAGGTGCTGGTCGGAGCGTAGACTTCATCAGTCGACATCTTTCGAACTTTGTTCTAAGATTCAATGTGCCTCTTACCATCCGGTGATCGCTTCCTGTTTTTACTGAATTGATCACGGAGACATCATTGAATATGTGCCTCTTCGTCGACAAGATGAAATCAATCTCATTTTTTGTGACACCGTTAGGGTGTAGCCATGTCCACTTACGCCGTTCCGGCTTTCTGAAGGAGTTCATCATAAAAAGGCCCTCCTTCTCCATGAAGCCGGCCAGCAGATGGCCACGTGCATTCCTCTTTCCATATCTAAATTGCCCCACTCTCAGCTCATTGTCGCTTCGTTTGCCCAGTTTCGCGTTAAAGTCCCCCATCACAACGGTATAGTGTGTTCGGGAGCTATGCATGGCTTTAGAGATATCCTCATACATAGTCTCCACCTCGTCGTCGGGGTGTTTCGAGGTCGGTGCGTGTACCTGTATGACCTTCAGCGAATACCGTTTGGTGATTCTGAGTATAAGGTACGCTACCCTCGTCGAAACACTCTCGATCTGGACCACGTTGTTGACAAGGGACCTGTGGACGATAAACCCGACACCACCCTGGGACAGTATGTCGCCCTCCCGGAAATAGAGCAGGTTACCGGATTCGAGGATCATGGTGTCCTGCCCCTCTCTCCAGACTTCACACAATCCTACGATATCCCACCGTAACCTGCTCAATTCTTCCTCGAGTTCAGCGAGCTTCTCGTCGGTTCGCAGTGTGAGCGTGTTGTACGTTGCCAGGGCCAAAGGTCGTCGGGGTTGGTAGCCTGGCATCTGCCGGGGATTCTTCGCACCCCTTGCCCCGCCGTTACCATGGCCGCTACCATAGCCAGGAATAGCGGGGCCGCCGGGGACTAGGGGCCGTTTCTTGTGTTTCCTCATCATAGGGGGTTATGCCGTAATCGCCACGCTTGGCAGGCGGGTTGGCGATCGCAGTTTGGTGGCTAGTACGCGGAAAGATGCTGCTGCCCATCCTCCGGTATTTGAATCCCTTAGTCGCCTCTTACGACACCCACGGGAGGAGATGGGGTGGTGCTTCTATTCTAGCACCAGAATAACACTTCCCTATGCATACTTAGCTACGGTATAAGCTGTGAATTTGCTATTTATAATAATGAACCTCAGCTTCTGTTCGCACAGTTGGGTAGCTATTTTTTGTTTGACGTTCTTTAGAAAATTCCTTAAATTTACTTTTACTCACAATTTCGACCGACTAACGAGTTACGGCATTAGATAAAAATCACATTGTCTTAAAAGGAGGTCATGTTTTGTATAGCCTCGTACTAATGTGGTATCTTCACATTTACTAGATTTTGGTCGTTTGTTTGGTAGTAACGTTATGAAATGGTACATAATCAAAAGAGTGAATTTGTGCAATTTCTTGACGGACATCCCGATGTTACTTCTAATGACAAATAACAAGGGAACGAGATTAAGGAAGAATGACTTGATTAAGATTTTCATGGGTTTTAATCAAGTCTTTTTCAGCCGACAAACTATTGCCCATTCAGCAATAGGTAGATAGATACTTTTTGGTATAGGAGGATAAATTACGGGAATCGCTCAAGATTCAGTTGCCATGTTGTTTGCTATCATAGTTTGTTCAAAATGTTTATTAAAATTAGGTTTTATTAATTATTTTGAAAAGGTGTTTATAAAACGGCCTAGTGTTAACAAATAAACATGTGTGAAATTTCTTTGGCATATGAATTGAAGCAAGGAACCAACTATTTAGGTAATCTTTGATTGAAGCTACCTGTAATTCCACCATTTTATTGAACAAAGCGTAGGTAGGTACTGCGTGATTTCAAACAAGAGGCTTCAGTGTGATTTGAAATTACGAGGTTGGTTAGACTTGTGAGCTAGGCAAAGAGGAGGGAACTTACTGCAGATAATTTAAATACCCACATAGGTTAGCATTTGACCTTAACATTAGCATACGGAAGTTATCATTTTGAATGCGTGAAACGTTAAAACAGCAAACTGAGAAACACATTCACCAACTAACGAGTGCGAGGCGTAGGCAGAAGCAAAGTGCATTGCACTTAGGCCTCATGCAGTTCTTAACCAATATTACCCATATTTTCTAGTATTTGTCCTCAGCAGTTGCTTAACCGACCATCAAATTTACTTCTATTTTATAGAATGCAAATACGTTATTTTGGTAGATACATACCCCAATGCCTTTTGTGCTTCTGTCTCCTGAAATGACATGTTAGAAAAAGCAAATACCTACTGAAAAGTTCAACTTTGAAAGTAAGTTTTGCTAAAACTTATTAACTGCTTCAAACTGATTGGATACAAAGCACGGAGGACAGAATATGAATTATATAAGTAACAAAGTTTATTGTAGTTTAGTCTAGCAAATATCATTTTAGCCGAACCTGCTTCAATCGTTAATCAGTTGTAAATTTAACAAGAATGATTGTAAAAGACAAGTACGTACAATATGTATCTTTATTCTCAGTGTAGTATCGACAGTGAGCAATATGATGGTCGATTAAGTCCATGCAAGGCATTATTGCGTGGATAGGTTACTTACACTCATCGAATGATGCTCCTCCCCGGGCTGCGTGCGGCAAACAAGGCGATGCAACCAAATAAACATACAAGTTACGACACGCCAAAATAAAATGTGCCAATACATAAGCATATTAAATTGACTTCCATCCACTGTCTAATGATTTGGTACGATAGAATGAAGAGAATGAAGTTCTTTCATTCTTGTGTAAAGATAAATTCGTCAACGTTCAGTGGACAGTAGTCAGAGAATTACAAACAGAAAAAAAAAACATCGATTGCTATTAACGTAAAAAATGAAAGGTTCTAAATTATAAATGTAAATGAAATTGCATTTCTAAATTCATCAAGGATGGCTGTGACAGAATGCTGCTTCTATTCTTAAGATATTCTATGGATCTGAGTCATTATTTGATTTCTATCTTAAAAGACTACTTTATACTTAGATAGCAATCCGTGCAACTTAAACTCAGGTAACTGTTAGTGTGGGACGGGAAATAGAGGAACATAATCAAAGGGAAACATCTAGCATACCCGTAATTTACCTACATTATTCTCTATGAAGTGTGACTATGCTATTATTTATACTCTTAACATGCATGATATTATAAGGGTATTAACTATGTACGTGTATGTAGATGTGTTTAATGAAGCGATTGATGATGACACCGCGCGGAAGCAAGTTGTTAAATTTAATAACTATAGGTTGCAAATTCGAATCCCTTCTGGTACATTACTACCACCTAGTCCAGAGATGGGCAAATTACGGCCCGCGGGCCAGCTCCGGTCAACGAAAGCATTTTATCGCGTCCGCCGGCAGTCCTTCGATATCAATAGTAGGTATTATTTGGCAGGGCAGAGGTCACAGAAGCTACTTGACACCCGCCTCTACTTCGCACGGCTCGAGAATGTGTATGAGTTCTCTCGCTTGCCGCCTTATAATTTAACCTCCGCAACCTACGACGCACAAACGGAGTGCGTTTTAGTCGGTGCAAGTCTGACAAAATCTCTTCTACCGGTTGGGGTGTTATACTTCTGGCTCTCCTTTAAAATTTCTTAAACTTTCTGGTCTCTACAAGAAAGTTTGCCCACCACTGTCCTACTCAAAACACAAATAATTGCCTAAATGGAGGGTTTGGTGTGACTTAATAGACTCACGTTACTAGAGAACAATTTCGAAATGTAATCTAAATTTCAAGCAAAATTAAAATCTCAAATATCTACTTTCAAGATACGTACGTTCAAAAAAGTGACTAAGTTGATTATGTATTAAGTTGAAGAAAATAATACTTTCATTATACTAAGATTTTATAGAAATCTTTAATTTAACTTAGACAGTGCAAATTGTTAACTTTCATCACAATGAGATTGTAACTAGGGGTCGCAAACCGGGATACCGAATTTCGAAAATACCGGAAAACTGGGCCAAATTTAGGTCTAATTAATACCGGTATTCATTTCACAAAATCCGGGATATTCGGTATTTTCGGTTTTAGTAAATTAAATAAAAAACAAATACAGATAGAAAAAGTTACGCGTCATTTAATTCAAATTACGCGCGCGCGAGTTCGTTCACCTTACGCTCTCTGTCCCGCGCAAGAATTAGCGAATGAGCCAATGGTGTGGCGCGGCGAACGGTGCAAAAGTGAGTTTGTTGTAGGTAGTTGCGAGTTTGCGACCGACAACTGTCAAATGTTCTATTTCATTCAATTGTTTACATTTCGTCATCGTCATTCGTCATTGCATCGTTTTGTTGGTGTTGTGGTTTGTTTTTGTTATCCACGCTCGGAATTTAGAAAGAAAATAGACAAATTGGTAAGTAAATGATTTTAAATTATCATATTGCATGTCGTAAAAGTATATGGGGTTTTTAATTATTTTTGAAAAGAGCTGTTTTTGGAGACAGAAAGAAGTGCAAATGTTTTTCTACATTTATATTGTATGTATTGTACTGCAAATAGCTAAGATAGAAATTACGATATAAATGAATATTTGATTGACCATAATATTTAGTTTTGTAAACAGTCATCGTATAATATAAATGAACTTTCAAACTAGCTGTGTCCGCGACGTTGTCCGCGTGGATTAAAGATATACTTATCGAAAGAAAAGTACCTATCGAAGATAAAAAGTATCTCACATCGCAATAAAGTGTATCTTATATTGGAATAAAAAGTAGACTGTGTCCTTTCCGTGAAAGCGTAACAGACAGACAGAGTTACGTTTGTACTTTGCATTATAATATTAAGAGTATGGATTTATTTCATGTTATTTTTATGTTTTGAATCAATGTGTTTTATGCAGGTTCAAGTTCAGTGATTTATTTCTTGTAAGTGCAATTTGATATTTTCTTTACAGATTGTTATAAATCGAAAGTGATGGCAGAATTGGCAGATCAAGTTAGAAGTGTATTTTTTTGGTTCGTTTTGTTTATGTTCAGACTGTTGTAATTACCATTTAGATTACCAACATATCAAATATTAAACCTTGTATCAATAAATAAATTGTTTTATTTAGAAGATAAATTCATTTAGGTTAGGTACCTACTTACTATTCCTCCGTAAACTAACTTTATTATACTAAATTTGCTAACTTTAGCTTAATGCCGGAAATATCGAAAATACCGGATTATCGGTATTGGTCTGAAGCCAATACCGAAAATACCGGTTTTGCTTAAATGATTCGGTATTGCGACCCCTAATTGTAACACCTTTTTTAGATGTGTTCACAGTTGCATTGTGCTAAATTGTATTCACTGAAAGTAAAATCAGATTAATTTCACGATCATTACGGGCTCATGAATACAATTAATGGAAATCAATCGGACACAAACAGAAAGGTACGTGTGCAGTGGAACAAATCATTGGAATTACTAGACACAGTTTCATTTGAAACACGATAGCAGTACACTGAGTCCGTCTTAGAATTGCAAATTATATATGAAATTCGAACGAATTCGAAATTCCAATTGCTATTTAATAATGATATTGTTGGTAAATTGTTGGACAGTGTAAATTGACTTCTATACTATATCACAAGTGTGTCAAAATGCGTCAAATCGTCCCTTCTATAATTTTATACTCAAATTGTATGCCGAGCAAGTGGGACACATCTAACTGTCCTCCGTCTGAGTAACTGGCAAAAAATATAATGATAGTCATAATCATAGGTATAAACAAGATTGTAACTATTTGGTCATAATGTTAGTAGGCAAATAGGAAGGCTTGATCAATAGCTTAAGGAACTAGCCTAGTTCCTTTAGTTGTGTAGTTTCCACGGGCAATACTTTTAATTTGAATGAATTGCGGCATATTTGACAATGAATTTGCCGATAATATTGAACAGTCAGCCAAACAACTCATTAGAGATGCAATTTCAAAATTCTACGGTAGGTACAATTAAAGCCAAAACAAACGAATTATCATATGAATATCAAAACAGGCTCAAAATATTTGACATGCTTAGAACTTCCTAAATATACATCACCTAGGTACAATTGGTGGTCTCCTTCCTCGAGACCAAGATAACGAAGTTCTTTTTAGTATGGAAGTTTAAATGGTTTTGGGCAAGACTGACCTCCTGTAGGACCCGCTTGAGTTGCAGCAGCAGTGTCTTAATGTCGACCACATCTTGCAACAGAGTCGCGGGCGCGGGCGCAGGCGACGCACTACCATCGCTGATGCCCGCGTCCGACGGCGTCTGCGTCCGCGAGCGTTGAAGAAGACGCGCCGTGCGAACTGGCAAACTGGCCCTGAGAAAAAATATTAATGCTTTATTATTTCTTTGAAATTTATTTGTGTAGGTTAATTAAAATGTGTCTGGTAGTGATGTACAGTCGAAACAGGAGATACGGTTGCACGTTTTCTTGTAAAGTTTTATGTAAAGGTACCTGAGTCTATAATAAAATCTATCTGTTGTGAGTTAACCAGAGGCCAAAAAGCCAACCTTGACAAGCCGGGGGCATCAGCTGATGAACAATAGTGGTTCTGATGCAGGGTTTCTTCTAACTAGAGCTTGGTCAGATAATAGTCGCTGCCGTAAAAACCAAGATAAGCCAGTTTTATTAAAAGGAGAAGAAGTGAAATGGAAATTGACTCCAGAGCTAGTTGCTTGTATAGGTATATATTACATTCTTTAGGATAATATTATATAGATATAGATTAGAGCGTTCGAATCGAAAATTCGAAAACTGATTAGGGTATATATTGTATTAGTCCGGGTGTTTCTATGATGAAAGAAATGAACATAAGTATATCCGCATTCTAAAAGTCATATTACAAGCCACCTAAGAGATAGCGCTGTTTAGTATCTGTCTGATTGCCTTCCTAAAATAACACTGTCCAATAACTGATTTGACTATTCTATGATAATAGTTTATCAGGATTTGTCAATCTATCGATTGACACATTTCTAGTGATTGGCATTCAAGTGATTGGCATAATCTCTTGTAGTTCTGCAGAAACCACGTTAGCTGATTGTAATTCATAATATGTTACGAGTAATTCATAATATATGTCGCAGTAAAGTTTGTCGAAACGACAGTGTCGTTTTGACAAACTTCACTGCGACGACGAAATTCTATTGATTATATTTATCTGATTTAGAATATAAGCAAGAAGTAGATCAAAAATTAGTAATATTGTAATGGTTTCCTGATGGCTTGTCGTCATGACGATGGGCGTGACTGTGGCCCACCTTACAAATTAATTAGCAAAAATAGGGCAAGCGACAGTACATTTGTTTTGTCACATTCCTACCTGTTATTATAGGCAACTATAGCGGTATTTGTGGTGATTAACGAGCTTAACGTTTAGAACATTCGGTTGACTTCCAATGTCTATTTAGTTAGAAGTTAAAACATATTTACACTACTATATAATATATTTATGTACCCTACAGAATAAGGGTAGGTAGGTATATTCTCTAGTGCGAGTTATCTATCACTGTCAGTACTTGAAAATTCAGGTTTAACTAGTAGTCACATACATTTATTATTATACACATTTGTTAAATAATAGAAATTTGTTTTTGTTGTTTTGTATATACCTAAGTACGTCATGAAAATTTTCAGTTTTAGTGATGATGTAAGAGCATTTAAAAAAAATTTAAGTGTTCATTATATATATATGTGTACTTACGATGATATATGTGTACTTACGATATATATATGTACTTACGACTAATATAATGTGAATAGAAATCAGATAGTTTCTACTGCAGTTTGTCAAGGTCTGCTTGTTAGATAAACTGTCAGACTAAGTTGAGAGTTGAAGTGCAAATTAACTGATAATACGAATGGTAGTTGTAACTGCACAATGCACACATGCGTTACAGAAATGACGTTAGTTTACTTGGGTAAGAAAACCAATAACATCCGGTTGCGAAATTCTAACCAATGGAGCGTGCACGAAAGGTAGTACTGAACAAAATTGAAATAATTGATTTCAGTACCCTTCCTTCATTATAAGTCTGTGTGAATTAATTTTAGCAGTTGTGTGTATGACTCGTACTTTATAAAATAACATTTACCACAAATAAGGATAACCCTGAGTCGACCTAATAATGATTCACTAATGAACACAAGCACATACTTCAAATCTTGCCACTCAGTTGGCCTTGCAGTTTAACTTAGGTCTACTTGGCCTTACAGTTCACACGAAACAATACATTATGTACATAATGTGGACGAGGTTATTTTGTAAATAGCCCACTCTTTCCCTGTAAATATTGCGTTATATAACGTAAGCAATCCATCTTTTTTTTTACTGTTAGTAGAAACTTGTAAACATAACACTCGGCCATATGAAACCACTTGATATAGTAAGATAACACCTAACAGATACGGTATCTACACGATTTCCATTTTATTATAAGATATAATATGTTAACAAAAACAAAATACTTTCGTACTTCATAATAGAAACGTCACTTTCTCTTTAAAACTAGAAATTTTGCACACCGAGCACACGCAATTTGAACATTTATTTTCTTAAACATTTTAAGAGCCACCTGTACTGTTTGGCCCTCTGGCTGCGAAGGCTGGGTCCGGGGCTGGAGGAGCGGACGGTGGCAGGCTCAGCAACGTGCAGGTCGGTCTTCTTCCGCCGGGCACCCATGTCGTGGTGTTGGGCAGTGGACGCGCCGGGTGCCGTGGACGTGGCCGATACTGACCGCATGTTGCGGAGACTTTCACAGCGCGCACGCACGCGGACAACTGAAGTTCGCGCGCGGTCCGCGCTATCGGCGCCGCCACCGCCGCTGACGCCGCACCAGCTCGTCCGGAAAAATCAGATCTCGTGGCGTCGACCCTATCCATTCAAGCCGAACAGATCATAACTATCATGCAGTTTTCTTTTTGTCACACTCTATTTGTAACCGCGCACTGTTAAACTTGGAGGTTTACAGACCATGACACGCACTATCCAGGCCCATATTTTATTGTTCACTTAATACTGCCCGTGTCAACTCAAAGATTGATAGATGAATGGGTGAGGTCGCTGACACCTATATTCGCAACAGGGGCATGTCAGATGACGCATCGAGGTGTGTCGGAAACTGAGAAGACTGAATAAACGCGTCTAATGCCTGAGCCGTGAAGCCGTCACAGCGTACTTCACGGTATATGACCACGCACCGGCACTACGAGCACTTTCTTCAACACGTGATTATGTTTGTGTCAATATACAGGTGAACTTCGTTATAAACAGATAACATTTACTAGCACATAACAAGGAATAAACACTAAACTACTAGTTCACACAGGGCGGAGAAATAATTGGATGGAGGTAGGTTAATTGACTGATCTTATAGGTCAGTGTTAATGTCTCGACTGGTTTGTTTGTTTTGTACAGGGTCGCCGGTCCAGATACCGACTGCCAGTAAGTAGGGGAGTACTGCGCATGCGTGGGTCCGTTCAATAATCACAACGTTTCAGCTGATATTCTATGCGACGCTTATACACATAGAAAATCAGCTGAACACACCTTCTACAGACCTCCCTCCGCTTCCTCGCAATCTGATATTTTAAATATTTACGTATTTGAAAGTTTACCGAGATTTATTTATAAAGAAACAGGAATAAACAGATAAAAATGTCTTTTATTTATCGATGACATCACCAGATTCACGTTATCGTTCATGAAGCGTGGCTATAATAAGTAGGTGCATGTTATGTGATCGGAGACTGGAGGCGGTCACAGTGAAGCAGTTAGTGTCGGTCACGGCTTGGGTTGGTGACGGTGGCGGCCAACCGAAACACAATTGTCTAAAACTACGTGACTTACCATACCACTAAATTCGTACAATACTCGTAGTTACTTCAATGAAAGTAGGTGCTTTATTCATAGTTTTTGTTGGAGCTACGATAGTGTTTACTGCAATATATTAAATCCATGTGTGTTTTTTTGTATGTCCGTCTTTCACGCCTACACTACGTAACCAATTTTGATGAAATTTGGTATGATATGCTATGTTTGGTCGCGATAACCGACTTACACTAATAAACTCTTAGGCCATCCGCATCTGCTAATTATGGAACAAAAATTCGGCGTATGCTTTTCTCTCTAAGCCAAGTCAAAAGATGAAAAAATAGTACCTTAGCGGACCGAAGTCAACAGCCTCTGATGCAACTACTTACCTATCATTAAACTGAAACCCCTCATGCCTAACAACTGTCATAGGTACTAATGCCATTACTTACATTAGCTTTTGATATACCTATTGCAGGATTATTTGGGTACTACTTACTGCCATTATCATCATCCTAATTACAAAATTCCAGTTGCGTCTAGCCTTGTTTGCACTTCGGAGGCTAGGGTCCGCTTACTGCTTTTAATTTATATTTATGCCAGCTTGTTTGAGATCCTTTGTCTTAGAAAGCCCACGCTAGAACTTTGTCCATTGTTTATTGTAGCAGGTACAGTCAGCATCATTAAAATATAGCTAACAAAAGTACTCAAAATAATCCAAATACCAAAATCCCAATTTTATATTGGTTATTAAAATACTCAAATAGTTGTAAGTGTCCGGTGTGGTCCAACTATCTTAACAATCGGCCTTCCAGAATTATTTCAGTTAGTAGAGTATTCATATTCATATACACAATCACGCCGGTCGATAGTATCCAGTCAAGCATAATTTCAAAAAATCTAGACATTGTCATTTAATCACATTTTGTATCCCTTTCTTACTTGTAAAGCCATCACTTTCACACAATGGCGGGATGATAAGGGATGGGTATATGAGTAAGAAAAAGACACAAAATGTGTCAATTGACACTGTCTTTTGTATTTTTTTATAGTTGACAGTTGCATAAGCCATAAACTATCAACTTGCATTAGCGAGAAAAGTATGAATGTCTAGATTTTTTGAAATTATACTTGACTGGATACCGTCGACTGGCATGATTGTGTATATGATATGAATACTCTACTAACTTAGATAATACTGGAAGACCGATTGTTAAGATAGTTGAACCACTCTGGACACTTACAGCTATTTGAGTACTCAAATAACCAATATAAAATTGGGATTTGATATTTGGATTATTTTGAGTACTTTTGTTAGCGACATTCTAATGATGCTGACTGTACACTCATTAGCAGGTGATCTTGGCTTTAGCCCCAAAGGTGTTGGTACGGCACACTTACTTTTTGTACGATATTAATAAAAAAGACAGGCATAACATCGTGTAAACATTATTTCAAGCTTTTCCAATTGCAGTTGGGAGTAGTACTGATGCAATCATGAATACTTTTTGTACGAATTTTAGGCGCATAACATATGCAAATATAGTAGGTAGCTACCTAACAACGCAATACTGAGGGAGCTGTGTTACGTGAAATATCTGACTATGCGTGTATCTGACTATGCGTGTAAACTGGATGTATTTCCCACCTTGCTGACCGTGCCTTGCCGACTTTATGCTCCATACGTTACGACCAAGATGTATTGTATCATTGCTTGAGCAATAGTCTATTGTGTGGCATGCGTGTGTATTCGTCAATTAAGGTGAACTAGCCACCGAACAGTCTTATTTTTTATCGTTAGCTATGTAACACTACAAGAAACATTACTTTTTACGGTTAGCTAACCATTGAGCTATAATTAAAAAATACGTTTTCATATTATCTGGTATTATTAATGGGAGTATGAGGCCCTTCTACGATGTTTCAAGCCCATAAGAACCTCGCCTGCAAGCCAGTAGGTACACGTTGACGCTCTGGCGCCCCTCTCAGGATCCCAGACGGCAAATGTTTAATACAGTGTTGATTAAATACTTTATAATAAGATTCTAGGATATTCTACAGAACGCTATATAGACCCTAATTAATCATGACCTAACGGGCTTGTATTATGGGTTCTAGTATATAATATATTTTCTTTTGTTAGTACGTTCAAATTATACATAGCATTAATACCTGAAAAGTATTTATACCTTAGACTCGGGTATTCGTTTATTTATATGCTTTGCTTCCCGCATGTTTTGCGTCGTCATGAGCTGACAATTTGCCTCAAAATTTCTGCCAATACACACAATTTGCTACAAAATATCTGTCAACTGCAAAGTGTACCAGGTCGGTGTTCGACCCTAGGGAATACTCAAGTAAGTTCAAACATGCTTAACTAATTACCACATTCATTATGCAGGCTCTAAACTTACAAACACGTTTTACTTAAGAGTTGAGGTAGACAATGTGTCTCTACGGCGATTTAAATAATAACTTTCTCTTTTATAAAGTTTAGGTTACCGACGTGAGTTCCTAGACCGGGGTAGTTACGACAGTTTATATTGGCTGCATAAAAGTAAACAGGAAACTGCAAAAAGTTAGTAAAAGGAATAGTTATTAAAGCGTGGGTAGCTCAGTGGATGAAAGTGAGGTCGGCCTTACAATCTAGAGAACTCGTGTTCAAATCCTAACCATTACATTCACTTTGTGATGGCACTCCTAGCACAAGCAATTTAACTAAGCTGGAAGCATTATTAGAGGAGATACTAGTATTACTACAATAGGCTGAATTTCACCAATGACAGGAATCGCAATCAAGGCGCCCCTACTGTGTTTTCAAACTTCGTTTATTTTAGTGGATGTTCACTGGTAGAATTCAGTGTAAGGCCTATGCTACACTTGAAAAAGATAAGATTACATCGCAGATCCATTAAATATTCCCCGAAAGCATTTCCGTCAAGTGTGGCATAGGCCTAAGTCAAACTCATCAAAAATGTTCTCTCTTCTTGTTCTGATTGTATTATAAGCTGTGTTAAGACTGAAAACTAGTTCAAAAATGGTGGAAAACATTAATAAAATTTTTGGAGCGTGAGAACCATGCGCGTCATAAAACATTTGTACGTGTAATGATGTTTGATACTCGTTAACTTCTTCCCAAGACATATTTGCAATTGCAATAACGTATAATTAGACATGTTCAAAATTATATGTGAATTTACATATTATATACCATGTGTACTGTTTCTGTTATTTGCTTTAATTAATACTGCACTACCATTTATTATTAGTTCCAAATTTTAATAACATCCTAAATGATCTTGACAGAATGGTTAATGCAACAACCTTTAGTTTCTTTAATAGTAATGATTTAGTTTAAACAATATTCGTTAGAGTTATATTTGTGTTGTTCTATCCAAAAAATGTAACAGTACTTTTATTGTCGGGTTGTAGCTTTTATATTAGTGCAGGAGAGATAAAACAACAAAACTGAATAAGATTTTCTTGATCCAGCGAGATAGCTTTACTGTTTAAAACCTTTCAAATTAGTAAACAAATCAAATGTTACCAGATACCTGGCCTCGAGGCAACCGCAGGCCAGGAGTTAGAAAAACGATATAGTGCTACGCTCTCTCAGAACAGATGCAAAGAGTTACTGCGGTTTACTAGATAACTACTGATTAATTAATACTTAATACTACTGATACACAATTATATGGTTATAAGTAGGCGTGACGGAGGAAGAATACACGTATCACCACCCCATCTCATTCGAAGGGTGTCGTAAGAGGCGACTAAGGGAAAGTACGCAGCCATTATCACTGCGATAGAATGAAAAAAAAAAACTCGAAATAAAACCCTGTACCAACCCGTCAGGCTAGCGTTGAAACAATAGGCCGAAACTTCCCAACATTGGGAGAGGCCTTTGCCCAGCAGTGGTCAGATATAGGCTAATTGATTGAAATGGAACAAAAATACATCATTGAAAATAAAGAAACTTAAATAAAGAAATTGTCGTAAACGGATTTCTTCCGTTATATTTACTTCTATTAAGTAATACGAGCTACAAAAAAGTGCTACGAATTTTTGCTGAATTTGGTTTTTTGTGATTATAGCCTAAGGCAGGAAGAAGAAGAAAGGGCCAAGATCGTAGCAATTGGAAAGAGACGTGATTTTATATATACTCGAGGTACACACACTAGACCCCCTAATTACAAAATGTGACCGGTTAAAAACCTTAGCCTTGAAAAAAAATCCATAATCACACAAAGAAAAGTTATTCTTTAAAGTGTTACTTCAGGTATTGTGATAAGGAAGTTTTACCCACAACTAAACTTTACTAAATGATATTAAGGTACAAAAAACCTTTAAATATACGGAATAGTTAAACTTTAGAAATCTATAAACATTTTATCGTGCAACAAATAATTAATACTCAAACGGTATTGAGCTAAATAAGACCTTGTTTTTGCTGTTGAAAATCTCTAATCAGATGGTTTGACGATATATATTGAGTAGAGCAGCTTGTTACCCAATTAACTGGTCATAGGAACGAAGTGTCACTCATGTTCATTTAACGGTAAGTATATCCAACCAACAAGGATCATATTAAATATTCTGTTTACAAAATGCATATTTACAAATGCCCGTCAATGATGTGAAAACTCGCTGATTGACAAAGAGCTTGATCTGCTAAGTACTCTGTGAAGTACAAGTACCTACTTTATAATTGTATATAGGAGGTCTAAACAATACTTAACCGTACTTCTTTTAGCAACCCTTTAACCATCATAGAGGCGACAAATCACACAATTAAACAAGAAGTAATACCTAATTAAGTATACCCTAATCATCACAGTCTAACGTTATACTGTGCCCTAATATGTAAAGCAGGTATGTAGATATGAATATGTAGGCGCAAAACTATTCCAGATTAGATACTTCTCGAAAGTATAAAATCATTTATAAAATAAAATACTTATTGAAGGTGCCTAGGTGCCTTCAGTGTAGATCACGTTTCAGTGTTGATCACGCATGTGTGATTAGAAGAAAAGAAAAAAGCATAAACAGTCGTAGATGTAACATGTAGCTTAAAATAAAGAGAAAAGATTAGAATCATTATTTACAAGTTAAAGAGCAAAAGAATTTTGTCTAAACGAAACCCTTTCCACAGATCTAATAGGAATATCGGGTGTAAGAGAAACGCTCCCAAAGCTGTAGGCCCCTGGCAGAACTCCGGGTACACTACATATTTCCTTATACCTTTCATTTTTTTTTAATTTTCCTTTTATTTAGCTTTATTTATTCTCCATCATATTAGAACAGCTCAATGAAACGACAATTTTATAAAAAAACACTACATAAAAAATACAAATAGCGCTAAACGCGTGCTTTTTTGTAGTGATGTTTTTTTAATGAAATTGCCGTTTCATTGACTTTTAGTAATACGATGAAGATGATGAGAATGAATGAATCGAAAAAATAATGAAAAGGAAGATTTTTTTTTTCGTAAAACCGAAATTAAAATTATGCAAATATGTAGTGTACCTGGAGTACTACCAGCGGCATTCGGCTTCGGGAGCGTTTCCCTTACACAACTCACTTTCGAGGTTTGATGTTTGTGCAAAATTACTTATATCGAAATGCGTGAAGCTTTTGCACTTAATGAAGCTGTCAATCAACTTATGAATAGAATGCCAAGAGCGCTATCGATATGCGATGAGATGTATTTTTTGCTAGTTAATACATAACTATTATTAAGCACAGTCGGCCGACACCATAGCATCTGAGGTCGTTAACATTTAAATTATGTTCAAACTATGACATAATTGCTAGTCTCGTGAGGATAAAGAATATATTAAAGTACGGTATTCGTGTTTAATAACATAAATATGAAAGTAGGAACGATGATGTGACTTCTGCAGAAGTTTTTTTAGCTATGGGGTGTAAGTTACCATTTCACACAACTGGGCATCCCGCTGTTTGACAGACTGCTGAGATTTGCCAAGGGAGAGCAAGATTTGATTCAGATGCCTTTTGTGAGAAATATGTGTACATGATGGCAATTGGGTTCATGGAATTAAGGTAGAACCAAGATCGAGATAAACACTTTCTTAATTATTTTTATAGCACTCAGACGTTCTTGAGAAAATTCAATTAAACAATTAAACATATAATACTAAAAAGTTCTAGTTTAGAAAGACGGAAAGCTACTACTTCTTCGCATATATGATCTTCAAGACCAGCTCTGTCCCTGAAAATATTCTTTAAAAGCGTAATAAGGGTACAGACATGGTAATTTTGAAGGCAGTCTTGTAATTAAATTTAATTGTTTTCCAATGTAATTCGCTTGCCTTGTTTGTTGTTTATATATCTACACGAGAAAAAGTAGATGAATAGGTATGTTTATGGTTCAGCTTTGGAACCAAATAAGGCTATTGAGTGTAACTGAATACGAAATTATAATAAATGAATAGTCGGAATTAGAATCAGATAATCTATATAGAATATACGCGAGGTCATTGGAACAAAATTAGTTCTATATAAGACGTGACTTTATTTTGTTGTAGTCGTGTGGGTGTACCCGCCGATCGGCGAACTACCAAAATCATAACCCACGTTGAAACCTTGACTCAGTTTATTGTTTTGTGTCATTTCTCGTTAAAAGCTAATGGCTTTGTTGCTAAATCGTTACTGTAACATGCCTGTTATAAAATCAGAAGAAATTATAAAAAGCCTTTTAGAATCAAGTTAACCAGAGAAAACATAACTTTTAACTTGATCTTGAACTTGGTTTCTAGAAAAGTTTCCTAACTGAGTAGGTACGAGTAATAATTACGTCGCTTGTAGCACGTTGTCTTACATACGCAATACCCTTATTATTATTTCAACAGTTATATTTCTAACAGGTTCTTCATCAATCTTACTTATATTTAATTGCAGTCTACCGTAAGTAGGTATTTACTATAATTTCAAGATGGAAACGGAACATGTGAGTCTAGCCGTGCCAGTTTCTTGTACAAGTTCACTTGTCGCTCTTGATTTTACCAGTTTTCAGTTACAATGTACTACTAGTATTATGTCATTCGCATTTGAAAGTATGTATAGAAATAAGTATTGCATCACAAGTAAATATTAAAAGCAAGACGAGTTCACGAGTTCATTCTTTAAGATTCAAGACAAGACTCATTGACACTTAGTGACTAAGCCGAATTTAAGTAATTAGGCAACTTTAAGGTTAATGGTTTATTCTTACTTTTGTTCTATAAAATTGCAAGTACAATCTCACCATTTATTCTTCTTATGTAATATCAGGTCCCATTTATGATTATATTTTATAATTGGCCTAAACTTTTTAATTACTTTATGTAATATTGTGAATTTGTAAAACGAGCCGTAATTGTACCTAGTACCTATCAGCTATTTGCTAAAAATAAAAGTCTCTACAATTTTACAATTAAATTGAGTTTAATAAATGTCTTACAAGCACCATTAATTTAAATGGCGAATAATATTCTTAATGTCGAGGTCAATCTCTAGGTACTTGTTATAGATTGTTGAAGGTAGACAATAAAGGCAAGGTTACAGGGTCATGAGGCTTGCAAGCACAGCTACGATACGTGCCGATTTTTCGGCCCCAGCAGTTACGAATGCCAATGTCAAAGATCTGACAATATACATATCTTGTCACTGGTCTAACTATACTATACAATGTCATTGGCCCTTGGGATCATACGTGGCATCATTATAAATTGGAGACTTCAAAATTCTTGGGATAGCAAGCGTATAAAGAAGAATATTATATACCTATGTATGTAGAAAATGTAGCAGTGACACCTATCCAACAGATCCATAGTAAAATCAAGAACGTACAAAAGTATTATGATCTGAATTCCTTAGGAAATATCGTATTCTAGTTTTGTAGTGAATATATTTATCTGCCTAGTTATAATACGACTAGCCAGATAGTATCTAATAAAATATTTCTAAAAATGATAATGACGAAATCTAATAAATGATCTGAATTTTAAACAGACTATTATTGAATTGCTACCTGTCAACAGGATCTGGTTCACTTCCGATTGTGCAATCGCTCATTAGTAAACGTTTTTCGAAATTTATGCAATTAGGAAAATTATCAACTTCAAAATTTATTTTGCATGCATACTTACACAAATTACTTTTTCAAATGCTTATTTAAAGTATTAACTGTTTGTGTACCTTGTAGCCAATTGGAATAAAGAATAAAATCACAGTTAAAGGAGGATAGTTACGTTCTTAATTTGACCTACGTTTATGTTCTTGTTAAGTCTTGAAAATCTATTATTTTTTAAATTTAACTGTAATGTTGTTTACCTACGCAAAGATTTATGAACACTTAGCTATGCATTTTCGTAAAAAACCGTTCGAAGTTCAGAAGTTTTAACATTATGCAGATCTTACAGTATAGGTAGCATTCAGCTATCTTCACCTGAAAACCAAGGTATTGGTGTTTGCTGTATGGATCTATTCGATAACCTATATAGATAAGTTAGTACTGCGAAACGTCACCGTGATCCATAGCTCTCCTGTTACATGCTATCATATACGCTTATTAATGGTATCCAATAATATATAGAATAGTTCTATGAAGAGTACGTTGAACTAATTTTATATTTGATTGAATAAGAACATTTCAATGTTGTAATTTCATGCCTCTTTTTATGGCAAATTTTAACGTACCGTACATTCACCGTTCGCACATTCCGATGTACAGGCCGAGCACGTTGTATACCGTGTATTAAATCGAATATCATAGGATATAACGTAAGGAGAATCCTTGTCTTGTTTAGGCAGATATAAAGCATATTTCGATTTACTAAGCGCCATTTATTTATTTATTTTTTTACCTTTACGACTCTATAATTTAAAAAATACATACCTCTGGGCTTGGCCGTTAAGCATCGTGACCACTTGGGCCACTATGCCTTTCACCGGAGCTTCCTTCTCCAACATCACACCAGGCTTTTCCATCGTCATCACAACAAATTTCTGGATTCACTTTTTGATAACACTTATTTATTTATTCACACATATTTTGTCATTGTTAACGTAGCTGTTAAAGTTCCGTTATTATCATAGCTGGAAATGATTGAAGTCTATTCCAAATGTCTAATGAACAACACACTTTATTAAAATAATAATGACTTTTTCACAGAATGTATTGTTACAATGTTAGGTAATTTCAAATAGGTTGCACAAATATAATAGTTCTCTGACACGTATACTAGAATACGTAAGCTGTTAGGGCTCAAGTGGCAGTGTTCACCAGAAAATCTGTTGTTATAAGCCTACGTTTGAGAAATGTTACACATTATATTTTCGATTAGGTATTTAAATTTATTAAGAACCCGCGCATAATGTCAACAATAATTTAATTTAATTTAATGAAAGTTCTACTAAATTGTAAATAGTTTCTTTGACATATTTGAATTGACTGATAAAATATATTTAGTTTTCATATTTTGGTGGCTTTACCATTCATTCGGTCCCGGTGCAGTTTTGTATAATTAAAAATACCTACTACATATTTTTTTACAGGATAGCAACTCAAAAATTTTGAGTACTAAAGAACTTAAATAATAGGGCAAGTTGACAAACAACATAGTCAGGGTTAACCTCTCCTACAGCGGGGCCGTCTGCTATCCAACAGACGGTTAAGGTCTTTTGGGGTTCCTGGAGATTTCGCTCCTATATATGTATACCCCTATGGAGTCCGTGGTCATTACTTAGGCCCGTTGACGTAGGTAGGAACAGGTTAATATACAAAAAACTTCTATAAAACTTCTTCCATTTTCTATCATGACCTAACACAAGAAATAAGTTAAAATATAGACACTTTTGTAACCCAAAAAGAATGATTAATGGATCAATATAAATATAAAGTAACTATAACCCAATAATTTATTATAGGTATTCGTTATTTATATGTCGCCGCCAACTAGCTTAATTAGCCGTCCAATTAACTGCCTAGGCAATTAACTAAACGGCGCCATTCAATTAACGGCCTGAATGGTGTTCAGCCATCTCGTTAATTACATCATTTAATAACCTGGCTGGTTAATGCTTAGGCCAATCGTAAGATGAGGCACTACCTCGAAATAAGATGGAAAATTACATACATACATACATACATTCACAACTGTAAATCCCCGAGGGGGTAGACAGAGGTGTATTCATAGAAAATTAGTGATAGGTTTATTGTGATAGCTGCGCAATCCGACTTGGTTAGGTTAGGTTAGGTTCGTGGTTATTTTTTTTATAACCATGCTGAAATAAGTCTTTTTTCTAACGGTTTAATTAAATGGCTAGGCAAGTAGTTAAACCTCATCAATCCAAGCTATTTGCCTAGCCTTTTAATTAAATGGCTGAACACCATCCAGGCCATCAATTGAATGGCGCCGTTTAGTAACCTGCCTAGGCAGTCAATTGAATGGCTGATTACAATAGTTGACGGCGAAATACACATATAAATAAAATATGAGTGTCTGTTTATCATATTCAAATAACCGTTTTTTAATACATGCATATGAATTTATTACGGTACATATACTAAAATATTTTGTTTTTACAATTTTTGTCTGTCTGTCTGTCTCTCTGTCTGTGTGTTCCGGCTAATCTCTGAACTGGAACAAGTTTGAAGGGACTTTTATTGGCTGGTAGCTGATGTAATAAGGAGTAACTTAGGCTACTTTTATTTTAGATCCACAAGACCGACTTCCACGCGGGTGGAGCCGCGACAGCTAGTTTATGATAATATCTAACTACTTGCTGAGTGAAGCTTTGCTACAAATTGGGAAAGGTGTACAACCTATGTCCTGCAGTGTCTTGTGATAGGAAATTGATAGATTAATAACAGTTTCACATTTAGCTGACTTATAATCTATCAGGCTATTTAATTATGGAAATCTAGTTGCTGTTTCACAACATCAAATTTGTGGATTTCTAGATAGTTAAAGCCACTAAAAAATAAATGGCATAGTTTATTAATTGGTTAGGTAATTGGTGTAATTGGGCTTGAGTGTTTTACTTCTACCAATTAATATAAGTATAATTACAGATAAGCGGTTTATAAATAAAGGTGGATTTTATAACGGTATCAATTTATTATGTAAAGTAAAAATTAGCTTACTTCTTGCAAGTCCATGTATAAATGGAACTTGACACTATTGACACAGATGTGTTACGACACATTGATGCTTAGTATCTAATACTAATAAAGAAGCAAAATATTTCAAATTTCCCGCCTATTTTTAATACTCACAGTACTAAAAAGTCATTATGCTAATAGTTTAGTAATTATAAAGACTACGTTTCCCAAAAATAGTCAAGATGGTTTAGGGTTTTGTTCAGGCAGTTTGCCTTGCTACCAAGAAGGGTAAATACAAATCCTACAATTAGTATATCTAGGTACTGTTCCTTATTTTACACTAAGTAGCTGATTATGATTAGACTAAGTACCTACTGTACGTTTATGCATTACGATAGATAATGGAAAACAATAAAATCATCTTGAATTTTTACTGGCAAATAGCTGATGTTAAAAGGCGTTACGCTACTTTCATTACAAAAAAAATTCTAAGTCCACGCAGACGAAATTGCGGGCACGGTAAGTCTGTTATAAAATCTGCCTCTCTAGACGAGTTGTAGTTCGTTGGCCAGCATTTGGTGGAATAGAATGACGAATGTATGGGATTTGACGTTTATGACTTGCGTTAATGACTGTCATATCCGCCAAATCCCATACATTCGCCATTCTATTCCACAAAACGCCGGCCAACGAGTTCCCACTTGTCTAGTGGGGCTGTAGGAAAGCTTTTCGATGAAGTTCACTAAAGTGAAATCTCACGAGAGATCTCAAAATTGAAGAGAGAATGACTGTTCTAGTTTGAAGATTAATAAAAGATTTCTCATTATGTGCTTTGTAACTTACAACTTATACCTACTTATCTCAAAAGCTGCATTACCTAACACAATAGTAGTTTCGTCCGATTTTACCACGGATTCGCTTTTTCAAATTGATTGCGTAAACCTAATGGATTTTCACTGATCAATGGAGGCTTGCGAAAATTTTAATAAGCTATTTGCCATGACCTCGTAGTTTAAGTAGCTCGCTAATATCGCACTTACAAAATTAAATAACTATCAAAGTTGTGTCAGTCTTGATGTTATAAAGGTATGAATTAAGCGTTACTCACTTTTAGTAGTTTTATAAACTTAAGTTTTCATTTCACTTTCACAAGAAATATTAACTTTATCCTTTATCATGTAATATTATTTATCAGAAGAAAAACAGTACCTACCACGGGTTCTCTCCCCTGGGGTTTAATTTTAATCCACACTAATATTATAAATGCGAAAGTAACTCTGACTAGTCTTCTCAGGTCGGGGCCGCGTTTCGAACCGGTGGTCCATTTGCTAAACTAGTCTAGATTTTTTTTTAAACTTGACGTTTTGTAAGTACCGTTTTAATGGTCTATATAGAATAAATGATTTTTGACTTTGACTTTGACTGTCCGTCTGTATGTTACGCTTTCACGCCTAAACCATTGAACTAAATGTGATGAAATTTGGTATAGGGGTAGATTAGATCTTGAGAAAGGACATAGGCTATGTCTGATCGCGATAACCAACATCCACGCGGGCGGAGCCGCGGGCAAAAGCTAGTAAGTAATAGAAATAAGATACCTTTGCTACTACATAATATACCTATGAGCTTTAGGAAGCATTTAACAGAATATCTAGTAACCAAGTAGATTCTAGGTAAGTACTACTAATTTTGTTATATAGGAACTACGTATTATACAACTTATGGTTCATTTGATTTGCGGTGAATAAGAGATAACACCATTGTCGATTCTTATGAAAGCCGGCAACCTAATGAGCAGTGAGTGACTTTTACATATGCAAAATATTAATAGAAGTAAGTACTGTGAGAAATCTTCAATGAAATCACTTGTACTGTTCCACATTATTTATTGATTCCCTGACCGGTTTCGCCTTACGGCATTATCAAAGGTTGATACATGTTTTTTGGGTATCAGATGTCAATTAGAGTAATATATTGACTGTGTGGGTAGACAAAAATATTGGGATACCACTTTATAAATTTTCCCAAAATTTAGGGAGAATCACAATATGAGACCATTACCATAAATCAAGTCATGTTTGGAGTATTATTATAATTAAATGTCAAATTAATACAAAAATGTTAGAATAAAACAAGTAACGACTAAAAATAATTATAAAAATAAAAATAATTTATAAAATAATTTATAAAGTGGTATCCCAATATTTTTGTCTACCCACACAGTCAATATATTACTCTAATTGACATCTGATACCCAAAAAACATGTATCAACCTTTGATAATGCCGTAAGGCGAAACCGGTCAGGGAATCAATAAATAATGTGGAACAGTACAAGTGATTTCATTGAAGATGTGTAGCAAGTTCCACCAAGTGCCATCAATCAACAGTATAAGCAGTACTGTGAGAAAGTTATTGTTGTGGGTAATGTAATTCTAATAACATTCTCCGTCTGCTTAATACTTATTTTGATAAAATACCTTACCTAAGTCTTTATGAAGTAGGTAATCATATCACAAAACGATAGATATTTTAATTTCTGTGAAAGTTAGAATGTTAAAAAATAATTTAAATTGCGAACAAAAAGAACAAAATGTTTTATGTATGAAAGCATTAATTGCAGGGAGGCGTTAAGAAACGGTATAATTTACAATGACTACCATCATAAAGTGTACTAATGTTCGGATCCGAGCATAAACTACATTTTTTATTAATCCTAATTTAATGTTTACAGCTAAAGCACAAAACGTTTAAGTACACTCACGAGACTCCATGTTCATTGTCTTCATTACCACAATCCGACATTTATAACATTAACAATACATTAATTCTCAAAAGCATTATATTGAAGCTTTTCGTTTAGTTAGGAAACTTGAACTAAAAGCTGTCAACGGAGCTATTCAATGTTGCCATGGCAACGGATTTTGGACAACAATGGAACATTGAACTATATAGATATGTAGTAGGTATAATGTTCTGCAGTAGATAATAAATTCTCCAGACAATAAGCAGTATCCTGTTATAGTATTTATAAACTATTATCTGATACTGACGCAATGCCAATATTACATTAAGGGAAGATATTATAGAACACACTCATTCATTCAGACTATAAAGCATTTCTTGATACCAAGGTATTTTTATATAATAGACAACAACAATTGAATAAGCATACAATAACTATGAGAATTATGTTATTTTCGTTTTCAACTTAGCACGGACGTGGGACGAGTAAACCTTACTTGTAAGCACAGAATAGTTTCAGATTCAGTAGGTAAAAGTAATGAGATAGTGTCGTTCTTGCTATGATTACAAATTATTAAGATTAAAATAACATATTCTACGTGTGATTCTGGTAGGGTTCTTCCTTTTTCGTACTCCGTGGGTTTATTTTATGGTAAATATCTTTATAATAATCTAAACTTATGGGTAATAAATTAGGACCGACTTGACGTAAACGATGACTTTTAAAATATTTACCGAATGTGGAAATGCAAATAAAAGCTTTAAGGAAGTTTAGTCATAGTGTAGTTTCTGTAATGTCGCGTTGGTGTAATAAGTCGAAAATTAAAATTTCGTGTAAAAACTACTACTGATACAACGCACCCCAACTCGAATCGATACGGCATTTCAATACAAATAGTATTTTTGCCCATACCTAGCACAGGTAGCAAATAGCCAACAGACAGTGCGATTATAATAACTGGTAGCCAAAAGTTATTTTCACGGTTAATAGAGCATATAATATTGAAAAGATAGCTAATTCCCGAATCGATGATTGTGGTTTGTAGCCATAAATAACTACGACTAAATAGTATCCGTACTGGGCGATGAGATTTGTGCGTTATTAAATTCAGTTGGTTCAAAGTCATTTCAGCAGTCTGGACAATTCTTCAAAACTACTTCCACGGTATATGTTGTTGGTACTAGCTTTTAGGTTGTACTGCTTTTATTCTTCTGGGAAGGTTTTGCAACTTGCAGTCGATATCCAAGAATGAAACACTTCGTGAATAGGCTACTATCGACCTATAATAACCTGTATCTCAGATAAGTGCAAAGCGTTTGAGTACCAGCTTTGAATGCAGAAATAAATCAATGAATAATCTTCTCTCACTTTTGATTGAATGTTAAAGACAACTATAGCAAGTGACTAATATCTATTAACCTTGACATTGTCAAAGTTTTTGTTTCCAAGCTTTCAACGATCAATCTGCCAAAATAACATAAAATAGATCAATCTGCTGGTTCAGTTCTGTGACTCGTCGCATGGGCTTAGTGTTCGAATCCTTTAGGATGACAGTCGAAACCCAAAGTGTCATGTGAGTTTCCCATAGGGATCGAAACATAAGAACGGCAATTTGTACCAGACTTTGCTCATGTCTTGAATAGCATTATTCATTGATACTCTAGACAAGTTTATATGACTATCCTCTCCATGACAATAAGTGCTCCAATATCTTCTTTCAATTAATGCCATTGTCTTACTTCCTGTCCCAAAAAACACGTGCAGTGTAGGGCTGAGGTAAACAATTCAATAGGTGTTCTATTTGATTTGCCGCACACAAAGATTTGGGATTCTTTGCCTACAAACGTATTTTCTTTTTCTAATAACTCCGCATCTTTCAAACGGGGCATGAAAAGACTTCGAGGCCGTCCATTTTAGAATACTGGTGTCTGAATTGACTTGATTTTTTAGGATTTACCTAAAACGTTAGCTATAACAGTTATAGCTGAAATTGGTATTCCATAAACAAGTTACTCATGATGCCGCGTCAATACACCGGCGAGTATTGATAGGCATTCACATCGATATATCAATGATTGATAAGATAACGTTACAACTTACCTTACACAGCAATCTATCATCCATTGAGGGTAATTGTGAATATGCTCGGTTTAAGCAATTCATGTGATATTTAAACACCGTTCATAACCCCGCTAGTAGTACTAAAATATGCAAAGGGTTAGCATATTTCCGACCTTGAGACTCAGCTGACGTGGGCTAACGAAATTTTGAATGTAAAATTTTAGGCTTAGGATACCTAAGTAGGTTTTGGTAAGTACATCTTTTTAAAAAGATAAGAAAAATAGAAGTGAACACCTGTCCTAAGTACCTACCTACCTACCTACATCTTTTTAAAAAGATCATAAAAAGAGAAGTGAGCACCTGTCAGTTGTTGTTTACACAAATATTATTTTTGTTGTTTCTTAATACATCAGTCAATTCAAATATGGTGTTTCTTAATTAACTCTTTATACCTGACAAGATAATCCTAATGCAACTAAAATTGTCTAAAAACTGAAGGAAGACGTTATGCCAACATCCAAATAAACCAAATCAGAGGCTTTTAACTTCTAAATGAGAGAAATTAACTTGCTTATATTGTAGACCGTACTATTGTTTGTTAAAAAAATATGTTTCAGCACATAATTTTTTTAACAGGATAACGAATTTACTGTGCACCTAACATCGAGAGAATTTTGGCTAGTCATGAAATTATCTCCTTGTATTATAATATATAGTCATAGAAGCAGTTACCTATACGTGATAACTTCTTATCTACATATAGATTATTCTTTTTTCATCTGTAGTCCTCTCGTAATAATACATCGCTTAAAATACACGCACACACACCGCACTCAAGATAAACTTCATTTATCCCGTATTTTTTACTAAAATCAACAACTTCTGTAAATATTTATTTATGCACACTATTTAGAAAACACGGCTTCGCGTTACTACGTGGGTAAACAGAATTAGAAAAAATGGGTGTCGGGCATTACCAAAGTAGGGTATTGAGCATTCCAAATAGGTAAAAAGTTATGTGTGGAACTGCTAAGGTAATTTTACTACGGGAACCAAAGAAAGTACGCAGAACTTTACTCATTAATGCACATTTATCAGTTGTCAAACGTAATGCTTATCGGTAAATATGTACATTTCACAAAGGAAATGTATTATTAACATCCTGACTGACGCTGCCGATAGTATTCAATTGCAGGGTCAACAACCATATTGAACACATTGCCTTTTGAAAAATAACAATATATCTGTGAACTGTATCAAACAGAACTAATTTGCCGCCATTTTCTAACTAGTAACAACTTAATCAATACCAGCTTCAATCTGCTACTTACACAGCAGGGCACTAAGAACCTTTTAATTTAATTATACGCGTTAACGCGAATCACTTTTTGAATGAGGCTTTACTGTCCTTTGGAATCGTTACTATGATTTGATAAACACTCAATAAAAAAAATGTAAACATAGGAAGACCGCGGTTAACAAGCAGCTGCACAGTGGATTGATTATGATCGTTCAGTGACCCGCGTGTTCGATATCGGTAGATAATAATCTCTATCGGATCGTATAACCTAGCGCGAGATGATGCCGGCACGTGCCGTGGTCGTGGTCGTGCTGCGTGCCGGCTACGTACGTCCGCAAGCGCGACGAGTTACAGACTAACATCCGATCGTGTTCCCGGCACGCGGGTCGACGCAAACACACCGAGATGAACCGAAGTTACTTAAGCCCCCGAACGAAGCCCTGACGGCTGCACGCTTGCTACTTTATCTGATTACCTCATGGAGCAAGGACCTTTCGACACACAAAGCTCACCGTAAAATTTACCTTGAAAATCGATGGTCGGACCGCGAACTTCTTACGAAACTACTGCGGAATGATTGGATTTTCACAATTATGATCATTTTTTAGAAAATATTAAGAATGAGTTTGACTAAAACTGTTTATAATAAGAAAAACGTAGATGAATCGGACTTAGTGAATTGGCGATTTAGATATTATGGATGAATAGAATAGCAAAGTCCCAAAGGAAGATGGCTAAGATACTCAACTGCAAACGCAAGGAAACAATTTCCCATTGTCGTTAACAGCTATTGTGATGTCGTGGAACGGCATGAGCGCATGGAGGTCAAACATATACCCACACAATTAATCAGATAAATTGGAACTGGAACGGTTCTTTAGCATTGTTTGAATTTTTACCAACACTTGCGCAAATATCTCACTGTTAATTTATGGCAATTATGTCAATAATATTAGAAAATTTACTCTGCTATCTACAGTACATGTTTACATGAAAGACGAATAATATAGTGGATTGAAAGGTGAATTATCAAAATTATGTAATTTGAATACAAACATCGATATAAGAAATGAGGACATAAAAATTGTAAAATAATACGCTACAGTATTTCCAAACAATCAACTAGAACCACACCTTGATATTTGTAAGAATAAACTGACACAATCATTATAAAATACCTATGTCAAATTCGTAATTGATGCAGCCTTACTCTTTAAGAGTCACTATAAAGAAATGGAACCAATAGTAGGTACCGGACGTAGTAGCCTGCAATTAAATAAATTATAGTGGTACCCGTTTAAAGTACTTAATTGCTCCCTCGTATCTCAAATATCCATGTATTTTTAGACCAGTGAATGGTTTAAACAGTTGTGTTCATTAAAGCAGCATGTAATGTACTTTAACTAATAGAGTATGTTTCTCTGATAAGTGAGAAGCTAGATTAAACAAACTTATAACAAAAAATAAACAATTAAGTTACCCCTTTACATCGCAATGATGACCGTGTGTTTTGATTATTATTATTTTTTTCTTAATGAGAAACGTCCAGGCGTTATATGATGATTGGATTATGATTATGTTAACTCACAATAGGTAATAATAAAAATGTATAACTCGTGATGATAGTGGAGAGCTGATTCACCATTTGCTTCATAAACAAAGAACTTGTTGTTAAATTGATAACACTAAACATTTTAAAGGAGAAACCGATAAAAAGCATGTAATGCGGCCTACTCGCGTGTTTGTTAGTGGTATAGTCGTAAATATTATCTGTTGCACTTATTCCAAAAAAATCGGTTACCTAACAACTGCTTTTTTTAAATGCACACTTTTAAGAATGTCAATGATGAAAATAATTGACATTTTTAATAATCAGTGGACATCTAATGGTAAGTCACATAAATCGAATCATCATCTGCACGCCTGCCCTTGTCCCAATAGGCTACTAGCTAGATAATTACCAAGTCAAATTTGTTCCAACAGAATTTACTATTTTAACATTCAGTTTTACAAATTCTGTGGCAACTTGTACAGTTAAATACGACCTCTTTATTTTTCTTTTCAACACATTTACGTCCAGAGTTTGTTTAATTAAAAAAAATAATATTAGGGAGAAATGTAACAATTTCCCATCGGTACACACACGTCACTCTCGTCCTGTTATTCAAATTAATGGAATAGTCCTTTATTAGCCATGTCCTCTTTCACGCAATTCATCCCTGCCTAAGCTAGCTATAATATGGCGAAATTAATTTGCCAAATTTTTACTGTGGAACTTCGTGTGAGATATGCTTCAGTTGTTAGTGTTTCATATTCTCACGTAGTCTGCGTAGGTTTTAAAAATATATTTAGATACTAGATACACATCATCGTCAGTTGGAATGTGCATTTTGCAAGTCGCAAAAGTGGCAGAAGTTTTATTTCAAAATAGGAAGTCCGCCTCCTACTAAGTTACGTAACTGTTGAGTTGATATATTTCAATCACAGGTTTAAAGTGGGAATCCTAGATATCGCTTGTAAAAATGCTCCCCATCAATGACGTCACGCGATTAATTAAGTAGAAGAAACGCAAAAAAGTTTGTGCAAGTAGGTACTATACCAGTTTGGTGATTCCCATGATACGCTTGGAGAGATAACTTCAGTATTCAACCTCTTCAAAATCCACGATTCGGGCATTCTGTAACTATTATCTATTCTGTGACCATCATCGTCCTTAAAACATCTAAATGAAAGATAGAGGAGCAGGCAGATAAACTTTCATATTGACAGTATTAACGTAAGTAACTAAGATACGGTGATGATAATGTGAATCGGTATGTAGTATTGTTAGTTCAACTGTGATTCTCAGCATTATGGCCTTTTGTACCGGTGTCGATGTCAACAGTTCTCAATGCGGCCCCTTATTCCATTGTCTGTCTATTATGAGTAGGAACAATACATTCAATAAAATCACTATTGACTAAAACTACTAAACAAAATAAAAACTATTCGTCCTCGCCGCCGTATTTACTTGTTTAAAAATAATAAAAAAGCAAATAGAGAAAATTGTGGTTTTAATAAACACACAACTATAATCACGCTAGCTTTTGCCCATGGTTCCGCCCGCGTGGATGTCGGTTAACGCGACCAAACATAGCCTATATCCTTTTTCAAGGTCTAATCTACCCCTATACCAAATTTCATCAAAATCGGTTCAGTAATTTAGGCGTGAAAGACGGACAAACAGACTTAGATTAGTATGGATTAATCACGCCTGCAAAGAACTTTCTCACGGAAAATATCGAAGTTCATCCACGTTGCAGTTAGACTGGAAAGCCGACCTCAACTGACTCGGAGAATGATGAGTTCGACAAGTCTGAATATTTAAGGAAATGGGCTTTTCAGTCTAAACATAAAATGACCAAACTTCGATATTATGTACGTTAAGCGACTACCGTAATGACTTCCACAGCCCATTTAAGATATGAAAATTATAGTTAGACCAGCTGTAGGATTTTGGGCTCCAACTACCCGTAACCACTGCCATAGATATTCGTATCGTAACCGAGACCAAACGGATGCTTAACGTGCTTACCGAGGCAAAGTATCATAAAATAATTGTGTACGATACAGGTACAATAGGATAATATTTTAAATTAAAAAACTTAAGACCGAGACTTTGACATTCTGTTAATGTATTTTTTTTTGTAACTGAACGTAAATCAGTTGCAATAGAAATATATTGACAAAATGTATTTTAACCATAGGAAACAATTAGGTATTTCCTATTGCATCGGTGCAACACGTCACGTAAATTTACTAATACCGTAGAAATTTTAAGTTTAAACAAGTTATTTTTAAGACAGCATTAATTTTACGTCCAATTACGTCGCTATTGCATAATATCCGTTAAACTGGTACACATTAGCAGGTTATTTGATTAATGAGTTACAAGTAATTTGAAAAAGAACGGGTTACACTTCTTGTGTATGCTACATATTGTAGTAGGTATACTGCTACTACCATTTAATATTTTATAGGACACGTCATGTCCGGTCCGGCTGCAAAACATCTGATATTTCGGTGGCTATTCCTTGTAAAAGCGGCCATTTTCATTCGCGCGTTGAGTCATTTATCGCAAACGATAAATTGATCGCTTCCGTGAAAACAAAGGAATGTTTTCATTGAGTGAAATTAGCTATCTCCAGTATTTAGAGTACTTCCCCTCCTGGTAGGGTCAAAATTTTCCACCCTGTTAGGTGTCCATATATCTTTTTTAGGGTTCCGTAGCCATATGGCAAAAAACGGAACCTTTATAGATTCGTCATGTCTGTCTGTCCATCCGTATGTCACAGCCACTTTTTTCCGAAACTATAAGAACTATACTGTTGAAACTTTGTAAGTAGATGTATTCTGTGAACCGCATTAAGATTTTCACACAAAAATAGAAAAAATAAACAACACATTTTGGGGGTTCCCCATACTTAGAACTGAAACTCAACATTTTTTTATTCATCAAACCATACGTGTCACCCCATCTATGGATAGGTGTTCAAAAATGATATTGAGGTTTCTAATATAATTTTTTTGCCCGAGAGACACTTCCAAAGTGGTGTCCCCCTCTCCCCTGTAACTTCTAAAATAAGAGAATGATAAAACTAAAAAAAAATATATGATGTACATTACCATGCAAACTTCCAACGAAAATTGGTTTGAACGGGATCTAGTAAGCAGTTTTTTTTAATACGTCATAAATCGTCAACCGTACACTATTATTAAAACATCGATCAAAGTAACAGCGAACTACAAGAACTTTTTATTATGTTACTTGCTGCTACGGAACCCTTCATGCGCGAGTCCGACTCGCACTTGGCCGTTTTTTTGTATTAGCTTTCTATCACTTCGGTGTGTAATTTACTATTACGGATATAATATGTGTTCGACTGTAATTATTTTTGCTCATATCTTAAATTTAATAAAGCCATTTCTGGCTAGTGCAACACCTATTTCATTCTCTCATCAAAGTAAATTCAAATAGGGTTAAATACAAAGCATTTCCCGCCACTCAGTATCATATTATTACGTTAGTAGTTAAAGTATGTTATGATGCGCCCTATGGCGACTATGTAACTATTAGGATATCTTATTGCAATATAAAATACATGAATGTGCGTCCACGTCAACGTTATTTCTTTCTACTCCTCTGAGAATTACCTCCTTAGAGGTCCTTGATCCAATAGTTCCATTGCAGACTACCAAGAGTCTGATCTAAACATTTATTCAGCTTTAAACTAAATAATGTTACATTACACCCATTTATACGCTACCTATGATATAACGGGATCACGGTACCTTAATCCATTTTATACATATAGATGACAGCTTCTGGGGCGTGGCGGTAGTAAACGCGGCGGCTACGCAGGAGGCGTGGGTTCGATCCACGCTCAGTGCAAATATTTGTATGCATGAATATGTATATTTGCATTGGTCTGGGTATTTCTATGTATATTATGTATGTATTTACGAAAAAAAAATAATCTAAGAATGTTTATCCGCATTCTAGATTCCATCACAAGCTAGTTAAGCTATGGTTACCATGGGTCTATAGAATATGTATAGCGTTGTGTGAAATGTTGTGGAATATTTTATTTATTTATACGATAACAGAATCAACCTCCATTGAATCAACCAGAATAAATCAAATCAAATCAAAATTTACGACCATTGTAAATCGTGAAGTAAATATAAACATCTCTTATAGCCTGAGGTGGCAGGTCATAAAAGATACTTCCCAATTGATTAGTTAGACTATTCAACCTAGAAAGGAACTGGTCGTGGATTCAACTCCTAGATGTTGACTTATTTATATTTATAGATATTTTTTGTATGTGTTAGTCGATTAGGGAAGTATCACTATAATTAAAATATTGTATGAAAGTAATTTGAATGTTCCTTAAACAAAAGCAGATTTGAGAGAATGATAATTGCAATAATATCCCATATATTCATACATACACAATTTTCCAGGTATTTAAAAGTAATGTTGGAAAACTGAGCACGTACAATACATACATATCCCCATTACATCCAGTCGTGTAAAATGCAATACAATGTTAAAATCGAAGAAAGGAAAGAGAATAATTTATTATTAAAAAAAAATGGGTTTCATAATTCTTTCGCTACTTTGGTCATAATCTGGAGAATCCATAAGTGAGATTGAACTTAATGATGTTAATCAAATTCTGATGGTAAGCTAACACTTCTTATTTACCTACCTATTATTGTGTATTTACAGTTTCACACTTTTTCCAATATCTATGTATAACTATTGGTGTTCTCACGTATTTGTTAAAAATGCGTTATGGTATCACAATTATCTTTAATAATTGTATGAAAACAAAAATGACAGCATTTCAAGAAAGAATGCAAACATGATTGTTGTGGAGTTGTGGAACAAATGAAGTGCTAACACCGTTGAGAAAATATGTTTATACAAAGTGAAGCATGCATACTTGGTATGGAATACTTCGTTTACATACCTAACTATGAAGTTGTCTCTCGATTTTCTCATGAAAGTAAAGATTATGTGACAAGACGATTGATATAGAAGTAAAAGACCTTTTCCCTTATTAACAACTTTAAGTTTCGCTTAAAAACAGGAAAAAAGCCATTTCCCATTTCCATTCATAACAATTCATCCCATTTCACCCTCTTAACTCACACGATTGGAATGTATTTTCTATTTTTTTAATCACAGCGTCAGATAGAATTGTCCTGCTTTATTTTCTGCACTGATGGCACAGAAACTCTCTGCAGTTGATTGAATTTGTTGAAACTTCTTGATGGAACTTCATTTTACTACCTTTATATATATGAAAAAACACACACTATACAAGTTCCACACAATTATTTTTATTTTTAAGATAAATATGTTTACGTCTTAATATTATAAATCAAATACCAAACAGTGATAAAACTAAATATAGTGTGTGTAACTTGTATAGTGTGTGTTTTTTCACAAATATAAAGGTAGCAGAAACTCTCTGTTCTGACAGGGTCAGCAACATGAGTGTGACTCCCCTGACTTGCTCGGGCCGCTAAAATCTCATGGGTGGGTGTGGAGGCTCCGTAAGAGTATGGGGCCCCATGACGGGTTCTTTTTAAACATTTTAGGTCGACAAATTGACTGCTCCCCACGGTAGCACGAATGCCATTGGTGTACAGAGCCCAGAATAATTAACAAATTGATACAGCTAATTAAGGTAGATACAATATTGTTGATCCTGGGCCCTGATTCTGCAATTATTTTTTTCATTGCAAAATCACTGCGGTACCATAGGCTCTGCCAATTTAACTTCAGACTTTATCATCATACTGTTCAAGTTTAAAATTAAATGACAATCTTGAAGATTGAATGAAAAATGTTATATTAACTCTTTGTCTTTTCATTTTGGACCGTAAGACTGAGCTATAAAGTCCAAAATTTAATGACATTTTATGCAGTGCCAGCGGTATGACAGTGGTTTTGTTATTTCATAAAATTAGCAGAATCCAGGGCCTGTTGTTTGCCGAGTTAGCTAGATAAATATAATTTCAAATAGCTGTTCTATTAAGGTCTTAAGCTGTCCCAGGAAGGTCCAATCCGTGCTTCTAGCTTAGTATTAGGTCTTTACAAAATAATATGAAATTGGCTTTTTATCGAACTGGCCCTTTTGATAACAAAAATCCAGTGTTTGTTTAGGAAAATCCAAATTCGAATTCATTTCAATTTTAAGCTCGTCTATTTGTGCTTCGAATGTGATAATTTTTTGTGCTATTTTATATTTTATATTATTATTTAATAAGAACGGTACACCTAGATTGATTAAATTAAAAAAAAAACTGACTGTGGCACTCGGGGATTGCCGTGGTAAAGCTATTGCATAGCATTTTTTATCAACTTTTGCATAATTATTTAATAATAATATGGAGGTAATAATATTATATGTATATGTATATGTATATGTATATGTATATGTATATGTATATGTATATGTATATGTATATGTATATGTATATGTATATGTATATGTATATGTATATGTATATGTATATGTATATGTATATGTATATGTATATGTATATGTATATGTATATGTATATGTATATGTATATGTATATGTATATGTATATGTATATGTATGTGTATGTGTATGTGTATGTATATGTATATGTATGTATATGTATGAATATGTATGTTAGACAATGCACGGCCTTCAAGCCACACCTCCGTGCCCGTCGGAGTGGGGAGCGTGAGGTTTTTTCGTTACGGAATTTCTGGATTCGGTCCCCGCGCTCAAGGCCCTCGATAGAAGCTATGCAATAGCTTAAAAACTGTAAAAATATAGTTTTTCTTTTTCCATATACAACGTCAATTTCATAATATGTAAGGACCTACGAATAATAGGATACATTATTCGTAGGTAAGGACTTAGGTCCTTACCTACGAATAATGTTCGTAGGTAAGGACCTTCGCTTCACGTTCGCGAAGTCCCGGGTTCCAATCCTGGCCTTTACACAACAGACAAGAAATCATTCCTAACACAAGCAATTTAGTTTATCTGCGGCGGTTGCTAGTATTCTATAGATTTAGATAAAAAAATATTCACTTATCTCTACTACTTACCCGATGTTAGAAAGACTATTATTGCTGGCTGTAAGCGAGTCTTGTTTTCCTTGCGCCATAGCTGCGAGTTGACGGTCCAGCAAATTGTTCTGTTCTAACAACTGGCTCCATTGTCTCACGGCATTCTTCGAAGAGGATAGTTCTTGGCGAAGCTGCCTCTCATCTAGAGAATTTAGGCCGCTACGGAGAGAGCTGTCCAACCTATTAAAATAAATTGCTGTTAAAATCGTGAATGTTTGCAGCAGCATATTGTTTTGTTACATATGTATTAGAATGGAGTGAAGACATATCAACACGAGTAAATCTCATATACACAGATTCAGTATGTTAGTTAGTAGATTCCAGTCATTTATTCAACTTTAGATAGATCGCGTAATCACAGCGCATTCCAGAGTCAAATCTAATCTAAATCAATAGAAATAGTTAGCAAACTAATTGCTATAAAATTTCATAGTTAAGGAGTTTCATAAAAAGTCTAATTGTAAGTACATTAAAACATATGTTAAACACGTGTACCTATAAGCGTTAATTAAAAATCATCAATAGGTACCATATGAGTGTAAAATCGACCATTACACTAAAGATTAATCTTTATGTACAAAAAACTATAGTATGCGCTGCACTGAAGCGAAGCTATTGCGAATTAATAGTTTATTTAACGCGCGGGGCGTACCGCGCGAGTATTCCGCATCAGAGCGATCTTGATGAACATAGTAAGTACACAAAATAATATTAATGCCTTGGTTCCCTCCCCCCTCCCCTCCTCCCCTTCCTGTTGACTGATGGTTCTAATACTTGGTACACACCTTTAGTTCGGACAATAAGATAAGATAAAATAAGATAAGCCTTTATTGTACACCAATAAATCCAAGTACATGTACGGACAACATTATGAAAAATGTACAAATGGCAGCCTTATCGCTACAAGCGATCTCTTCCAGGCAACCTTTGGGTGGACATGTTTTAATTGTCTTAACAAAAATAACTTAAGTATGGGCAGTTATTAGTGTAGTCATAAACTGAAATATACATATACACAAATGTAAACAAAATTCAGTAGTAATTTATATAGACCTAAGTATATACCTACTTACATTAAATTTTTATAACATTTACATACACATATGTTACATATACACACAGCAAGTGCATACATACCTACACAAGACCACATGACAAAGTCCGTAAGGAACTCAGATCATGTTCCTCTATCATTTTTTAGAAAATGGCCGGTATTGTGTATACAATATAAATCAATAAAAAAGTTTGATTTGCTCTTAATACCTTAGTATTAAGATGATTTTGAGATTTTGTAGTCAAGAAAGTTCTGACGCTGACTATACCTAATAATTGCCCAAGAACCACATACCGCCATCTTACCTCTCAATATAATCATCAACGCTTTGAAGACTAGTAATAGATTGTGCTAGGTCATTGTCCATCATGAGGTCATCTGACGCCAAGCTAGACAGCGTATCCAGTGATGCTGTTCGCTCAGTGCCACCATTTCGTAAACTGCACACTGTGGAAACAAAAGAAAATAAAATAAAACTAATTAAATTTAACCAACTATGTAGTGAATTACATGATTTAAAAAAATGCTTTGGCGCGAAACACAATATGCTTTTGAAAACTTAAAGATTTAAAATTGGAATGATAGCGAACAACATCATTATTTTCGGCCAATGAATAAAAAAAGAAAAAAAATCACCTACAAACGCACCCACTGTTTATAGTAAGTATGAAATTAAGTAAAACTAAATTTTAATAAATCAGTTACGTGATAATATATGTAAAGTAGTATGAAAATTACCTTTGAATGAAATAAAACTAAACATAATATAATGACGACTATATAATAACATCTAACAATATTTTCAAATTAAAAAGTAAAATGTTATTTACCTACTTCAACTTCATAATAAACTAAACTTTTTTATAGCAACCTTCTTACGTTGGTGTCATTGGTTATTTTGGTCAGTTTTGGTTTTATGCAAAATGTATATCTTTCCTTATTAAGTACACCATTGAATTCCACGTTGAAAGGTACCTATTGCAATGTGTACCTACTTAGACATATTTTTAGAGTCAATACGTATCATGTTTATTGATTAGGTACCTTAAACGTATTTTTTAATTGATACAATATCATTGATAAGTACTTACATTTACGATTCCTTTGAACGAGGGGGCTGGACGTGACCTTGTCTTTTGGCCGGCGCAGGTGCTTGCTTGCTTCTGAGTCTACTTTACTTGGCGGACTGCGGTCTGTGTTCTCTACGACAATAATAAGTAATGAATTCATTAATATAATGTTTTTAGTAGAATGACCAAAGAGAGGTATTATTTGGTCCTCACAGGACGAACAGCTGCAACTATCAGAATTGTGCAAGCCAGACGCTTGTTGTAAAATATATCACCACCGACTCGCCGACTGAGAGATCGAGCCTTAGATATAGAGATATATCATCGGGAGTTTAACTAGTACAGGTACTCTCGATCTGAGCTCATGAGGGTAACTCATCAATAAATAGGTCTCAATGTAGTCGCTGTGTGCATAATGCGCAACATGCTAGGTACTGACTTTTGTAAGAACATGGTTTGACTATAAGCAGGCTATTGCAAGATGCATATCATAGTCGTCTATAGCATTGCTTTTCACGGAGTATATCGACAAGATGTACTCTGGTTACCTTTTATACCATAGAACTTGACAGTAGGAAAATGCAACTGGAAGCCATGTCTGGTTTATTTTTAAATTACAACTGAAGATTACTTACTTCTGAACAACAATGCTGGCTGGTCAGCTATTTCATCATCAAAGAAGTCACGTCCATCAGACAATGAAAGGGAGCCCGACGCATGTGTCGGTGTCCCCGGCGAGTCGGGAGATGGGTTCTTACTGCTTTTCTCCCCAATCCGTGGTGATTCACTAGGAAGATCAAATCATTTTTAATTCTTATATGTAGGAGGAAAGCCATATTAAAATAAATGAATATAACATTTGATATCAATTTGGTATGTATTGATAGAAATAAAAAAAAACACTTTACTGTTCCACATTCGCACAATTTCTCCAGTAAGTGAGTACAGTTACATTTACAAATTTGGAGAGTTTAAATCTTACATTTATTTCGTTTCTTATTAAACACGCGTTTATCTGAGCTCTGGTGAAGAAAACACTTTATGTGCACTCTAAGACAAACACTAAATCGGTACTAGTAGTGACCTAGATACTCCAGTTTAGTCGCCACAAGATATATTATGATGTTTATTGCCTCTTATCTGCTCTCAAGAAAAGATATCCATACATGTCATTCTACCAACACACTGTTTATTTTTAGGGCATGCACGTGTTTGAATGCAAGAGATTTTTTTCATTTTCTTGCACTAAAATCATCACATAGACACAAAAGATAAACATACGCTGTGAAAATCCAAGGACTTGTGGGACGTTTTCATCGTCTTACTGTATAAAGAATTTAGTTTTTTCTTATACCACTGAGATAGCAGACAAGGCACACGGCCCACCTGATGGAAAGTGGTTACCGTGGCCTATGAATGTGTACAACACCAGGTTAGTCACACTTGTGCTGCCGACCCTGTTAACACAGAGAGTTTCTGTGCCGTCAGCATAGAAGACAGAGCAGGAATAATAATAGCCTTTGGTCTTCCCACTGACAGCAAGAAAACTCTCCAGTGAGCTCTAGTAAGTAAATTTAGTTTTACATTCGGAAAAATATACGTACATGACTTCCTGAACGGGCAGCAGAGCTTCACCGTCAATACCATCGTAGTCTTCAAGAACTGGCTCTGGTGACCTAGTTTTTGTGTTCGCCGTTTGATACGCTGAACTAATCGATGGAGCATCTCTTTCTACATGTAATTCATTATTAGAATCACTAGTACTAGTGGAAGATATCAAGCTGTCAGCGGGTGATGTTTCATCGTCCAACATGCTTTGAGTGGAAGTTTCTAAAGCCGACAAATCGAACTTTGACTCTTCTAGCGTCAATGTTAAGTTGTGATGGTCACCGCTTTGGTTTGTGCAGGTACTTGTTGTACTGTAGTTTGAACTTGTCATTGAGGCTGTGAACGAGACAGTTTTTAAGTAATAGTTCGATTATGTTCATGTGGAGTGAAATAAATGGCCGCTGCTCTAATAGTGGCCGTATCGGTATATGATTACGGTTGACAGTACGAGCTATCTAATAATGTTAGTAATGGAACTCCAGGAGAACTAAAGTCCTGGCACAAGAGAACCCGGCTTAGTTTAATTTAATTTCCAATCAAACCCGAATTAAAAATTGAGTGTCTCGAATATAAATATTGGCTCTTAGACCTGATTTTTCTAATCCCCCAGAATCAATTTTCAACTTTTTTACTTTTTTAAAATAAAAGCCCTTATTATAAAATATGAAAATAAAGGTTTTTAAAATGAGTCATTTCGTTGAACAGAATCCGTGAAACTGATAGTTACGATCTCGAAAAGCAAACATTGTAATAAATATTATGTACTCTTTACCCATATCGGACTTTACAGTTATTCTGAAGTATTCCGCACAGATGCTGTTTGAATTATCTATTTATGATGTAAAGGCCTATTACTACTATTGCTTACCCATCATATTGCTACGTAATGAATCATGTTGGCTCAACGTCAGCGACTTCATGAGCAATGGATGTGGCACCGGAGGCTCATCCACGATCACGATCATTTTCTTCGGTATCTCCGGCTCTATGACCTTCAATGGCTCTTTGTTATCTACTAGTTTGGACTTCTCATCCTCGCAGCTCGACACGCTTAGTGCTAAGGACACGTCGTCTTGTGATCTGTGGGAGTTATAAATTCGGCTAAAGATTTAATAAGCCAACTCAAACGTTCCTATGCATCGTGCTCCTTAATATACACCTCTTGGACAAAATATCCTACTTAAAGGTACTCGTACTAATAATATAAATGTGGAAGTTGAAATACATCGATGCATGTTTGTTACTCTTTGACAATTTTGTGCAGTGTTATATTACAGTCCAGAATAGTCATTATGTTACTTTTCACTGGGAATTCAGGGGACTGCCTTGCAGGTACGGGATCAGTATTTTAAGGAAACGTCTGATAATATTCAGTTAAGTTTGTCGGAGAATTTTTATCATGTATTTCAACTCCACTTTCTACATATATATCTACTTGAAGACGAGGTAAATCTTCACACCCGAAAAAGTAATATGTATGAGTAATACCTAATCTACTAGGTGTTGTATTATATTATTATTATCTTTCCCTTTTCTTTCTTTCATTGTTACGCTTTTGGCGCGGAGAAAGTAGGCCCTTCTTAAAACTGAAAGTCAACACTGTTCTATAGCTATCATTCAAATTCACACTTTTGTTTTCGTTAATATATTCTAAATTAGTGTTTTAATTAGCAGTTAAGTATTAAGTATGTAAATAATAATTACTTATTACATTTTCATAAAAATAACCAACATTTTTGAAGAATATTTTGATTTTATTTTGAGTCTTTACTCATATAGGTACTTAACTGATAGAATAGGGAAAGGTATCATTCAGAGCGTCAGTTATGGTTTTATTTCAGTTTGGAACGCTAAGTCGATGAGTATACCTAGCCAAGAAGATTATTTTGTCAATTTTAAACATAAACAACACAAACACCGAATTTTAAACTGTATGTGTTGTATGAAATTCATCGCTTAACCTATAATAAATGATATTAGATATTGGAAAAAAGGATTATCCTGTAGTGTTATTTATTTATTCATGGATCTATTGATAAATAGATCCATAAATAAAAAATAAATTATCATGCACTCATATAACCTTATAAAATATAGATACCTACTTAATAAGAAATTTAAAAAAATAATAGTAGTAGTATTTTTTTTTAATATATCCACTGAACCCACATACCTAGCTAATTTACAATTTTATAATAGGAGTTCATAGATGTTTACCTCGTAGCCATGGCTTCTCCCGCGGCGTGGCTCTGCCAAGCGCTGCTGTTGCCGAAGTGGCTCTCCTCACTCTTGCATGACGGACTGGACTCCTTGCTGGAGTTTAACGTTATAGGAGACACCACGCCGCTCGATGACTTTATGAAGGAATTCTGCAAATTTAAAAAAAGAATAATAAAGATTATTATATCAGCATATCAGCTTGGATCAAAAAATATAGATGACAAAATATTGTTGAAAGAAAGAAAGAAACATTTACTTTTATTGCATTCATAAAATACAAAGTGTATTGAAAAAATCCTTCATGAACAAATACAAGATTTAATCAATTCTAAACACAGATTTTTTGGGTTTCATACAGACTTTTGGGTGTTTGGGTGTATGGAACCCCACCAAGATCTTTACGCTCAAGTCAATCCCACCTTTAAGCCAGTATGCTGATTAATGAACGATACTCTGGTGCAGGTTTTACTCTCAGCGTTGGGTCAGACGGCAATAACTTCCGTAAAAGTCAAGGTAATCCAATCCAAAAAGAGAGAGGACTCCGAGTTCCAAAGCTAGACACGACCGAGATTGATGATTCAAGTTACGAATTTAATTTGGTTCTACCTACAAATGTTATTAGGTACTGATATTACTAAAACAGGTACATAGTTTGATACTTACTTGTTTGTTAAGTTTTTCCGGCTGCGCCCTATCCAGTACAAACTTCTCCTCATCAAAGTTCGTCTGTATCAAAGTAGGTCGGGTTCTATTCCTGTACCTCTCCAACGTAGACATAGGGGAACTTTGTCGCTGTGAGTCCGTCACTGGCATCGCTTTCGGCAGTATAGGTGAAGGTGGTTTGTAGGTGGGTGCCGGTATGACTTCATACTCAGGACTTTGCTCGTCTTCGAAGGAACTTGGTAGCTTTGGTAGAGGAATCACTGCGTGTCCTGTCACTACAGCGTCATCTGTGAAGCACAAAATAGAATATAGGTATCATAGTTAAGTCATAAATATAGACCAAGTGTGAAATTAATGAAAGGAAGACATAGTTATACGAATACTTGATCGCTGTCTGTTTACACTGCCAGTGAGACTCTCTAGAAATAGAGAGGTTATTGGGTAAATTTTTAATAAAGAAAAGTGAGTGGGACGTTTGGATCCACTATTGACTGACTTATCTGCACTTCCTCTGATGACATGCTTTCCACAGTGCAGCGTTTCGGGCTGTAGCTTAAGTTGTATCGTGGTAAGAAGTTCTTATATGTATGTAAGAGTATAATGTTCTTACCCATTATGTCTAAATCAACAACTTGCAGCTCTCTTAGATGGAAACTGTGCGCCGTGCGCATGACCATCTCTAGGTTGCGTGGACGACGACGCGCTCTCGGGGAGCCTTCACCCGCTCCGCCTTCTCCACCAGTCCATACGCCGGAGTCTGTCGAAACTGCCGACGTTGCGCCTGTAATTATGTGAACATTACATGGAGATAGGAAACGACAGTATTTCTGTCTCTAATGAGCAATTCGTCTGGGGAAGTATCTCTGTCCTACAGAATATCGCGGCTATTATATCCTCGTTTTGTGTTACCGGAAATGAGTAGTGTGGCTACTGGAGAGATTTTGTGCTGTCAGTAGGAAGATCAAAGGCTTGACCTGCCTCATCTTCTACACTGACGGCACAGAAACTCTTTCGGGTCGGTGTCAAAGTGTGACTCCACTGGTGTGGCATACGTCCATAGGCAACGGTAACCAATTTCCATCAGGTGGGCCGTGAGCTTGTTTGCCGCCTAAGTGGTATAAAATAATTTGAATACTTTTGTTCTGTCTTTTTTCTGTGCGTAAACTCCTTCAATCCGCAATGAGGTGAGTTGGTCGGTTTGACTAAAATCACACGGTGTTTCGTCGCATCGGTATTTGTGACCGATAAAGAATACCTCAAGAGACCCCGAACTGGCTGTGGGCACTGACATTGGCGACCCCGAAGGGTTGCTAGGGAACAAAATCCCTCTCTACTACAAAGAGACACGCGCGGAAACATGTCTCTCCGCCACATCGGATTTACTAGAGTGGCGAGGATAAAATGAGGGTGATGGCAATAAGGGTAATAAAGAAATTTCTTATTGTAACAAGATATCAGCTTAAAGTAAATGCATTATGATTTGCCTTTGCCCACGAAAGAGTTAATCAAGTTTATAAGCATTATTTCATTGTCAGTGCGTGTAATGTTATGTCAACAATAGAAATAATAGCAATCCTTATTATAATTTAATTAATCACTTTCAAAAGAATTATTTATTTATGCATAGTTATAACGATAAGACTAAGTATACAATACATAATTCATTACAATTTATAGTATTGCGACGATTTGAAGTGTTTTGTAAGTTCACGCATTACAACGAAAGGGTTCGAGTTCGCTAAGAGCTTAGCTATCTATAGGCATTAATCATCGCCAGCATAATATATCTTCCATACGTATAAGTATAATTGTACATTGGTGAGGTTTTTTGGGGTGGACGCTAAAACTACAGAACGGATTTTGAGGCGCTTTTTTATTTAGAAAGGTCTTGGTTAGACTTCAAATCTTACGTTTGTTTGACTGCAATCGAACCGCTAAGCAGCGGTGACCGCTCAAACATGTTTATTAAATGAAAATAATTCAGTGATTTCCACGCGGCCGGGAAAAAAAAATCAAAATGCGTCAGCTGGTGCTTCAGATTTATTTTCACTGGTTCACGTCACCAGCTAACGCATTTTCTACCTAGGTATAGGCAGCTAACAATTTTTTTCCTTCAAAGTATTGGCTTAACTGTATTTCAGCCAAATTTCATCAATTCAGTTAGATTCAAAATGAGTGACGATTTGAATTCTTTGTACAACTTAACGTCACCAGCATAGCTGGGCACCGTTAATCAAGTAGTTAACTTTGTTAATAGTTCATCGCTTACTATAAAAGTTAACTTCGTTAAAAGTTAATGCATTACTTTTCAGAAAATTTAACGCAAGTTAATGTTAATCCATTAACACACGTTCTTCTAAAACAGTTGCTGGAAATTAACAAGTGGATTAGAAATAAGAACCGGCTAGGTGCTAGTCAGACTTACGCAGGAAGGATATCGTACCTTTAACTAGCCCGTCTTGCTTTCATTTGATTCAATTACTTATTTTTGAAGTGAATATGCTGTTGAGTGTGCGGCCAATTAAGCTAGCTGACTGTGCAGCTAGCTTAATTGACCGCCCACTCAACAGCTACCCTCTTTACCTTAGAAAAGAGTGAACCTGTCAATAACTTCTTGTTTCTTTTTAGGTGGTTATAAAAAAAGATCCACGGAGGCTAATGTGGGATCTCCGCTCTACTCCCTGTCGCTGGCTTGTGGGCCAATAGGGCACCACCCCAGAATAAGACAGAAAGATATACAGACTACAGGTAACACATATATAAATTTCATAATTTACAGTGGTTACTCGTGCATCTAATAAATTCTTTATTACTGAATACACATTATTTCGTGTATTACGTTTTGTGCTGACGCATACGAAATGCTTCGTTGATTTGTACTCGTTTAGACGTCTTATTAATTCGATACGCAAGAATGAATTTATTCAAGGCAGTATTCTGTATGCACGCGTTCGTATCATGTGTGGTTTTCGTTTTACTGACATAATCGTAAATATTTAGACAAAGGAGCTAAGACAAAAGGGTGAAATTTATTTCTTCCGTCTGAGATATTAATTAAAATGATGTCAAAATCAGAATAGATACCTACAGATCTCGATCAAAATAGAGACACTCACCAAAGGAAGATAGCACAAGTTATCTACGTTGAGCAGATCCCATTGGAGCTGGAAGATGATTTAGGAAACAAGGGCCATAGGAGAGACTGAACCTTCAGAGTGATCTCTTCTTGTGCCAGCACTTAAGTAATCACATTAGTTTTTTTCATAATAGAACTATCAGCAACGTGGTCCACACACACACTAATATTCTCGTTAACCCCTCCAACGCTAAATTACCTAATTTATGTAAGGATAGAGTGGGTTTTCGGCAGTGGGGATTGCCACTGCAACCTCACAATAGCAACTAGAGCTCTTCACTCATTTTTAATATTTGAATATTAGGTATGCGGAAATTTACGCGAGTGTTACCATTACATTACAATTTACTTTTATCAGATTACATCGCGATTAATTTTGTACGTAAACTTTCGCTGTCGTTACGATTTCTCTACGTACCTAGCTATGGTCTGAGTAGACCACGGGTGGATACAACAGGGTATGCCATTCAACAATAGTAGAGCCTTTAGTGAAGCGGTTATCTTTGAGTGTTTAGACAAAGTTTGGTTAGGAGATATAATAACTAGCACGCCCCTTGGACCTTTGATATTATATTAAAGCAGCACCAAGGGTACGGCGATAAAGGTGCATAAGTTATTTTAGTGCTAAGAGAGCCCCTTATATTAATTGTAAACGGATGAGGAACAAATTTTCTTTAAGATCATATAATACCGGTTCTTACTGTTCTTTGCATCTCAAAGTCTTACAGATAACTATTGAATGGAAATAAGAGTCGGTTATATGAAGCAAACTGCTGAAAAAATGCACGGACAGCAACTACACACAGTCGAAATGAATGTACTGCATTGGACGGGCGGTACCTCATGTCTGGACCGAATACATAGTAAGAATCGGCACTTTAGAAGTAATTCCAACAACGAATAAAATAAAAGAAAGCAGACTTCAAAAGAACGGCTCCATAATGTGATGAAATTATTTTGTTTGAGAGCTTCCGCTTCAAGACGGTTTAATTTCGATAGGAAAATAAAAGAGCAGATCCCAATTCCTAAGACAACCCAGAACAGAGCGTTCTGACGCTGTTATATAAGAAGACCCAACCCCATAATACTTATGGGACTACAGAATGGAAGAGGAAGAAGACGGTAAAGTTGAATTAGCCAATAGCCTAGCGGATTCTGGGTAGGATACAAGTACCGTTATATTGAGTAGGTACTTATTCAAGTACTTATGATGTTCATATTATGTATTTATTCGATTTCATACGGAAAGAGTAGTGTGCAATAGTCTAGGTTTTTTATAAAACAATACGGATGTCCGTGTTGCTCAATATTTTAGGTCTAATAAATCCAACAACTGGTTGCTATGTTTTGATATTGCCACTGGGTTGTGGAGGTCAGATGGCAGTCGCTTCACGGTTAAATCAGCTAAAGCTTCGGATGCGGCTGCGCTAAGATAAACAATGAAAAGAAGAAAATTCGGGACATTCTCCACAATACTGTCTAGTGATTTCGAAATGTGATTTCATTTAAATCTTATAACAATATAATGAGATTTGATGGTACTCCAGCTGGGTTTTACTACGATATTTGGGGCCTAAGGTAACCCCGGTGGGGTAACCTAGTTGGTGGATCAGTTGACCGAAGGACCCATTACTGGGTCGGATGGTTAATCACCCATCATTCTCAATTATTATTGACCAAATTAACATTACAAAGTAAATTAACATTATACATGCGGGCCCCCGGCTCTAGGCGAAAGTAGCCGGGATCAACAGGTCTGACAACGAACAATGAGCTTTGAACAAAATGAGGAGTTTGCATGAATGAGGCAAACGTACGTATTACATGAATAATTAATTCAATCAGTCAAATGCGTGAATGTCACAGAAACGATACATCATGCTAATAAATATTTGCACTGAGCAGAAAACAAACTCACGACATCTGTCTTTGCAGTTGTGTTTGAACGTTCTACCGTTACGCTAAGTGCCATGTAGGGTCGCATTCCTAATACGAATTTTATACTGCACTACGATTATAATTATCTAGAACTAAAGAGTTTTAATGGATGTGTGTGATGTAAGAATATAATGACTTTTTTGCTAAGTTTAATACAAAATTTACCAGATGCTTCCCTTTTATTGTTTCAATGATCTCTCCAATTATATATGTTCTTTATGTGGGTACAGTCAGCTATAATAGTTGCTCAACCAACAAATGAAAGGTCTTTACATTAAAACATATTATCAATAAATAAATGAACAATCGTTTTAGTTATAGGACAAGGTTTTACATTTTGAATATTATTTCATGAAAGGTTTTACAATCAAGGTTATCTGTAAGTGACTTTTCTAGTAGACCGTACCTACTTGGGTATACTGATTACAGAAAATAATAAAATTTTCTTACCTTCCCTCCATCCATCGGATACACCCGATTTCCTAGAATTATTCACCACCTGAAGACAAGACATTATTAGATTTATTAACCACTTTCACTACACTTTCACAATGTACACAAAAACAAAATTATTGACCATGTCTTCCTATACGAAGTGCATATCTGTGAATGGCCGATCCCTATGTTACCGTAACAGATGTCGAAATGGCCTGTATTCGCGATCTTAGAACACTTCAAAAATAAACTTGACTTCAAGCACGAGAGATAAACCACATGGAACAAATCTTAAGATATATCATATACTTTCTTAAAACTAACTAGGTATGAAATGTGATTATTTTATCTACTTCTTACTTTTAATTGAAATAGGAATAATAAAATGGCTGAAGCACACGTCTTGTCACGGTCTAGAACGAGGGGAAAATGTTCGTATAATTAATTTGCTTTTTAAACGCGATATGGCAAAACATATTATGTATGCAAGAGTATGTGTGTTAACTTTGAACAATTATTATGCAAGTAGTAAATGTGCATTTTTTAGGAAGTCAATTATTTGAAGTTTACTTTTACACGTGACTTCTTACGCGCAGACGCAGTCGAAGTCGTGGATATTCAATCAACGTTTGCCTTTCTCCAGATTCCAAGAGATGTATCTTGTTATCCAATAAATGGAATAGATTCACATTGTTTAAAAAAAATACTGTATGGTTCAAACGATTAGAACCCGGATATTTAGTATTCTGTGCTTAGGCTTAGGTTTTGTATTACCACAGAATCAATAATACTTACTTAGGTTTTGTAAAAGCTGCCGTATTGTTAAGCTCTGTTTACACTTACTACAGTAAAATACGAAATAGGTATAGTTGAAAACTTGCGAATAAAAATATTTTTTCAAAAAATTAAATCTACAGTTGCCCAATCTCATGTGTGTCTACGCTAGATGCACAGTGCAACGGTGATATTTTAAGCACACGGCGACCGGCATCCGACACGACAAGGCTGAAATAGACGACTTCTGACCTACTTCCTACAATAAGGGAAAACGTTTCTTAATTATAATTTTTTAAAGACGATTATTGCTTGTTAAGACTCTTATATAATTCATGAAATACTTTACAACTATTAAAAAATGTAACTGGCGTCAGCATCATTTTAATGTTTTATGGTTTTGGGGTGCATTGGTTTTTATGATAATTCTAAAAAACTACTACGAAGTAATTATTTATTTTCGGTGACAGGTTGTGAAATTTATTATCTTCATTAGGTTATATCATAAAGTGAACCTTGTTAGGTGTAGGTAGGTGTAGGGTAATCTTTGAAATTACTTATATATAACTGATGAAGAATTCTTTCACCAAACGAAAGCTACATTAGGTATTCCTAAATGCATTCAAGGAATTTTTGTCTTCCCTCCCAAACCAAATCGGAGGCGGAAGCTAGTTATCAATAAAAAAATTATGAAAGAAACTGATGGAAGCGTAATATGGTTGAAATAATGCAAATAAATTTCCGCTTAGTGCTACCTACATAATTATATTATAGTCATGTCCGTGTTTAGTTTTTTTTCTAGCCACAAGCACAATATTGGATATTATTCAAGTTATACTATTAAATCATCTGGATATTTCAACAACACTCACACATCTAACGTTATTAACGTGCACAAAAGTTAAAATCACAAGGTTGTGTTGTGCACTAGAAAATGAAGCAGTGAATATTTTTTCAATATCTCTTAAAAATTTCATAATACAAGGTTGACCATGATTTTAGTATATAAGTAAGAGTTTTTCACTTCAGAAACCGCTCATAAAGTAAAATGATTCTGAAGCCGACCACATAACAAAATAAACAATCTGTAGCTAATCTTGTATGACGTCAGTCGTCGGTTACGGTTCAAAGGTCAAGTGACGGGAGTTTAACACTTTTTACCCATCCAACGCCGCTAAAGAAGTTTTCACTTCAAAAATTATTAAGTTACCTGTTTGGTGGTCTTCGCGTCAATATTCTTGACGGCAGGGTACTGCGGCCTTGGCAGCTGTGTGGTTTGGAAGGTGTATTTCCCGGGAAGTCTCGCTGGTTCGGGCTGCACTTTCGACACGGGGGCACGAGTAGGAGCTTGGTCGATTCGTACATTCTTTTGTCGACCATCCTGATAAAATTAAGACATAAGTAAGTAACTTATGGTCTAATAATCCTGTCACTCGCAGTGAGTTAACTCGAATAGGGTTTAACTACGAGCAGATAGATATTGTAACATATTTCTATAAGATCTCCAACTATACTTACATAGAAATATATGCCTAATAATATAATTATATAAAGTGGTCAAATTCTTCTCAACAGATCAAACCGGCAACGTGTTAAAAGTTTATGATAAATCAAACAATGTAAACAATTCAAATACTTAGTTCTTTACCAACTGGACACGAGAGATTGGACCCCGGCGTGTTCAGTTGGTGAAACTCAAAATTAAATCATTTAGCTAAGCCGGGTTGGAAGTTTCTTAAGCCTGAGACATGAAATGGCTAACAGACATGTTAGCCAAACATAATAACGATTAAGTAATAGTTTTGATTACAAAAACACCAGCTGTGTTGCTTTCTCTATTTTTCGTGCTCTAATAAAGTCTAATCTCTCTCTAATTGTCGGCTACAGGTAGTAACCACACTGTGTTCAAATTTGGAACCATATATATATATTTCGGAAGGACTTAGTGTGAATTAGTGCTTTCCTTGTCGTTATAATAAATAAGACAGAACTATTTATTGTTGCGAATCAGGAAACAGTCCATTCTGTTAAAGGAAAAGGAGTATTACCTATTGTAGACTGCAGCCATGTAATAATGAATCTACTTTCTGGGTAAATAGGTTTTTAGTTAAACTGGAAACTGATTCACTAACATCTTTGATTTGGAAGACAAAATTGATCAAATATTAATGATCAATCAATTAATGTAGCTTCTACATCATGTCATATCTATAGCTAAATATAAATACTTAGTTGCACTGGTATTCGCTGCCTGGAAGAGACATTCAATATACTTTGTATAAAGAAAGTATTACCATCAACTGGATTGTTGTAACCACAATAATGTGAGAAATGTATTAAGGGCCTCAAGCAGCAGAACCCACTCTACGCAACAAAGACAGTCCGTGCAGTTCTCATAAATGTAAAATGGAAGTGAATACCATTTCATATGTATTACGAATACCGGCGTAATTTATTTAAATACAAATTTTGTGAGTAAGTTTTCGTCTTTGGCTCATCGGTCTTAGTTACAGAGTAAAATATTCTTAAGGTTGTTTTACTTTATATGAATATTTTAAGTGTTCCAAATCTATTGCGAATTAGACGTCTGTATTAAAAAAAGAACTTTTTGGTATATTTGTTCGCAATCGACGCAAAGGCTAGTAAACGAATTTTCATGGTATTATTTATCAAAAAGTTTTGGTTGGACTTAAAATCTGCTGAATTACAATATATTGAGTATATTCGGAGATTTGACCAGAAATCGCAGTAGCGGAGATCCAAGCAGGCGGATCTGCAGGCATCAGCTAGTAACTAATAAAGAATCATCTAGTATCTTACTTGTTACGCCAAGATTATCTCATTCATTTCTTATGCCAATTTATAATTGCATTCATTATGATGTACGCGTCTGTAACCATGTTTGTTACCAAACAATTACTAAACATTCTTTCAGGAATAACTTGAGTAAACTACAGACTGTGTAACTGATAGAGTTTACAGAGCGAACAAATATTAATGACAATGAATCTTCAGATATTTATTTGTGTACTATTTATTACGGTATAATTGTTCGGTAGTTGGAAATTTCTTGAGCGATTACACCGGACTTATTGTTAGCTATTTAGCTACGCGTCGTCTTTTGGGAAGAAGACTGGTATGGGTTTGGTATTGCGATTGGCAAGCATTAAACAGGTGGCCAATCGTAATGCTTAGATTTCTCGTGACGAATATGAATATTTATTGAGCTTTGGTCACTGATCTCTGCGCCTACTCTTCTTTGTATGTGTATTGTGCATGCGTAGCACGGCGCGTAGATACAAAGGCTACGCAGGCGCTGGTCGAAACAACAATATAACTGCATGCTTTTATTTATTCCTCTATTTATTTTATAGCTCTAAAGTATTAATATTACGTGGTGAGCCGCAAGTGACTTGACATGGCTGTAAAAAGCTATCGTTTATATCGCTTTATAGAAGATACTATCCTATACAGGGTGTATTTTTGAAACGGGGCACTAAGGGCAAGTACCTTAACCGTTGCAGTTACAGCAAAACGTTCTTAGAAGACCTTCCCTAACTTTTTGACATATTTTGAACTGCATTCACAGATTTTGTAAAAAACTTACAGTTGGCAAAAAAAAAATGCAAAAAGTCCAAAATTTTTTTTTTATGCCAATCTATTCTATTTCATGTGGGGATCAAAAACTCTATGAGACCATTTTAGCTTTCAGTACTAGGAAAGACAGAAATCGCCAAAAACGTTTCCCATACATTTCGGCAACAGAAACAAATTTCTACGATGGTCTAACTTTTTGTTATGGCCAGGAAGTGGGTAGAATTGACTGTAAAGTAAATAAAAAGAATTTTTACCCTCAAATTTCGAATTTGATTCGAAAATCTGTGTGTTATTCTTAGTTTCAGCTGAGAAACTTCGTATGAGTTATTAATTAAGGATTTTCGCTAAAATGTCTTCTAATCGTGAAAAAATTGCCTTATTAGAAGCGTATTTTGTCAATAATCGAAATGCGGGAGCTGCATTAGTGTGGTACCGCAATAAGTATCCGTTGCGGCATGTGCCAACAAGAAAGGTTATTACAAATCTTTTGAAAAACCTGGAATTGCAGGGTTCTTTCAAAAGAAAGCGGTAGCCTCGTGTGGACATGGACACGGAGATTGCGGTTCTAACTTATGTCGAAGCATATCCAGAGGTATCGTCCAGGCAAGTCGCCCTTGAAGTAGGTGTATCCCACTCCCTTGTGATAAAGATATGGAAGAAATACGGCTACAAGTGCTATCGATATGGGCGCATAGTTCAAGTGTTACATCCGGGTGATGATGTTCGAAGGCTTACTTTTTGCAGATGGCTAAGAGGAAAAATAAGCAGAGATCATGAATTTTTAAATTACATACTGTGGTCAGACGAAACGAATTTTTCCAATAACGGTATGTACAACAGAAAAAATCACCACTATTGGTCCAAAGAAAATCCACTAAGAGTTACGGCAAGTCATAATCAGGTTCGCTTCTCATTCAACTGTTGGTGTGGTATAATGTCCAATCGAGTCATAATGGTGGAATTTTATGAAGGGAAACTGAATTCTGCCATGTATAATGAAGTCATTTTACACCATCTTGAAAACGAGATGGACGAATGGCCCCTGTCAGAATTGCGAAAAGTTCATTTTCAACAAGATGGTGCTCCGCCACATAACAGTCACCTTTCACGTTCCAATTTGAGCCGCCTATTCGGTACACAGTGGATAGGTACACATGGTCCAACACAGTGGCCACCTCGTAGCCCCGATCTAACACCACTTGATTTTTTTTTATGGGGCTTCGTGAAAAACGAGGTGTATAAGACGACGTACGCCAGTGTTCAAGAGCTCAAGGATGCATTAATGACCATTTTACGTAATATTCATCCCAGAACATTATTAGCCGCCATTCGTTCAGTGCGAAAAAGGATAGACTTATGTATTCGTGAAAATGGAAATCATTTTGAGCAATTTATTTCATAAACCAATTTCTTAAATGTTTAAATGATTTTTTTTTATTTAAAAAGTTCAAAATTTTACCTGACCTATGAGTTTCGAGTTGATTTATCATATTTCCGTACGAAATGTATGGGAAAGGTCTTTGGCGATTTCTGTCTTTTCTAGTACTGAAAGCTAAAATGGTCCCATAGAGTTTTTTGATCCCCACATGAAATTGAATCGATTGGCATAAAAAAAAAATTTGAACTTTTTGCATTTTTTTTTGCTAACTGTAAGTTTTTTACAAAATCTGTGAATGCAGTTCAAAATGTCCCAAAAAGTTAGGGAAGGTCTTTTAAGAACGTTTTGCTGTAACTGCAACGGTTAAGGTACTTGCCCTTACTGCCCCGTTCCAAAAATACACCCTGTATAGTGTAATTTCTCACCTGTGTTGGAAACTGTTGAGTCTGATATGTCAAAATGACGGTTTGTTTGGTGACGGTCTTTGGTACGCCGGCGGCATCAATGATAGTAGTAGCTCCTGTAGACGACACCTGTGTCGCAAGTGGGTGCTGGTACCCTGGACTTGAAGCTTTCTTATCTGAAATATGTAAAGGGTAGTTTAGTACAGGTACTCCGCTTGTAGATAATCAAATTGAATTTTTATATGTAGGACGCGTGAACATGATTTCAACTTGCCTGATGGTCTAATGGTAAAATAAAGGGGAAGATAAAGTTGAAGGTATTTTGTAGGTGTAGGATAGGATATAAATAATGTTACAGTGTTGGCCCTCAGGTTGACGGCTTCATCAGATGATTTTTCACCCCGCTTACAGGACCCTGGATTGTAGGGAGATCACACACTTGTGCTGGTAAAGGCACGATGGTGTAGATTTACATGTGTATATATTTAGTTCTTTTTTTTACGTGCGGGAATTCCCCACGGATACCCCCCCCCCCTCCGGAGCCGGATGGGGGGGGGGGTATCCGTGGGGATTTTATATTTATACAGTGCTGAAAGGGTCCTCGCTTCCAGGATCCACGGTGGCGATCCGGCCAGGAGACTCACCGCTTCAAAGTATATCGTGCGGTACCCCCTGATGGTCCTGGAGGCCTCTGACTATAGACTCTGCCTTGGCAACTGTTTAGTCATATGTAAAGCTGGTAGCTCAGACAAGTACAAAAATTGATCAATTTAATTGAATATGCAATAGGTCACATGTCTGCAAATAGAAATGTGACCTTTTCGAAATTGCATATTCAATTATTTTACTATTTTGATTACAAAAAACGTAATTAACAACTCTTTGGGAAACGAAAACCAAAGACGAATATTATCTATCCATTAAATGTAAGCTTTAATTGCAGGTAAATAAGTGTACCTACTACGTAATATTTTACCTACTCGGAACGGTGGAATGAATCCAATGTTTAGGGTTAGACCACAGGGATATCTCGGTGTGAAATTTTAAGTTCGCGGTTCATATTGCGCCCCACTGGTAGTGGTAGTGGATTTAGGTACATTTTTCAAGACAGACAGTCCATAAGTACAAACCATCCTCATGTAAGCGTCATGCGGGTGTGCGGTATCATATGGAAGTAGACGTGCAATGTGGACTAGCCAGATCCGGCTGTCACGGTTAGCCCGCAAGTGTATTGACGACTTTATGATGTATGAGCAATTAAAGAGTTACCCAACCTCTAAAAAAGAAATCCGTAAACCCTTTGACTATTTTTATATTTATTATTTATTGATACAATATACAATTACTGAGCCTGAACTAAGTTTCTAGCTGGAGTTTTCTCAGGTGGTCCTTTTGATAAACTAGTAATTTTTTGACGTTTTAAATACCCTTTACTTTTAATGGCTTACACAGAATAAATGATTTTTTACTTTGACTAGGACTTAGAATAAAAATGTCGCTGCTAGATTTCAATGTGCGGCCTAACCCTGAGTGCTTGGCTTTCAAATAAAGCGCTTGCTCTAATCAGATTACGTGTTACTACGTAGTAACTAATTTGTATTAGGCATGCTTCAGTAGATTAACAAATATGGCCACGTAACTATCTGATCAGGTTTCCTAACACTTTAATGACTTTGTTAGGGAGGTACAGTCAACTAGAATTAAAAATTATAAATTGTATTTGAATAAAAAATTAACTATAATTTAGAACCTCCTAATATAATTTTCTAGTGTCAAATACTACTAATTTGGAAATAATCATTTACTTTTGACGTTGACTGTTTGTCGTTAGTTAGGTGTCAATTAGGTTAAGCTACAAGTGCTTTTTCTGTTCCAAACGTAGCGAAAGTAAGTAGGTATGTAGATACATCCGCTCCTCCGAGTAGAATATCAACAGCAGCATTAGACAGCGCTGTGTAGAATCTTCTTCATCCTAGCATTAATCCCAATCGGAGTCTAAGGTCTGCTTTTTACCCTACTGCTAAGAAGCATTATGTTTTTTTGCGCGTATTTTGTTTCAGTGTAACAGCGAATTTGGCTAATATTTTCGATATTTCTCCGTGTAGCGACTGCCAACGTTGTATAGGTACAATGTCCTAGAACATGTATATTACCTGTTCCATTATTATTGAAGGCCGTTTCCTTATCCTTATGCGTGGCTCCGAAGGCCTGCTCCGCAGCCACGCTCACGTCCGCCACCTTCGCCGTCTTCGCGTGCGGCTGCCTGAAACCGAACCTACCGAATGAGATAATACTTAGATATTATAATATTTATAAAGAAATAGCAAAGCGTCTAATAGAAGCTACTAGTGGCCAGAGATATTATATGCTAGGTTTATTCCTTATGCAGAGAATTGTCATTGCGTGTCATTCAATGTAGTGATGCCACTGGCCTTTTGAGTGGCTTGAAGGGTGGCGGCATTGACCTTAAGCGTTGAATTCCAATGGATGTAAGTGGATGGGTGGAAAGGAAACTATTATACGTAAGTATCTTTACAGAGTCTGTAGTTAAATTAGCCTGTGTTTATAAAATTAAAATACTAAATTAAGTTAAATTTTAACTAGTCTAGAAACATATAATTAATATGCGCTATGCTATGCAGAGGGCGCTCTGCAAAACCGTAATCGAAGCATCTAAGTATGTTTGTTCTTTATGAAGACTTAGGTGTACTAATTTTGATGAATAACTACAGAAATATCCTTCTACCTACCTTATTTATAATTTATTACCTTGCTTTATATATAATATGAAGTAATATAATTGGTTTACCAAGTAACATTCTAAGAAATTAAGAATTGAACTTAGTTGCTTATACTGTTGATTGATGGCACTTGGTGGAACTTGCTACACATCTTCAATGAAAAACACTTGTACCATTCCACATTATTATATATACATGTTGTACATGTAACCCAAAAAACATGTATCAACCTTTGATAATGCCGTACGGCAAAACCGGTCAGGAATTTAATAAATAATGTAAAATAGTATAAGTGTTTTTCATTGAAGATGAACTTAGTTATCTAACTCCTACATAAAACTTTATAGCAAAGAACTTTTCGTGGAGATCATGCCGTTGCTATTACAAATTTTATATATTTATCTATGTGGGTATTATTCTATCCGTACTATCACGTCTGTGAATATATGCGTAAATGTAAATAAACAATATAATAAAATTATTTTACCTAATAATAATAAACGGCTCTCCTCGGCAGCCGGTCTAAACGTTTTTAAACCCTTCTAGGTAGGACTCGTTTGTAGACCGACTACATGATATTCTATTGTAAAAAAGAGAGATTTTTAACTAATCACAAGTATTACCTGGTCGATCGTAAAGGTTGTCCCGCAGTTTCCTTTCGAGGTCTAGCGAGAGGCGTGGACCGACCGGAAAACACCTCATCTGCTCGCAAGTCCTCCGAAGAACCTGTCCGAGAATGTTGAATATTCAATATGGACATCTCCACATATTACGAAAGCATTTTACAGAGTTATGTCATGCCTGTCTTGCCATTAATGCACATGTGGTGTTGCAACTTTCGTTTCATGGGATTTAAATTGCTTGCTATCTTCACAATCAATTCGGCTTATAATCTTGATAATTTTGGACTTTGAATACCTTTTAGAGTGATATGAATGAATACGTGAAAATTATAATACGGTATGTACAAAAGAAAACACTAAAACATCTGCATCCGTGAGCCTCTATATCCAATGATCTATTAAAATGAGGTATAAACATAGTTATGTATAAAAATATTACACAAAATGGTATATATTTATTATTTAACCATCTTATAGGCAAAACTTCTTTTTTTTAACAAGAAGTATCTATCTATAGACTATAAACACAGTGGCTGTCTCGAATTATAAAATAAATGTCATTAAATAATATTTATTACCAATTTTTTAACAGTAGGTCAATGTTTGATAAAATAACTGCATATTCAGATACAGTTAAAGATATCAAATATGCTAAATGCTATTGCTAACAGTACCTACCTATCTCTATCATAGATAATATAATATTCTCTATACAGTGAATAGATATAGTTATCTATTAATTAATACAATACTAGTTAACTAAAACGAAGACACCTAATGTAGACTTAGTTCGCTTCACGAATATTTTAATTTTGAAAGGCTATACTTCTAAAGGGCAAATAAGATTGTAATAAACTGCTAGCAGATCTAGAGACTTCTGCTGTAGAATTCGATTAAAAAACACCTACTTCTCAACTACCTAACTAAGTATGTAGGAAGGCACTATTTCTTCAAATGCCACTTAAGAATTAAACTAGGCCTTATTATTCATCCTATTGCTAATGTAACCGCCAATTGCGATTGTACACTTAGTAGGAATTATAAATTATAAAATGATGTATGAAATTTTGATAACTTATTTATGTCTACTAATTTATACCCTACCTACATTTAAAATCAATATTTTGTAATCTGTCTAATGTAAACTTAGGGTACAATGGAGCTGGCATGGTAATTTTGGCCAAAAGTTTCTAAATATATAAAGATTAAAAAAACACTTAGCAGGTAGGGATTTCCAGCCCGAGTACCTCTTAGTAGCCCATGCTTTCCATAATTTGGTTTCGTAGACTTAGCGAATGCTACTTCAAACCTCAGTCCATAACTCAAGATGTAAATTCCATAGTAGGCCAACAGTCTCATGAGCTTCTTACCTCCACCTCCATTTCCATTTTTGTCTTGTGCCTTCTGCTTGCGACGTGAGTTGTCGTCTGCCCTGGAAGTTGAAGCCGGACGTCTTCGGAAGCCAAATGATGTTGCCACACCTCGGCTAGGCTTGCCGTTGCCGTTGCCTCCCGCGCTCTTCTCTCGCTTCTTAGCACCTTTGGACTCAGAGTGACCCTGAGAACAAAAGAAACAAGGATTATATAACCAGCTAAGAAGGGAGATACTTGGCAGTACCTACGACAAATCGATGGACGAAATGCAAAAGGAAAAACTTGAAGAGAAATAGATCCCAAGCGATATTATGAACATTTTATCGATAAGTGAACCATTAGACAGTTGCAAACATCGACTAAGGGCGATTTAAAGTGCGTAACCATACTTTAGTCAATGAATTTCATTGACTAAAATGTGAAAACGCAACTGTGTTTCCATGTTATATTTTTAGTCAATAATGAAAGTCATTGATATGAAAAGTAGGTAGCTAATCAATTGACAGTTACATCAGAAGGTGGCGAGAGTGGATTACACCAGTGAAAATCTGTTCAACTCAACTATTTAAACGGATTTTTTTCATGCCAACTGTACCTACCTGCTTGTAAGTTAAAATTTATTCAGGATAAAGTGAATTGCTCCTATTCTTATTACATTTATAAAACAGTATTAACCTTCCAGAAAATGACAATGAAACAACATATAATCTGAAATATTAATATTTTTACTGTGTTCTGTAGGTACTTAATTGTAAATGATCGTGTTACAGAAGCACGCTAACCTAGCTCATTTAGTCGTGCGCATTAGGGGTAGGTTTAACCTTCGAGCCTTGTATAAATGTACAATCGGTCTATGGATATACTTCAAACGAAAAAAGGAAAAGAAAGCAATGAGCTATTTAAGTACAATCGACGAAGTATAATGTTACAGAGTTTCACAATGCCGTATGCATCTGTTCATAAAACTTGAAGCTGAAGCTGTATGACAAGGTGCATACTTATATCCCTTGTCGACTGTACTATGTGTAAACCTAAGTGATGATGCTCTGCAGTTGCGCATTGCAGAGGATAGCCCAACACTGACCCTTGTCTACTAGGGACATAAAAAATTACTACACGAGTAACTTAAGGATAGCAAGTGAAAACATTTATGTATGTGACTCAAGGAATGAAGATAAAGCAAAGATTGGTACTATTATTGCAGAGCTAAACAATGTTTTGTAATTGTTCAAGGTGACAATTAGACAATAGTCTGGAATGACGTCATCAGGACCTTTTTGGGTGACTCAAAACCGTTCCATAGGCTCTTTGTTTGATCAATTTAAACGCAACTGCATGTATCTCATATACAAGGAAGGTATTTCTTTTTCTCTGCGGAAATCCCCACGGATACCTAGGCCGGTAGGTAATTATGTCAGGTTCGAACTGACTACGAGTATAAATGCACGCCGCGCCGTCTCGGTCAGAAAAATCATTTGGAAGCCGATGCCTTACAAATGATTTATAAGAACAGAAATTAAGTTGAATTTCAACATATGTATATACATCGTGACTTTTAATTCCAATATTTCTTTTATGTTACATGATTTGCTGCTGATATAAAAAGATTTTTTATCAGATTAGGTTTTCTATAAAAAAAGGATTTATGTAGACTCAATTAGAAGTCAATTGAAAATAAAATTACATTAAATACACTTAGGTATTATTTTTTTAGCGAGTAGGTAAGTACTTACTTACCTATAAAAAAACTACGCATTAAAACTAAGTGACTGAGTGTAAAAAATTCATCAATAATTAACATATTTATTATGTCAATAAAAGTCTAATCTATTTATCGTCGATTAATTTTTCCTCAAAAATATTTTCTAGTTTTAGAACCTTATATTGTATGTCTTGGTTGAATACCTACTGTTTCATCTCATGTCGAGAGTGTGAATACGGTCTTGATTAACCCATCATGAATTTATAATTTCACATCGAAAATATCGCTGCACGATTCTTACAGAACAGCTTTTTATTATTCACTTCACACATATTAATGTGATTGGCATGTTAATTATGGTATTAAGTACGGATTATTGTTACTTTGAATTTGGAATCACGATTCTAACACATCGTTCTGAACCGTTACGTATCCTCGTGAATTGAGATCGTGAAAGATTGCATCTTTCTTTCTTTTTGGGTACAATTGCTCATTTTTTATGCAAAAAGTAACTTTACCGGCACAAATCGTGAGATCGAAAATCTTAGCACCAGGATCTACAAGTAGGTTAAGGTAGATTTTCAGATATTGAATGGGGTGAACAGCGTTATGGCGATGGTTTCCCAGGTGGCACTCGTTTCGTTTCTACTCTAAGACAGCAATATATTAAGTATATCTACAAATTATTTTTATTTTTATATTTTACAAAAATGTAACCATAGGGTACTGCTAGTATTTAGACAAGTGACGTCGTACGAACATAAAAATTTGTTGTATAACTTTTGAACAGTGTTCTCCACTATGTTCTCTGTTGTGTATCCCCAGTCTCAACATTTGCATGCAGATAGTTTCGTCAGAGCAAATCAAGATAGTAACATGTGCTGTTCCCATAGATTTACACCACGCACCTATACATAGACGTAGGTAGACACAACACAAACCGATTCAATGTAAATGATCTTAGAGTACCCATAAAGGTGTTCAACTGTTTCATCTGATATTAGTTTCAACTTGTATTGATCTGATTGCTCATATTCGATATCGTCAAAATGATTTGGCAATTGTAGATTTGTATCAAGATATTAAGTGACTTCTATCTAAACGCTGGTTACTGCTGCTGATTAAGCTGATTATAAAACTGTCGATGACGATTTGCCAAAACTAAACTAATTTATTCATGATGAGGCTCGATGTTCACAATATATTTTATAAGATGTAAGCACGTTGTAGACAAAATAATCTGTTGATCTATTGAACTATTGATCTTACAACTTATTGATATAGAAAATAGTCGATCGTTTATTCCTTTTAATCTGTTGACATATGTAATAACTGCGGCCCTTCTCAATATTGCATGGTTTATTTTATAGTTACCTTCTCAGCGTCATCTGCTGAATCTATCTTTAGACAAAATAAATCATCTGAAATAAAAGCACTATGAGTCTGAACATTATCAAATGAATGAGTCAGAACTCTATCGTACGTACTTTAGGCGTTAATATAAATTTCAATTCAATTTTGTTTTGTATATTTGACATTTAAATTCTTATCATCCACTGACATACATAATTTCATTTTATTTTTATTAATTTCGTAATTATATTCTAATTTTATTCGATAAAATAAAAATGTTAATGGTATATTGACTATGTAAAAATGAATAATTATTTTCGAATGCCGTTAGGCGGAACATGGAAGACCATATTATTTAATGTAACACCTTTGTACCACCTATGTTAAACGAAATAAAATTTATTATTGATTAACTATATTAATTTTTAACTAAAAGGTCGCCTAAAGAAATTTGTCTAAAATTCAGCTTTGTTAACAGAACTGCTCCATCAAGTAGTTAGGTACCTTCTTTTAGACATGTGACATGACATGACCAATAAAGAATTGAGCATCAATTTTATTTTAGAGCACAACGTAGGCTTACATAATTAAGTATGTTAAGTTAATCCAGTTAATTTACTTTAATGGCCTATTTCCGTCGTGCTGTATGTTATATTGCTAAACTCTAGTTACAAAAAAAATATATATTAATTTTTTAATGTCATTATATTTCCCTTGTTTATATCCACAAGGAAACATTATGAGAACATTATAATCAATCAATAATAATTTTCTAATTTCGTTACGTAATGTACGAGTCTTGTGCCTATTTAAATGGGGATATAAATCATTAAGATTACTTATGATTCCAGTGCCCTGGAAAAGCTCGTTATCCATTTCTACTCATATCCATCTCTAGTAAAATCACAACCGGTCATCCCTTATTTTGCCAACTTACAGGTTAAGCAAATCTCCAAAAATCCTTCCTTTTTTTATATCACTGAGTTGTCTGACAATTACACGGCCCACCTGATGGTAAGTGGTTAACGTGCTGCCAACCCTACAGAAACCTTCTAATGCCCTTCTTGAAGAACCCCATATTGTAGCTGCTTGGGAAAACAGTGGCTGCTAACAACATAAGACATTAGGCGTTAGAATTTTTAGTTCTTTAAACACCATCGATTACCTCTACATTGATGAAGCCGCGTCGTTCACGGCAGAGTAGAATTTGGGCCACCCCTACTCTTCCCATGTGGTGTCGTACAAGGCGACTAAGGGTTAGGGCTGATTAACTTTAACATCAGACAGATATGTACAGCCTAAACTCAGCCTCAGATGCATGGCTCGAGTCAACAATAGTGCCCGGAATACGGCAATAGGCTCACCCCCTATTACGTGGGACCGAATACAGATTGGTGAAATGTGGGTGTTAATTCACCTCTGCTAACCCTCCGGGGACAAAGGCGTGATTATATATATGTATGTATGTATGTATGATGAATCTGTCAGGACAAGTTATTACATAACTATAGATGACGAGAAGTAGGTAGGTAGGTACTACCGTTGACTGAGAACCCAAAAAACTGGTCCAGCATTACTGCAATTCGCTGCACATAACTTCATTAACAAATCAAATTTCTCAACCGGTCTTTTTATAAAAAAGATCCGGTTTGTCTACAGTTAATTAAAATATATTATGTACTATTACATCGTAACGCTTTGATTAACTCCTGTTAGACCGTATCGATGGGTAGTTAACTAAATGAAAGTAATCTCACGGTTCGAATCAGCATTAATAACGCAGTGCTTTCTGCTGGGATATATGTATTTGATTGCATAGTTAAAATAATATCTAAATCACGAACGGTACTTAAACGCGCGTTATTTGATAGAAACAGCATTATGATTTTCTTTTTTATACATTATCAATCATGATCATCTCTGTAAGTATCGCATCATTCGTATGCTTAAACAGTGCCTCTGTGTATTCTCAGTACAAAACGATCAGCTTTCGAAAGCTCGGCTTTAAACGCATTTAGATTATGGAGCCAAAGCCTCTTCGAAGTCTGTATTTCAGCTCTAATATGATTTGTGCTCTTTAATTCTGAGGTCTTTTTATCGTTTTTTTATTACAATGGTAATGGTGCAATTAAAATAAGATTCAAAACTGATTTCATTTTGAAATAAAAGTGCAACTTATGACGCTTATCTACTACTTTAACACTCCGTCAAGATAGAAAAACCTATAAATGAGGTGGAGCAGAAAAACTGGCCCCGCTCCAAATTGAAAATATTGGATGCAACTATAATTTAACATTATGATGATGATGCCTCGGATGCGACCGGGACTAACGCGAAGGCAATAATAAGTGATGATGATGACGATTAATTTCAAATTCATCGCGTTAAACAGAGATCAAAGTATTTTTTTTTGTTTTTACAGGACACGTCAGTTTGACTTTACCTCGCCAGATGATTAGCTGAATGATAAGTCTCAGAAAAAGGGTCACCATTACATACACGTACCATGTTAACAATGGTGGCACTCAGCTTGACGACCGCATTAAAAGAGGATTGTCGTCGCAGCACCGCGTGATACCCACCGGTCCCACTGGTGCTGCTACCATAATCCTGACTGCCTGGCTATGCACTTGCTGAACGAAATTCAACTGAGATTGGAGAACTATGAAGGGTTTTTCGCAATCGTGCATAGCGGTACCAACCTGGCTGAAATTTGTGACAAGTTTGTGCAATCAAATTTTTACCACCACCACCACCACCATATATCAGGAAGTGACAGGGTTAGGCGAACGTTAAAATATCACTAGGGAAAGGTCGATTCAGTATAATGTAATGAAACACGACATCACTAAATCTAACATTCATCATAGTCATGTAAAATAACAATCGTTTATAACAGAATCACTTCCATATATTTAGTCAGCTCAAATATTCCTAATGATCAGTGTAAGTAGTAAAAGCGGACCCCAGACTCCAAGTTGATAGCTTCGTATGCGACTGGGATTACGCTAGGATGAAGAAGTTGTGTTAGTAATGTAAAAGTTATCGAATCCTGGCCATTATAAGTAGGTACTGCCGACTTGAACCCACTCCTTTTTATGGTCAGGAAGGAGAATTGTACCCTGAGGAACTGAAACTACATGCCATGTGCCACTAGTTCAAAAGTATACCGGTCAAAAACATCCGCAGAATGTTTATAAAAAATATTCTCAAATATTGAATAATTACAACACTTGTACTTTTCCACACTTTATTTTATTTTTATTTTTAACCTGACCGGTTTCACCTTACGGCATTATCAAAGGTTTACTGAATACATAATAATGGTTGTAAGCAATTATATTTCTAAACACTACATTTTTTTATATGTGGGTAGTTTTAAAAATGTGTATATCAGGTTCCATTTTTTCCCCAACATTTGGAGAAAATAATTTTTTGAATTTCCTTAAAAGTTATTTGGTTTAAAATTAATGAATACATTATAGGTACAACGCTAGTTGTATTAAAGTTAAATGTCAGATGATTAAATGTCAAAATTATAATTGAATTAAATTAAAGGTATTTTCAAATTAAAGATGTCAAATGGATATAATGCTTATTGGTACTACATAACATGAATTTTATTATAATATATAAAATGTCAGTCAAATTAATAAATAATTAATAGGTATGTAGATGTCACTATTCATTGCAACAGAGGTGAGCGGCTCAGATCCAACTGTTGATTTATTATATTGTTTCTATCCGAATTTAATAACCTATTTATTTCCAGAGCTTCCAGGGCGTTCATTTTTCTGCCTTTGTCGCACAGTCGCAGAGCCCTGAAGTTGGCCTTTGGATCAAAGAAAAAAAATACGATTAGCGTTGTATCTATAATGTATTCATTAATTTTAAGCCAAATAACTTTTAAGGAAATTCAAAAAGTTATTTTCCCCAAATGTTGGGAAAAAAAATTAACCTGGTATACACATTTTTAAAACTACCCACATACAAAAAAATGTAGTGTTTAGAAATATAATTGCTTACAACCATTATTATGTATTCAGTAAACCTTTGATAATGCCGTAAGGTGAAACCGGTCAGGTTAAAAATAAAAATAAAATAAAGTGTGGAAAAGTACAATTGTTGTAATTATTCAATATGTGTAGCAGATTCCACCAAGTGCCATCAATCTCCAGTATAGACATTCTCGAATATCATTGTAAAAGAATATGAATGAGAAAATATCAATCAATTTCGAAATAACTGACTTTCCTACCTTTTGTATGAAAATAAAATCGATGTGAACGAATGAATGCAACAAACTCAAAAGTACCCACCGATCGCATTCAATTCCAAACAATGGAAACGTATCTCACAAAATAGAGCAGTAAAAGTACACTCGGAATAATATCAGCTTCGGTATTAGTGCTATTACGGTCGAGGGCTCTTACAATGGCTGTACTTGTTCCAAACGATTTGTTTGACAAGCTTCGTCCGGATGTATGTAGATCACTGGAGCTTAGTGCTCAACTAACAAATCTTACATCTTTTATATTATATCACCCAATGGTATAGTGTTCAATCGATAAGGCACTGAATAATCTGGATGCTTGTATTGCATAGACAAATAGTGACTACTTTATTATAGCACCTAAATTTATGGGAAATTGTGGAAAATGGAAATTGCCAAAAAGGCTTTCCAAATATCTGTCTGGGCGTAATGTATCTAAGTATGGTCATGTCTACCTATCAGCGTTCTATGACTGATATTTCAAGCTATATAGGTCATCCATACTTACTTTGGGTCGATATATAATAATAGCTTAGCTCAGAGATGTACAATATAGAAGATAGCCTCCGTGGCGTAGCGGTAGTGAACGCGGCCGCTACGCAGGAGGCGTGGGTTCGATCTCCGCTCAGTGCAAATATTTGTATGCATGAATATGGGTATTTGCATTGGTCTGGTCGTGCCTCGGAGAGCATAGTTAAGCCGTCAGTCCCGGTTGCCATACGAACATCTATGGAGTCGTTACGAGTAGTTAGAGTCCTAAAAAGTACAATAACTGGTCTAACTGCAATTCTTCGATATCACTTTTGGATTGGGGAGGTCAGATGTCAGTCGCTTCACAGAAAATATCGAAGTTTAGCCAAATCCTCAGTAAGACTTGTTAAGCTGACCTCAGACTCTAAGCTGATAGCTTCGGATGCGACTGGGATTAAAGCTAAGATGAAAAAGATGAAGAAGAGAGATGTAGAATAGAAAAGTTCTAACTTTTGGATATATTTTTTATTTGTTGCAATGCGCTTCGACTGTGTTGATTCGATGCCTAACAGGACATATAACTTATGGTGTTTCGGCGCTTTTAAACACGGAGCCTCAATAATGCAAAACGTAAGGCCTGAAGGTTAATAACAGGTACTAGAAAATCCCTTTTTTCGCAAGTTCGGTGGGACAATACCTTTCACAAGCACAAACAATGAAATCAGCGAAAGTTGTAACAAGTTTAACAATAGACGTTTTATTTTCAACTATCAAACTACCTATTGTAATACGGCACCCACATGGTAATGGTAATAGTACAATAACCTTATTACCTTATGTAGTTCAAACCCTAAAGTGCTCTCCATTTAACAAGCGTAGAGAAATTTGTTTTGTTGTCACATACGTTTAAGATATTGTCGAAAGCTTACACGAATAATAGGTACACGTTGAAATCATATTTCGACTAAATTTTTAATTTTCGATCGTGTTCAACTTACGTGCACTCCCGTACCTATTGATCAACGTCAGATTAAGGGGTTCAGGCGTCAGTCATTCTCATAAAAGTTTACAACCGACATCAGCAGGTAAAAGCGTAGGAGAGAGGAAACTAGAGGAGAGGAGGAGAAGATGTACACCTGTCGCGAAAAGAAAAGGTTTCTTAAATAGCCCTTTCGTGAAACTGAGGGTTTCTTTCAGGGTTCAATAGCTTGAATGCAAGGCATGTCCATGATTGCTGATTACCAGTGATTCTGTCATCTCGCACCGTAGATGTAGTTCTCCTCCTGTTGACAATGTAGGTAACTGTTACTCTTCAATCAAGAGTAAGTTGGCACCCTCTCGCGTATCTTACACACACAAGTGTTTAACGGTCCATGACACACAACACGCACCATACTTTAAAGGCATTGAGTCCCCTCCGTGGGACAAGCAATGGATCTCAGATTGGTACAAATCTCACCGCAAGTTGGTTCCAACCTTATGAATTGCAGGTATCGATCTTCAGGCACGGCTGGGCGAATTCTGCTTTAATCGCCCACCCGGGCCAGCATGAAGACCGCAGGCAAGCGATGAAACGCATATCGGGTACAGGACAGAATTGCTACGATGCAAACTAAATACACAAAAGGTTACCAACCTTCGAATCCTTCGAAGACCCGTAAAATCGCACCGTTTGCTTTTGATTTACTCATTGACATACGTATTTATACTTGACCGTAAAGAAAATAGAATTATATAGATTGAGCTGCCAGTGAAACCAACCAAAGAGTACGAATCATAAAAAGTTTGTATTTCGTGAAGGAACTTCGCGACAACACCTAATAAATTTATAAAAAAATAAATGTATCGAAGTCAAGTTAAGCTAAGTGTAACTAAATGAATATAAATAAATAAAGATCTTCAATGAAATCACTTGTACTATTCCATATTATTAATTAAAATTATCAAAGGTTGATACTGCCGTAAGGCGAAACCGGTCAGGATTTTAATAAATAATGTGGAATAGTACAAGTGATTTCATTGAAGATGTGTAGCAAGTTCCACTAAGTGTCATCAATCAACAGCATAAGCAGTTTAAATAAATAAAGAAATAAAAAGTTTGTTAATCCACATTCTAAATAACATAACACAGGCTAGTTAAGCTATGCTTACTTTGTGTCTAGAAAGCGCAGTGTACAACGTAGTAGAGTATTTATAAAACAGCTTTGGATGCTACCGAGATAAAAACTAGGATAATCATCATAAAATTATGTACAGGTAGGACACGACGGCATTTCCGTCCAATTGAGTAGTCCGACTGGGGAAGTACCTCCGCCCTACAGAATATCGCGGCTATAATAACCTCGTGTTGTGTTTCCGGTGGTGAGTAGGGTAGCCAGAGCTCACTGGAGAGTTTTTGAGCTGTGAGTCGGAAGACCAAAGGCTATTCCTGCTTTGTCTTCTATGCTGACGACACAGAAACTCTCTGTGTTTACAGGATCGGCATACGAGTTTGACTCCCCTGATGTTGCACACGTCCGTAGGCCACAGTAACCACTTTTCATCAGGTGGGCTATGTGCTTGTCTGCCACCTCAGTGTTATAAAAAAATACATTATTTCTGCTGTTGTTGCTTTTCAGAACTTATTGCACAAAAAAAAATTGCAACATAATTCGTTAATAAATAATTCATTTCAAAACATAAACGTGTTTTCTTTAGTGAACAGAGGCCATTATTGATATAAGCTCTCCATGAGAGGCTACTTATTCACAGTAAAAAGGTTACCCTTACTGTTGGACTACCATATTGCGTTGATAATATATTCATACTTGCTAATTCATATTAAAATTATGAAATGTTATCAATTCAGATGCAGATTATGACACGCCGTTTTAAAATACAGTTTACAGATTATAGACCAATAGCTTTGATCTTTTACGATGCCAGAAAAAGATTAAGTAACATGTATTGAACAACACCAGGGAGAAAGTTATGCAAGCTTCACCAATGAAGGGTTTTAATCGATTTTCATGCTAACATGGCAATTACAGCACACAATAGACTACCAGCTGAAGTAAAAGCATTGCCAATCTATAAAACAAACATGTTTAACTTGATATTGAAGAAGTGATTGGGGTTTTTGTATCTTATATTTTTTTGCTGATTTCCCGTATTAGAGACGAATCCTTTCCAACTAAGATTGTAAATTTGAAACTTAGTCAATATGTTTGTTACTCATCACGTTTAAATCTGAATGGATCTACATGGATAGGTCTGGATAACCGAATACTCTAGCCAAATCCGGATTCCAAACTCTGGAATAGGACAGAAACTACTTTTAATCCCTCGAATCTACACTTCACACCGAACACCACACACACCACCACTTCAGGAACTAGATCCTACACTAAAACTCTGATGACAACACGACATACGAGGTCTGGATTCCTATAGTTTAAACTTTAAGCACCTGTACAAAACAATCGCTTTTACACTAAAATGTTATTCAACTCTTCCTTAGCCTTAGAGTTTATATAGGCAATTAACCCCAGAACGCACATAATGTAAGTCACATGTAATGTCGGTACCATTTTAATTAATTAAAATACAGGTGATAAGCCAGTAGTTACAAGCTCGTGCTGCCTGCAATTGAGTAGTGACCGCAAACTGTCCGCAAGTGGACGCTCGCCCGTTGTTCTGTGCAACCTGCGCACGCGCATCTGATTCACCGTTACTGATACGAAATATTTACCTACAGTATACAACCTACACTATTTACTAATGTTATAAGCTGTATGTTGATACAAATCAGGCGAACCGCATACAAATTGGCGATCGACTTGCATAAATCATCAAATCAATTCTTACTTAATACGTAAAATATAACATTAATTGTTTGTCCCTCAACAAGGTTATACATTGAACTAAATACTCGGTTAGGTATTGATCTCACAAGACACAAGGCTTCAATACAATAGATTCTCACTCAGTGACGTTGTGAAGTCGTTGAGTCAAGAGCGCACCTACTTCACATGGAATTCAGACTTGTTCGAGAACCTTAAGTAAAAAGGCTGATCGGGTTTCTAAGGCTTTAAAAAAGTAAAGTCTCATTTGAACAAAATGGTATTCCATTATTCCATCCTTGTATTTATTGCGATGTTGAGAAATCGACTATTTTTGCGATAAAGCAAGGAAGGAATCTATTTGAAGTCAGTATTTAATAAATAAATAAAAAAATATTATCAAAATTTAGTCATAAGTGTGATATTTAATGAATCAAATTATTTGATAATATTGGAAATGGAAATATAAAAGAATATTAGGTGTATATCATTATTTGAAAGTTACAGATTTTAACGTAGATTAATTTTAGTTACGGGAAGGAAAGAGTTCCAAATTAAACACTGAGGTAATTATTAAAAAATATAATTAAAGGAGCAGTTGGTTCAGCATATTTAGTGATATGAAAATAATATGAAAGTGATCAAGAACTTATTAAAAACTATTTTTGTAAACAACTTATAAATCAATTTATTGATAAATACAATGTATGTTTTAAGATTGACATCTTCATAGTAGTGTAACCAAAATGTAGTGTAACAAATAAATATCCCGATGAGTGTTACACTATTAATGATAAATATATATTTCAATCAATGAGTCTATGCCCTTATGGCAGTGCTCCTCATCTCACGGTACCTATAACGGTACTACATTCATAGCTGTAAGGTACTGATGTAAGTATTTAACAAGCGCCCTGCAGATTATTCCCGTTCGAGGTAATATATCACATTATAATAATAATATATCTCAGTGTTTCACTTCGTAGAGGGACAAGTTTGATATTTTAAAGTCAATTTATTTTATCTTCTTCTGTAGGTCTTGGATCCTTTTAGCGGAGCATGATATAACACCTGTTTAGACCGTCAAGATGAAGGCAAACATTGTAACATTGCAATGGTGTTTCATTTTCATGCGAATTACCTCATGAACAAAGTTATGCCTCTAAACATCGAGTAGCTGCAATGTTGTTCTTACAACATACCTACCATGAGGGGCATGAGGTGTTAATCCCAGATATACTTAGCTTAGTAAGGATTTAAGTTCACGCTTGAGTAACCCGAAACCGATAAACTTATTAAGGGACCTCACTACTGAGAAGATGTCAGTAACACACAAGTAATACCATAAACTGTTATACAAAGTACTCAGGTATTGGCTTTACAAATATTCAAAGTTATCGACGACCTTTACGCTAAAATTTATAAAAGTACGATAATAATAAAAAAAGTCCTATGAAGGTACAGTCAGCGTCAGAAATATCTTGACTACAAAGTCTCAAAATGATCCTAAAACCAAGGTATTAACAGTAAATCAAACTGTTTTATTGATTTAAATTGTATTATTGTCCGAACTAAAGGTGTGTACCAAATAACAGAACAATCAGTGAAAAGGAAGGGGGAAATCAAGGCATTAAGATAATTTTGAATACAATGTTCGTCAAGATCGATCTGTACCCCGAGCACGAATAATATTCGAATTCGTAACGCAAACGTATGCAGAGAACAGTCCCTCTAGACAAGTGGCAATCAGCTAGCCGGCGTTTGGTGGAATAGAATGACGAATTTATGAGATTTGGCGTAAATGACAGTCGTTAACGCATGTCAAATACGTCAGATCCTATACAATCGTCATTCTATTCCATCAAACGGCTGCTAGCGAATTGCCAGCCTGCCTACCCTGAACCAATCGCAATGCTCCGCTCTTTCAATACGTTTATGTTACGAATTTAAATGTTTTTCGTGATTAGGGCACTGGTGCTGACAGTACAAACAAAAACAAATTAAATTCGTGTTAGTTCCCGGTGGACTTGAATAAGGCCACCTCGTCTCTTTCCATGTGGAAGTCGTAGAAGGGCATTAGGTAAGTAACATGTCTCTGCTTACCCAGTTCAGGGATTTACAAGCGAGTGTATATATGTATGCTAATTAAATTTGGTACCTACACAAATTTGAGCTTAGACATTTTCCAATTGGTCATATACTATGTTTGGTCGCTATAACCGACATACACGCGGGCGACTTTTCCCGTGACCATAGGGTTGGCCTTTACCTCGCTCAAAGAATTAGTATCGCTATTCAGCGTGGTAATGCCGCCAGCCTTTTGGGCACGGTACCAGTAGAGGTCGATGGGGAGGAATTTTACGATGCCTAAAGTTGCAGTTTCTCCCCCTCTTTTTTGTTATTTTTGTATGTATTATATAGCATATTTTTTATTATTTAGTATTATTCTGTAATATAACTGGCAACAGCTAGTAATTTATGTGGTAAAACAAAGTTTATCGGGTCAGCTAGTAGACATATAGTGTGAAATTGAGTAATGAAAATCAGTTGACATTTACAGCTCAGAGCTAAATCAATACTGCCGCCTACGATCGTAGGCTGCTTTTCGCTATGACGTCACCGCTATTCGCTTCATCCGAACACGGCTCTATCAATATAGTACTTGTACCTATTTTAGACTATGTACTGTATAGATACAGTATTTATGTATAGACACCTATTTTAGACTATGTACTGTATAGACAATAAAATGCATCGCATAAAAGCAAGATGAAAAACGCGTTTCGTGCGAGTAAGCTAATGTCAATATTGTTCTTTGAACTGTCAATGTGTGCGTTTCATGGGATATTTGCCAACTGATACCGATGTAGTAGTAATTTTTACGGCGCTTTGTAATACCGCTTGCTACGTCTAGGTACAGAGTTTTCATTATTATATAGGTATATAAAAATGATTCCCTATTTCCCTTGGTCACGCCGTCACGCGTGAATGGCTGGACCGATTTCACTAATTCTTATTTTAGAATATTCTTGCAGTACGAGAATGGTTCTTACGCAGAGAAAAATTTAAAAAAGGGCTACGCTATCACGGGAAGCCGCGGGCATCAGCTAGTATACACATATTATAAGGTACATTTCACCTATCTCGCTACATTTATTTTAAACTGTAAACTAGAAAATAATGTTGACACTTGATGCCTCACATGTTGTGAGCATTCAAAGGAAGGATTTAATATTTGTATGGTAGGTACATATTATTAAATTAAAGTATAAAATCACATTATTATTAGTAAACTAAGATGTAAACTATAAACATAACTATTAATATTAAGCTTTAATTTTTGCTATTCATTTTTATGTTATCTGTAAACATAAAATTATAATTAAAGCACACGACTTCCTTTACGTCAACTTCACGTTCAAAACTGGATTTTTGTCCACAGGAACCCAATACCGCAATAAAATGTATCCTATGTCCTTGTCCTTGCCTAATCCATACAGTTTTTTTGCCGCAATTGAGTAACAAGTAAATAAAAAAAAAATTACATACTTTCAAATTTTTATGACATTACTAAGCGATGCCTGCGGCTCCACCCGCGTTGATGTCGTTTATCGCAAAAAAGTAAAAAAAAGTACCAGCCCCTCTAGACAAGTGACAATTCGTTGGCCGGCGTTTGATGAAATAGAATGACGAATGTATGGGATTTGACACATTTGACAGTCGTTAACGCATGTCATAAACGTCAAATCCCATATATTCGTCATTCTATTCCATCAAACACCGGCCAACGAATTGCCACTTGTCTAAAGAGGCAGGTGTCGATTTTAGATCGCATCTCCGATTTTACTCAACAAATTGCAACTTTAAGTCTGATTTAGACCTTGAATGTAATTATAAAGCATTAACTATGCTAACTTTTTAAATCGATCAAGATAGAAAAAGTAAATCGCTCAGGCGGGACTCGAAACCGCGATCTTTCCCTTACAGGGGGAATGCTCTGACCACTGAGCATTTTTTAAGATATTTGTAATGTACAGACAACTAATACAATTTTATAATGGTGTAGATTAATAGAAGAAGATATTATGAAAGTAGAAGAAGTTGAAAGTGTACCGTACAACCTATGTATTGTCAGGATCATAGCAAATGAAAACTTGTGATAATTGCCTACTGCAAGAGGAAAGAGTCAGTCATGACTATAACATGTAACAATTAGTTCCCACTATTAAGTACTCTTTAGTATCAGTATATTAGTATCAGATAATCAACGCCAGCACGCGAGGCTTTTAGCTTTATAGATAGGCCATGTTTCATTTGTTTCAATACTACTTAAAAGTCTCATAAAAAATTGTAACGAGTTATTAAGAAATCGCATTCACTTTTATCTGCTTGAGTTGGTTATACTTACTTTATGTTCAGTCCTATATAGACTTAATTTCACTGTCGGTGTGTCGTTGTTCTTCAATTTAATATCTACTCGAGTCTGTGAGTTTTTGTTCATTCTTATAGAGATTTTTCACTTTCGAAGTACTTTCTACATTATTAAAGTTCTGTCGATCTAATTTGTCGGGCTTTTTGAAGTTCTAGCTACACGTAATGAATATCCTAGATGTTCGTATGGAAACCAGGACGGATAATTTAACGTGTTCCTCAAGGCAAAAGGCAATGTTTAGAATGGTCACCCTTCTCTTTGCATAATCTTGCAATGTTACTAATTTTTTGTTTCGAATTTCCCTTAGATACTACCCCCATGTTATATTAAATTCGAACCGACTAAAACTGTACGCAGTCTTGAGTCTACAGATGGAGTGTAAGGACGCCTCATTACCCATTTCCCTCACACCAGGCTAACCCAGGGCATTGCCAGTTTCGAAATTCCCCCTTTATTATTTAACTGCCTCTTACCTCTGCCCAAATCCTCTGGGGATAAAGGCGTGATTATATGTATTTAACTTTCCTATCGAAATTCATACTATTTTGAAGCAATTAAGATTCAGCTGAATGGCATTCTAGAATACGGGCCCTAAACACATATTTTCAATCAAAGTTACGATTGCGGTTAAATAGCAGCCTCACTGTATATTCAAAGCTACTATTCCTCTTTGACATATTTACTATTAGGATTTGTCTCAGCGAGACAGGTATTATTACACTTTATGCGCAATTCTGACATCAATGAGCAATTCAAACTAATGCTACTGCATCGTAAAATAGAGTAAGTCTAGCCCGCCTTTGGCCATTACCGTTACAATCATTCTACAGACGTAAAATAAATAATCATAAGTTGATGCAATTTTACAGATAGCGTGTTCTTCGATGGAATATATTTCAGCAAACGTAGTATCAGGGGGTAAATTCTTGTTATAAAAATCTGTTCAAATTTCAGTCTAAAAAGGACAGAAAAAAGAAAGTCTATCAAATGTCCATTACAATCAAATGTCAATGTTCTTTTTTTGACATTTGTGTTATGAGGATACCTTTTTATACATTTGGGGATTGAGAGTAGATCGAGTTTGAATTTTGAATAGTTTTTTAGTAGAAGACTGGTCTTCTGGTTCTTTTGATGGACGCTTATTATAACATATTAGGGGTTAAAGTATGAAATTGCCGATTTGTACTGACAAATTGAAATTCGTTTTTTTTTTAATTTAACGTATTTATTTAATCAAAATAATTACCATTATTATCTATACATTGCTGCCATCTAGTAGGAAGGTCATTTATGCCTTTGCGATAGAACTCTGGTGATCTAGATTCGACAAACTGTGTGAAAGCATTTTGTACTGCCTCCTGAGAAGAAAACTTTTTATCACAGAAAATTGTCCAAATCACGAAAAAAATGGTTCTGTTGGAGCAAGGTCTGGCGAATACGGAGGGTGACGGATAGTTTCTAATTGCAGTTCCTGTAGAGTTAAAACGGTTTCTCGTGCTGTATGAGGTCTCGCGTTATCATGGAGCAATAATGGTGAAGATCGATTCATGAGTCGGGGCTGTTTCACTGCTAGTTTTGCTATCATTGTTCGGAGTTCGGCACAGTAGACATCTGCCGTTATTGCTTGACCAGATCGTAGAAAGCTATAGTGAATAACACCATGCTGAGACCACCAAACAGTTACCATTACCTTTTTATTGGTAAGCTTTGCTTTAGGACACTGTTGTGGCGTTTCACCTGGGGTCAGCCATTGCATTTTTCGCTTACGGTTATCGTAAAGAATCCACTTTTCATCACATGTCACAATTCGATCCAATATTCCTTCATTTCTGTATCGATTCAACAAGGCAACACAAGTTTCAACACGCATTTCTTTCTGCAGATCAGTCAAAGCATGAGGTACCCATTTTTCACATTTTTTATTTTATTGATTTGACGCAAATGAGTCAATATTGTTGGTAAGGTAACGTTAAACCATGCAGCTAGTTTGGCTCGGATCGGCTTCCACCATGTCTTTCAATTCATTGTTATTCACCTGTGTGGACGGCCTTCCTCGTGGTTCGTTCTTCAGATCAAAGTTTCCATCACGAAAGCGTTTAAACCAAAATCGCACGGTGCGTTCATTAGAAGTCCCCTCTCCAAACGCAACATTGATATTGCGAGCTGTTTCTGCCGCGTTAGTTCCGCGTCGGAACTCGTATTCAAAAATCACTCGAATTTTCGAAGTATCCATCTTTCTTGTCTAAGCTGAATAAAAAAAACAACTGAAAGTCGATAATCGAATGTTGCACATTTTTAAATGAAGAACTACATAGGTACCATGTGGAAAAAGTTTCACTCAAAAATCTCAAACCATGAAGGTTTTATGTCAATTCGAAGTACCTATTACAATGAAACGGCAATTTCATACTTTAACCCCTATTATTAACCTTAAGCACAATAATCTTTATAGCCTTTTAAAAATTAAATGTAGATGAAAAATACACCTTAAAATACACTTTTTCACCCACCAAAGGCAAAACTATTCCATGGTTAAACCACTTTCCCTATGGTTGATAAACAATACTATACTATTTTCATACACCTATTGGTAGAATATAGAGCGGTGTAAGTCGAACACTGTTGTCCGACTTCCCCACTTTGTGAGATTATGCATATTATTGGCTTACATGCAAATAAAGACATGGCTTTAGCAACCTTAATGTTATGTTTTCAAATGGAATCGGTAGATGTAGACTCTCAATCGGGCAATGAGATACATACTAAATGACTCCTTCAGAAGTTTTTTTTTAAATAGGTCTTTAGTAAAATTTTGTTTAAGCGTTACTGCTTTGAAGGAGGTTGTAAACTTATAGCAAGTTTTTCGTCAGGGGTTAAAAATATATCTCATGCTGCACTTCACGCATACAAAACACTTATATTCTGTAGTCTCCACCTTTGTGAACCACACCGCAATGCATAAAATACCTACGCACACTCAGGACAAACCTTTTTCCCATCTCAAACAAAAGTGTGTCCATTAAAACACTATTAGTATGCAAATACACGTTGCAACATTATACCTAGCTTAGTACTTAGGCAAAGGTCACACTGTTCGCTAAGGTGAACATAAGTCATGATGCTCATCAATCGAGCATTCAAAGTTGAAAGGCTATTCGCCATAGAATGGCTGCCTCACCTACTCGCGTTAAAACATTAACTACTGATGGAGTTTAAATGTTGATAAAGAAAGAGCTTACGGTCTTTATTAAGCATGCAAAATGCTTTAAAAATTTCATTAAAATTGTTTGGGCGCAGTAGTCAAAAATCAATGTTTAAAAATGATTGAAAAATTTTTCATTGGTTCCGATAGTTCGTGAGAATATCGGCCTCCACTGTCGCCTCAAAGAAAAATCTGACGGAGAAATTTGGATTGGTTCGGGCGAGGTTTGGTAGCTGAGTTATCAAAGCATTGCCCCTGTAAGGCAAAGATCACGGGTTCAAACCTCGCCTAGACCGATTCAATACTTTTCTTATCTTAATCATCGAAGTTACGGTCTGTTTGATGTTAGACTGTAACCTTCATGCATCAGTATTGAATCGTAATATGTTATAAATATACCTATTGGCACTACAGTGATAAGCAGTCGAACTTTCATTAGTAGTTTTGCTATCCACCTACAATATTCCCGTACTTATATCTCGTGAAAAGCAACTAAAAAGCCTAAAATAATGTAGGTACAAAGAACATTAACATCGTGATAGAATTCCTTAAAATTAGTTTTATTTCAACATTTGAATTTACTTAACTTAAACATGAGAACGAAAACGCAATTCAGAAGAAACCACTCAGTACAGAATTCAATAAGCCTAACATTTTCAGTACCGATGAATGTTATAGCTTTGGCAAAGGTGTATTTTTATGATAGGCTATTATTCCTACAACGCTTTGCATGAAAAAGCTGCGTTATGGAATTTATGGTTTATTTTACTACTGGGTGGCCTGCAAGTTAGAGTCGCAAGCATTTTTTATTGATGACAAAGAATTGAACGGCAGCTGTTTAAGTAGTCATCTCACCAACAGCTGCCATGATAGATAATTACTTGTGTGTCTGTACTTTGTGTCCGTTAATTGTGTTTCTAAACTCAAATCCAGAATCAAATTGTTATCTTTTTAAAAATTATTTTACTTTTATTCCACTTACGAATGCATACGTTTTAAATTCCTTAATGTTTGTAACTACAAAAGTGACTTTTCGATGGACTAAAATAGATTCTAAGTTTACATTTGTCGCAATACTATCATAAAAAAATGTTAATTAAATGAATCGCTTGCTTGCTTTTAGTTGACTTTTTCTGTACTGTAATAAATTAAGGGTGATTACTCTCCAATTGGTATTATTAATGAACAGAAATATCAGGCTAACGAGTCTGTAGTTAATGGCACTTATTTTTACGAGAACGTCCGTTGAATTTGCATTTTGGCAGAGTTCCATTGTCCAACGAAGTACTTATTTTTTAAATTTCAAGGTTTATAATGAATATTTTGCCGACTGCACACTGGGCTTTCAATGTGCATAACAGGCTTATATTGAAACTCACGTCCGTGACATTGCATAAAAAATGCAAGAGAACCACCTTCGCCCGTGCGGTGACCGCACCTTATAGAAACCGCCAGACTACGTGGGTAACAAATGCCTGGCAATCTACGAATAATCTGGCAATGGCACTTTTTAGGCCAATGTGTACCGTCAGCTTCATATGATTTGATGCATAATTATATAGACATAAGACTCCTCGCCAGAAAAGATCGCTCTCAGTGATAAGGTCGTATTGTGTAATCAACTTTATGCTTGTAGCTATGCACTTGATGTCTGTAATCATGTGTTGGCGTAAGAATACTCTTTACAAATCACTCGTTGATTTACTACGCACTTTACTGAGTGTATAGGGTCTAACCAAGTCCTTTGGAGCACGGACAATCGGTGAGCTTGGTTTGAATGAAACAATTTTTATGGAAGTCACTATCGTTTAGTTTTCTAACTCTGACAGGGAAGCACGAACCCCAAAGATCTCGGTGGGGCTTTTACAACTAGCGATATAGCGTTTCTAGTAGTAAAATATTCAATTATCTTTGAATAATAACTTCCGACATTGTAACAAAAACAAAACTCATCACAATAAAGCATTGAAAAGTTAAGAAAAGCTTACAATTTCATCCATTCTTTATCGTTCGTATCATCTCTCTCAAACTCAATATAATAAACAACTTTCATCGAGAAATGTAATTACAGTAAAGAGTGACCCGTGGTAATTATTTTATAACAATAGGTGTATTGTAGGCTTACTTTTGATGGGTATCACACATTAATTACTGTGAGAGCGAACGAAATATTATTCTGATATAATGAATATGTATTATGACCCCTAGGTGGGAATAGCTTATATAGGTTGTGTGCGATTTGTTTTTGAAGTTCTCTAGTCCAATACAAATAAATACATTACCCACATGCAAATTATTCCAATACTACTTTCCTATAATCCTATCATCATCATCATTCTTCTGCCCTTATTTCAAGTTTATTTAGAGTCCGCGCAAAATGTGTGTTCCTTCCATTCATCTCTAACGATTTTAATTTCTAATTTAGTATTTTTTTATTATTTAAAAATGATTGTGAGATCAATCGTTTTGACGGTGTTGTTTTAATCAAGTCAAAGTTCACGTCTTTCGGCCTTGTTTATAAATATTGTATTGTATGTAACTCGCGAAGTGGGTTACAACTGCCACAATAACAAGGAGATAATTGAAATAAAAGGATGTAGTAAAATAATGAAGTCAAATATTTCACTTCCATTTTCATGTGCATAAATGACTTAAGTGTTATCTGGATTCTAAATAGTTACTCTTTCAAAATAGAATTCAGAATCTCGATGCACAGAAATAAAAATGTCAACCACTAATCACACAACTCACTGATAAATCTCTCTCTACAATAGGGTAGGTTTTTTTATACAACTTAGCTTCCAGAAAAGCACACGGCTCACCTGATGGAAAGTGGTTACCGTGTGCAACACCAGGGGCGTCACATTCGCGCTGCTGACCCTGTTAGAACAGCGAGTTTCTGTGCCATCAGTGAGCCTTTGGTCTTCACACTGACAGCACAAAAACTATCCAGTGAGCTCTGGCTACCATACTCACCGCCGGGAACACAACAGGAGGTTATTATGGCCGCGGTATTCTGTAGGGTTGAAGTACTTCCTCAGTCGGACTGCACAATTAGACGGAAATACCCTCGTATCCTAACCCCTACCTACAGGTACATAAGCTATTAGATGAATATAATATTAAAATACCTAAAGGAGTAGTAAAAATTAAGTATTGTTTTTAGTCATTTTGGTCATTTTGGCGCTCATTGGGAGAGGCCTACGTCCGGCAGTAGACTGCAACAGGCTAATTGATTCGTTGATGAGACATTTTTTATCATCCACTTAACCACTGATGGTAAATAATTTAACATTCGCACGGTATGACGTTACACCTTGTCATTTCATATTATGGAACTCATGAGTGCCTCTGAGAACGCTGTCAACGTGGCTGCACATAGGGCAAACAAAATTTGACAAATTATATTCCTTCGACACGTCAGAAGAAGAATAATTATATATTTCCATCTTAGTCTTAGGCATCTTAGCCATTAACCATTTTGACCCTTATAAAAAGAAGGTGAATCGATATGATTATCGCATTAAAAAAAACTGTATTCTAAATTTAAATTAGTACGTTACAAAAACTACAATCCCTCAATCAGCAGAAAGTTTGCATGCGTGAAAATGCTCTGTGAGTCGTGAGTTCGTGGTCATAATTATGATTAATGATTCAATTATAGTTGAACTTTCACTCAACCATTGTAATAACGTGTAAAACATTATCCAATCTATTGACTGATTACTCAAAGATTCAAAGTTTACATAACACTACAACAGTGATGAATTCATATTGTACCTAATTTAATAAATGATAGATTGAAAAAAAATTGATTAATAGTTAGTTTTGGTGTTAGGTTTTAATGATTCTTACTGATTTGTTTATGGTGGCCTCTTAACCTTGGCTTTTGACCAAAATAGCCTGCCCGTCTATATTTACCCACTTACTCCAACTTCACGTGTCATTTAGGATTAGCACTAAATGTTACAAGTGGGTGCTTTCATAGTAGAGACTGTCATCTGATTTCTTAACTTAAATAGGAAAGCATGCACCAGAAGCAGCAAGCACCGGCGTGCAGATGAGGTTGGCTTGGGTTCAAATATACTTGATTAAGTTGCCAAATACTAGTATATACATAAAGTATGTAGTGTCTACATACTTTATTGATCCACCTTTATTTACTTGAGGTTACAATAAAAAAACAGCCTTCAAAAACTGAAAAGTACAAAATAACTTAGAGAAAAAATACTGAATTTACAGATTCACAGATCTGTTAGAAATAGCTGCCAACTAAAAATTTTATGGGGCAAAATGGTAACTATTCCACATCGAACTAAAGAAAATTACGTAAATCGGATAATATATCTCAGAGTAATCGCTGTACAGTCAGCATCATTAAAATGTTGCTAACAAAAGTACTCAAAATAATCCAAATATCAAAATTCCAATTTTATATTGGTTATAAGAGTACTCAAATAGTTGTAAGTGTCCAGAGAGGTCCAACTATCTTAACAATCGTTCTTCCAGAATTATGTCAGTTAGTAGAGTATTCGGTCGATGGTATCCAGTCAAGCATAATTTCAAAAAATCTAGACATTGTCATTTAATCGCATTTTGTATCCTTTTCTTACTTGTAAAGCCATCCCTTTCACACAAAGGCGGGATGATAAGGGATGGGTATATGAGTAAGAAAAAGATACAAAATGTGTCAATTGACAATGTCTTTTGTTTTTTTTTTAAGTTGACAGTTGAATAAGCCATGAACTATCAACTTGCATTAGTGAGAAAAGTATGAATGTCTAGATTTTTTGAAATTATACTTGTCTGGATACCATCGACCGGCGTGATTGTGTATATGAATATGAGTACTCTACTAACTTACATAATTCTGGAAGACCGATTGTTAAGATAGTTGGACCATTCTGGCCACTTATAACTATTTGAGTACTCTAATAACCAATATGAAATTGGAATTTTGGTATTTGGATTATTTTGACTACTTTTGTTAGCAATATTTTAATGATGCTGACTGTACATACATTAAAAAAATACCGATCGAATTGAGAACCTAGCCTTAAAAATAAGAGTACTTCACGTTATCTAAATTGTACAAAAGGTACTTAAGTACTTATTTTTAAAACCATAGTGCCAGACTCTATTCCAGTAATGCCCAACAAAATGCGTATGGCCATGCTCAACAAAATGCGTATGGCCATGCCCAAATACAAATACCTAAAGTATTCTAAAGATCATTGAGGTTAATGGTAGCGCAGTTAGGAATTTTCGCAGTTATACTGTAATTAATTACCTGCGGCTTCACATATGGGTAGCTTCCCATTGTTAACTTAATTTGTTAGACCGAAGATCTTTTATCATGCACCCTACCATTAACAGTTCATTCTATTCTAATATTAAGTATTAGTAAGGTATTACATTCTCATTCTTGTTTTTATTAATAGCGCCTACAACAGAATCGCCGCAATTTTGTCAATATCATGTAAAATATAAAGTTTATAAAATAATAGTTATGGCAGTGACTTTTTGTTGATCGTTGTTCGAAGTGTTAATTCACCCATGCCTTACCCTCCGGGGATAAAAGCGTGGTTATAATTATGTATGTATGTATAATGGTTATAATAATTTACATGTTACAATAACGGTGATGGTCACAGTCGTAGAACCTACCATTTGACATTTAAGGAAAGTCACTGATTTAACCTCTGACCAAGGAAACATGTTTCCTTGGTCATATATGGATCCTGACTAGAGGATTCGACTGAAAGTTCACTACCCTTAGCACTGTATTGACAATATTAACATTGATGTTATTGATCACCTGAGAGTTAAAAAAATATTAAAATTTTAAATCGAAGTCAAAAAAGTCTATCACTGCTTTATTATTTCAAATATTTTCAACCATATCTATTCTGATATGGGAGGATACCTAGAAAATTAATGAAAGGGTATAAAAAGGAGACTATACAATTACACCTAGTACCTTTCAATGTGATATTGATGTAATTGCGACGATTCTTCTGCAGAATGCTATAATAAAAAAAGAAAACAATAATACTTAGATAATATTATAATACAATGAACTGTTAGTGGTAGGGTGCACAATTAAAAACCTATGAGAAACTTCCCATATATGAAACCTCAGGTAGTTAATTACAATATAACTGCGAAAATTCCTAAATATTTGATAACCAAAACTGCTTTACGAGAGGATCTTAAAACAAATATCTCAATTTAATGTTGGAAGCTGTCTATATCATCATGAAGGTTGTATTACAAGCAATTAAAAAGGTTTATTGTTACGTTTTTTCTTTAAGCAACTATCATCTCTAAACTGGAGATCTTTGCAATAATGGCAGACAAATTGCTCTATGCCACTTGGCACTGTATCATTATTGTTAATTTATTCTTACGAAATAGGAGCGCATCTTAACTGGCTATCTGCAAAAACGGCATACAATTATCAAGTGGCTTCTCAGAGGAATCCTTTGTAGTATTTATTCTATAATCTTCGATACATAATTTCTGTTTTATGGTACCCACAACGGTACATTCAAATTGCTAAATCAGCTAAATATTTATCGAGATTAGCGAAACTGTTCAATGGTTTTAAAATACCTTAATGGTATTGTTGCGAGTTACCAAAAAATAGGATTTAAGATTTTATTGCCAATAATTGTATCGTGACTTTATGGCAATGTTCGCACTTAGAATCTCAAGTCTTAATCAAGTTATTGTAAACGATCTAAATGGACTTATTGTAACGGGCTATGGTAGCTATAAAATATCAATTGATGCTATCGAAACTACAAAAGAAATCGATCTCTTATATACAAGTTAACCCGTATATATTGCATCACTGCAAAGCCTAGCAGATCGTCCATTTTGTGCACACATTTTGTTTCCGTGTTATATAATCGTAGACACATCATCATAGACAAATAATAATAGGCTTTGTCGCAGCCAGATAAATAGCTCTAAATATATTGTTTAGGATTATCGAAAGTTGATGGTCAAGGTTAAACTTACGTACCATATCGCACTGAGCTTCACCGTCGTCGTCATAGAATATTGTGTCGCAGTCGTCCATCCTGCGGCTGAGAGCGCCCACCTCACTCCTCAGCAGGCCGCTCCAGCCCCTTCATCAATGGTGGCACACGCGGCCGGACCACCGGCATCCGAACTTGCACTAATTATTTACGGTTACACACTAACACCGGAGGAGACCACTATCGTAACGAATTGAACGATCAAAATCTTCGGGATAATCCGATGAGTCACGCGATGTTGAGCAGGCTAGGTGCAACACTGGCGAGCTCAGCTCACTAGCACACACTTCGGCAAGTGTGGGTGTCCTTAACTAGCTGAATAAGCCGCAACCTCGAGGAGGCGCCTCTCGTTCACGGTAAATTTTTTGGATACTAACTGGCGGATGAGACGATTGATTGTGTATTTTTTGTTGTTCAAGGGCGATTCGGTGAGTGAGCTAGGATTCAGATGGTGTTTTTGTGCCCAACTGCGTAGATAGCGGTCGGCCGGGGTGAGGGCGGCGCGCGCACTCAACAGGGTGCATTGATCGGGGCCCTACTGCGCATGTCTGCTTGTGAGATTCCTCGACTGTTTTGACGTTTACTCCGGGAACATTTCTGTAAAATGTTCCTAATTGGTTGGGGACTCTCGATTCAGTATATGCGTGAGGAATTTTTCAATGTAATAATGCTATTGAAACGTTTGCATAATACCTGCTATCATTGATAACAAATATATTATGCAGATATTTCTGGTTTCCCTTTCATAATTTTTCATTAAATAAGAAAAATAAAAATTTGATTTGATACCTACAAATGAAATAATATATAAAACCAAATATTTCTAAGAGAAAGATGAGTGTTTTCTGATACGAGGTTTTTGACGATTGACAGTCAGAAAACACAAATCTTTTTCTGTTCTGGTAAAAGAAATGGGAGTTCAATATTTCTCACATGTTTTTATACTGGGATATTGGATACAAATGCAGACACCTACTTCACTTACTTTTACAAATGAAGAGTGAATCGATGAATATCGATCATTCTAGTTGATTCCAAAAAGATCATGAATGCAATAGAACCTTAAATGGGAATTTCGATAAATGTGTTTAGAGCTAGCCCATTTAATAGAAACACTAGTTGCGTAGTGCGGTTTTCCCCACCGTACTCGGTTCTATTCAGGAAGCCACGCACAGGTACGAGTCTCACTGTCACTTTTCCATTTTGTCATCTGTTCCTAGGGGTTGTATCACGATGTTAACAAGCCTATTTAACCTTCGCCAAGAACTGGGCCATCAAATATAAAGAGAAGTTTTCCAATCACATAGATTGTTCCAGAGATTAGCGCATTGAAACAAATAAATTGTTCAGCTTCATCATTAGTAGGTCTAAATAATAATTATTTTTAAAATTTATTTTTATTATGCTATAGGCATGCTTCTATGTGTACAACAATTTTATAAGAATTCAGTTCGTTGTCATTACCATATAAATAATGAAGTTTGGACTTCTTATTTCATGTAATTTTTTATTAAAATGCTTTATTATGTAGATTTTATCTATAAAAAAATGTAATTAAACATATTCAACTAAATTTATGCGACGTACTGGAATGAAACAAAATATCACACATGAAATCTTGAGATTCCATTAACAAAATCTTTTGTTATGATAAAGATAATAATTAAAATTATGAGAAAAAGTCCTTGAGTCGGGTCGAAGAGCTGGTGCTTCACACAGCAACAAGTAAGAATACAAAATAATCACATTTTATTTTGTACTAGCTTTTGCCCGCGGCTCCGCCCGCGTGGATGTCGGTTATCGCGACCAAACAAAGCCTATGTCCTTTCTCGAGGTCTAATCTACCCCTATGCCAAATTTCATCAAAATCGTTTCAATGGTTTAGGCGTGAAAGCGTGACATACAGACAGATACATACAGACAGACAGACAGAGAGCTACTTTCGCATTTATAATATTAGTATGGATTGTACCTACTTGCTGCGGTTTGGTAATTACCATATTAGGCATTACACACATGCGTATTGCCAAGAAAAATTTAATGCGAAAATGTGGGGCAATTTGCTGTGTGCTTGCTGCTTTGGTGTCTTTAGTGGCGAGTCCTTATAAATCAATTCCTTGCCGCTTTTTATTGGGTCGCATAGTGTACGATAAACTAGATCGAAGTAAGATTCTTTCCACCGACTTGCCTTTTGAAAATTTTCAGCCTACGCCATTGATCTCCTGCTAGATAAGCTGTACACGACCAAAATTAAGTCACTCAGTCGCTTGGTGATGGCGAGGCCTACCATTCGAGAAGAAAGCCTACTCCAGAGCCTTTTCTGTCAGTCCGCAGGTGTCCCAGCTTTTGTGGCGTTGCGGATGTGGAGGTCAGATGGCAGTCGCTTCACGGAAAATATCGAAGTTTAGCCATATCCGCAGTTGGACTGGTTAAAGCGGACCCCAGACTCCTAGTTCACAGCTTCGGATGCCACTGGAATTAACGCTAGGATGAAGAAGGAGCAGATGTCCCAGCTTGCAGATGAGATTGGCTTGGCCCAAGATTTTGATGGGCCTTTTGCACCCTACGGCCATAAAAAACATAGGTATGCAATCTATCATTCAATAATGGTGACACTGTTTATCTGTCTGTATGTGTAAAAGTGACACTGTTTGTCTGTCTCTATGGAGTTCCGTCCTGAAGCTCTAATCAGTAAAGAAACTTGTCCTCCAAGTTCAAATAATAATTATAATAATTGTGTATGGATAGCGCAGTACTCCGGGCACTAACTACCCAACATTGATCAATTTATAGATGTGATACGCAGATAAAAGTTCTGAGTTGGAGAGAAACTTGCAGTGTTCTGTTTTTAGCTGGATCAAGTAAAGCTCCATGGACTTATTTCTTAATGTAAGCTCCCAGCGCAATTGTTCAAGTGAATTCATCCTTCAAAGATGACATCATTAACAAATACTAATATTACTCATAGAATGTCTACACAACGGTGATAAGTTTACACAAGTAACTGCGATTCAATGTTCTGATGATGAAAGTTTAATTTTAGATATTGTGGCGCACTTTAATTGGCCCAACGTGTAGTCAGTCTAACGTTTTCTTCCATTCATAATAATAACAATCCTTTTAAGAGTACCCACATAAACGAGTTCTTAACAGTGTCATATCTGTCACAGCAGGTGAACTGTCCCGATCTGTGTCAAGGCGCTCGGGACAAGCAGGCATTCACTACGCTCACTAAGGGTTACCTATGAGTTTAGAGTGAATAACCTGTATAAGGTACATCATGTTGTATAGAAACTGGAATAGAAACGGGGTTACGGTATACAGAGCGGGTTATCGTTTTATTAACGTTTTCTAAATGGGTGAGATTATCCGATTAGGTTTGTACGAAAGATACAGTTTGAAATGTGAACTGTTATTTCAGAGATAGAGAGCCGATATTTAATGCTTTGTTTACTATTTTATAAAAGATTTCGTAATTAATGTTATCTGTAAATTGTTATAGGTTACGTTACTCATTGACTTTCTAACTAAACAGGTGATTCACAAAAAGATGTAAGCCTCAATTCATTTTAGTCTCTATTCAAAACGATGTTCGGAACGATTGATAAATAAAAATCCTCGTTTTGTTTCTTAGAGAATGCGCGTATAACACCAATACAAAGCTAGCATAATAGACAAAGGACCGTACCCTAATTCTCAACTGCTCATTCAAACAGCTGAAATTTCGATTAAGAAAGGCAGTGGGCTACGAGTGTTGGATTGTGCCCACTCACGTGTTTGAGTCGTGACTCATCAATTCATCATTGTGTGCCCAACACGATTAACATATTTTTTAGTACCTTTTCCTGATCTAATTTTCCAGTTTCGATTAAGGTCGTATGGTTTATTTGCTGAGAAGTAATCTGTACCAATGACAATAATACACATATTGACATTTAGGTACCATTTCCTACTGATCAGTATTTTGTTAAAACATAAAAGTATAATTGATGTCATTTTTTACAAACTAGCTGTTGCCTGCGGCTCCGCCCGCGTGGATGTTGGTTATCGCTTAGTGTTGAGTCAACGCTATTAAGCATTAAATATATCTAAAATAAAATTAGCCTAAGTTACTCCTTATTACATCAGCTACCTGCCAATATAAGTCCCGTCAAAATCGGCACTGCCATTTCCGAGCTAAGCCGGATCAAACAAACAGACAGATAGATAGACAGACAGAAATTGTAAAAAATGTTATTTTGGTGTATGTACTGTATTATATTCAAATGCATGTAGTAATAAACCGTTATTTCAATATTACAAACAGACACTTTAATTTTTTTTATATGTATAGATAATTTTTCGCAAGTTTGAGTGGGGTGAATAAAAAATTTACCACGCGAGGCAAAACTTCGTAGGGTGAATATGGAACATAACGAAAAAATGCTCGTCACTGTTTGCTTCAAAAGTTGGGGTTACATAATTTACATCATACATATATTCTTTGTGCAGTGACTGATATGTGCGTCTTTTTGTAAAACCAATAATGATTATCCATTTTTTTTCCTGTCCCAAATATGTTCCAAATTGTTTTTTATTCGTACATTCCTTGTATATGTCGTAGGATAACTTGATACTTCGAATCTTCGCGGAAATCCCAGGGGTTTTGCGAAAACGCGGATAATTAGACATAGGCGAAAAATTATCAAATCTTACTGGACAAAGTCAGGATTTTTGCGAAAATACTCGTTACTATAGTAAGATTTGATGTGCTCAACACTGATTGGCTACAATTTTGCTGGCTGACTTACCCCGACTCGGATAGGTTAGGTTAGAAGGCTAATGCGGGAGCGGAGCGTAGCGAAGCTCCCGCATTAGGCCTTCGTGGTTATTTTTTTTATAAACCACCCAGAAGTAGGAGCCCCGCGTAGCGGGGCTCCGTCGACCTTGTCGTCGGTTCACTCATTATTTAATCGTTCAGGAACCAATTAGAAGTCAGCCAGCAAAATTGTAGCCAATCAGTGTTGAGCACATCAAATCTTACTATAGTAACGAGTATTTTCGCAAAAATCCTGACTTTGTCCAGTAAGATTTGATAATTTTTCGCCTATGTCTAATTATCCGCGTTTTCGCAAAATCCCTAGGATTTCCGCGAAGATTCGAAGTATCAAGTTATCCTACGACATATACAATATATAAGTCATTGAGATAAACCTATAAAACTACTCTTTAGGTATAGATAAGTACTGCTGGAGCTAACCACGCGAAAGATGCTTCGTAATATGACATTTTGCAAAACATTTCGATAGTAGCAGAACAAAGGGCGGAATCGTGGCGTCTTAATACCGATTAAAATGTCAAGGGAATGTTTTTAAGTTATGCGGACTCAGAATGGCGTGGAAGCCGAGTTCTTAATAAATTACAATATGTATATCTAGAGGTGAAGCCGTTGTAGATATTTAAAATAAATATAACAAAGTTTATTTATTTATTTATTCTTTATGCACGATGTACATTGGCGGACTTAATGCCGTAGGCATTCTCTACCAGTCTACCATTGGGTGATGCAGAGCTAGTACGATGTAGGCGCATGTTAAAGAAGAATAATACATTTGCTTCTATATAAATAAGAGAGTTGTCAGGTCAATAACATATACTTACATAAACAGTATATATACCTATATAGTATAATATATATCTCATATATATCTCACTAATATATCTACATATATCACATAAAATATACACACATACTTACATAACATTAAATATCCCTAAATATACATATATCCTTAAAAGTTCTAATGTGTCAAACAAGCGGTGATCAATGGAGCGATTACCCTATATTAATTTAATTTGTCACGCGAGAGTGACAAACGCTAAAAGTTGCATCGTACACAAACACTTTTCCTTTTAATTCAACGAGCAACAATCAACATCAGATTATGTGAAGATCTCTCCTATAAAACTTGTCTTGACATATTCCCATTGTAATCAATTAACAATGTAATAGGAAAAACGATAAACAGTTGTGTTTTTAGATTTCTTGTTTTCTTATAATGCTGGTTTTCCAGCTTTAGATTTACAACAAAATAAATAAACATCTTAACATCTATCATATGAATTACCATGATAGACTTTCTGATTTTAATGTAATTATTATTGACTAGTTCGTCAATTAGTATTATTAATATAAAAAAGTTGGTTGCAGTATTTTTCTCATAGGTTTCAACACTTTATGGCATACGCGCTTAAAAAGGGAAACGTAGAAAAAAAATTAAAAGGCTTTCCAAATTTCTTCATAAGTTTATAGTCCATTTAAAAGATATCGTTTTCTTTTCCGAAAGACATTTTTGCAACGACGTCCATTTGTACACTGCCAAATCATCGCATAGCTATTTCAACCATGGGTTATTTATCGATGGGCCATTTAATCCAATGACCACATGTACAAATTCCCTAGGTAATTATTAAATGTGTGTACCTATAGGGATAAACCTTCATCAATGTTATTTTTCACATGTCAGCGAGCGCATGGACATCGCAGCCACGATTCGGATAGGTTAGGTTTATTTAAATGCAGTATAACGAATAAAATTAAATTATAACTCTACGAAGGAGTCAATTGACTACTCACGTTATGACTATTATTGAAACTTGTTTCCAAAAAATTGCGATAGTCCAAAAAACTCATCGCAAAGCTTCCCATAATTTATTCGGTATGAACCTAATTGAATATCTCCCAAACCAATCAAACGAGGCTACAGCATAACGAAGGGCGTCGTGAGAATATACCACAGTGGGACATCATCTCAGCATTGTAACGAACAGTGTGAGTGTAGTCCTCAATTAATTCTAAACAAGTGCGTTTATCATTATTTCCCCACGTTTCTTACGTTAATTGTTGTTCATTATAAAACAAAATTCTACACTGCATCTATCTGTCTGTCTGTCTGAACGCGATAGACACAAGAACACCAAACAGATTTTCATACACTTTTTACCAAAAGATTTACCTTAAATATGAAATAAAATATGAGGATAATTGTTAAGTTTTTCTAAGCGACTTCTATATCAATCAATCAATCAATTAGCCCACTGCAGTCCACTGCTGGACATAGGCCTCCCCCAATGTGCGCCATTTCGTACGATCCTCCGCCTTCCGCATCCAGTCCGTCCCAGCCACCTTTTTCAGGTCATCGGTCCATCTGGCTAGGGTGCGTCCTACCCTTCGTTTGCCTTCTCGCGGTCTCCACTCTAGGACTCGTCTGCTCCAACGGCCATCGGTCCTTCGACAGACGTGGCCAGCCCATTGCCACTTCAGCTTGCTTATTCTGCGAGCTATGTCGGTAACTTTGGTTCTTTGTCGAATCACCTCGTTTCGAATTTTTTATTTTTTTATTAGCCCGCTGCGCGACTTTTAGTTTATGGACTAGCCCTACCGTAAGTGTCCACGTTTCGGCACCGTAAGTCATAACAGGTAGGACGCACTGGTCAAAGACCTTTGTTTTCAGGCATTGCGGTAGGGGGGAAGAGAAGACTCGACGTAGTTTGCGAAATGCTGCCCAGCCCAGCTGAATCCTTCTGGCTAGTTCTTTCTCGAAGTTGTTTTTACCGAGCTGGATAACCTGGCCCAACAACTTCGAGCGTCGCCCCTTCGATGGCAATCGGTCTCGGTGCAACATGTTCGTTGAACATGATCTTGGTTTTATCCAAGTTTACACCGAGGCCGACGCGTCGAGACGCTCTATCTAGGCTGTGCAGCATCTCGCCCAGTTTTTCCAGCGACTCCGCAACAACGACGATGTCATCGGCGAACCGAAGGTGTGAGATGTACTCTCCGTTAATGTTGATACCCCGTCCAGTCCAATCCAGAGTCTTGAAGACGTCCTCCAATGCATTGGTGAATAGTTTGGGGGATATAACATCCCCCTGCCTAACTCCACGCTGGAGGCTTATCGGTTTCGTCTTCTGGTCTTGGAGCTGGACGGACATTGTGGCAGTGTCATATAGGCATCTCAGCACCTCGATGTATCGCCAATCAACACGGCACCGCTGCAGGGCATCCAGAACTGCCCAGGTTTCGATGGAGTCGACGGCTTTTTCGTAGTCCACAAACGCCATACACAGCGGCTGATTGTATTCTTGACTTTTTTCTACAATCTGCCGAACAGTATGGATGTGGTCCACGGTACTATAGCCTTTTCGAAACCCGGCTTACTCCGGTGGCTGGAACTCGTCAAGTTTACCCGCGAGGCGATTTGTGACGACTCTCGAGAACAACTTGTAGACGTGGCTCAGGTTCTATATGGGGTTCTTCAATAAGGGCATTAAAAGGTTCCTACATGGCCGGCAGCACGAGTGTAACCACTTCCAGCAGTGGGCGTTTGAAAGTCTACCAGTTTGTGGTATAAAAAAAGTTGATGAAAAAGTAATTACATTCTCATACAAAGCCGGGGCGATTGCTAGTATAACTTATAGAGTAAAATTATGATGAGCAACGTACGCAAGAGTTTGTACGTTTCCATGATAACAATCTTTCTTCCGCCATTCCAATTGTTATACAATGAACACACGCATCAACTGTGACAACACTAAGTTGTCTATGTGAGAAAACATCTGTTATGGTTCTTGTTTGTGACAAATGTGGCACAAACGCTTGGCAAATCTCCAAGAATTGGACAAACATGTTCGTAATTATCTTAATTGAAATCAGAATCTTTAGTGAGAAGGAGGTACCTACATGGTAGCTAGAGAAACAAAGTTTATAAGTACCCATACTTTTAAATATGGCGGATAAGCATTTTTTGCGCCTTCAGCCTTTGGCAGGGACGACACGGATAATAGAAACTAAGCGTCTATGACCTTGGGTATTACGTTAAAGAAAATATAAATTTAAAAAGTTATAAAAAATATCTAGGTACAGTCGGCATCAAGTCGATCTTGACGAACAAAAATAGATAGGTAAGATAAGATAATTACTTTATTGACAAATAAAACAATTTTACACGTATCCACTAAGTAACAGTTATAACATAACATAAATACATATGGCCGCTACAGCCATCAAGACTAGCCCTTCCCTTTCCCGTGCTTGTTGAGTAACAGTGTTACAGGCAGGTTAAGATAATCCCAGACAGCATGATAGTGACTATCGCATCGTTACTTCAGGTGAATCTTTGACTAATTGTGTCCCATAACTAGGTAAGCCTATTTTTCGGGGAAAAAATTACTCAAAATGATCTGAATGCCTTGGTTTTCCCCCCTTGACTGCTTATTCTTATATTTGGTACACACTTTTAGTTCAGACAATAATACCATTTAAATCAATTAAAGAGATTCATTTGCCCTTAATACCTTGGTATTAAGGGCAAATGTTGTCTCCCGGTGGATGCGCCATAGATACCTACCGAAGCACCCGTGCCCGGTAAGTATCTGGCACATCCGGTAGGAGAGGTCACCGTGGTGCCTCTCCAACCACTCCTTCATGATCGGTCTCACCGCCGCGATGGTGGATTCCCCCCACCTTGGATGCTCAAGTCGCACCCGCCATGTCTCCATGAGTTCCCGGCGGAGCTGGGACCGCTGAGCCCTGATTTCTCGGGGCTCCGGCCTATGGCCCCGCTCCAGTGCCTCCTTACGCCACTGATACAGCAACGCAAGGGCTCTCGCTTCCAGGTCCCATGGAGGGGTCCCGGCTAGGAGACATGCCACCTCGACAGAGATCGTGCGATATCCCCTGATCACTCTGACGGCCATCGCTTTTAATGGGCTGTTTAATACAGCCACGTTGCGGGCCGCCAGAGTCTCCGCCCATACGGGAGCCCCGTACAGGGCCATGCTTCGCACGATCCCCAGGTACAGTCTCCTAGTGGGGGCGTTGGGTCCCTTAACGTTGGGCATTAGCCGCGATAGCGCGGCCGCAGCCCCCCTCAGTTTTGGGACCAGACTTCGGAGATGAGGTCCGAAGTCCCATCGGCTATCGAGTACGAGCCCAAGGTACTTCATCGTGGGCTCGATGCCGATGTTTACGCCCCCTATGGAGATACTGGTTCCCGCAGGTGGCCCCCTCCGAGGCCCGTGAAAACACATAGCCTCGGATTTGTGGAGAGCCACCTCGAGTCCCAGCCGCCGTATTCGACCCACGACTTGAGCAGCCCCTGCCGTGGCCTTTAGTGCCGCGCTTTGGTACGTTGCTCCCCGCGCCATAACGAGGGTGTCGTCAGCATAACAAGTTATGCTGACACCATCGAGCAGCGGTCCGCGCAGCACCCAGTCGTATCCGATGTTCCACAGGAGTGGCCCTAGGACCGACCCCTGCGGAACACCGCACGACACTTCTCGCCGCCCTGGCCCTAGCCAGCTCGGGTAAACTATGGCCCTCTCGGATAGGTATGCCTCGACAATGCGGCGGAGGTAAGGTGGCACTCCGTGATACGCGAGAGCCACCCTAACGCAGCTCCAAGGTAGGGTGTTGAAGGCGTTGGCAATGTCGAGAGACACCGCCACCACCACCCCACCTCGCGAGACTACTTCCTCCGCCAGGCGCCTAACGCGCATGATCGCTTCCACGGTGGAGCGCCCCCGGCGGAAACCGAACTGGTTGTCCGCCAGATCTGGCCCCACGTTCGTCAGATGCTCGACGAGGCGCTCTGCAATAATCCGCTCAAAGAGCTTGCACACCTCGTCGAGCAACACGATCGGCCGGTAACCGGATGGCTGATCCGCCGGCCGCCCCGCCTTCCGGATAAGGACCAGTTTCCCCGTCTTCCACGCAATTGGAAACTGGCCCCTTTCGAGGCATGCGCTAAAAAACGCCACCAGTCGAGGCCCTAGTTCCTCAAGGGCCAGGACCCATGCTCGGCCTGGGATGCCGTCGGGTCCGGGGGCAGTGCATTTACGGGCTTTGAGCCGGAGCACTGCTACCCCCAGTTCACTCTCCCTGACTTCGGGTACATCGCTCTCGCTATTATTAGCGTCAGGCGCCTGAGGCGGAGCCATTTGCGGAGGAACATGCTCCTCCACTCTCGATGGAAACACAGAGAGCCCAGGATTCCCTCCAGTTGCCCTGGCTGGAGGCTCTGGGTCAGTAGGGGCGCCCTTGGGCGGATTTTGCCCCTAACCGCAAGGTAAGGGCGCCCCCATGGGTTCTGCTCCAGAGACTCCAGCAGCTCTTCGCGGGCCCGCCGTTTGGCCTGTTTTATGGCTTTCTGGAGGGTCCTCTTGGCCCCCTTGTACGCCTCGTATATCTCCGCCTCTCGGGCTGCCGCATCATCTGGGCGGCTACGCCTCCGGCGAAACCTGGTATACCGGCGGCGAGCGGTCACGCACGCTGCTCTCTGCTGTGCAATCTCCGCAGACCACCAGTACACCTGCTTCTTTGCCGGGCTGGGCTTAACCCTAGGCATCGCCGCATCGCAGATATGCGACATGGCTCTCCTGAACCATTCCGCCTCTGCGTCGACATCGGCAGGCCTGGCCGGTGACGGAATCCAGGCCTGCACAATGGATGCCTCCAGGAGAGCCTCCCGATTCAGGCGCCTGAGCGCCCAACGTGGATCCGGGGGGTTCACGATAGTCGGTGGCAGGTTAGGTGGAGGGGAGACGTTGAACCGAATGTACTTATGGTCGGAAACCGTCTCCTCCTCCTCCACCACGCGCCATCGCTGGACGCGGCGGGCGAGAGCAGGGGTCGCGAACGTGACATCCACGACCGAACTGAGCCCCCGCCGCTCCCAGGTGGCGACACTCCCCCGATTGAGGACCTCTAGACCACGGGTGTTGGCCCAGTCCTCTAGTACTCGTCCCTTGTCGTTGGTTTCCCTGGAGCCCCAGGCCAGAGACCAGGCGTTGAAGTCTCCCAGGACCAAGACAGGACGAGGACGGCACGCGGCGAGAACGATGTCCAGTTCAGCGAGCCGTAGCTCAAGCTGATACTGGTCAAGGCTTGGCGAGAAGTAGACGGCCACGACAGCCATACCCTCGTAGTCCGCCGCGACACAGCCTCGGCCCCTTGCAATGAATGCAAGGCGTGAGGTGTCCGCGGCGGAGCCCCCGAAGACGGTCGCTACGCCGTCCAGGTCCACCGGGCTCCCGGGGTGGACCCAGTACAAATCGGACTACCCTGTAAAAAGTTATGCGTGGTCATACATAAAAAAATATGCGCGTCAACTTGAGAACCTCCTCCGTGTTTTGTTTTCTCGTCGGTTGAAAACAACCATGAACGTGGGACCTGTAAACTCGTCCTATGTTTATAAATTGTCCGAGCAATTCATGACCACAATAAGACAAATACAATTGTAATGTGATTTTTAGTCTGTGTGAATAAAAATCTCAAAGGTGTTTCCCAAGATAGATATTCTGTAGGAAGAGATAGTACCTTTACCTTCGATAGATAGATAGTTTACAAATAATATGCTAGCAATCCCATCCTATTAGCACATTATAACGAGTCTTAAAGTTCATTAGATGGCTATTTAGTAAATAATACACTCGAGAGCAATGAATCCGGGTCACTCAAAGAATCCAAAAAATCTCGGAAAGTAAGAATGCTAGGTTAATGCAATAAATTGTATTTAATAGACAATTTAATACTCCTTAAATGAAAGTATTAAAACTTCTTAGTTATTGTAAAGTTATATCATAAAAAAATCAAATTTGAAAAGGGAACACTGTCGAAGATGGAACTACGAAATTACAGGATTTGTTTTTGCTTTTGTTTGTAATCTGTCATTTATGTTGGTACATAAACCAGGTTGATAGTGCTCAATATTCATTATTCAAGCTGAAATCATGTCGCTTACACTTGAAGAATGCACCAGAATACTTACATTGGTGGAAACCGGCCGGAGTCAGCGCGATACAGCCAGGACTGTCGGTGTGTCGCTGTCAACAGTACAAAGAGTTTTCCGACGTTACGAAGAAACTGGTTCTAACCTACGCAGACCAGGAACGGGCAGAACTAGGTGTACCACAGCACGAGAAGACCGATACTTGGTGAACACCATGCTTCGAAATCGCTTTCTCACAGGAACTGAACTCACAAATCAGTTTCGACGCCTCGGAGGAAGTAACCCAAGTGCATGGACAGTAAGACTTCGGCTTGCTGAATCTAACTTAAAACCCCTTAGACCTGCAAACGGCCCTAAACTGGAGCGTGGCCATCGTATTTCAAGACTAAGATATGCCCAGAACCACGTAAATTGGAGTATTGAAGATTGGTCGAAAGTTATGTTCTCCGACGAATCAAAATTTATGCTCTACAAGCACGATGGAAGACACAGAGTGTATAGAAGACCAGGGGAAAGATTCAAGCAAGCATGCATCGAAGAAAAAGTAGCCTACGGTGGTGGGTCTGTACTTGTGTGGGCCGGAATTTCCTCTGAAAGTCGCACAGAGCTGGTGATCATAGAAAACGGCTCTTTAACTAGCGTAAGATATGTGGAAGAAATCCTCAACGAACACGTTGGTCCATTTATGGTCAATTTGGGTGAGGATGCTATATTTATGCATGACAATGCCCGACCTCATACAGGTAGGATTGTGAATGACTACCTTCAAGAGATGAACATTACTTGTATGGAGTGGCCAGCGCGCAGCCCGGATATCAACCCGATCGAGCATGCTTGGGACGAGCTAGGGAGATGCGTAAAACAACGAAACCCTCCCCCAATCACGCTTCCTGAGCTCAAAATTGCTCTCACAGAGGAATGGGAGAATATTCCCCAAAATCGTATAAGGAACTTGGTGTACAGCATGCCAAACCGCGTAAACGCAGTAATGGAAGCACGAGGAGGTAATACGAAGTATTGAAATTCAAGAAAATCGTCATAAAGTTCAAAAATTTCATGTTTCCTATTTTTGTTTTAAGGAGAGATCAGCAGTTTTTTTTCTTTATGTAATTTTGTGTAAATAAAATGTATGGTGACTCATATTTTTTTAACTTTCATTTAAGGAGTATTAAATTGTCTATTAAATACAATTTATTGAATTAACCTAGCATTCTTACTTTCCGAGATTTTTTGGATTCTTTGAGTGACCCGGATTCATTGCTCTCGAGTGTATTTGTTCCTGTTTGAAAAGTCGCGTGTCAAAAGCGCGTCACCCTTTCCTACCCATTATCGGTTGACCGACATTCTCAACCTAGACCTATTCTTATTCAGGCAATTGTTAGCATTTTGTAAAAGTGTAACTTTTTCAGTAGCTTTTATTTTACAAATGCGTGCATGTTATTATAAGCGTTCGTGTTTCGGCCGAGAAATCGAAACGGAATGGAGCTACATATCGCGTAACGCGTATTACTTAATCCATCCTGTTTATTCAACCAGAATACGGACACATTAACATGTTATGGTAACCCTTTACCAGGATTTTTTAGACATATATTATAGTACTGATATATTATCTTCACTAGTAGATATGTATGTATCTTCATCCTAGCATTAATCCCAGTTGCATCCGAAGCTTCAACTTGGAGTCTGAGGTCCGCTTTTACCAGTCCAACTGCGGATTTGGCTAAACTTCGACATTTTATGCGATGCGACTACCATCTGACCTCCACAACCCAAAGGCGATATCGAAGCATTGCAGTTAGACCAGTTGTTGAACTTTTGAGGGCTCCAACTAGCCGTAACAACTACCATAGATGTTTGTATGGCAACCAGGATCGACGGCTTAACGTGTTCTCCTAGATATGTATATTTGCAGTATTTTTGAACGGAATATTCTGTCCGACATCGCTACTGATCCGCGCTGGTAGAGATGCTCGATAATTCCTCTCTATAACATATATTGTCAGTACAATAGGTTGTGATTAATGATTAGTACAATGAAATTGCTGCTTTAAAACTAAAATGAAATCATGTAATAAGTGTGGTGTAATCCTTAAAATCAGCTACGTAGGTACAGTGAACATAATGAAAGTGCAGCATGTTCATGTGTTGTGGTACTTGTAACGAATGCCGAACGGTTCACATGCCTCGCGGGTCAAGGTGAGTGGATCAATAATTTGCAGCTCACATTTTTATTTTGTTTGTATTGCCATAAATCACGATCCTTACGCCTACGTAATAATACACAATATAAATAACAAGTGTCCAATCCGTCTGTATTATGACAGGACGAATCTGTTGTTGTCTCATTAACACATACATGATGTCACTTCTTGTCACCTTCATACAACTAGTGTTTAATCAAATAATAATTGTTATAATCGTCATAGCGTTAAGCCCGGCTACATTCAAATCTGCGCTCTCGGATAAAAGACACCAAGAGAAAGGGTATCATGATTTCCTTTTTTTAGCTTAACTAGAGAGGCTGCAGGCTTCTTCAGCACCGAGAGGAAAGCTTACGTCAGAGCCTATTAGTAGGAGCAAGCAGGTGAGGCTGGTATGAAGATCATTGTGTGGGATCCCGTGAGCGGGGTACCTACCTACTAGCTTGGGTATACGCAATATCCTTACGAAAAAATAATAAATACTAATAGCCAAATTAAACATCCGCTAAAATACTAGTCTGCATTCGTGGCCCTTTCATATCGGCAGCAGATAATTTAATACATCGTGCCTGTTATTTAGTGCTGGCTCTATTGCGAAAGTATTTTAAGTGGAAGCTATCAATCAGAAGCAGTGGCGGTAGCGCAACGGCTGGCAATGAAGAGATTATGGATTCCAACCGAATCCAGGATACCACTATCATAAACCCACTTCTTGAATGCGACACTTGCATTTCTGGTATTCAAACATATATAGACATAATTGATTGTTGATAGATACATAACTAGATGTTGAGGAATTGTGCCCTGTAGCCTGAAGTGTGCACTTAGTCATGAGCTGTGTGTTAACTGTCAGATATAGAACGCTCTAAGGGATAGGCCCTTAGAGCGTTGTCACATTGTCCGATATCCGACATCCGATATCGTAGGAAGTCAAATGTATGACATAATGTATCTTTCGTTCACACTGTCCGGCCAGATATCGGTTATCGGAGCCAACACCACTGTTTTGGTCCGATATCGGAACACAAACAGACTAAAACAACGACTGCAAGCAATTTTCGACCCTATTGGGATGGCCCTATTCTATTCCACTGGGGTAAAATTCCTAAAACAGTAAATCCTCACAGCTGCAGTTGTTAGAACAGTAACTTAAACTAAGTCGTCGCATAATCACGTCGTTTCCTGTCCTAAGGCATTGTGTACAGACAGATCGTCAGTTACATAAGACGTCAACCTAAATCATTTCAACCGTGTAGGCGGTGTGTCCACAATACAGATGGAGTAGGCTCCTCAATCGCGAGTTTAAAGGAGCATAAAGACTTGGGATTCTACACAAGCAGCGTTGTCCGAAGGCTAGTTTTTTTTTTGAGTATGCATGAATGTTTTTGTTAGATTTTAAGATTAGGTATTGCGTTAAGTACTCTGTGTTTTCATTGTGCCAATTGTGCGTGTCTAATAAAATGTTTTTTTTTCTTCTTTCTATTTCCAGCCCAAAAAGCGCCAGAGCCTCGCCTGCCATTAAGCGGTGTAAGTACACTAAGTACCGGTTAGAAGGTGCGCTTGACTTCGACCGTGAGGATTTTGATGGGGTCCTCATAAACGTGAAGTTATTGTGCAGTACTGTTAACATATTGGTTTGTAGTGAACAATAAACTAATTATTACCTACTTATTACTCTCATACATCCACCATCAATCGGGCTTAATTCTTTCCGACCTGTTGTATAAAAAACTCACTCATCACGAGTATAATTGGTGTGAATTTCGGAATCTGGTTTTTACAAAATACAGTGGTAGGTACATTGATTGAGTAACCAGTTTCTTTTCAAATATTACTCTGGGTAACGTAATAAACGACTGTAACTTGACAGGTATTATTGCATTCCGTAACCTTTACAGGAGATTGGGAGATTGGTTACGAATTCGAAGAACAAGCCATATATGTAAAAGAAAGTTCTTTAAAATTTTCTACAACATTTTACACCACGTTATCTAGAGCCATGGTAAGCATAGCTTGTATTATGGAATCTAGAATAACAACAAACAAAATATGTAATATACTTTTTTTGTAAATATTATACATAGAATCACCCAAACCAATGCAATAATTATACATACAAATATTTGCACTGAACGGGAATCGAACCACGATCGAGCGTTCTACCGTTACGCCACAGAAGCCTTCTTTGGTTCAAATGAAATTGAAACGTTTTAAGAGACGGCGAGAGGTCAAAAGAACTGCACGGGTGCTGACAGGGTGCCTTTTCACTGTTATGTATTATGTCATGTAAAGAGCCAGGTGGTGATTATGTTCGGCCTTTTCATAAGAGCAACTTACGATAAGGCCGGACACTTGGTCCTTGCTCAAAAAACTTGGTCTACCTAGCTAGGGCAACACTACTTAACCTAACTCCTGTCTTTTATTGTTTCGTTAGACATTTGTAGAGGTGAATGTAAGCTAAAATGTAATCAAATATAACAATAATATCTATTAATAATATAATAAATTGATCACAAACAATTAAATCTTTACAAATTAAATCTGATGCAAGTCAAGGATGATTTAAATTAAGGGTGCGTATACACTGAAACTATTATCAGTGTAGAGAAGATGTGCGACAATTAAATAACGAACAGAAGATGTTCGCGATCGCATCCGGAGTTTGCACCTCAGAGTCTAGGATCCGATTTCGTTTTTTTTCTATACAACTGAGGTGGCAGACATGCACACGGCCCACTTGAAGGAAAGTGATTACCGTGGCCTATGGACGTGTGCAATACCAGGGGGGTCATACTCGAGCTGCCTACCTTATAAACACAGAGAGTTTCTGTGCCTTCAGTGTAAAGACAAAGTAGGAATAGTACTATTACCTATTCTGTGCCTTTGGTCTTCCCACTGACAGCACAAAAACTCTCCAGTGAGCTCTGGCTACCCTACTCACCGCCGGGAACACCACACGAGGTTATTTATTATGGCCGCGGTATTCTGTAGGGTGGAGGTACGGTACTTCCCTAGTTTGACTGCTCAATTGGACGGAATTTAGTTCCGATCTAATCTCGATTTCACTAATATCGTAAAAGATTCTCGTGACAAATTTTACAGCAATCAGCATTGACTGTTACTCTAATGTTTATATCGAATTATGATCGAAAGTGGAAAAATGTGCAAATCGGTATTGTGCAAGACGTTCGTATTGTAAATGTATTGGTTTTAAATACCTAAATACATTCTATTCCATACAACACGTAACCTTGTTCTCAATTTTTGACAGCGTCCATAAATTTGCTACTGTTTACTACCTGTGTCCTTGATGACCAGTTCACTTATCCGATTCCGTCTAATTGATTGATCATACTGACAAAACTGCATCCAGTCTACAATCTAATTTGCAGTCGCTAATAATATTTAGCCAAAGTATGTTAGCCATTCATATTAATCATGTTCCTATCCGGATTTTAATTATACCTAAGCCTGGAGACGTAGAATGAGTACTTTACTAATTAAACTTTACAAAATATAACATTAGCTCATAATTATACATACTTAATTCTACTTTTAATCGGTTTGACAATATTATAACTATTTATGTAGATATTTACTGTTAAAATAATTTAACTTACAATTTTGATACATAAGTAAGTAAATAGTAAAAATTGTCAAACTAACTGTTATTTATATTATTACATTTTACATTATGCAATTAATTCAACATTGGTATATTTAGATCCAAATTGATAGTACAAAGCGCAGTCGTAAATTACGTAAATTCGTACTGAATTAATTTTCATAAAAAAATGTGAGCATGTGACACTAATTTACATAACTGAATAAATAATGTATAGGTATATCTGTAAAAATGTTACCTTATTTAAATCTGATCAAAGTTCAGTCACGTTCTACCTACCTATACCCAGTCTCTCAAATGTTCACTTAGAGTATGGAATAGGTACGCTTATAATCCTTGTCATTTTCCAACACTGATTCATTTTACCTTTTATTTATTTGGATTTTAGTGCCTAAATAAACATTATCACTCACATTTAAAATATGTAACTATAATATTATTTAGTTTAATACAAAACATGTTAAGGAGTTACAGCGAGGATAAAAGAGTAAAATCAATTTAAAAGAATCCCTCAACAACAGTATACAAATAAGATAACTTTACTTATTACCTCTTAACAAGTCATGAAAATTCAAACTACGAATATAAACTAAGAGCGTCCATCTCATTTGTATTGCTAATACTCATATTAATAGTCAGAGGTCCCAGTAAGCCGTACGTCGCGTGCGGTCATTGCCCGCTTCCTGTACCGCGGCATTCCTGAGGGACCGGAGGGAGCTGGTGTAACATGGCACCCGCGGCCTCCGCTCTGCGTGATGTACAGACGGTTATAACCATAATGTATTGTCAGCTTTTGTGGAGAATGATGTAAGAGCACATATTTGAATATAGAACACTGGTGGTGTTATTTGACGTCATCGTACGTAAAAAGTAATATGGGTTACAGATAAATAAATAAGAAAAATTATGTAGTTTAAAAAAGTAACGAATCACGCTTTACTACTGATAGTAAGATCGAAGAAAAAATAAAAAATGATTGTTAAATCATTGAAATAAAAATTTAGAGTGCATAAAAAATCATTCAGCGCAAATCGAATCAGCCCCTTCACGCAGTTGCCAAATTTTCTACAGTTAGATTTATTATTATTTAAGTAGGTAGTTATTTAAGTGTTCCTTCAAAACTCGGTGTACAAAAAAGGCGGGACAATAAAATGTATTGAAACACTTACTTTTCGGCTTACCCTACGAAGACTGCTTGTCAGCCGAGGTCAATAACTTTTAATGCCATTACGACATCGTACGAGCACTATCCAAATTTGGTAGACAAGATAATGGTGTCTACTTTATTGACCGTAGGTGCGTATTTCCTTTATGACGAACCATAGGATATTAATAATTCCGGAGAGCCTACTCTTCTAGAAAGTAATGTGTTTACAATGTAAATTAAATGAATATTCGCTACTTATCATTGTATACATATATACTTAGTGCATGGGGGCCAGTAAATATTTCCGTGCCAAGCCAATCTCACCGGCTGATCAGTGCACCTGCTAACAGCTCTAGGGGTTGCAAAGCAAGACGGCAAACGCTCCCGGATAAGCATGTATTCGTAATAATCAAAAACAATTAGCGAATCCCGGACTCCCAAGTACAGCCTTTGGACACTACTTAGTAATGTCTCTGAGGATGATAATGAATTGTATAATAATTACATTATAATTGACCGAGAAAGAGAGACGGAGCTATACGATATACGATATCCCTATAATGCTCCAGTCCTCTTTCTTGTTCGTAACACGAACGCTTTAACACAGTATGGTATAGGTCTTTCATAATCTGCCAAGAGTATAGGCGATAAGTATTCACTTTACATATGAAGATGTGTGAAAAGCTGTATACTTTTCTCCATTGCCGTGTGTAAAGTACGCTTACAAAATAAAAAGAAAAACCGTCGATCCTGATGTTACGAAGAGAGCTGGTCCAATTCACTCCAATTAACGGTTGCGGCACTTGTAACACCTCCGGTACATGCTGATAACTAAGCGTGGAATAAATTACGATTATGTATGACAGAACGTTGCTTCAGTTATGAATTCACGTGTGATTTTAACTCGACCGTGGTTTAGGATGGTTACAAACTGGGTGTATTTTATTGTACCTTCGTAAAACGGAATCAGTAATAATCGTATTTAAAACTGTGAGGCATATGGGTCTGATGAAAACACTCATAGCAGTGTCTAGTAAGTCACCAGCCTCAAAACAGAACCTATGCAGTATATCGTTAACATTTTGGGTGGTAGTGGTTGTCTTGGGAATATGCACTAGCTACCTCACCTACGGCCTTGCACTGCGACCCACAGACGGCGTGCGGTATAGTCGGTTCTAGTACGACATAACCTCCCCCTCCGGCTCCGGTTGGGGGTGTCTGTGGGGATTTCTCGCGCATAAAAAAGAGGGTGCTGACATTCATTTGTAATAAGCAATCCTGTAAACATTACATCACACAAAATTAAAAAGAGCGTTTCAAGCAAGTGTTCTGACAAGCATAACATTAAGATCATGAAAACGCTCGTAGCTATGTTTTGATCTATGTTTGGCTTAGTTCATTGTTCAGTTCAAACAAATTTAAAAACGGCAAATGCTCGATGTATCACCACCTTTATGCAAATGCAGAGTCCCTTTGAAAATAAAAACTTATGTAATATGATTATGAAGGAGAAAACTTCACTTTACACATACGAAAGAATTGCAAACGAAAACAAAGAGATAGGTATAAATATTCGATATGGCTACCTGTTCACCTTTTTGACTTCAGCCAAAGTGAATATTTTAATAAAAGACTTGATGTTTAAATAATAATATGACATTACAATACACTACCGAATATATTTCTTTCACAATGAATACATCTCATTCAATCATACATTGAATAAATTCAAATAAATTAAGCACCGCATTATTTTCACAACTTGTAGGAGATAGAACATGAAAAATGACGTGAGTACTATGTCTGACCGTACCTACTCTGCCGGTTACGTATTAAAATCCCGAATATCATGATATCGATGGACGTAAGACAAAAGTTCAAAATTCCGAATGTGCATTTGACCTAAAGGCACTTTGGATTTCGGGATTTTGAACTTTGGTTATTAACCCTCGGTATTTCGTACTTCGGGATTTTTGATACGAAACCAGTGACTCTACCCGTGTCTCAAATTTCATTTAAATTTTGGATATTTCTAGCTTAATTAATAAACAAGCTCAATTTGCATCTGTAGTAGGTATTAGTTACAATAAGGACTAGTTTAGGTACTTTCACGTTAAAAACAAAATGCCGTTAAAAACAAAAATGTCTATAACTTGAATGTTCCACGTGTTGTCTGTCTGTTTACAGCTTTACGAAGAATGCTTGCGTAATTCCTCGTATGTGTTCTCGACTAGAATAATTAGTTAATTAAATATACTCTTACTGTGCATCGTCGCGTCGAGTCTCGAGTAACCCACGTCTCGACATACTCATAAATACCAACATGTTATGCAACCAACTAAGGGCGAGTTATGACTATCAAAACGCACCGGGGTCTTATTTCGTTAATTTAAAAGATTTCGATTTGATTGGCTGTCAAAATCAAATGAAATGTCAAACACGATCAGGATTTCAATGTAAAGAGGGCCAACTCTCGTAATTTTTATTACATAATTCATTAATTTTGCTTCTATCTAATGACCTAACCTAAAAATTTTAATACAAAGACACTGTTTTTGTATTTATGAGTGTGCGGTGGAATCGAAACTGAATTTTAACCATATCAAGAATTAGCACAGCAAAACCTTCTGATCTGAATCATGGAAGGACGAGTTTATTAGTCATGCCTTGTGAATTTGTAACATTCGACATTTTCGTGTTATATGGAACACTATTTTGTGACAAGCTTGCAAAAATTTCGCAAGAATTTTATAAGACATTATACATTATACTTTTGTAATATTTTCCTGTATTACATGAACTATTAAGCTTTGCTAAGTTATCTGATCGAGGTTCCCATGTTTTGTTCATTGTCTAATTGTATGTATAAATTTGAGGTCTGATAGTTAGATTGGGTGATGTTTGAAAAGCGTAGGTATAGTAATCCAGTGCTGTACCGTACGAGGAGCAAAGATATACTAAAATGTTAAAACCGCGAACATGACCGCTGAAAAGTAGTCTAAACGGCCTAAAAATAAAAAATAACAAGTAAATCGCTCGATAGAATCCGTTAAAAAGTGGTTTTATTTCCTTAAAATATTCAGTTCGAGAAAGTACTTTTAAGACCGTATAAGAGGACATCTCTGTTTTGTCCTCAAAGAAAATCATTGAGTAAAATGTGGTAACATAATTTAAACGCTGATAAAATTAAATGCGTTTTATATTCAAAGGCTATATGTTGCCCGCGGCTCCGCCCGCGTGGATGTCAGTTATCGCTTAGTGTTAAGTCAACGCTATTGAGCATGATTTTTTTCTAACATAAAAGTAGCCTAAGTTACTTCTTACTACATCAGCTACCTGCCAATAAAAATTCCATCAAAATCGGTTCAGCCATTTCAGCCGGAACAAACAGACAGACAAAAATCGTAAAAAATGTTATTTTGGTGTATGTACCGTATTATATTCATATACATGTGGTAAAAAACGGTTATTTTAATATTAAAAACAGACACTTCAATTTCATTTATATGTACGAGTATGTATAGATATATCTTCATAAGCTCAGTAGGTAGGTATTTTATCCTATTGTACCAACCGCGGTCACGGGCAGACTACCCATTATAAGTCTGACAGCGTTCTACTGACATAACTTTAATTTAAGTCTTCACACTCAGCACACATGAGTCATCCATCACACACATCGCACTGATATTATAACGATGTCGTTAACGCTGCATCGTGCATTGACAAGGGGACGTGTTATTCACCTGCTGACCGCAAAACCAACATTTTTTCCTATTCATTGTGATGTTCAAAAAGGTTTTGTTTCATAAACAGCGATTATCATTACAGATCACAGTAATTCAGTTCGTACAGTGAGACTATTCATACGATATCGCCGGCACAGATCTATGGTGAGATCACTCATTAATGGTGGATAGATAGCTGGCAGACGGGGTGTCCGCCAGTCGGATAGCATGGTGAAAGGGCTTGAAAGTTCTTGTACCAATATACCTGCTCCATCCTGTAATCGTATACTTGGGTACGTATAAAGCGCAGATTAGAAACCTTTCGGTAAAGAACTCTATGTTTAAATAATACTAGTAAATCAGGAGCAAAATATGCACAAACACTCACCATCATCCGAATGACAATTCCAGTAGCATCCGAAGCTGACACTTAGGATCTCGGAGTCCTCTTTTCAACTGCTGCCTAATTTGATTTTTTTAGCTTATACGGGGGTAACTGATGTCTGACTTCCCAATCCCCAGACTCCCTAGTAGAAAATCTGCACCAGAACCTTCTATAAGTAGGTGTACTGACTTGCAGATGAGCTTGACTTAGGTCCTAAAGATCACCGTGGTGCAGCGTAAACCCACTAACCCAACTCTTATGAACTACTAGAAGTATTACTACAAACACAAAGTTGAGTGACCCAATCTGGAACGTGAGTAGTAGCTAGTTGTAAATATATAAATGAATTCAAAACTAGCCGTACCTAACAGTATCATCACGACTATGTCCCGTTTTTTTATATCTAATTTTGTGTGAAAATCGCGAAAGTTTCTAACCATTCGGTATTTAATTGCATATGTAACTAACCATTTAATTGTATGTTAGAGGTATAAAACTTCAAATTAAAAACTAAATTATCCAAAATAAATGAGAAGTACCTAGGCCATATAAAATAAAAATAAAAATTAATATCAGATGAGTAAAATTAACAGGTTCCTTATTATCTCAAGGTTTTCAATAAAAGTAATTAATGGAGTGTGTTGAAAATGAAAATGAATGAATGAAATATGAATAAACTCTACACTTTCTGGAGTAAGTTTGCGGTAAAATCTCTAAAACTTTTTATTGTGCAGTCAAAGTTATCGTATTACCACACGATGACAAATAGTTCAAAAGACGCAATTTCTCGCTTCTTGCCTCAGATTTTTATAGTTATAAGTACAAGCACAACGTAGAATAAGTTACACTTAAAGCAGCTCGAACTTCAATAGCTGGACTATAGAACTTTGATATCATCTCCGGTGGGTTGTGGAGTAAAATTACAGTCGCCGAAATATTGAGCCTCGAATACTTCGTAGTTAGACTAAAAGCCGACCCCTACTGAAAAAGCTTTGAGAATGAGGATGACTCAAAACCGGTTCGAAGGACCATCAAATTGGGTGTTAGGTAGGTGTTAGGAGCGGCACCTTTAATTACATTTTTTTACTTATTACGGGTGCCCGTAGGATCTTTTTAAATTATAATTTCATATTAAGCATCAATTTATTTATTTATTCTTTAAGTACGCATGGCATTTATACTAACTAGTGAATTATTATGTACAAAGGCGAGCTTAACTTGGTTGAGTTCTCTTCCATCAAATCCGGGACTGCACAGAGGAATTGCAATTCAATGAGAGGTAAATATCAAAAATTAAAAAAATCGTAACAACGTCGTCTCATATATACTTTGGCCGTCATTTTGGCCAGATGGCAGCATCTGGAAAGATGTTGTTTCCAGTTCTCCACCTACCCAGTAGAAAACAGTCGTGATTGTATAAGACTCTTTTCTTTCGCACTTAATAATAAAAAGAAACAAAAAAACTTAATGTACATATTACAACATGGTATAGTCATCAATTCTATAATTTACATAACGCAACTAAGTTTCTTTCTAAACTTTTATGTTTTAGTTTTATACGAGTATAACACTGAAACTTGACCTTGACCCTGATGCGGTGAAATTATACACGAGGACTTATGCCTGACCTCGCTGTGACATAACTAACGTAATAGTTCGCATTACTTATCCTGAGTAATGTTTTTTTTTTGACTTGTTCTTTTAAATTACGTAGCAAGGGAATCGACTTGTATATCTACAGAGATAGTTATTTAGATAGGTTTGTATGTTTTGGGTCCCACCAAGACCTTCAAGGTCAAACCGCCTTCATCTGCATGTTGGTACAATCTGTTGATTGACTGGCGGGGCTTTAGCGCAGACTTTTCTATTGGGGCAGGGAGAGAGAGACCATATTTCCACTTGCTATGATCCTTTTTTTACTTGCGGGTTTTTTTCACAAGCTGGAGCCGGCGGTATTTCGGACAGAAACCGAAAAAAACCGCACACCATCTTAAATTCTCTTCTTTCCTCTCTTTCTCGTTCTCGAGAAAGAGATTACTTCCGGCATATTCCTTACTCCCCGGCTGACCCAGGGCCATCGAGACGGTCCCTCCGACTCATTATGATACTGGCACACCCTTTCCTTCTTCTACTTTTAGATTCATACTAGCCGGTTACATAAACTGCTGCCTGATCTAGTCCATCTTTATTATTTTAGGTTGCTCAAATCATTATTAACGAGATTGATTAATCAAAACAAGACAATGGCTTACATTGTCCTGTTTTTATTTATAAATATTCGCGTTTCTTATAAATGAGCAATATCGCGCTCTCATTTATTTTAATTCAAACAAAACTCCTCTCGAAATTAAGCGGCGTATTATAAATGGCGGCTGCAATAAATGGTATTATCTGTCTAAGACACAAGATCTCATTACACGGCCATCCGGAACATTATCCTCCGTATAATTTCACCTGGCTTTCTCTTTCATCGAGGAAGATCATCTTATATACCTGGCCTATTGGGCTCGTAAATTTCCAACTTATATTATTACTTATTGTCAGATAGATATCGTGGGTATTGTTGCTATAGCTTCTCAAGAAATCGAGACTGAATACAGGCTATTAAATTCTAGCTGGCCCTCCCCGGCTTCGCCCATGGCATACTTCGAAACATACCATCAAGCCATACATGACTGCAATTTATTAATGTTTAAATAATGAGTGGGAATTTACTGGGTTTGTTGTCATTTATGATTACTGCCCCGCTCCCTTGGTTGATGTTATATAGTCCACAGCCTTCCTCGATAATTGGACTATTCAACACAATAATATTTTTCAATTTGACTTTTTTATATCACTAAGGTGGCAGACAAGCACACGGCCCACCTGATGGGCAGTGGTTAGCGTGGCCGATGGACGTGTGCAACACCAGTTCCTAAGATTAGCATGCTAAACCAGTCAGCCTTATGATCAAGAGGTCAGTCTATGGAAATGTGCCCCGTTTTTTGTATGTTAATTATTATGTTAACTTAATATTTGCACGCTCTATGGAGCAGAATATTCTGTACCTACGAACTTTACAATCTCTGTAACCATATTCGAAGCAAATAAACGAATAATTAGATTCTCTAAGCGAAATTTCACCTAAATCGGTTTAACTGTTGTATAACGGGCAACAAAAACAAACATCCATTCATCCAAGCGGTAGGTAGGTAATAGCACAGATAATTTAATATAATGTAATTAGTAATAGCACAGATAATATAATATAATGTAATAGATAATAGCACAGATTCATACATATAATCACGCGTTTATCCCCGGAGGGTTAGGCAGAGGTGAATTAGTACCCACATTTCACCAATCTGTATTCGGTCCCACGTAATAGGGGGTGAGCCTATTGCCGTATTCCGGGCACTATTGTTGACTCGAGCCGTGCATCTGGGGCTGAGTTTGGGCTGTACATATCTGTCTGATGTTAAAGTTAATCAGCCCTATCCCTTAGTCGCCTTGTACGATACCACATGGGAAGAGAAGGGGTGGCCCAAATTCTACTCTACCGGGAACCACGCGGCGGTAAACCACAGATACATACATACATACATAAACTGACGCCTTTATCCCCGAAGGGGTAGGCAGAGGTGATTGCGCACCCACATTTCGCCAGTTTATGTTTTTAGGTCCCAATCTAATAGGTGGCGAGCCTATTGCCATTAACCGGGCACTTATAAACCTGCGATAAATACACACATAACTTCGAAAAGCATCGAAAAATCATTGGTGTGTGCCATGGTAAAACCTGGGATCGAACCCGAGACCTCGTTTCAGCAGTCCATTACCCATACCGATTCTTATAGTAATAGGTAGGCCAATAGGTAGGCTAATATTTCAAGTACTTAAATTTAATCTAAGTACTATTACGAACAAATACCTAGGTACCTTGTCTGTGGTTTCATCAACACAAAAATAGATTTCAGTTAGCTGGTAATGTCACGCGATGTTTGTAAACACTACTTAACTAATTATGAGCTAACCAGAACGATGTAGAATACTACAACTAAACCTGATGTAACTTTAAGGAAGGTATGTACTTTGGAGTCGGGGATTCGATCTCCACAGCTTCACTATCTCACTTCAAGAGAAACAACTTTTTGCTGTAAGATTGATATTTATTTGGAAAAAAACATATCATTCCTAAACGAGCTTTTTAAAAAGGGATTTTACGCGAGGTTATTTTAATTTTATACAATACTCGTTTTAGAGGACCACGGAAGCTAGAACACTTCTCTTCAAATCTTGAGCTTCCGGAGCCTCGCTGATTTCTTCAGAAACCTCCCGTCAACTGTCAGGAAATGTCCCGCACGTTCAGTTTTTTTCCTAACATCTAAATTCAATATTAATTTTTTAATCGTATGATTTATTTTTTAATCGTATGATTTTTTTTTAAATCGTTGACACATGATGTCCAGGCAACTACTAGTAATATTTGCCACGGAGGGCGGATATCACAGTACCTACTCGTTATTCCCAGGTCTGTTCCACCTAGAACGAAGAACTATCGTAATCGTATGGCAAAAGAATTGAGAGAACAGTGCCCTGAGCACGAATAACATTCGAAATCGTAACATAAACGTATCGAAGGAAAGGAGTATTACGATTGGTTCACAGTAGGTAGGCGGCCAATCGCATTGCTCCGTTCTCTGGTTACGTTTACGTTTCGAATTCGAATATTATTCGTGTTTGGCGCACTGAGCATTACGATTGGCTAACTGTCTACAGTCAATCTGTGTGTGTGTGAAGCCAGCCAATTGCAATGCTCCGTTTTCTCAATACGTTTACGATATGATTACGATGTTTATACAATTTTTGTGCCAGGGGTACTGATGTCCAACTGTGATATGAACACGCGCGTTCACATTAGTTGGTACTTTGGTACCTGTTTAACACATTTAAAATTACCGAACACTGTTATTAGTTGGGTCAAAAAGTATTGTATCCAGTAACACATGTGATACGATGGAAATTTTTTTTTCCCATCCACTAAAAGTGTTACCCATTTGAGTGTTACCGAATGGGAATACACCTCTAAACCTAGACATAAAATAACACAACAATATCTGAAAAATGAAAATTGATCTTCTGAAAATTTTACAGCTCCAAATTCGAAAATCAAAACTCTTTCCCGCCTCACCCAGAAAGGGGACCGTTACACAATTTTTGTTCAAAACGTATTGTCTAGTATAAATATTAGAAGTCATTGGAATATGGAGTCTTAAGAGCACCATCTCTAGTAAAACAATTCCAGGCACATTCCAAGTCATTACACAGGTGCAAGCAAGAAGTAATGAAGGTAATTTGAGCCAGCTTTACTTGGAACTTGAAATGGTTAGAACAATCGCAATTTCTGTAAATCGACGAGGAAGTCGCCAGATTGCAGTGCAATGCGGCTTTTTGTCCTCACAATGCGATTTGCAGAAAACAATGAGACATTTTAAGTGGAATGTTGGTTGTGAAAGTTTATTTTTTAACAATATGAATGTGTTAACTGCTTAAGGTTTTTGACATAGTATTTAGCTACATATTAGGAGAGGCAACATCAATGCATTTATAATATTAGTAGAATTTTCACCAAACTTCATAAAGTAAACCTTTATCCTATTTTTATTCAGCAATGTTATTTCTTTCTTAATTGTTTTGCCTTTTAGAGCGTTTTCACACTCATCCGTTATCCGATATCGGAGGAAATGAAATGTATGAGATATGTATCTCTCTTCCACATTGTCCGGCCACTGTTTTGGCCCGATATCGGAACACAAAGATAATAAAACAGCAACTGCAAGCAATTTTCGATCTTAAGGACATTTTCTAAGTTTTCGCTTTAATTGATGACGCTGATCACGAATATAAGAAAAAAACTCGATACCATGCCATCTCAATAAGGTCGAAAATTGCTTGCTTTTCTTTTTTTTACTCCTAGCCTTCCTAACTAGTCTGTGCTTTCGAGCAAATGGCCGTATCGGGCCGATTTTATCGGATAAATGTGAAAACAGCACAAGGTGTCAGCGTCCGATACCGATATTGAATATCGGATGAGTGTGAAACCGCTCTTACGTTCAAGCTATTTAATCTCAAATCACCTACTTATGCTTACAATCAAATATACACTTCCGCAGTATCTAGTTATTTAGGTATTTTTTCTCTAAATAGGCATCGGCTTTGTGATATTACATGATAGCTACACCCGTTAATTCTGAACTCACGCTGATCTTTTGTGTGTACAACGATTCGATCAATGGATTGCAACACAAGACATACGCAAGTCCATTTCATGGTAAACGCAGAAAACAGAAAAAAATATATATTGAAAGATTCAAATCAGTACGCTGGTACGTGTAACTGTAAGTTAGGAATTCTGAGACATGCAGAATAAGTCGAGTATTTCTTCACTACATAGTATAAAACAAAGTCGCTTTCTCTGTCCCTATATCCCTTTGTATGCTTAAATCTTTAAAACTACGCAACGGATTTTGATGCGGTTTTTAAATAGATAGAGTGATTCAAGAGGAAGGTTTATATGTATAATACATGTTTAGCAGTGTGCAGGGTGCAGCGAGAGCCAGAGCTCACTGGAGAGTTATTGTGCTATCAGTGGGAAGAGCAAAAACTATTCCTGCTTTGTCTTCTACACTGACGGCAAAAAAAATTCTGTGTTTGCATGGTCGGCAGCACGAGTGTGTGTGTGACTCCCCTGGTGTTGCACACGTCCTTCGGCCACGGTAACCACTTACAATCAGGTAGACCGTGTGCTTGTCAGCCACCTCAGTGATATAAAAAAGTGGCTTGATGGCGTATTACTGAGCTCCTACAAAGTATAAAACATAGATTGTAGACGGTCAACAATTTGTATTGCTTTGGCATCTGTAATCTTGTAAGAATCTGCTAGCTAGAGTCGGTGATAATCACCTGAAGAGCAATTATGCTAGCTTGGCACTAGATTACTATACAAAATAATTATATAAAATCTACAGATAGAATCTTTAGAAATTTAGGAAGCATAATATGTCGGCCGATGCATGAAATGTAGGTCGATAAGTACTTATTTACTTTCAAAACATGCGATTGTCCGATAAATGGCTGTAATGCACACAAAAAAGAAAACCGCGTCTAAAGCATTCTTCACGACACCTTCTGTCTATCTACAGTTGTCATTTGGTCTACGTGACTTGCACAGGTATCACCGATTTACATTAACCCCAACAAGAAATAGGCTCTCATCATGAACTCTCGTGTCACGAGCAGGGACAGTCGTGCCGGACAACAGTTGGGGAAAATCATTCACAATAAATATTGTATTCCCATGCTATGTTTACACAAGGCTGATAGTCTGACGCTAATCGTTTGCAAGCGGTAGCGTGTGTCTAACTGGTAGTCGTGTAGCTAAATAAAGTAATTGAGAACCACAGCTAATCTGGACGTTAGAAACAAACTGAATGACATATAAAATAATATTCATAAGATCTTTTGCTAAGCAAATATTTCGATCAGGTGACGTGCAAGTTTCAGCAACAATCAGACTTAGTTTATCATCTTGACTTTCATTCTATGCCAATGGTTGCATTACACTACCTTATCGTCTACCGGGTTGTTACCGCAGTAATTATGGCTTTGGCATTGTGAAGTGACAACGTTATATCAATCAAGATGTAAAAAAAATTAATTTGCATTGTAAAATTATGGCCACAAACCGTAGCTAAACCTAGGCGTCATCGAAATTATGTTGGTAATAATCGGCATACTTATCACGGTAGTGTAGCCGGAGCATTAGATTGTCCAAAAATATTTATTATATTACTGGTATGATTAGCGATCCGCCCAGCTTCGCACGGGTGGTAAAAACGTTTAGGGCGAATGTAGCTTTCCAATGGTGAAATATTTTTTGAATTCGGCACAGTAGTTTTTGAGTTTATTCATTACAAACATACAAAAATAAAAAAAAATCCTCTTTATAATTGGTTCAAACCAACCCTTCCAATCCCGCCCATTTACTTTTCTTTTTCACGTGAAACCTCCTTCGAAACTAAAAAGCTATCTAAAATCTCCTTGACGTATATGACAGTCGATAACGCTTGTCAAAAACGTCAAATCCCATACATTCGTCATTCTATTAAACGTACGATACTCAGAAAACAGTTTGCTCAGTATGAGCGTGCCCTAAATCCATGGAGTTATTGTCGAGCACGCCTAACGGCTATTTATATAAAGTGTATTTCTTTTATTTTGAATTGACGCGACACTCCATAATCACTGCTATTTTGATAGTTGTTGTATTTTTTTATAATGGCGCAGTTACGCTTCTGTTATGTATACTTTTCTCCATTAATCGGTTTATTGTATTCCCTTTCACAAATTTCACATTTATTTACTTACTTATGAAAAATGTCATGTCGGGTAATTGTGATGAGTACTAATGTAATACAATAGTTTCTGTATAAGTAAGTTTTGTATGTACTTACGTAGTATTTTCATATTTTGAGGGTGCAATTATACTACTAGAAGTACAAAATCCATACTTGCTAGTCGGTGCACTTCAAAAATATCGGACAAGTGGTTTGCATGTGAGGTTGGCTTGGATCCCGTAGACCATAGTGGGCGGGACTGTACACGTTTCGTGCCTGTAAGTTAATGACTATATTTGCCTAGGTATCAAAAAATGTACCCACGTTTCATCAGAATCAAAAACCTTGAAAAAAAGAAGTTTGGAGTTCCTGATCAACCCAAATCTTTTTAGGTTGACCCTTGCAATATCAATTCATCTCATGCCCGATGAGGTTAAAACGGTAGCATCTCAGAATATCAACTTACTCTTGATGTTTAACAGATGGGGACATTTTTCAAGTTAATGTAATTATGGAGGATTATATGGGGACACTCTTCAAGCTGCCAATAGGTTAGTGAGGGACTAAGGAGGAGCAAACTCAACAATATTAATTGTCTTTGAATATTTTACAGTTGCAGCAACATGCAGCCATAGTGTTTCTTTCTTATTGGTACTAACAATTCTCAATTCGTATCTATTTTAGAATCAGGCAGACACAATTTTTATAACTAGTTTTACAAATACAATTGATACTCTAACACCATTAACTGCGTCACTAGAAAACTAGTGATAGACAAAACACAATCACAACACTACCTTGAATATAATAATAGTCTGCAAAAGAAACTTTTTTTGCAATTACGTCATTGTTCCATTGGATGAGCGATGTTATCGGCTCGACTACTGCTCGCATTAATATGCAAAAATAATAAGTTAATTTCAGTCATGTATAGACACAAAGGAGAGCCTCGGGGATTAATTAATTGACTAAAAATAACAAACCTCAACCAACTTGTTAATTATCTAATAATTACTTACAGGAGCGGTCAGCAAAGCAGAACAAACTAATTTAGTTAATTAAATATTCCATATTAACTGCTTGTGCATGGCATTACAGGGCACGGACTTCAGGCTTCTGTAAAATTTTCTCCACACGAAAATGGGTAATAGTTTTTTCAAAATAACTACATACTTGTTTATAATCAACCGTATAATTTCCGTTCTGAAGATACGGGAAACCATTCGCCATCCTTAATATTGTCGAACCTAAAATAGTGTTCCCTATCTAGTATCTGTAGAGGCTCTACATATGCTTTTCACAACCCGGCTAAATAACCCGGTAATTTAAGAAAAAGCATGTGTAGAGTCTTTCCTGTTCCTTGCGCACAGGATGGACAAAATAAAGTAAATTGCCGAACCGCTCGGTTCGAGACGGTATTACCTATATCCACCGAGTGAGTTTGATCTGTATATTATTTATAACATTAGCTGTGCCCGCCTGGAACTTTGATCCCGTTACCGTTAACGCTCGTAGCCAGGTGCGCTCACTGATCGGTAAGCGATCGATGGATTAAGTTACTAAAGCGAAGGTTACCATTAGGATTGGTGACCATTTAGTGGTGTTACATCTGAGCGCTTCCGAGGGCACGTTAAAAGTCGGTCCCGGCTGTCAACAATCGTTTGGTCAAGACGGAGGCCCATATGGGCGACCTAAACAACTTTGTCACAGTTTGGCCACTAACCACACGAAAAGAAGATGGGAAATTATGCCCGGTATAGAAAGTGCCAGTGTTGTGAAATCCTATGTATTATTCCAGACTGTAATCTATCCCTGTACCTACCAAATTTCAGCAAGATCGGTGCAGCCGTTAGAGCATGATTAAAGAATAAACATCTTCACAAATTTCCACATTTTAATATTACTGGGATAGAATAGGGTCTACCAGTTTCATTGTAGGTATCCTAAGTAAAATCTACGCCCGGGTTTTTCACATAGGTACACAAAAACGTACTTCAACCACTCATTTGCATATTATGCTACCGAATTGTTTTATTTACATTAATATATTAACCACATTACGTAACATATACATGAGTCATTCTATTTGATTATCAAATTAGATGCCGAGTGAGTTAAATATAATTATGTAAAAGTTGTATTCCGTTTGATTTTTACCGCACCATGTTTTGCGGCAATGAATTGGCGAGTATATTCGTGTAGCAGCTTTAACCCGCGGCTCCGCACGCGTGGATATCGGTTATCGAAACCAATAATAGCGTATGTCCTTACTACTACCCCTATCCAAATTTCATCCTAATCGGTTCAGTGGTTTAGGCGTTACACACGGACAGACAGGCAGAGTTACTTTCGCATTTATAATATTTGTATAAAGAATGCGAGTTTTTTTAAAATGCTTTATGGTTATAATAGTTTCGCATAATGCTCCACCGGCGCCTGGCGTGGATAGAAGATATTTTGTGTTCCATTATGAATTTATGAATCATGACCACTGTCTATTCTCTTTATTCTCTCAACATCATCATCATCATGTAGACGTATTCTTCTGATTGCATCCGAGGATGTAGTGAACTCGGAGCTCGACTTTCCTCCTTCACTTCGCACGATTTTGGGCGTCCATGGTGGTTAAACCATTAGCACGCATGTCACCGTCCATGACGTTAAGCCAGGAACTTCTTGGGCATAACCATCCAACACGGACAGGGTGGGGGCTCTGGCGCAAGCTTTCTTTAGAGGTGTTAAATAGCAATAGGATGCATAAAGGCCAAAATAACCCAAAACTAAGGAAAGAATAGGAGAAGAGAGACCCAACCTCAACACAATACAAGAAACACCAAACATCGCGGGGAAACTGCTAGTAATTAAATATAATAATAATTAATTACGTCATATAATCACTTGCAGTTATTGAAAGTTATTTTCGAACACACTAATACTTTATAATGGACTTTAATTACTTTTCCATCGCAGTAAATCGCAAGTGAGCTGTCGTTACAAGTTTAAACAGCATGGGCGATAAATATTTTCAACGAGATCAAGATTCTCAATTACTTTCAAAGCAGATAGTAACTACCTAGTTGCAAATATTGAAAGTGGTTTCCGATAAATGTCGTGTGACGTGAAGTTTTACATGCCTACCTACACTTTTTACGCTATATTAAAGCGTTCAACCTAAGAAACCTAAGTAGATTATTCTTCTTCTTCTGTCAAATCGACGACACTTCTACTGTCAAATTCTGTTTGTCAAGTGTGCTACTATTGAATTGTGTTCTCGGATTTGCTCATAAGGTCTTCCAGTGTACAAGTAGGTACGTATATGGGTATGCAGCACTACTGCACACGTTAGCAGGTGGGCAATGGTCTGTGGAGCAACTCCGCATTTACACCGCAAGTAAATTAATGAAGTTAGATAATTTTAAGGGTCTCTAAATATATTCAGCTGCCACAAAAACAAACTAAAAGTGAAAACAAAATCTTAAGGCCAGTGCCACCCGGGAAGATGTTACCATCAAGAAAAATCTAATTTGCCACGGATAAAAAGAAGGGTTAGGAAACCGGAGGTAAGGCACGGGAACTCTCTCTAATAAACGATTAATTCCTATAGATACATGATATAAAAGGCAGCATTCAGTATTTACCATTGAAGAATTGAATCTCATAATCCTTATATAAATATAATCCGCAAGTTTGCAGTCTCAACCGCTGCGCCAGAAAGACTGTCTAAGAAAGCAAAAATGGCCCATAATTTAATTCTACTTTACAATTAAAGTATGATAATGATATGTATCAGTGTGACCGCAAAAAGTGCAGATTCCCAAGACTCGGGTTACGGCGTGTGAAAGTAAAACAAGTAACTATATATTCCCAACAATGCAAATAGTTTTGTTTTTATTCACAAGACCACATGCGCGCCCGCAAACGAAAACTGATCTACCAGAAGGGAAAGTTTCTCATAGATTGTTTCCATTTATTTGTTAATCTACACTATCTGTAGTGTACAAAGTACAGACTATATAAGATAATTTAATCAAATGCGGCTAGGGTTACCAGGTGTTATCTGATCATATTATGCAAACAGAGAAAATAAAGATATATGTACAGAAATATCTGATCCTTTCACTGAATATTGTTAAATTATTAATAGCCAAATAGGTATATGTATATTTTTTTTATCCAAATATCGTCCCTATGGTGTATCAACCTCGTACAGTAACGATGATATTCTCCTTGCTACATTTAACATACGGAATATGAAGAAGTGCCCAGTTATACAGAATTTGAGGATAAATAGTATGTGCATATGTGTAGTATAATAACTATATAGCTGCAGGGCCACCGATATTTTTGACATGGGTAAATATGCATCATGGGTGATATTGTTATCCTCTTTATTCATTTTAAAAACTTACAAAGTATATTTTTGAATACATATAGAAAAAAAAACAAACATCTATATAAAAACATAAAAAGTAGTGTCCCACCGGTATCGGATACAAGGACCAAGCTACCGGTGGTTGTTATTATTATTACCTTTTGTTTTTTCTTATCTGGGGCACAGTTACATCCCTTTGCAGATGCGTAGACATGTTGGTTTCTTGGCAGTATTTTACTGTCTCTACCATGGTGAATGTTCTGATGTGCTCTTCCAATTAGTCCCACCCTCTCCTTTCGTACACACGACAAAACGTGCAGGGCTTCGATGTCACCCGCAAACAGTGCACAATATATTCCATCATGAACCAAGCGGGTTGGTGACTCATTTCTATGCCGCACCATTTAGACCTGGAATTTCCTGCCATCTCGCGTGTTACCTTCTTCCTACAGTCCTAGCTCCATTAAGCGGGGCGTGAAAAAGCATCTGATGAGGCCGTCAAGATGACTACATACCACCATTGTTAACATGATACGCGTTTGTAATGGTGACCCTCTTTCCGAGACTTTGCCTTTAGCTTACCATCAGGCAAGGTGAAGTCAAATTGTATTATTATTGAAACCAATTAATCATCATCACCATACTGTTCCTGGTTGCATTCAAGGCTTTCGCCTTAAAGCCTTTGCTCATCTTATTCCTTCTTCTTTTGATTTGACTTATTCCTAGGGCTTTACTTCGAGAGCCTGCCTGTAGTAATGCATCCTGTGGCAGATTCTCATCCATCAATAAATAGTGCGATAGCTTGCAAATGATCGTTAGCTTGGCCTCGAAGGTTTTGATAGGGCGCCGTACACCACTTCATAGATTGCGGAAACAGTTTATTTGAAGACGAGTAGCAACTAATGTTTTAACTGCATTCATAAGATTTAATGTCTGTCTAACCTCGCGTGTAATTGCCATGAATCAAAAATGACTATAGATCTCAAGGTGGGTTACCTAAGCTACGTAATAAAAGAAGTTTTCCAATATCTTACTCACTTAGATATTGTTTAGTTCCAAAGATACATGTACGGTCTTTTTACTTTCTAAATTGGATATTTTCAGTTTGATTTTTGGATAATCTATACAATTGAGTGGAGGCATCTGAAAATCGTAAGTACGAGTGATGATAACCAATGCCAGCCCTAGGCTGCTAACTCGGAGGCGATATTGGTGGACAAAAAGTTAAAAAAAAATTATATCCATGAAGAACGCTCGCTCATCAATATTTTGGCTATGGACGCGTGGTCCGACCCTTCGTGGGTTTTGTACCATACACGCAGGTGCCACTCGTGTTCTAGCTTCCTCATCGGGTGCACCTTTCAGGTTTCACACAAATGCGGTTTTGTTTTTAATTATTTTTGCGTACTGGCTACATGGCGCAAGTTTTTGGCTCGGTACGTACGGCTGCCAGATTGGTTTTGTACTTGCATTTGTTCCACATGTTGTAATAATGAAATCAACAATATCTGATTCACCTTGCTGGGTTCTTAAGAAATAATACTTTTCGCAATGGTAGGTACATTAAATTTCCAATAATATTGAACTTGGCAAGTAATTATTAGTACCTAAATCAGAATAAGTCACCATTCAACCATTTAGTGAATGTACCTTTTTTAATATAAATTATTAAATTTTTGTCCACGAAGAGCTCCTACAACTCAGCAGCATAGTACTGGGATCGGTTTTCATTTATTATTTCAAGTCTGATTTAGCACATAGCCTACTTTGGAAAGAGATGGCGGGTGGAGCCGCGGGCAACAGTTGTATCTTGATAGTTACTATAGTTAACTTTGTTTCTAGTTATTTGATATGGTACACGCAAATCCTTTTTATTTTAAAATATAAATAACTTCGTTGGCGTTAAATCAGTTCGTGCGTAACTTGTAAAAATTGATTTTTAACATGATAATGATCGTAAATACTGTCAATTTTTTGTTACAGGAAATTCTGAGCTTCTTTCTCAACAGATTAATCTTTCAAAAAAGTAAAAACAACTTCAACTATGTAACTTAATTATGAAAGGGAAAACTTCGCGAGGCAACCTCTCTTTCTCTCTCTCTGGGAGCACATCTAGTCAATTTTTTATGAAGTCGAGTCGGTACAATCAGTATTACATTAAGGCTAGAAAATATATCCACTTAGAGTGGATTCAACCAATGATAAGAACTGTAATCAAGGGGAAACTATACTGCGTTACTTAGGTAAAACATTTTATTTCACGAATTTCTGTGAAATCATAATGCGAACTTACCGTCTTATCAAAGTTCCTATGTCGGTGCACCTGCCTTAACTTACCTAAATATACATCAGTACAGTACTTCGGTGAGTAAATCACGGGCACGAGACACATTTTGTACCTAAATACCGACATTTATTCAAGAGGTCCTTGACTTAGTAGAAATAGCTCACCCTCGTCCAACTATGTAAAATTATTATAAGTCACGGAACTCACGGACTTACGGCACAACGACGAGGCTTATAGATTTTCGACAGTCCCATTCTCTATAGTAATATAAAACCTCTCAGCTAAAGGACACAATAAAATTTATCCTTGCGTGTGTTCTGCCAATTTGATAAAGTTTACTGAGAAATTGTTCGAAATAATTATCATGACTATTTTCTACAACCGGCACTCCGGGTAAAAAGAGGCACGCACATATTCTTGGAATCAAACCCACGCATCCTGCGTGGCAGTCGAATGCAGTACAGCCACACCCCATAGGCTGTCAAGGATTTTTAAATTATTTTCATTTTAAAGCCAGCACCAGAACCTCGTCCACTAATCAACAGGTGTAGCGATCAGGACGGATGGTTGAAGTGGGCCCCGAAGATCTTGGTCCTGATACTTACACCCTGGGTCATTCAACTGTGACCTGCACAAAAACTACTGTTTATAGACGTTATATCAGTTATCGAATCGCAGATTTATCGTCCAGTTGTTGCATTCGTTGGTTAAACAATGTACATTCGTTTTTTACGATGTTCGTGGCCACTAGCACAGAAGAAATAATAGTACCTACCAGGTCACTAATAAGTACGTCTTAAAAACTATTATAGTTCATATAAAATTGTAAGGCATGGCAAGTGAACTCATATTGAAAGTATTACTTAATGAAGTATTAATTATTTACATAAGTTTCTTTCTCCTTACCGTGGCTCTAGTTCTCAAATCAATAGGGACAAGTATCCTTCCAAATTTGCCTTTAATGTCGATTAACCAATGAATCTCCTAAATAATGCAATCATCGAATTTGGACCAATGGGCAAGTGAAATTCAGTATGAATAGTTTACATAAATCCATAATTTTTGGTGCTTATTGAAACTTTTAACGTAGCATCACATCAAGTAACTTCCTTCGCCTTACAAAATACATTTTGTTGTGATGCTTACCTTAGACTTTAGAGGCACCATCTTTAATTAATGAAATGTAACTTTCTGATCCATTCCATTATTGAGTAATTTATGAAAAAAAAGAACAAAGATGTTTATTTTCGTTGTCGTAATTCTCATGACACTTCATAAATGACTCAATAATGGCGAAATAGCTAATTAATTTTTGTGCATCATCCTGCTCCTAATTTATTAGAACTGCAATTATCAGTGAAAGTAGATAGATTAATTTATTGAATGTAACTGTACTAAGAAGTAGCCAGGAAAAATATACCTGTGGTTCGACCAAAGGGTTTCACAGGGACTTTTTAGCCAAATCCATTTGTCTGTTTTAGCCAAATCCATTTATCTGTTTTTACATAATGGACACAGAAAATCAAGTTCGCATTTATAACATTAGCTAATTGTTTGCGGCGCATATGATGACCCTCTTTTGAGGAAAGCAGCGGAGGAGCGCAAATTCACCAATCGTAGATTATATCAAACCAAATTATAAAGAACCAATCTGTGCGCGCCAAGGTTTCGTTTCTCTTGTGACTTGGAGTCATCATATATGGCAGTGCCGTCATATTTTCTAAAGTCAATACACCTGCGACCACATAGTTTGCAACCGTCCGGTGCTAGCTCCAGTCACACTTTTTAAAATACTCAGTCACTGCCATGAAAGCTAAATAGAGACGTAGGTAATCTACGTAAATACATACTTAGTTAATTACAGATGGGGCTGCGCACTCAATTGGAAACTAGCCGCAATGGGTGCAAAACGATGGTGAAAACAGTATAAACATTGCACCCACCTTTACTTGTAGCTACCAGAAATAATTATAGACATTCCTTACAAGATGTATTGCGTTTAAACCAAAAAATTCAGCGAAATGTGCAACGCATTCCACAACTGCTCGGTTGACTTTGACGATTCATGTTTTATGTTTAGTTTCGAGTCTACATCCATGACTTGATATCCTTCTAGAATAAAGCCTTAAAATTTTGCTGTAATTTTTTTTTTTTTATAAAGAATATTAGCAACCGAAATTATCGAAATTACTAATATTCCCTCTAACCCCTCCAACTAAGCTAAATTGCTTGTGCTAGGAGTGGGTTCACGTCCGTGTAATGGCCAGGATTCGAACCCGCGACCTCTCGATCGTATGGCCGACTCCTTAACCACTAAGCTACCGACGCTAATGTAAATATATTATAGAATTAGTTGGAGCGTAAACGTGTTTAGCTACAAAATTTTCTGTTCAAGTTAACATGATGTTTAGATCATACTAGGTACCTATTCAAAATTATTTGCTCTGTGAATCTGATTAATTTTATGATAACCTTACTTTATTCGTAGCTAATATACTTATTAGTAATTAAAAACATGATACAGCTCAATAAAAAAGTAATTTGAAAATCCGAATAAAATCATGGTATATATAAGATAAGTATATAACGACAACTGTATTGTAGAATCTTTTGATCCTTAATGACTGCAAAAAGCCACGATTTAGAACGGATGGTACCGAGACAACTGCTTGTAAATAGTTTTGTTACCTTTTTCACAGGCCTTGAGTACCCACTTCTGCTAAAAAAAAACAAGCTAGTGATGTTTAAACATTTAGAGCTTATATTGCATAGCCTGTTTTTTTGTTTTAGTTTCACAATAATTCCTTTGGAATCTTTTAATTTATTTATATAGGTACAAGGCCCTTAGCATCCCTTATTTCAATCTACAATCTAATCACGAAACACTACATTGAACGAAACTGAGGATTATCGGTGTATTTAAATCTCTGTACTGACGGGATTACAATTTTGTAAATAAGTAGGTAGTGCAGTCTTACTAAATTATTAAAATAATACCTATAGCTAGGGTCGAGTTCAAGTAATGTGGCTTCTGTATCCGTTCATTTTCTGAGTAATTACCGTGTGAACTCGATGCGAGAACAAGACCTTAAGATCATCTTAAAATATACATGTAATATCATTGTAATATAAAGAAATATTTGCAAAAATTGGTGTCGTACAAGACGAAGAAAATCATATTTTGCAAAATGTAGGTGTACAACTGTACATACACTTCTGCCTACCTTTCGTGGATTACAGGCGTGAGTATATGTATTTGGGGTACTCACTCCCATTACAGTAACAGGATTAGCATCACCAAGTGGCCTCGAACATACTTTACGGCCGAAGTCATTTCAAAGCTAGTCTTTAATTTTTAGGTAATACATTTTTATCCTGAGTTAAACCATCAACCGGTAAGTCTCTATCTATTTACACTTTATATCTATCATTTATTATTTCACCCTACAGAATACTGCATTCTCATTCTGAATTATAATCGCTGTTCATGTTCTCCAAATCACGTTTAGAATTCTCATCTATAATCTTGCGTTTAGCGTAACGTATCATTAAGTTGCCCGCAAGTAAATACCATAAAGGGAAGACGAGACAAGAGTATGTGCCAGTACCAGTACAGTTCAACGGCCTGTATTATTTTCCATTGGGCAACAATCGTCAGCTATGATACAGCCAGTTAATTGTACGCCAGTCGCCGAGCGAGTACCATCAACCATAACTATCTAGTGGGGTTCCAGTTCCACTAACAGCCACCATTCACACGAAGTCACGCTTCGAGAGCTCTGTATCGATAAATATCTCGATTCGTTACAAATCGATGCTATCGTGTTATTTTAAATCGAATGCAGAGACATATTTCTTTTGTATACGTTGACTCTGTGGCAGGCGGTTACTCGGTCGTTTTTTGCTGGAAATCGTTAAAACGCTTTATTATCTAGGTTTATAAATAACAATAAAGTTATATAAAATGCACGAAGTATGTATGTTGTTACTTTGTGTTTTTTCATTCAAATCGTAACCCTTTTTATACGCTTATATCAACTGTCATACGAATGAATTTTATTTTACTTGGCTTCAAGATCGAGATGCCGCGTTCGAATCCTGGCCCTGACCATTACACTATCGACGTGTACCCATCCCTAACACAAGCAATTTAGTTTAGCTGGAAAGGTTGGAGATAAATCTTGGGGCACAGCTGTGCCCCCGACAAGTCGAGTAAAAAAAGCGGCACGGCCGTACCATAGTACTTTTCTCATATAGCTTCGTTGTGGACAAAACTAGACGCCTCAATTTTCAGTAACCAAGCAGGCATATTTAACGCGGTATATTTCAAATTTCATTCAATTTGAACAAGTAGTTTAAGAATTATAGCAAGTAAAAGTTTCTTATTTTGTCACTCACTGACTGACCGATCATCAAAATTCTAAGGCACTTCTAGCAGACATAGAAGCTTCAACTGTAGAATTTAATTTTATAAGTGTTTAGTGTTTGAATCAAGGAAAAACTAAAATTTCGTTCCAGTTTTCTAGAAGCATTAACTGCATAAATAACTTTATAATCCCATATAAATATACGGGATTAAAAAGTTAAATTTGCAGTTAAATAAACAGTGTTCCTGTATATATGTATACTATAATGAAGGAATACATACATCAAAGACATCTTGTAAAATGGTCAACGGAATTAAAAAAAAGCAAAAATATTAAGTTGAGTTAATTACCCGAAATTACTTAATTACTTACTTATACAAGAAGTAATATATACAAGAAGTAGAAGGTAACAGAAAGGAAAAAAGTAGGACTATCTACAAAACTAAATGAGATCCCATAAAAACAACAATTCTTGTTTATAATAACCGACTTGGTATTACATGAATATCAAAACTTTTTACGGTAGAATAACTGAGTTGCGAGACTTGGGTTTTTTTTGACAAGTAGATAATTATTATTGTTTTTATGGGATTCCTTTATTTATAATCATACCATGTCAGCTAAATATTAAATACATAATATATGTCAATACTAATGTTATATACCTATAATGTACTATTCTTTATTTTTTACCTATAAACAAAATGTGATACATATGTAATGCGATTAAAATGTCAGAAAATGGAAAGTATCTTGTGAAATAAATCATACACTTGATGAGATTCACAAAAATGAGTAACAAAAAGCTGAGTTTGTATAAATTTTATTATAAGATGGCTAAGCAATATTATAGTAATAATGAGCTTTTGATTATGATATTACTGTGTCTAATCAAACTCTAAGGAAAGTGGTGTCATTACAGCAAACTCATTCACTAGCAAAAACTGACTGTGTGGTTCAACTTTCTGAACCAGTGGCTCATAGTGGTATTTCTTGATAAGTTGTTCTTACCTTACATATCCGAATGACAATTACTTGCTATAGTCGTACTAACTAAAATCTGCGAAATGAAAGATGGCGCCACTGTCCCTACAATGCTGTCAAATCGTGCTAAATTGACTTTGATATGCAATAAAGCAGTATGCATTTGAAAATGGCAGTCGTAATTCCGATTTTAGCAATTTCACAGATTTTTGGTAATCTATACTTGTTAGTATTTTTATGCACACCTCAGGATAGGGTTCTATCAATAAGAATCCTTTCATCATATAACAAATAAATGCTTTTATTCCTTTCCTTTTCCTAGTCCACCTAATACATATTACGAATAACAATCGATACTTACATACATGCTCATGACAATGAATTCAATTATTTATGTAATTTTTATAATATTATATTTATAAGTTTTCAGGCTTTCACGGCCGGCGTTGCATGTAGAATATACTGCTTCCGGGCTGTTTGGCCGTGGTCTATGTGAAACTTGCGTTCCAGACGTTTCGTCGATCACTGCGGTTGACATCTTCAGTGGCGCAGGTCCGGGCGACGACGACTTCGGAGACCTTGCCTTGTCGGCGGCTGAGTTGCGACTGATGCGAAGTCTCAAATCTGGAACGCAAGTTTCACATAGACCACGGCCAGACAGCCCGGAAGCAGTATATTCTACAAATATTATATTTACTCAACGTGAATAAAAACAAAAGCTGGTGGCTTGTTGTTCATTTTCTGGCGGCAAAAACAAACCATAAATAATGACCACAGATGCAATAGGTAAAATAAAATCGTCTTTTTGTTGAACGTATGCCTGTAGTAGCCCTCTATCGATCTTTACTTGTCTTCACTATACCAACGCCGCATGCTATTAAATATGTGTTACGGAACAAACGAGTTTTTACTAAAGATATGATAATATATTTATAATCGAACTCCGAAGATCACAAAAAAACAAATTTCTGATGCGTTTTGAGCGAACAAGTTATTGATTTATACTGTAATTACTGTAATTTATTCTACCAAAGTATACTGCATGGGAAAATGTCGAGAGCCTGTGATGATTGATGACTGGTTAAGCAACTTTAGGTAGAAATTTGATGGTACCGTCCACGATTGCGTTTAGGGGTCAGCAAGTGCTTAACCGAGCAGGGGGGGATTGAGGTCGCAGCACTGGTGGGACCGGTGGGTGTCACGTGGTGCTGCGACTACAATCCTCTTTTGATGAGGCCGACAAGCTGAGTACCACCATTGTCAACATGGTACGTGTATGTAATGGTGACCATCGTTCCTGAGACTTTGCCTTCAGCTTACCATCAGGCGAAGTGAAGTCAAATTAATATGCCCTATAATAAAAAAAGGTACAGTCAGCAGCGTAAGTTGCGGAACACTTTTAAATTTATAAAATGGATTATTTGTTTTTTTTTTTAACTGGCTGCCCCATTCGTTCTCCCAACCTTAAGAAGAAAGCCTACGTAAGTACGACAGGGCCTCGTCAGTCAATCAATCGGCAGGTGTACAAATTGAATAAGTGGTTGGCTAACCCCGCAGATGTTGCTGGGGTATGGGGTCCCATACATACTATCATTAAAATAATTAAAACTAAAAAAAAAAAAAAAAAATTAACGTCATTGGCAATTATTGCAATGATAAGTAATTAATTATTGATCCTACTAAATCTTTATGATACTACATTTCACCATAGAATGTGCCCCGAGCACGAATATAATTCGAATTCGTAACGTAAACGTATCGAAAGAATGGAGCATTGCAATTGGTTCACAGGCAGGCGGCCAATCGGATTGATCCGTTCTATCTACTGTGAACCTGGAGGCTCCCCACTCCTCCCCAAGTTTTAAAAATCATAGTTATGAACCTATCTGCAAGGTTTGAATGCAACCATGACTAACGCTCTAATGATGATCAGTGCCCCGAGCACGAATAACATTCGCATTCGAAATGTAAACGTATCAAAAGAATGAAGCATTGCGATTGGTTCACAGTAGGTAGGCGGCCAATCGCATTGCTCCGTTCTCTGGATACGTTTACGTTACGAATTTGAATAAAGATAATACTACTCGATTTTACGATAACTATTCGTAGCAATCATTGGCACTGAACTATCACTGATAAAAATAGTTTCAGTAAATTCAATCCAATTCAATTTAAATGCTCTATTATTCTTCTAAATAAATACAAATTCTTAGAACAAAGTCGATCGGTTTATCAGAATTCTAATGGTCTTTGTATGAAAAACAGTAGATATGACACGCAATAACATTCAAATAAGCATTTCAATTCTATTACATGCTATTTGGAAGTTCCCATGACACAGCTATTTAGGTAGGCAAATAATGCTATTCGGTCAATAAAACAAATTTTATATGCGTTTGATTGTTTTTACACCTACATAAGTCTAAGGCCTACTGCAGTATATCCTATGGTATATCCGTCGATTGTAGCGTAGGCCTTATTTATATGTTGTGCAACGGAATCCGGATCCGCGAAGCATTTTTTTTTCAAGACAATGTCAGGCATGCCGTAAAATATTTTTGATAATATCAAAACCTTGATAATAGTGCCTAAATAACTTTCTATTATTTAAAAATAGCATATCTACAAGTGTAAAAGTCTAGTTATTGAAGTGGCTTGTAAATAAGCCTACCTTTAAACAGTTTAAAATGCGAGTATTCCACGAAACTATAGAGATTGCAATAATATTTTGAAATGCCCTTGTAGATTCTGCATGTTCTGATGATTATATCCTCTTATACAGGGTGTATTTTTGAAACGGGGCAGTAAGGGCAAGTACCTTAACCGTTGCAGTTACAACAAAACGTTCTTAAAAGACCTTCCCTAACTTTTTGGGACATTTTGAACTGCATTCACAGATTTTGTAAAAAACTTACAGTTAGCAAAAAAAATGCAAAAAGTTCAATTTTTTTTGTTTTATGCCAATCGATTCTATTTCATGTGGGGATCAAAAATCTCTATAGGACCATTTTAGCTTTCAGTACTAGAAAAGACAGAAATCGCCAAAGACCTTTCCCATACATTTCGTACGGAAATATGATAAATCAACTCGAAACTCATAGGTCAGGTAAAATTTTGAACTTTTTTAAACAAAAAAAATCATTTAATCATTTAAGAAATTGGTTTATGAAATAAATTGCTCAAAATGATTTCCATTTTCACGAATACATAAGTCTATCCTTTTTTGCACTGAACGAATGGCGGCTAATAATGTTCTGGGATGAATATTACGTAAAATGGTCATTAATGCATCCTTGAGCTCTTGAACACTGGCGTACGTCGTCTTATACACCTCGTTTTTCACGAAGCCCCATAAAAAAAAATCAAGTGGTGTTAGATCGGGGCTACGAGGTGGCCACTGTGTTGGACCATGTGTACCTATCCACTGTGTACCGAATAGGCGGCTCAAATTGGAACGTGAAAGGTGACTGTTATGTGGCGGAGCACCATCTTGTTAAAAATGAACTTTTCGCAATTCCGACAGGGGCCATTCGTCCATCTCGTTTTCAAGATGGTGTAAAATGACTTCATTATACATGGCAGAATTCAGTTTCCCTTCATAAAATTCCCCCATTATGACTCGATTGGACATTATACCACACCAACAGTTTAATGAGAAGCGAACCTGATTATGACTTGCCGTAACTCTTAGTGGATTTTCTTTGGACCAATAGTGGTGATTTTTTCTGTTGTACATACCGTTATTGGAAAAATTCGTTTCGTCTGACCACAGTATGTAATTTAAAAATTCATGATCTCTGCTTATTTTTCCTCTTAGCCATCTGCAAAAAGTAAGCCTTCGAACATCATCACCCGGATGTAACACTTGAACTATGCGCCCATATCGATAGCACTTGTAGCCGTATTTCTTCCATATCTTTATCACAAGGGAGTGGGATACACCTACTTCAAGGGCGACTTGCCTGGACGATACCTCTGGATATGCTTCGACATAAGTTAGAACCGCAATCTCCGTGTCCATGTCCACACGAGGCTGCCGCTTTCTTTTGAAAGAACCCTGCAATTCCAGGTTTTTCAAAAGATTTGTAATAACCTTTCTTGTTGGCACATGCCGCAACGGATACTTATTGCGGTACCACACTAATGCAGCTCCCGCATTTCGATTATTGACAAAATACGCTTCTAATAAGTCAATTTTTTCACGATTAGAAGACATTTTAGCGAAAATCCTTAATTAATAACTCATACGAAGTTTCTCAGCTGAAACTAAGAATAACACACAGATTTTCGAATCAAATTCGAAATTTGAGGGTAAAATTTATTTACTTTACAGTCAATTCTATCCACTTCCTGGCCATAACAAAAAGTTAGACCATCGTAGAAATTTGTTTCTGTTGCCGAAATGTATGGGAAACGTTTTTGGCGATTTCTGTCTTTCCTAGTACTGAAAGCTAAAATGGTCTCATAGAGTTTTTTGATCCCCACATGAAATAGAATCGATTGGCATAAAAAAAAATTTTTGGACTTTTTGCATTTTTTTTGCCAACTGTAAGTTTTTTACAAAATCTGTGAATGCAGTTCAAAATATGTCAAAAAGTTAGGGAAGGTCTTCTAAGAACGTTTTGCTGTAACTGCAACGGTTAAGGTACTTGCCCTTACTGCCCCGTTTCAAAAATACACCCTGTATAAGTCCCCAGACTCCCCAGTACACAATGGTCAGTGATGGGCCTATGCAATACGCATTCAGACTTATAGGCCATCATTACGTAGGTATGTTTGCACAAAATGAATCTTCAATAGAATCGTGGCGTTGCTCATGGAATGCCAAAAAATCTACGTCTTGATTGCACGATACGATGTGTGCAATGACCAATCGTTATTTGTATAGGGCCAATCTATCTCTTCCTGAGGATGTACCTACTGGGTGTCGTTGGAGGTGACGGTGAAAGTGGAATCATAGTTGGCAAAACTGCCAATCCCTTCAGGAATTTTCAGAGTATACGTGTGTATGTATAGTTTTACAGCATTGCGTCCTTCTCAATGGCGATGGTTTGCCTTGGACCATCATGGGACAATGTTATACGTGTGGTGAGGCAATAGGGACGGCTAGGCACATATTAGTAGGATTTAGGGTGCTTCTTGATAGAGGCCAATACTCACGCCGCCACGATAAGGTGCTTTTCATCATACGCGAAGCAATGAGTCTGGCAGTAGCTAGAGCCCAAAAAGGATTGACTACTAACAGACGTTATATCCACTTTGTGTCTGAAGGTTCATCCATAAAATCCAGGATCAAACCTTATTCAATCTTAGATACTGCCCCAGATTAGACTCGCCTAATCGACACGTATTTGGGGTTTCGTCATCTAGACCGGACATATTTCTCTACTCGAAAACGACTAAATATGTGGTCCTTGTGGAACTTACTGTACCGTGGGAAACAAATATACCGAAGGACCACACACTTAAGAAAAATAAATACTATGATCTCACAAACGAATTAATCAAAAACGGTTACGTGGTTAATTTGTATGCAGTAGAAGTGGGAGCGAGAGGTATACCAGCTAAATCTCTCTATAACCTACTTAAAGATCTAGGCCTATCGAGAGCTACAATAAGCTCATTACTAGGACGAATGTCTAAAGCGGCACTAGTAGGTTCGTATCAAATTTGGTTAGGCAGGGAGGGGAACTTGGGTAGTGAAAGTGAGTGTTGTTCTAAACCTACACTTGGGTCGCAAGTCCCAGGCACTGTCCCGAGTTCCCAATTCAGCAACGCGATGGACCCGGCACCCGCACGGAGAATCCATGGATTGCTAAGAATATCGTCTCTCTTCAAATTTTCGTGTGCGGAAAATCCCCACGTTTACCCCCCCCCCCCCTGCTCTCCCCTGGAGCCGGAGAGGGGGGTTATGTCGGACTCGAACCGACTAAATCGCACGCCGTCTGTGGGTCGTAGTGCTAGGCCGAAGGTGAGGTTGTCTCGCGACATATCCCTCGCACCCCGGCTGACCCAGGGCCATTCCTCTCGGTCTGGCCCTCCTCGGAAGAGGGGACCACGCGGTCCCCGACTCGCCCTCGGTATGGAGGGGGCACGCATCAGCACGTATCGTCCTACGATGCGCGCCGCCGCCGTGGGCCATCATGGGTCATTGTGTACTGGACGCTTTAATGGTAACTTACTTTAACATATCCGTGTGGTGATAGACAAAGAATACAAGTATCACCACCCCATCTCATCCGAAAGATGTCGTGAGAAGCGAGTAACGGAAGGTATGCAGACGACATCGAAGTAAAACCTGGTTTTTTTTTTGCTGCAATAGGCCAAAACCTTCCAACATTGGGAGAGGTCTATGTTAATTGATTGGTTAATTAGTTTAAGGTAAAAAGTGAAGTCCACTTACCCTTCTGGAATTCCCGCAGACACTGCTAGCGAGGCTTTCAGCATCATAATGACGGGAGAAGGAATACGGGCCCGGATGGCTCCGGGATACACATTGCCCCATATGCCACCAATGAACTAATACACATGTGTTATTATTATATTATAACGGTTCAACCACACACTTCACTTAATTTTCTCACGATTTTTATCGGCAAAAAATTTATTCTGAGTCAACCGATGTCCGTCTGAATTTTAATGTTACACCCACGTAGAAGGAATATCTACAAGCCTTAAATATATTTAGAATAAAGCAGCATTTTGTGCAAGCATTTTTGAAACAGGTAGATAAATTTGGTAAGTTGTTGTTACTTATTTATTTAACTAGCTAGCCACTTCAAGTCACGTATTTGTTTAAATAAGCGTATTTACAGATTCCACAGTATACCCAGGTAGGGAAGTAAAGTATACTGCTTCAATAAAAACTATGATAAGATTAGCAGCTTGAGTAAATTAATTCAGTATCGTTGATAACAATAATTGCATATTTATCAATAAATCGCACCTACCTATATTAGGTAACTTTGTTTATTGTTAGTTTAATAACAAAACAATACATGTTTACTATAGTAAGTAATTGTAGGGTAGTTATAATTTCCTATGTAAATAACTACGAGCTACCTACTTAATTTGTTAATGTTCAGTTAATAGCTGTTATCTACTCTCCAACTTAATTTAAAAAAATATATACGTAGGTAGGTACTAGGCATTATATCTATGGCTTTATATCCGTAACACCTAAACCTGGCGTGGGCTGTGCTGAACAGATGTAAAGAAAACCAGTACCTATCTATTACTCCAATCGTATTGCCGTAACACTCTAAGGACATGCTAAGATGCATTAAAATCAGACAGAAAAAAAATTGTTTAAAAAAAATTAACACAATCGAAGTTAATATTTTTAACAACGTTAGTTAGGTACCTTAATAATAATAACATTCTAAAAACACTACTAATTAATGAACAAACTAATTAAAAAAAATTGAACACAAGTGACATCTTAAAAAAAAAACACGCACAGGTGGTTCATAGTTCACATGTTATCGAACTTAACGTTCCGGTTCAGTGCACGGTGCGCGGGAGTTGCGCGTCGCGCGCGCTGCGCACACTTCACGACTGCGGCCGAATGCGACTCCATGCCACAGAATAAATAATAGTATACCTTAGGACATATATCTTGGACCTAAAACGTGCTCAAAATATGCTCTATTCTTGCAGTTTCTTATGTGTCTTTTAAGGATAGTACGAGGTGCTACGGCGGTGATCGAATCGAAAGCGGCCAAATATAAATATTCGCCAACATTTCACACAACGCTATCTAGACCCATGGTAAACATAGCTTAACTAGCTTGTGTTATGAAATCTAGAATGCGGATAAACATACTTAGGTACGTTTTTTTGTAAATGCAAATATACATATTCATGCATACAAATATTGGCACTGAGCGGGGATCGAACCCGCGCCTTCTGCGTAGCCATAGATTATAATGTATGGTAGAGTGCGTAGCGGCCGCGTTCACTACCGCCACGCCACGGAGGCTTTATAAACTATTTTTTACAAACAATTGTTATAAAACAATCTACATGCGGTAGGGACTCGTTTGTCTCGCGACTGAGGTCCAAAAATGTGTCCTGAGGTATACTACGTAGCCATGCTCTTTGACGGACTCCAGTCTATAGTCCGCGATCAACATGCCGGGTGACTTGACTGTTGACTCATTCATGAGCTGGTGTGGTCCGAACGAAGCGTGGGAAAGACGTAATCGAATTTAAGTCGTGGAACTTAAAGTTCATTTTATGATTATTGGGGAGCACGCCGCACCTGTTGTTTTGTTGGTTTAAATTAAAAATATACGTTAGATACTACTGCCTCTTTCATATCGACAGCTGTTTTTTTAGATTTTGAAGTAATAATTTGACTGTAGCCTAGCAGCCCTACTTTTTAAATGCGTGCACACGACTGCTACGCAGGTAGCGCGCAGGTTCGATTCGCGCTCAATGCAGATATTTGTCTACTACTTATACATCCTAGCGTGAATCCCAGACTCGTCCAAAGCTTTTCAACTTGGAGTCTGGGGTTCGCTTTTTATCAGTCTAACTTGAGATTTAACTAAACTGCGATATTGTCCGTGAAGCGACTGTGATATGACCTCCACAACCCAAAGGCGATATCGAACCATTGCAGCTAGACCAGTTGTTGGATTTTTGAGGGCTCCAACTACCCGTAACGACTGCCATACACGTTTGTATGACTACTGGGACCGACGGCTTAACGTGCTCTCCGAGGCACGACATATTCATGAATACAAATATTTGCACTGAGCGGGGTTCGAACCCGCGCCTCCTGCGTAGCGGCCGCGTTCACTACCGCTACGCCACGGAGGCAGATATGCAGATATTTGTATGCATGAATATTTATTTTAAACATATTTATGTTATACACGTTCGGTAAGCCATCGGTACCGATTATTATAGGTACTATACGGAAATCTATGACAGTCAGGTCTAATTAGAGAACCGTCATTTGGCTGTATTCAAGATCTTCGGGGCCCAAACCAACTTCAACAGCCAGCTGATGCACCTGTGTGGAGTTAAGGTTGACTGTCAGTCTCTCCTTAGGGAAAACATCATCATTAATTAGCCTATTGCAGTTCACTACTGGCACTGGGTGCCCATTACATGTTATCTGTGCTACTGGACATATAGGCATCTTTCAATATGCGCCATTGCTTCCGATCCTCCGCCTTCTGCATCCAGTCGATACGAATGTAACCTATATAATAGTAATAAATAAGCGAAACATACTTGATTCAAATTCCAACTCCAATTAAGAACAGTCGGAAAAGGACAGTTTCACATTGTCATACAACTTTATATGAAAAAGTGCAAAAGCATCTTCTTTGTCGACTGTATATATTTTTGTTTGTCTAAACTGTCAGTGCGCCACAGATGACATCAATAATATAATCAATACATTATAGTAACAGTTCTTATAAGATCATTATTTTATGTGTAATGAAATCAGAATGACATCAACAAATGCGAACAAAGCCGTCGAGACAATTAATTCACTCAATGCAATGCAATCTACTATTAAACATAGGTCCAAATGTGACTTGTGAGCCATAGCACCCGATCTTCTGCCTTCCATTCGCATCCAGTGTATACCAGCTCCAGTCCAGGTCTCCATTTTTTCTGGGATGGGGGTAAGGCCGGTAGGGCATTCCAACTTGCTGCTTTCATACCAGAACACCTCACCGTCTGGGTCATCGCGGCATTAGTCCCCTTATGTTTTTTTTTATTCATAAATATTATAGGTAAACATATTCATGCATACAAGTAGCATGTGCACTAAGTAGGCATCGAACCTGCGATCTCTGACAACAACGCTACAGCCACAGAACACTTCTGCACCACTAAAAGGATTTCATTAACGCCATCTATTGCATAACCAGCAAGTTGTATTGAACAGCAAAATTCTATAATTTGATTGTATTGCCATATATTTTAGAATAGCGCATAAAATACGAATAAATGATAAAATATATATCTTTTTATATATACTTGTGTCATTAACACTCAAGAGATGCAGATATTTTTCATTATTGATCGAAGTTTAAGTTGTAGGTTTGTTTGGTAAAATCTAGTATAAAATATCAACAATTGATTGCGATAATGGCAACTTCTGTATTGTAAATGTCAAACGTGTAATTGTAGATAAATAAACAAAATTCGTAAATTATACTGCGTAAGTGGTAATTAATTGGTATATAATCACTTTGCATTGTGTTTTTTTGATAATTGGAATGCTAACCCGATCCGCAGCCAGGGCGTTTTCAACGGCAGCGTTGAAAGTTGTGAATGATGTTGCTAAGCAACAGTTTTTTGTATCGATGCGAAACAGTACGTGTCCACACTTTATTTCTCATTAAAATCGTGTAAATGTACTACAAGAAGTTTATTTGAAACTCAGTAGAAGTCTGCAATTATACTAAACTACCTTAAAATGTCTAAACCGGTCAAAATTTATTTGGTTTAACCAAAGTTTAAGAATACTTCGGTAACCAATTAGACAAGAGAAGCAAGTTCAGTTAGTTTTAGTAAATATTGTACAGTACACATACAAACAGTCACGCCTGTTTCCCAATGGGTTAGGGAGAAGCCAAATGTTTCTAGCCTGACATAAATCTCTTGCATCTAATACTTGCACAATTGTTTTCAATATATGCTCGCTTGTTTCGGCGCAGAGCAAGCAGATTCGCAATACATTTACGGCTCGGTCTGTGTAGAAGTAGGAAGCGCGTGAGCCGCCGCGGGCGAGTGAAAATGCCGGGCCTGCATTGGTCGTACGGGTACAGTTTCCTCGCGCGGCCAATGCTTCTCGTGTGGGTATCAACATACTACATACCTGTGGTTCTTCAAGAAGGGCATTAGAAGGCCCTCAGGTGGGCCGTGTGCTTGCCTGCCACATAAGTGATTTAAAAAAAACCTATATTGGGTTGGCCTTAAACCCTAACCTCATAAATCTGTTTTGTCTTCTTTTGTCCATTCTTTCTCTGAATCCTCTTAACATCTCTTTCTCTATCTTAGTCACTACAATTTTAACCACACATCAACATTCCTTTGTATTGTATTGTATTCCTAACCAATTAGTGTTTTTTTTGTTATTATTTTAGACAGTGCTGTATTAAACTACAATAAATTGGGAAAGCATATTACATTGGTTACAACGCAAGTCCCTGATGAGTTCAAGGGCAAAGGAGTTGGACAATTACTAGCCAAGGTTTGTCTCCATTAACTTATACTCTATGTAATGTTAAGAAAAAGAAGAAGTTAAGGAAAATATAATTTAAGTATTTCCCTTGATTTCCTTGGGATTCCATCATTAAAGCCCAACTTGGTGGTAATGGGCTCACCTCAGAAGTATGCTCTTTGTAATTTGTAAGAAAATGGTTAAAATTGGTTCATAAATGATGGAGAAATGTTAATATACTAGCTTCTCCTGCAGCTCCGCCTGTTTGTTTTTGATGTCCTATTTTTCTGCACCCCTTTGGACCCTAAGCTTTCATTTAAAACAAACCAATGAAAATTGGTTGGGTAGTTTTCGAGTTATGTGTGTTACGCTAACATATTATTTTAAGAGATGGAAGCAATCATTATCATCATAGTAATTTACCAGTTGAGTATAAAGTTTGCAATTTGCAGCCAGAGGCCTGCCTATTATTTTTAATTGGTTTGCCAGCTTATCTGGTAGCTACTGCTGTCTGGCCAACCCTAATTTATACCTATGCTGGGACATGTCTATTGATTTGCAAGTGGACCAACCTTCTGATGACGTTCTTTGGCCTCAAGTTTCTTCATAGGGCCTTCTACACCCTATTAGAAATCCACTTAGTTGTAGTTAGACTAAAGCTTAAAACTTCAATGTTTAAATTGCAATTTATGTTTTGCAATTTTTACAGTATGCCTTTGATTATGCACTGGAAAATAAACTGGATGTGACTTGTCAGTGTCATTTCTTAGCCCATTATTACAACAAACACAAGAAAGATTATCAATCGTTGAAAATTAAGTTTGAATTGGAAGAAACGAAATAGAAAACTAAGCAACGATGGATATAGCTTGGCTTAGATGTAACATACATTATTATTTACGTGAAAAACTATATGGTAGTGCTAAAAACATTATTTTACAAGCTTATAAACAATATGGTGAGGCAGCAGAATTTTTATTTTACAATAGTGTGGCTAGCTTGCTGGAAGGGCAAGTCCAAAAAGGAATTAGTGAATTAACCCCTCTGCAGTCTGAGCAAGATATACACTTGGCAGTTGTAATTGCACTGATATATGGCTACAAGCTCGGCAGTCCAGGAGAAAGAGATGCATTATATAATCTAGAGTCTAAACTAAAAGAAGAAAAGAAAAAGGCCACTGCAACATCTTTCTATTATACAGGTCTATTTTTATCTTTAGCAGAAAGATATGAAAAAGCTTCTGATTACATTAATAAAAGTTTAAAGAAAGATCCAAACAACTTGGAAGCTATAATGCTTAAGGGTTGGAATGATATGTACATGAACTTAGGCAACTTGCCAATGTCAGTATTAGATGATTTAGAATTATCCCTTAGTAAAAATGATCGGAATGCTGAAGCACTTTTAGGATTGGCTAAATTTAAATATTTATCTAAAGATTATGATGCATCTAATCTGATACTAGACAGGCTAATAGTGAATAACCCTGGTCAAGTCGTGCCACTTATAGAAAAAATGAAAAATGAGTTTGCATTGCAAAAATGGGATGCAGTTTACGATACTATGGAGAGAATTTTCCCGCTTGAACCTGATAATATAGAAGCCTTAAAGATGAAAATATTTATAGCCTTGTGCAAAAATGCTGATTATATTGAAACTGCAGACCAGTTAAATCAATTCTTTACTGTCCTGGAAAATACTGAAGCTCATAATGGATATCAGTTTTACAATACTACACAGATATTTTCTAGATCTTGTGGTAGATCTAGTGCAGTACTATCACAAGTATACAGATTTGCACAGTATGCATCAGAAATGAACCCAAGTAATGTTGACTACTTGAGTGAAGTAGGATATCAGTGCATCCTGCAAGGAAAATACAAAGATGCCTTAAGTTTCTTTAAGGCTGCAAGTAAGATTGACAGCAATTCAATCACAGCCCTGTGCGGATTGACACTCTGCCAGATGCATGAGAATGGACCTACAGAACAAATAGCTCAACAGATTGAGTTGTTATTTGAAATGCAAGGATCAAATAAATTGCCAATATTATATCACCTTTCTGCACAATTGAATTTAAAAAACTCTTCAAGTGCTATTGCATTTCTGAATAATGCTTATGAGACCAAAATAGCATTTGCAAATCGCAATCCTTTCAGCTTAACATATGTCAAAGACTTAGACCCAGATTTCTTGCTAGAAGTGTATAAGGAGTATAAAAAACACTTGCCAAAGAGACCATTTATAATTATTGGTTATTTGATGTATACTCAAGAAACGAAAAATCCAATGGTTAATCATTGTTTGAAGATGTTGAAAGCTGTATGTGATGCCTGTCCTGGTCTAATAAATGCTTTGTATGAGCTAGCTAAACTAAAGTTTCTTTTTGGATATGCAAATGATGCTCAGATGTTGGCACAGCAAGCTCACGAGCTTGATAGTACACATGCAGGTAGTCAGGTTTTGTTAGCTCAAATCTATGTTCAACAACAAGCCTATGTTAAAGCAGCACAGAGTTTAGAAATGTGTTTAAGTTATAATTTCAAAGTAAGAGACAGTGCAATGTACCATTTCTTGAATGGAGTAATTTTGAAAAGTGTTAATGAACTCCACAATGCTTTGTCAAGCTTTACCACAAGTCTGCAGATCGCGACTAGTAAAAATAGTGTCAGTAAGGCTTTTGAATCAGATCTGAATATTATTGACAAGGCCACTTTGTATCTGCAAATCATAGAATTACAAACTACATTGAAAATGTTTGCAGAAGCAGGGAAGACTATGCAAGTAAGTCACGACTTTTTTTTTGCGACGTAGTTGGCAGACATATACACGGCCCACCTGATGGAATGTGGTTATCGAGGCCTATATACATATGCAATACATTATACTCTATTGATTGCGATAAAAAAAGAAGAAAAAATTCGTTAGTAGTAGTTCAGTAGTTTTACGTCCATTACAGGCAAATGGACAATAATTCCAAAAATAAAATGCTTTGTTTAGTATTGTTAATAGATTATAATAACCCGAGAATTCTTTTTTAAATATCTGATGTAGAGATATGACCACTTTACAATTATATAAGTAATAGGTACTTAGTATTAGTTAGATATAATAGGGAGGTGTATCAATAAATATTTCAATTGTCTTCTTCCTTCAACCTGACCTCTCGAGACCTGAGATGATAATTTTTATAACATCCGGCACACATTGATAATAACCCTTGCCAACGACTATAATGCTCTGAACATCCGAGCATTGTTTTACTTTTGTAGGTAATAAGCGATCGGTACATTAGATAACATTCTGTTATGGTTTGTTAGATTGAGTAAATTCTATTGTCGTTGTTATTTTTCACATTCAGTCATTTTTGGGACATAAAGATTATTTTCGTTATATCATGTTATATCATGTCTTATGCATCATACTAACGGCACTTACGAAACGTCAAAAAAGAATAATAGACTGAGTAACATAATAATGCCACTTTGTGTAGTATAGATCGACCGTGACCGTCGTTGTCCCGCCCCGCCCCTAGGTGCGCGCGGCATGGTGCCCTGGGTCAGCAAGGGTGCGAGGAATATGCACTATAGCTAGCTCACCATCAGCCTTGCACTGCGACCCACAGACGGCGTGCGGTTTAGTCGGTTCGAATCTGTCATAACCCCCACCCCCTGGCTCCGGCGGGGGTTGTATCCGTGGGGATGTCCCAAACGTTAAAAAAAGGTGTTGTGGGGGACGAAATTAACAGAGAGAAACAAAGAAAGAGCAATGGAGAGCGAGCGACATACTTAACGCCGTTAGCGTTGGCGGTGGACTGACCAAATCAGCTGTTCGATTGGTCGACCCAAGACAGCTGTTACGGTCAAATTATAGTCAAGTAAACCTTATTGACTACGTCACAATTCAGGGAACTGAGTTCTTCGGAAAACGATTTCTGGCATGAAATCGTTTTCCGAAGAAATCAGTTGTCTTGTCAATGAGTCTTATTTAGATTTTATATTTTTAATACTTTCTATTTAAAATGCTTAACCAAAATTATATCTCCCAGGAAGCAATTCAAGAATTCTCATACACTTCAGAAGAGAGTCGCTTACTAATCGCCAGGGCTGATCTAGCTCTTGAAAAGGGTGATGTGGATAGCGCAATAGATTTGCTAAACGAAATCAAACCAGGCCAGCCATACTACTTCCAAGCACATAGCAAAGTCGCGCACATTTACCTAAAAGAGAAGGATGACCGCGCGATGTTCACTGCGTGTTTTAAAGATATTGTTAGTAATCATCCCATGGCTGACGCGCATACTATGATGGGCGATGCTTTTATGTCGATTCATGGTAAGTGAGATCGTTCATGTGTCTATTGGCACTTTTCTTAGTCTCTATTATAATTGAAAGATACTTTATTATTGTGTTCTTTTCACTATTTCATTATGTTACACTAACTTAACTCCGTTACACTAATTTAACTATGTTACATTATCCTCTAATCGTTACACTAACTTCACTACGTTACAGTTACTTCACTACGTAACACTAACTTTACTTTGTTACATTAATTTCACTATGTGTACTAATGACAAAATACACATTAGTGTACTAATGTCACTATGTTACACTTACTTCATTACGTACGAAGTGGAGGATGACGTTTCGGTATTTATCGTGATAAGTTCCAAACTATTATATAAAAACTATGAGTTTACACCGCGATAGTTTAAAATTACTCAAAATAAAGTATGTTACACTTACTTCATTACGTACGAAGTGGAGGATGACGTTTCGGTATTTATCGTGATAAGTTCCGAACTATTATATAAAAACTATCAGTCTTATTACAAAAAACCTAAAAAGTACTGGTTTAAACCAAGACTATAAAGTCTAGGATTGTTACGGTAACAAAGTTAGTACCAGGTTCAATGAGTTTACACCGCGATAGTTTAAGATTACTCAAAATAAAGTAATCACAGAATATCCGTGCATCCCTATTATAGATCCCAGCCAAGCAGTTGTGGCTTATGAAGCAGCGTTGAACAGCAATCCGACTGATCTTCAATTAATCAAGAAGCAGGGTATCGCTTACATGAAAATGCACGAGTATGACAAGGCTTGTCAGCATTACGAGAATTATATCAAAATTTTGAACTTGGACGAACTGCTGTTTGATTATTACGAAATTCTAATGAAAGTAAGTCTGAGAATTGTATATTCGGTAGACTACACTAGACTGACTACAAAAAATTGGTCACTTTTAAACAATACGCCACATAATCCGCAATTATCCACAATTTTTCAGATCTGTAATGGCGCCAAAATACAGGTGACCACCTGAATTCCTAGCCTTATTGCTCGTGTCCCAATGTCGTAGAGTGATGTTATATAGCCTATATCTGAACCAGTCTATCTAATATAACATGGCGTTCTTCAAGAAGGGATTAAGGTTCTTACAAGATCGGCCGCGCGAAACGCCCATGGTGTTGCTCATGTCCATAGGCCACGATAAACACTTTTCATCAGGTGGGCCATGTGCTTGTCTGGTACCTTAGTGGCATAAAAATACAAAAATAAAGAAAAGATTTTTCAAATCGCACGGAAAGTTCAGAGATTAGCACATTCAAACAAACAAAGTTCAGTTTTCTAATTAGTATAAATATCTCACTCTTTTTATAGGTTTTTACCTTTCTACCAAACAACTAGCTTATATTATCATCAAATCATTTATCAACATACTTTCTTTTCAAGTTCAAACAATACGACAAAGTCGAGTCCTCAATTTCGGCATCACTCAATCAAATGTACAACAAAGATATCGCCTCAATAAAGCGTCGAGTCCGATTCCTACTCCTACAAGCCAAGAACCGCGGACTAAAAAGTCCTACTTCAGCCAACGTAAACCTTATACTAACTGAAGCAAAAGATCTCCAAACATCTCTTGTGAAGAAGATAGAGATTGAAGGAAGAGGGGGTTTGCAGGAAGAAAAGGAGCAATTAGCGAATATTCTCATTTTATTGGCGAAAGCTAAGTCGTTGAAGGAGCCGGCGGTCGCTGCACATTTGTATACAGACGCGTTGGTTCACTTACCGAGAGACCCTGATACGTTACTGGCTTCGGCTAAATTGTATGCTCAAGTAAGTACATTGCCGCAGAACGACCTTCGTGGAGTCTTCGTTGACGTGTAGAGCCGCCCGTCACCCTAGCAGAAGCGGGCCACGGCGGCGGCGCGCCTCCCCACACCGGGGCGAGTCAGGGACCGCGTGGTTCCCAAAGAGTGCTAAACCGGATATGTCGAAGACAACCTCACCTTCGGCCTAGCACTGCGACCCACAGACGGCGTGCGGCTTAGTCGGTTCGAGTCCGACATAACCTCCCCGTCCGGCTCCGGAGGGGGGAGGGGGAAGTCCATGGGGATTACCCGCACGTAAAAACAATAGGTAAGTACATTGCCGTGTTGGTTTCCGGTGTAGTAGAGTAGAGCCACCATATTACTTCTTGTGAGTTTCGTGAAAGGTGTGTGTAGGTGTCAGTATCTGACAGTAAACATAGCAGCACATGACAAAGTACCCGCCTGACGGTAATAATATAGTAATCAAATTTCGGTTGGATTGCATTCAGGGGGTCAGTAAGTGCATAGCCGGGCAAGGCAGATTTTGGTAACAGCACTAGTGGGACCGGTGGGTGTCACGCGGTGCTGCGACAACAATCCTCTTTTGATGAGGCCGTCAAGCTGAGTGCCACCATTGTTAACATGGTATGTGTATGTAATGGCGACCATATTTCCTGAGACTTTGCCTACAGCTTACCATTGACGTGTCCTGTATATATAATAGGTTGACCCCATCAGGTACACAGTTACTCAGGTCGCCTCCTCTCTGCGTTTGCTCAGGATCCTAGCATATCGAGGTAGTCGAGTTTAATTAAAATAAATTACTACTATAGTTTTATAGGTATTTCGCAATAATCTAATATATAAAATTCTCGTGTCACAGTTTTCGTTGCCATACTCCTCCGAAACGGCTCGACCGATCCTCATGAAATTTTGTGGGCATATCGTGTAGGTCTGAGAATCGGCCAACATCTATTTTTCATACCCCGATTCGCGATAACTGACATCCACGCGGGCGGAGCCGCGGGCGACAGCTAGTCTTCTTATATTTTTGTTACTCATTGGAAATGAACAATTCAGGTTGAAAAGAACTACTTCTGAACTCTTTAAAAAATTTAGTCTTTTGAAACCATTATACAAGTTTATAATATACAGCCTCTGTGACGTGGCGGTAGTGAACGCGGCCGCTACGCAAGAGGCGCGGGTTCGATCCCCGCTCAGTGCAAATATTAGTATGCATGAATATGTATATTTGCATTGGTCTAGGTGTTTCTATGTATAATATGTATTTATTTACAAAAAAAAGTATCTAAGTATGTTTATCCGCATTCTAGATTATGTTATGCTTACCATGGATCTAAATAGAGTTTTGTGAAATGTTGTAAAAAAAATATTGTAATTTTTAGATGAACAACACAGAGAAATGTGAACAAACTTGTAGCGTCTTGCTGAACATAGACCCCAACAATGAAGCAGCTGCGGTCATGATGGCAGATCTGGCATTTAGGAAGGTTGGTCATTATCAATTATCAATAAAAATAATATGGCAAAGAAGGGAGTAAAAGAGGAAATGACACCTGACAGGAGTTTATGGAGGAAAATGTCATGTTGCGCCGACCCCAAATAATTACGACCAGGGCAAGTAAATAATGATGATGATGATGAGTGGGTGAAATGTGGGTATTGATACAACACTGCCTACCCCTTCAGGGATTTTCAGGTATGAATATACGTATATATATATGGAACTCATTTGTTGTCAGTTTAGCAACCAATAGCGACCGTGGAGAAGTGTCAATAATGCTATAATGATAGTTCTATGGCCATTTTTATTAACAGGTGGACTTAGAAACGGCCCAGCGTCATTTGAATCAGATACTGTCGGTGAAGCCTCTGAGCTGGGAGGCACTGGCGCAGTTGATTGAAGTGCAGTGGCGCCGCGGGAAGCTCGACGAGGCCGAACAGGCCCTAGACGCCGCTAAATCGGCTTTGGGGACTCAGGAAAACCCAGGTATTTGTTAACTAGTTTTTTTTTTTTTTTTTTTTTTTTTTTTTTTTTTTTTTTTTTTTTTTAAAGAATATTAGCAACGGCAATTATCGACATTACTAATATTCCCTCTTACCCCTCCAACTAAGCTAAATTGCTTGTGCTAGGAGTGGGTTCACGTCGGTAGTGTAATGGCCAGGATTCGAACCCGGGACCTCTCGATCGTGAGGCCGACCCCTTAACCACTAAGCTACCGATTAGAAAATTGATGAGTGTTAATTTTTTTATATGATTGTACAAAGGCAGACTTTAATGCCATGTGCCTTTTTCAGCAATCAACCTTATGGTGATGCAGAGATATGTCAAATGTTTATTATACTTACTAGCTTTAGCATAGCCTATGTCCTTTCTCAAGCGGTAAACAAAACGTAGAGGGGATGTTTGCACATAGGTACAGTCACGCACATAATTGTTAGTTAATTTCTACAATACTTTCGTACAAATAAAGAATTCATTTTTGGTTTCAAAAGTAATCACCGAACAAATAATCATGTCAGCGAAATTGCGACACCGCGCGATAAGCATTGTACATTTTATGTATTACCTAAGTAAAACAGTCAGTACGCTTTCGGATGACATATCGGGCGCGACTCAATCTTATCCCATTCACCTCATTAGTTTTAATCGTTATCCCAAGTGTATTACTGAAATATACCATCTTTATAATCTTTAACCACCTCACCCCAAACACTTATTTTACGTCTAAGCTAGTAGTTAAATATATGTAAGTATGTGTGTATTCCGCTAACTCGGAAACGTACTTTACCTTTACCTTAGGGTTAATCCGCCTCCGATGCATACATGACTTTCACATAAAGTTAGTTCACGGCGACAGGGTTAATTAGTTTGAAGGGGTAGAAATAAAATATAAAATAATGTTTGACAATTTTTTAATATTAAATTCTGTCTGTTAAAACGAATGCACATCATATATAATTTTACGTGCCTGTCTTCTTAAAACAGTATTTCGTCTAGGCATATTTACTGTTCAATGCTCGTGACTGTACCCCAGACGGGAACGGTGCGTCGTATCGGTGTGCGCGACGAAGTATGACTGAAGAGCCAATAAGCGCGCACGCACGCCCGCCCGCGCTCGTGCAGTCCTCTGGGATACCTTGCCATACATGCCGCAATCTGTACCAAATTTCATAAAACTCGATTCAATGGTTTAGGCGTGAAAGACAAAGAAACAAACACACACACACACACACACACACACACACACACGCACGCACACGAACACACACACTCACACACATACTCACACACACTTCCACAGTTATAACATTAGTATGGATCGTGTACAGGTTACTGGTACTGCGCTGGCGCCTGCAGTGCGTACTCCGGGCGCGCCAACGCAGCCCTGCGCCAGTTCAACCAGGCGCGGCGCTCGGGCGCGTGGGGCGCGCGCGCCGCCCGCCGCATGGTGCTGCTGTGTCTGGCGCACCACGCGCCGCACTCGCTCGCCGACACCTTCCTCACCGGCGGCGACGACACGTGAGTACCTGTCTACACTTCTAAACTTCTTCATCCTAGCGTTAATCACAGTCGCCCCAGTCTGGGGTCCGCTTTTACCAGTCTAACTGCGGATTTGCGACTGCCATCTGACCTCCACAACCTAAAGGCGATATCGAAGCATTTTGATGGCTCCAACTAACCGTAACGACTGCCATAGATGTTCGTATGGCAACCTGGACCTATCTACACCCCTATTACGGGACGTTGGGCTATACAGTTTTTCTATAATACTACAAAATGATACACTATTATGCAGGAATATTTGTTAAATAAATTTATTACGGCTACACAAATCGTCTGGATGCGCCCGACTAGTTTCGGACCCGACCGGAGTTCTTATTCATGAGCAGAGCATACTGGCGCGGCGACGCCGGCGCATCCAGACGATTTACGTGAGTGTAGCCTTAATAAATTTATTTAATTGAAAAATGTCTCACGATAGTTTTTATGGAATATTGGTTGCAGCTTCCTCTAGAAGAATACACGCTGACTCCTCTGTCAGCTCCCTTGACACCAACTGTCTGGAACTGTCTCACATCAGATGTTTTGTTCTCCTAACTATTTTTTTTTATTTTTAATAGTTTTATTTTAATACCGTTGAAGCATGAAGGTTCGGTAACAAGTAGGTTTGATCCGAAGGACACACGCTACAGTACTAATGATTCGTTAGGCCGACGGACTCAGTCGTACTACCCTAAAATTTGTACTCTACATTCACTCGTCTCCTCAAATATCTGAGGCACCCACTCGTCCCCTGATTTTGAAATCATAGTTATAAACCTATCTACGAGGTTTTAATGCAACTACTGCGAATAACATTCGCATTCGAAACGTAAACTTATCGAAAGAATGAAGCATTGCGATTGGTCCTCAGAAGGCAGGCAGCCAATCACATTGCTTCGTTCTCTGGATAACTTGAAGAGTGGACATTACGAATTCGAATTTATTCATGCTAGGAGCACAGATCGTGACTAATTACCGTGATCATGGTAAAATTAATATGATTGAAACTAAATAATAAATAACTTTGCTTCTCCACCATGAAAAGAACGCCTCAGCTGCCTTGAATCTGAAAAACTGTATGATTTACAGGTCAACAATCTTTCTTCATCTTTGTGCCTTCAAAACACTCTCGACGCTCGTGATTCAATTCTAAATTACTTCGCTAGTTCGTGATTTACAATCACCACTGACAAGAAAAAAGTAACTTGGTTTTTCTTTTACACTTTAAGCCCCTTATGTCACTGTACACCTGTTATACCTTTTTCAGCGACACGAAAGTCCTCGCACTGAGAACTGCAGAAAAGCTACTCGTAGAAGTATCACCTTTAGAGCGCATATCTTTACAAGCGCTTCTAAATTTGGCCAATAAGCAGAAAGCGCAGGCGGAGCGCGTGCTACAAGAGCTGCTCCCATTGGCCACTGATGACAGTTACCAGGATGACCCGTACTTGATACTGGCTATAGCTAACGCGTAAGTATTTTAGACTAAAGCCCGTATTCAAGAACAATACTCAGTTATGCATCGGTATCTATAGTAGATTAATCAACTTAGATTAATTATTATTTTTTTTTTTTTTTTTTTATATACTTTCGTTCATTTAGACCAAAGATAAATGTAGATTCGTCCACATTGAGCCTTAAGGATATAAATATTGTAAGTTGACGTCTGAAAAAATGCCGCAATGGAGTTTGTTGCGCCGTTTCTTCTACACCAGCGCTTTGGAAGCGGTGGTAAACTTAGGTTAAGTACAATTTATTAATGACGTCTTTAAGAAACAACCATGTTGTCTTTGACTTTGAGAACAGAACTGTCACCTAGAATAGAATCCGTGCTCAGATCTAGGAATAAATCGAGATTCATTACTGAGTATCGTTCAGGAATATGGGCCTTAAAAAAGAAGTAGGACATTTTAGAGCATTGGTAGCTTAGTCATTAAGGAGTCGGCTTCAGGGTCGAGAGGTGCCGATCTTGAATCCTGGCTATCAGATCATCGACAGAACCCACCATTAACATGAGCTATATATACAAGAATATTAGTAATTTTGGTTACTAATATACATCCATACTATTATTATAAATGGGAAAATGTGTCTGTTTGTCCATCTTTCACGCCTTAACCACAACCGATTTTGATGAAATTTGATATAGGGATTGATTAGACCTTGAGAAAGGACATAGGCTATGTTTGGTCGCGATAACCGACATCCACGCGGACGAAGCCGTGTTCAAACGCTAGTACTTAAATAAAAAATAAACTATCATTAAATTGGCGTTGCTACTGGTTAAATTCGTGTCTTTCACACTTTGTAGCTCGCTTACTCCTTCTTATCCTTTTGGTTTGAATTTTTTGTGAGCGACTGCATTGTGACCTACCTACTCCTAGAGTCTGCACCAGAGTTACTTTCGTCAATCATTACCCCAAGATTTTGATGAGTACAGATATTACTCATGTGTATGTAATACTCCCGAATGGTTTCCTAATGATGCTCCTTAATTTCAGTTACAACATTGTTAAACAACCAACTCGAGCAAAGAACATATTGAAGAGGACTGTATCTTCGATTCCTTGGAGCCCCGAGAAAGCGGACGGACTGGAAAGGTGAGATTCTTTTATTATTAGATGAAATCTTACACTACATTACCGGCATGGTGTGATGGTCGTTAGAACTAAAGCGCGGTTTATACAGAAGAGACGTGGCGGGGACGTATGACGTGGCGGACAATTTAAGTAACACAATATAAACCTTATGGAGTGTGCAATAACGTCGTTTTTGTCTTAGAGGAGAATTGCGTCCGCGGCACCTAGCGACGTCTCGCCACTAAAGTGACGCGCAATCGCATCGAGTTGCGCGCGTCACGTCATTGCTGTTAATGTACACTGCATAAGGTCTATATTGGGTTGCTTAAATTGTCCGTTACCACCAAATGTATCCGCCACGTCTCTTCTGTATTAACCGCGCCTGAGAGAACTTGGCAGAGTTTGCTTGCTCTCTCTCTTTTGTACACGGCCGTTAAGTACCACCTTATCTACTACCTTATCAACTCAACTACAGATGACTAGACCGTTTTACTCGGTCAATATAAGATAATTTTTATTGTTCAGTAACTTAGATCTAGTTTACAAAATCCTCTGACTCCCAAACTAGTGTGAACTGTATCTTGGGAGTCAGTCTCTTCCTACGCGGTCCTTGATCATACTTATAGACAATAAAAAAGGAACAAAATACAAAGGAAAAATCAAGAAAGAATAACGTTATTTTGTAGAATAACAAATAAAACCTAATAGTAGGTACATGTTTAAATTAGAGTATGTATTGTGTGTGTACGTGCGTGTGCGCGCGCGTTTGTGTGTGTGTGTGTATGTGTGTGTGTGTGTGTGTGTATGTGTGTGTGTGTGTGTGTGTGTGTGTGTGTGTGTGTGTGTGTGCGCGCGTGCGTGCGTGTGTGTGTGCGTGCGTGCGAGCGTGCGTGTGCGTGCGTGCGTGTGCGTGCGTGCGTAAGTGTGTGATGAGTGTTTGAATTTCTGGGTGTGTGTGCGCTTTTGGGTTACATCGTGGTTAGTATATTTGTTTGAGGTAATTTTCAGTTGTTTTATAATCTAGTTTAGTTAGTTTATTAAATAATGTCCTTTTCAAGGCGTGCCTATTTTTACTTACTATATTTTCTGTCTTGTTGATTTTTCTGTATAAAAAGGAACTAAGAAAGGGGTATTGGTGTTGTGCAAATGTTGTATGTACGCGTATATTATGGATAATTGGTCTTCTTCGAGTAGTATCAACGTGTGTTGCAGAAGTCTTGGTATGGAATCTCACAATTGTTTCACGTATGTATAACTGTCGGACGGATAGCACCTTGACCTCACTGTATACAGATTCTGTTGGGTATCGACGCGGCCTTTTCAATATTACTTTTATAACTGCACGCTGGGCTCTCTCTATCTCAAGCATATGGGTCATCGCTGCACCTCCCCAAACAGGCAGGCAATACGTTAGAAGCGATTCACATAGTGCGGTATACACATTAATAAGCATGTCATGGTCTGCTACATCCCTTAGATTTCTAAATACCGGTATGAGTTTCCTTACTCTTTTTGTTAGTGCAGAAATGTGTGGTTTCCATCTTAGGTTAGTGTCAATTATTACTCCTAAGTACCTTATTGTTTGCGTTAACTCAAGTTTATCACATAAACAAGCACTGGGTGGTTTATCTAGCCTGTTACAAGGGAAGTTGTGAATCGATAAAGAAAAGTCATCAGGAGGTTTTGTGCGATTGGTGTTATGGAAACAAATGTATTTCGTTTTTGCCACATTAATTGTAAGTAAATTATCTTCAAGCCATCGAGTCACTACTCTTAAGCCTGCCTCTGCATACTTATTTACATCTTCCCACGTTCGACCATAGAATAGAATTGCGGTGTCATCAGCGAACGCAAAGATATGTCCATTCGATAGTTTAATATTAGCAAGACTGTTGACATATGCAAGGAAGAGAGTAGGTCCCAACGTGCTCCCCTGTGGTATGCCATATGTTGTGTAGGTTGAGTTACTAATAGTATCATCCACCCTGATCACCTGTTTTCTATTGCTTAAATAATCACGGAACCAATCCAAAGCTAGTCCGCGCACTCCCAACATTTCCAGTCTGTTCAATAAAAGTGAAAAGGGCACTGTATCGAACGCTTTTTTTAGATCAAGAAATACTCCTACACATTTCTGTTTCCTGTCCACGTATTCCGTTACCAGATTAGAGAATGCAAGAACAGCATCACTCGTGGATTTAGCAGACCTGAATCCATATTGATTATTGGACAAGAGTTGGTTCACTTCTAGATACTTTGTAAGCCTGTGGTTAACAATTTTTTCTAATATCTTGCTTAACGTGCTTAGTAGGGATATTGGTCTGTAGTTCGATATAGTGCCCCTATCTCCATCCTTAAAAATAGGAACAACTACTGCGTTTTTAAATGAGGTTGGAAAGATACCCTGGCTGAGACTTAAACTACAAATATGAGCAATCGGGTAACATAGGGTGGCATGAAACTTCTTAAGAAATTCGCTAGAAACTGTGTCAATACCCGGTGTACTTTTACTTTTCAATTTAAGAATAATACGATCTACTTCACTGTAGTCAGATGGAAAAAGCATAAACGAGTGGCACATATAACTATTTTCTGTTAATCTGCTTTTAAGCATTAAGTCATTTTCAGTCACATTCAGTCTACTAAGAGTTTTTTGTGCTAAGTCAACTCCAATAGTCGTGAAATAAGCATTCACCAGGTCAAGGGAGTCTTTTGGATTGTTAGTAATATTCAATAGGTCCTAGCTTGTGTATTTTTATTTTTAATATTACTGATTTCTTTTATAGTATCCCAAGTAAGCTTTTTATTTCCTATGTTTTTAAGTAGTTTTTCTCTATAATATGTTTTTTTTAATGATTTTACTAATCTATTACAGGCGTTTCTATAAGCAATGTATATTCTTTTAGCTTCTACATTAGTAGGACTCTTCCTAGACTGCAAGTGCAACTTATCCCGCTTTTGGAAGCATTTTACAATATTAAAGGTTATCCACGGCTTAATCGGCTGCTTGCGCTTTGAAAATGTCGAGGTCTCGGTGTTCGCTACTATGATATCTTGTAAAGTTGTAGTAAGATAATCTACAGCTTGGTTCACATCCGAAATTTTGAAAAAATCAACCCAATTTACATCATTGATTGAAATGTTTATTGCTTCGTAATTTATTTTAGTGCGTGTATAAGTACTTACTGTATTTGTGCGTGCTGGAGTTCCAAAAATTATTAGCATAATAGGAAGGTGGTCTGTTATATCCGTGTCAAAAACATAGCTCTTACATTTACTAACCAATCTAGCCATGAAATGGTCCAAGCAAGTGCGCCCATGTGTCGGAATATGTATAGCGGGTTGAAGACCACAAGCATTTACAGTGTCCATATAGTCGATAGAATATTCTTTAGTCATGTCTATAGTATCAATGTTTATGTCACCTGTTAAAATGACGTTACGCGAGCGGTGGGTTGTTAGTACAGTCTCTAGCGAATTTATGAAGTTTGTAGGGCATTTAAAGCAGTCAGGTCTATAAATAGCAAAAACAGACATATTGCCTATCTTTGCCAATAAACAATTAGCTTCTGTTATGTCAATTTCCAGTACGGAGGCATTTATCTGGTCTTTAATATACATTATGACTCCATCATTTTAGTTATAGCTTCGCTTAGTGAAAAACATTTTAAACCCGTCGAGTTGCGGGGGTACAGACAGCTCATCACACCAACATTCAGTCAATACTATAAGATCTATATTTAATTTGAACCTCGCTATATACACTAGAAGGCTCAAGATTTTTATTAATACTTCTTATGTTGAATGTAAAAATGGTAAATTGGTTATTTTTGGTGTTATGTTTATCAAATGTGCTCCTCAATTCGTACGGTTCTGTTATTAATTGGCATGGTATAGTACATGAGTCATCGATATCATCAGATAATTTTTGATTATCGAATTTTAAATATAATAAATTCATTGACAGTACCCACGTAACTTAGTCCCTTATATTTTGTAACTGTAAGGGGATCTTGTAGGTAATTTACAGAGCGTGACTTTGAAGTATTCTTGCCCGATAACAGCACAAAGTGTATCTCCTGAACATAATTGTACTTCAGTAATGAACGAGGTGAACGCAGTAAGCATATAAAATAACTATCAATCGCGATAATATGTAACAAATAAGGTAGTAACCAATTTATACATTGCCCACCGTTCGTTTTAATGTTATTTGTTATTCGTGTAAGGCTGCTTATGTAAATATAAATAATAATAAGGAGTTCTGCTGTGTATTTTTGTGTCTCAGTGTATGTATCTGTTGATTTTTCTAGTTGTGATTGTTGTTTAGTGTATATTTTATGAGTATTTGATAGTATATTTGTGTACGTAATGAGTGGCTTTTTGCCGTGTAGCTGTGTGTTGATAAATATTAATGTGGGTATTTGTGAGTTACAATATAATGCAAGATATGTTATAAGGACAGTGACACACCTCATTGACTTTAGCCCAATAAGACAGTAACAAACTGATAGTCAGGCTTTCTTCAATTTTGACAGGTCATTTTCGCTAAGGATTTCTTGCCGCATGTCTCCATCTGTTTTCTTTACGAATATCCTCCCAAAGTTTGTCCAACAATATTTATAACCGGAAGTTTTTGCCACCTCACGAGCCAGTGCAAACATTTTTCGGGCTTTATTTGTAAGGCTTTCCGATACATAAATAGGAGTGGTGGGCCCTGGAAGGCCCATGGTCGTAGTAGAAAGTCTATTGGTCGTATTCTTTTTATTGTACTCCTTCGAATTTTTTAGGACCTTGTTTTTGGTTATTGTCGAGGTAAACTCAGTAACTACAGTTGTGTAGCCCGTCCGCGTTTTTAACCGATATACGTCTTTTATATCGGAACAATCAATTTTAACATTCAAAGCACCACACATTTTGTTGACGAGGCTACAAAGTTCTTGCTGTGACTCGGCCTTTATTTCCTGAGATGTAGGTATTGGCAAGTTGCGAAATTCTACAACTGTGGACTTGAGCCTTTTTTCCAAAACCTCAACTTTACTCTCAAGCAATGAAATGCATTGTAGACTTTCATTACGCTCTCGCTCCATTGACCTTAATCTCTCTTTCATGTCTTCATACTGTGTGGAGATGAATTGCATAGATTTCTCTAGGTCGGAGGCGGTGTTATGAATAGTGGTATTTTGGTGCTTCAACACCGAGATATCTGCGCACAGCTTTTTGAGCGTCTGATCCTGCTCTTCTTTCCAAGTTCTAAGCATATCAAGCAATTCATCCTTTAAAGAAGGTTCATACACTATACCACTACCATCATTTGAACGAAGTCTCTTTTGTCTTTGTATTGCATAGTACATGGAAGAATCAAGGTTAATCCCAGTTATATCACCTTCGGAACTCACCTGAGGTACTTTATTGCCAGTTGGGGGTGTTCTTTGCATGTTTGCCATTATAGTGTAGCTTAGGTTCGTAGTTTATGCAGTTGTGTGGCTAGCTTGGTATCACCGGACCGGACAGGTAACAGCGGGAGGCGACACACACGCAGCGCTTTCTTTCTGTTGCACTATTTTTGTCCTGCTTGCACACGTAGGTTATACAGTGCGGCTTCATGCGATCCTGGTACTTGACCGAGAATTTACGAAACTAATTTTATTGATCCATCATCGTAACTTAGTTAATGTCAAAACGGCTATCATAGCGTGCCGATATCATAAGTCCGATTTTAGTTCGAATTAACCGCCCCATTTATCCGTGCGCATTTTAACCCGAAAAAAGAGTAAGGCCCGCCGCTGATTGCGATTATTTGTCGTCGTGACTTTTTGTCACTTAGTCAAGTGCAATGAGAACTATACTGAGTGCGCTCATTATGGTGATGTGGTAATACGGTGATAAATAGTTGCGGCAGCAAGCAACACCGGAGTGAGGTGACTGTCACTCGCCCTGTACATTACTATGGGAGTCAGTTCACTGGTGACTTTTTGTCACTCGGCAGGCGCCGCGCGTTCGGAGCGCCGCGCGTATGCTTAAAGTGTGGCTGTGTTTTGGTTTTTAAAGATGTCGTCTTCTTTGCAAGAGAAAGACATGACAATGAATTAATAATAGAAGAGGTAGAGAAGAGGCCTGCATTATACGCAAAAAAATTAAAGGAATATTCTGATATTACTTTAAAAAGAAGATTATGAAATTGTATTATTATTATTATTGAAATTGCATGAAGCACAAATTACGGCAACCTTGTTGAAGTCCATTACAAAAATGAACGCGATTTGCTATCCAAGAACAGATTCAGTGAGCGCATGTTCGGTGACAGCAGGTGACAGTAACAATAAGTCAAGGTGACAAAAAATAACAATCAGCGGCGGACCTAAATGTGGACAACACATTTTGCATCAGATCGATGTTGATTAGCAAAAGTACTCAAAATTATATTAATACCTTGGCAATCCCCGCTTCCTGTATTGTTTCTCAATAATGTCTCACTATAATTCCAGTTCACCCGTATTTGTTTCAGGTGTTGGTTAGAAGTAGCCGACGGTCAAATAAACTCTGGACGACTGGACGCAGCTAAAGAACTACTTACAAAAGTGCTCAATCATAACAACTCCTGCGCAACGGCCTATCAGTATTTAGGTACGTGTTCTATATTTTAACGGTTTGAAAAAAAATGGCATAGTCCTGTTTGATTTAACATGACCCGATTAGCTAGGAATAAATTTTAGTATTATATTTTTTTTCTAACCCAACCTGGTGCTGTACCAGGTTATCGGGTCTAGGAATAAACAGGTTAGGTTATTGAATCAGGTTAAGAATAAACCTTTTTATATAGAAGTACCTTTCAGTGTTCCTTCTTTAGTGCCCTTTGAGTGAGCATTGACCCATCCAAATGGCAGCGGCCATAACATGATTTGCAAATGCAAAGTGGCCTTCTTTACCTTCAAATAACTATGAACTTTTGCTTCCACGGATAAGATTCAAAATAGTATGTATTATTTAGCCTGAAAAGGCAGGGGGTAATTGAGCCTTTTCGATGACCAATAAAAATACCCGTCATCAAAAATCTAATTGTTATTATTTCCATTCAGGTCAATTAGCAGAAAAAGAACAAAACTACAAAAGTGCAGCTCACAACTATAGCAACGCTTGGACCCACGGCGGTAAGGCAGACCTCGCCATAGGGTACAAATTAGCGCACGCTTACCTCAAACTGAAGAAATATCCCGAGTGCATTATCGTGTGCAAACATATTCTCAAAGTGTTCCCCGAATATCCTAAGATCAAAAAGGAAATTCTAGAAAAGGCTAAGACTAATTTGAGGACTTAGGCTTAAGATTAAAGTTGGACTATTGGCTGGCTTTCTTCTTAAGATTTTCTGTTGGTAAATGGCACCCACCGTTGCCCCAAGACAGATATATAGGAAAAAATTGGATGGTTCAGGCGTGGTACGATGTTTTTATTTTATTTTTTAAGAAAAAGGCTGAAGATTTATACGATGGTCAGAGTAGTTCCGCTGAAAGGGAAAGATCGTAAGTACGAATACCGCCTGAACCGATTTAATTTTTCCTATCATTATCTATTTTAAGGCCTGTATCCTAGAATCACAATCAGTACTGAGTTTTGATTTATCTAAAAATAGATTATACATGTATACAATCTGTCCTCAGATATATCGATATTCATGAACTGTGTAATATTATAGAACAGGGCCTTAAAGTTGAGTCTCGTCAACATCTATTTCCAGCGTGAATAAGATGCGCACTGTAAATATTTATTTTACAAACCTTAATAGTAACCATGTTTGAATAATTAGTTTGAATTTTTGGCACCTTGATCTATTTGTGTTATCTATATGAATCTCAAATATATTTTCTAAATGGATATATTTTTGTCAACTAAGGTATTTGTCATCAAATTTTAATATCTGTTAAATAGATCTGCCGAAATATTTTTCACTCTCAGATAAATTAAAATTGTCACCAGGCAACAACTTAAATCACACCCTTTGGCTGTACCTCATAAACCGTGGTAGCTTATCAATTGAGAATTTCATATGTGATATATTTATGTTGCTGCTATACCAACAAATATTAGGGGTTAAAGTATGAAATTGCCGATTTGTACTGACAAATTGAAATTCGTTTTTTTTTTAATTTAACGTATTTATTTAATCAAAATAATTACCATTATTATCTATACATTGCTGCCATCTAGTAGGAAGGTCATTTATACCTTTGCGATAGAACTCTGGTGATCTAGATTCGACAAACTGTGTGAAAGCATTTTGTACTGCCTCCTGAGAAGAAAACTTTTTATCACATAGAAAATTGTCCAAATCACGAAAAAAATGGTAGTCTGTTGGAGCAAGGTCTGGCGAATACGGAGGGTGACGGATAGTTTCTAATTGCAGTTCCTGTAGAGTTAAAACGGTTTCTCGTGCTGTATGAGGTCTCGCGTTATCATGGAGCAATAATGGTGAAGATCGATTCATGAGTCGGGGCTGTTTCACTGCTAGTTTTGCTATCATTGTTCGGAGTTCGGCACAGTAGACATCTGCCGTTATTGCTTGACCAGATCGTAGAAAGCTATAGTGAATAACACCATGCTGAGACCACCAAACAGTTACCATTACCTTTTTATTGGTAAGCTTTGCTTTAGGACACTGTTGTGGCGTTTCACCTGGGGTCAGCCATTGCATTTTTCGCTTACGGTTATCGTAAAGAATCCACTTTTCATCACATGTCACAATTCGATCCAATATTCCTTCATTTCTGTATCGATTCAACAAGGCAACGCAAATTTCAACACGCATTTCTTTCTGCAGATCAGTCAAATCATGGGGTACCCATTTTTCACATTTTTTTATTTTATTGATTTGACGCAAATGAGTCAATATTGTTGGTAAGGTAACGTTAAACCATGCAGCTAATTCCTGGGTAGTTTGGCTCGGATCGGCTTCCACCATGTCTTTCAATTCATTGTTATTCGCCTGTGTGGACGGCCTTCCTCGTGGTTCGTTCTTCAAATCAAAGTTTCCATCACGAAAGCATTTAAACCAAAATCGCACGGTGCGTTCATTAGCAGTCCCCTCTCCAAACGCAACATTGATATTGCGAGCTGTTTCTGCCGCGTTAGTTCCGCGTCGGAACTCGTATTCAAAAATCACTCGAATTTTCGAAGTATCCATCTTTCTTGTCTAAGCTGAATAAAAAAAACAACTGAAAGTCGATAATCGAATGTTTCACATTTTTAAATGAAGAACTACATAGGTACCATGTGGAAAAAGTTTCACTCAAAAATCTCAAACCATGAAGGTTCTATGTCAATTCGAAGTACCTATTACAATGAAACGGCAATTTCATACTTTAACCCCTATTACTAAAAACGTAATGGTACGTGCGTAAACCTTTGTGTGCGAGTCCGACTCGCACTTGGCCGGTTTTTAATCAGTCATCACATGGCATCACTTAATATGGACCATACGGGGTCATAAAACCAAAGCTTAAGCTTGTCAGCTGCAAGGACGACCTCATCAAGGTCGCCGGGAAGCGCTGGATGCGGGCTGCTTTAGATAGGTCATTCTGGACGTCGATAGGAGAGGCCTATGTTCACCAGTGGACTATGTGCGGCTGATATGATGATCAGCTGCATTGTAGTTTGATTGAAATGAGAAACACTAAACTATAAAATCAGTGTTAAAAAAAATCATGTAAGTTGTGTCATATCTGATTCCTTTTTTTGTATTTATTTCGGTTAATTTAGGTTAATTAATTTATGTTCAAAATTGTTTACGACTAATTAATATGTATATCTGCGTGTATTGTATTTTAGATTCATAATGTTTTTCATTACGTACGTTTTAGATTTATTTAAAACGTCAAGAAGTACAATTTGTATGTCTAAATAAATATTTTCTTGTTGAGTCCAAATTATTTTTTTCATATAAACCTTATCCAAAAATTATACTTACGAAAAAACTGTCCTGACTTTTCTTACAAACAAAAGAAAATTTCATGTAAATCGTTCGAGCCGTTTTCAAGTTTTGAGCTTACCGACGAATTAAATGTAAAAATAAAACTGCTATATAACATGCACGATATATTTTATTTCAATTCATTCGACACTTTAAACCATTCAATTGAAATGTAATCAAAAATACTGTTTGTATCTAAACTACTGTATTACGAAAGATTTTTTTCTTTTCAGACGACTATTATATTTAGTCGTCCTTATTCTCCTCTTGCTCGAGAATTGTTTTAAAGCAGAAGGGCTGGAAGATGTACCCCAGACCGGTGTAGAACTTGCTCATGAATTCCACCCTGGAAGAGAAAATTATTGTATTAGAATATTTGCAATAGTTTTTCATACATTGTTGGTAAGAAATTATCTCTCCTGAGTGTGTAGACTGCAGATAAGTGGGAGGAAGAGAGGAGAAGGCAATAGAGGTACTCTTATAAAGTATTATTATTATAATTACTCAGGCCCGTAACCTAGCACAACACTCGATTTTTCTTGAAGATTGACAGATGTCCTGAGACATAACGAGATTCAGAACTGAATACCATTATAGAATATGGACCTTGGAGTAAATTTTGGTTAAGCAGAAAAATGCTCATGCACCTTTTAAATTTTAACTAAATATCAACAATATTCCATTAACACAAAGCTAAAAATAGTGTCGCAACATTAAAATCTTATCAGCCCACTAGACAAATGGCAATACGTTTGTAAAATTGAATACAATAAATTGATGAATGTATGGGATGGGATTGACATACGTTGACGTCTGTCATAAACGTCAAAAAAACATAAATCCCATACAATTATTATTTTCTATAATAAACAATGAATTGCCACCTTTCTAGGGGACAGATGAGACAACAGCGCAATGTTCTTTTCTGCATTTTAAGTTTTGCCTAATAAAATTGAACACACGTTACTTACCAGTGCAAACGCAGCGTGTGCAAGAAGGCCGAGAGCCCCTCCATCATGACGAGAATAGCGAGCGTGAACAGCGCCCAGAAACAGAACGCTACGTACAGCTTGATGGCGCCGATGTAGTTCGTGTCCTTCAGACCGAACGTCAGCACCATGTCCCATAGTACTTCAGACAATTCTGTAATAATGTAAGTTAATTAAATTATGTATATAAACCAAGGGCTACAGAAGAGAGGGAGGATAGAACCAAAGCATAACAAAATTATTAGATTTGATTTTGAAAGAGATGATTGCTTACATTAATTCAAAAATGCATATCTGAATGAAATGGATTAATTACCTCTATTAAATTTAAATAAAAAGAGCCCATAGAGTAGTTACATAACATTTTCATTTAAAATATAAAATAACATTATCTCGACACTAATTTTTAATATGTAATAATGATCATCTAGTTTTGACGCTTAGACTTTTATTACCATTTAGTGCAGCTATTTCAATTTATGCAGCAGCCACATTATTTTCCCATGGAAGTAATAGATATGATTCCATTACTTTTGATTTTATATAATCCGTGTATCCTTATTACCAAGTTTCTTTTTGCCAATGCACCAAATATCCCCTGGTGTTGCACAAGTCCATAGGCCGCGGTAACCACTATCAGGTGGGCCGTGTGCTAGTCTGCCCCCTCAGTGGTATAAAAAAAATCTTACCTGCGTGAGCGAGCGACAAAGCCCACAACCGCAAATACGAAGCAGTATGCGAGATAGTACTGAGCACGTATTCAATAGTGTGGATGGCCTGATGGATCATGATCTCGCTGAACGGCTCCTCTTCGTGATCGTGGCTGGCCTTCGCCGGCGGCTGCGGGGCGGGCGCGGCGGCTGGCGCTTCGGTGATGTCGGTTTGTTCTTGCATCTCTATGCCTGGGTTCACGCTGCCGTTTGAGTTTTCCGGCTGTGAGAGTGGGAGCAGGCAAATGTTAAAACGGTTTGGAAGTTAACAGTTTAATTGAGGTTGAATTGGGCGTATCTACTGATTTGGTCATACTGATCAATTCTCTCGTTTGATACTAAATTGTCCACGTGGACCAAAATTTTCGGGAGATTCGATAGTTGCCTGAAGTGACTGTTATTTGATGTCCATATTCCATTGCCGATATCGATTGTCTATAGTTAGTAAGAGCTAGAAGATAACTCTGTTCAGGCGCTATTGCCATACATATCGTTATAATCAAATAAGTTTGAATAGTATTAGTTCGTTACGGGTAGTTGGAGCCCTAATAAGTCTAACAGGTCTAACTGCAAAGCTTCGATATTACAACTTCGATACTGCCAAGCCCGCAGTTAGAGTAAAAAAGGCGGACCCCAGAGGTGAAAGCTTTGAATGCGACTGTGATTAACGCTAGGATGAAGAAGTTCGAATAGAAGAATTCCAATACCTTAGCTTGCAGTTTCTTCTTGCTGGCTGCCAGTAAATAAAATGGTTTGCCAAACAACATGACGGGGATGCAACAAAGGGCTATTAGCACGAAGACCATCTGGATTGTCCCCTGGCTGTCGAACATGAACTCCTTGCAACCCGCCTCCGGCTCGTTCGATGAGAACAGCATCATGTTGATGAAGAGAATCAGCACTGAGGGCGCGCAGCCTTGTTTGTAGGCTTCATCTGGAATGAGGAATTTCAGGGTCAGTACACGCCAAGACAATCTTAACACTACCTACTACTGCTAGTGGGGACGCTGTTGACCGGACGGGTGATCAGTCTCAATGTGTGGGCCATTTTACCCATTTCTCCTATACAACCACTATGATACATGTTCAATCGTGACCGACGGTTAACGTGCTCTCCGAGGCACAACCAGACCAATGAAAATACCCATATTTATGCTGGGATCGATCCCGCGCCTCCTGCGTAGCGGCCGCGTTCACTATCACCACACCATAGTGCCTGTCAGCCAACCTTACCTGCAAGCAAGAGATTTACTGTGCGGTATGAAAGCATTCTTCTTCATCCCACCCACGCTTAAGCTGTGGGGAATGAGCTCCCTGCTTTGGTTATTCCCAGCGACTACAATATGGGGTTCTTCAAGGAGGACGTTAGGATTCGGTTACCTTTGTGTCATAAAAAAATAGACACATTCTTCTCGGGGCTCGAAAAGGACGAGTAGAACACATCCCAAGGATTGGTTTATATAGGATGCTTAGTACTGACCTGTTGAGAAAGTGCTGTACGCAACCCATTTGTAGAACATCATGAACACCATGTATAAGAAGAGCAGACATAGGAAGATCACTTGCGGCAAGAACTCCAGCACGATCGAGTAGCGGCGCTTGAAGAAGCTGGACAAGAAATAATATCTATAGTTAGGTACTGTATTCTCTAAAACTAACTACTTACATACGTAACCCGTTTAGAGAAGTTATATAGATAGGTCCTAAAATAGCAGACTTAGAGAAACCTTTTTATAGATATCACCTTATTAATTTGTAGGGTGTGAGCTTGTATCCAGTTTTTTTAATTGAAGTTAAATAAAATAGAGACGCTTGGAATAAAATTGGTTCCTAAACTGAACAATGGAAACATTATTTAGAAGACAATCTGTCCCAAAGATTTTGTTATGTAAAATCAGAAAGTTGCGATACTTGAAGACCACTTAGGAAGGCCATACACCTAAACAAGAAATTGCCAAGAAAAATGTCAACGCAAGAAGCATTTGCTGTGTAAATGTATGTTTTGGGGCCCCCTACTTTTAATATAATGTGGCAGGTATGTAGTCAATTTATTTTGTAGATTTATTTGGTTTCAACTTCAACTAATTGCTCTATTTCATTAAATTGATTCCAATTCTTCCACCCACGTTCGACTTTTTTACTTCTGTCTTTAAGATATATCACGCATTAGGTATTTAGGTCCACTTACTTGTAGTTGACGACGCTCATGCACACACCAAAGATCATGTGCATCACGCCGAAGATGATAGAAAGCTTCATTTTGTACGAGTTTAAGAATATGATTTTGTTTTCGGCACTCTGTAAGATGAAGTACAACGTAAGTCATCACTATATCTTCACTGAACTGAATCAAACCCGTCAACCCTGGTATAGCAAAAGCTCTCAATGAAAACAGCAGACACATGCTGTTAGAACGTTTCGAACGACCGAACGAACTCGACAGCTGAATCCGCAATGAGGTTTCAATTTCTCATGCTGTAAATTTAGTGACGTCGAACACAAGTCGATAGTGAAGTACCTATGTTTATGCGCTCGACAATGTGACGTCACTAAAATTTACGGCATGCGAAATAGAAATCTCACCGCGGATTCAGCTGTCGAGTTCGTTCGATCGTTCGATACGTTCTTACAGCATGTGTCTGCTGCCTTCGGTAGATAGCACTCGTGAAATGTAATTGCTATAGATGTGCTCCCAGATTTATCACCGGGTCATCAAACTTTAGATAAATAACAGCTACTATAATAATGATATCAGTTCTCACCTGCCAAATGGGATCAATACCGATGAAGTACGGAATATCGCTGTAGGAGTCCTTAGGGTCCAATGTCAAATACAAGTTCGCTTCCATCGTCTCATTATCATAAGGTATGGTCCAAGACGATCCAAATATGTTCATAGATTTCGAGAATATGTCGTTATACACTAAACCAGTGTACATTGAGAAGCAACCCATGAGCAGAATGATGTAACGACCAGCGAAAAAGATGTTCCAGATTTCGTTGGTTGACTTTTTGGCGCCGAGAGAAACTTCTTTGACGACCATCCAGCCACCGAAGAGGGCCATGATGAAACCGTGGCCCAAATCGCCGAACATCACAGCGAACAGGAACGGGAAAGTGATGATCGTGTATAACGCTGAAAGAGAATGAATGAGTGGTGTAAGTCTTCTGGTATTCAGAATGCCTATTTAGCTGGTGAATAATCACACCAGACCCTAGATTCTGCTGAACCAAAAACACTATCAAACCACAAACACTGCAAAAAACCAATAAATTTTAGACTTAACAGAAATGACCCTTAACGTGTAAAATTAAATGGCTTTTTATAGGGTAAATGAAAAAGTGTCATGAAACTCGTGTCATTTAGTTTTGGACTTTAAATCTTTAGCAATAAAGTATAAATTGTTATGCTATTTTTGCAGTGTCTGCGGACGGTGGTTTTGGTTTAGCACAACCGAAGGCCTGGCAAGTGTCCAAGTCTAACAAAAATCAAAGGAGCAAAACATAAAGAGCAGCCTAGTAGGAATATTCGTTTCTGAGTTTTAGGTACAGCAACTTAGTAGGCAAGTGCTCATAGGGTACAGCCCAATATTAAAACTTTTACTAATTAAAATGAGTCTGCTTAATATAGGTAAAGTTCTTTGAATTACCTGGGTTGCACTCCCTGTAGGAAGCAACTCCGTACGAATCGATGAGGTTCTGGAAACCGCGCGTGAAGCGGTTGGTACGGTTGAACGTGGGCGGCTCCTCGTCAGCCTCGATGCAGTTCAGGAACGATGGAATTGAGCTGCCGCAGGCGTTCTGAGAACAGAAGAAAACTCCAATTAGACATATCTACACAATAATATACAATGTCAATGAAGTTTGGGTAATTCTTCTTGTTTTCGTGTTCTGCGCATTGTTGCAATTTAGATACTTACTTTTTTCGTTAATAAAACCCTTGACCGTTCTGAGAATTTTTTTGGCGACAGGCAAAATTGTGGCTATTTTGATGCAGTTGTCGTGTTACTAAATGTCGACATCGGAACTAAACCCGTGGAAAAGTTCAACTTACGATAGCAGGAGTTGGTTCTTGGTTCTATTCAGCTTTCAAGACCTTGACAAACTAATATTGCCAGTTATAAGCTTGTAAATAGACGAAGACATTCGTAAAGGGACATTATTTCGTGGCAATATCGAAGATCAGCCAAACATGCAGTTAGACTAGAAAAAGCAAACCTCAGACTACGAGGTTAAAGCTACGGATTCAATTGAAATTACCGCTAGGATGAAGAAAACTTGATGCGGAACGGATGAATAACTTACAGATCCATCAGCCAGCGCCTTCTGCACATTCGGCAGGTCAGCGGTCGGCACCCAGCACTCGCCGATGAGGCACTTCTTGGTGACGTCCATGTTGAACAGATTGAGAGTGTGGTAGATCGCCTTCATCTTCCTCACCATGATTGACCAGCTGGCTAGCTCCTTGGCAACGCTAGCGAGTACGCGTTGACGGTGGTCGCGAGTTTGGTTCAACACCTAAACCATATTAGAAGTTAATTGTGTCAATAACTTAAATTTCTGGAAAGAAAAGCAAGATGATGTAACGGACTGATGGTACCTGCCTACTCTTACAAGGCGAGAAATAGACGTGGGCGTAATACGAATGTATGTATGTAACTCAATTTTTTAGCGAATATACTAGACTTTTTAATTGAAACAAATTTTATTTACTAATCTTGGGATCCAAAGTCTAGTTGCAAAAATTCCGTATCGTCAATTGGTTGTGGAGGTCAGATGGCAGTCGCTTCACGGAAAATATCGAAGTTCAGCCGCATCACAGTTGGAAATCCGACTCCAACTGATTTGGGGAAAAGGCTCAAAAAATAATGAAGCTTTGGATCCAAACAGTAATAAAGTTTCAACCGCCAATGAAAACAATTCATAATTACCATTCTTGTCATTGGTGGAAATCAGGCTTCATTGGCAACAGTAACCAGTTGCGACCGAAGTCTTTTTTTCCTAGATCGTAACCAGTTACATTCGAGGATGTTTTCTTCCTAGTTCGAAACCAGTTACGATCAATGACACCCAATTGCGATCGAAAAATATTCGTCCTTTGGAAGTAAAGCAGCTACTTACCATATTAAGATCTTCAAGCCTGGTCCTGACGCCCTTGACCATGTCCTGTCGCTCCGTGTTGGATGGTGGGCACGGGTACAGCGACGCATGGAAGCCAGTGCACACCTTCTTAATACGAGATTTGAGCTGCTCTCCTTGGAAGAATGCTACGAACACCGTCTTGTATATTTCGTTACCCTGGAGAAAATAGTATGAGATTTAGTGAAGGACATGGATAAAATAGAAAATAATGAACTCTTAGTTAAGCCTTCCGCCCTCGTGGATGTCGGTTAATGCGACTTTTACTCATCTAGTCTTACTGAACCAATGACTATCAAACAAACATAAATTAAATCGAATAAGACTTATCAAAAAAAAGTCCGCAAATTAATTTTTGCGTCCATGGCAGAGAAACACAAAGCGATAAGAATTCCAAAAAAAAATGTTATTGTCAGTATCGGTAATGCTTAATATTATAAATACGAAAGAAACTCTGTCTGTCTGTTACGTTTTCACGCCTAAACCACTGAACCGATCTTTATGAAATTCGGATAGAGATAGATTAGACGTTGAGAAAGGACATAGGCTATGTTTGGTCGCGATAACCGACATTCACGCGGGCGTACCTGCGGGCAACAGCACCAGTTAAGTATAAATAACATAACTAACCCAAGTTTCTTTTTTTTAATTTCTCCAATATATAGATACGTTCACTTTAGCATAATTATATATCATAAACATATTTTTCAATCAATGTTTAAAAAAGATTAAAAAATCATTCATTGGTTACAATAGTTCGTAAGAATAGAGACACACGTCATTGTCGCCTCAAAGACAGATATAGAAGGAGAAATTTGAATTGGTTAGGGAAAAGTCTGGTAGCTTAGTGGTCAAAGCATTGCTCCTATAGGCGAAGATCGCGGGTTCAAGCCCCGCTTAGACCGATTCACTTTTTTCTATTTCAATTGATTTAAAACCATTATTAACATAGATATAATATAATAATACGTACCAATAGATTAAAATAAGTACACAGTACACATAGATTTAAATAAGTAAAAAACAATACGTACAGTAGCCGGATCCTCCAAAGGCTTGTCAAGCTCAGCTCGCCTCAGGAACACATTGCCTCTGGAGATGCGCCACAACATACGCTCAAAAGCTGGCACTCGCTCGCGTTGAACCACACCCGCTACGAAGCCGAGGCGGCCTCGGGTAGCCGCTTGCTGTCCAGCCTCGTCCACTATCAATGACCTGTTGGAAAATAGGTACTGAACTTAAGTAGGTAAAGGTATACCTACTATACATGCCAGCATGGTCCAAAACGGAATATATGTTCTTTCATGTCTGTGACATCGTAGATAAATCGCATTCGTTTACGTTTGCGGGTTCAAGTCCCGCTCAGTGCAAATATTTGTATGCATGAATATGCCTATTTACATTGGTCTCGGTATTTCGTGCCTCGGAGAGCAATTAATCCGTCGGTCTTAGATGTCATAAGAATGCCTATATATCTATGGCAGTCGTTAAGGCCAGTCGGAGTCCTTAAAACCCCAATAACTGGTTTTTAACTGCAATACTTCAATATCGCTAATGGGTTGTGGAGGTCAGGTGGCAGTCGCTTTACAAAAATTGAATTGAAAGCTTTGGACGGGATTAACGCAAGGATGAAGATAAGTCATTCTCGCTGCTGCGGCTACGTTTTGCTATAACTTTCAGGCTACGTGGGCCAACGCGATTAGTAAAAGTCTGGCCATGCCGCCTCTGCCGGGTCCCGGTAAGAGGGATAGGCTTAAGAAGAACTGGTCTGAAGTCGTAAAGAATGACATACTTACTTGTTTACATTTTAAACGGTATAAATCTATTCGTGGAAGAATCAAAGTAACCGATATGTGCTCGCTAGCAAGATGAAGTAATTAACACTATCTACTACTAATGAACTTGATTCTTGTGAGAATTGATTCTAATTGTTATGTCATGTTCCATTGTTTCGTTTGACCATGTAACGTGAGCGCTTCTCGTGACAAAGTTTTTAACAAGTAAAATAAAATGTTTTAGTGAAGCAACTTTTGTCATTGGCTGTTACAATCTGTACATAGGTCTCATTTATGAATCTCTAACAAATAAGTAAAACTGAAGTATCTACATGTGTTTTTTTTAAAATCTCTGAAACAGCTGTGCCTTTTTGACAGGCGATTACACTGGCAGACAGCTGTTGTTTAAGGTATAACTTAAGACCACTTTTTTTTTTAAATTTGGATTTCGCGTAAAAAATAACATCCAGGTATACAATCGGGTCTCCATGAAATCGCGGGCACGGGGCTCAGCTAATGTTTGATAAATAAATTTGGAATGATTACAGTTTACACAAGAGATTATAAACTAAAGAACATTTGGTAATTTTTATTTGTACAGATGCCGTGTTTATATGCCTATGTTTATAAATATGCCTAACTAGAGACAGTGACCGAGGACATAACTCATAAACAATGCATTCCACAAACACGAAGCTAGAATTGTTTAAGTTTTTTTTTTTTTACACCACTGATGTGGCAGTAAATCGCACGGCCCATCTCATGGAAAGTGGTTACTGTGGTCTATGGGCGTTTGCAACACCAGGGGAATCACACGCGTGCCGCGAACCCTGTAAGCATAAAGAGTTTCTGTGCCGTCAGTGTAGAAGACAAAGCAGGACAAGCCTTTGACCTTCTAACTGACAGCACAAAATCACTCCAATGAGCTCAGAGTACATTACTCACCGCCGAGAACACAACACGAGGTTATTATGGCCGTGGTATTCTGTAGGGCGGAGGCATTTCTTTCCATTAGATTACTGGTGACGATAGACGGGCGTGGCGAAAGTCTGCACGAGAACCTCGTCTCTCAATGAGCAGGTTTACTGGCTAGCAGGTAAGGTTGGTAGATTTTGATGGGCCCCCACTCACCCTCCTACGTACGTAATATTAAAGATCTATAGCATGTTTTTCTGGTCACTTGGAGAACAAAAAATCTGTTTTACCATGTCGGTTTTGATGTGTGTTTGTTTGTATACTATAACTATAAAGTACCTACCATGTAAATCGGGTCAGTGCTTTTGGAGTTATCAACGCATAACAATCAGACAAAGGGCTCATTCTCTCATTATGCATGACCTCTAATGAGGGGTCTTTAGAGGTCATGCACAGCAGAATATGGCAGGCTGACCAAATTTAACCATATACCCTTAATAATACCTACTGTGATTTTGAAATAGTAGATTATGGTACAAGTGTGTAAAGTTGGTGATTACCGGAGGCGCCATTTAGACCCTAATCGTCAGGCGACAGACTTAAGAGAGCCGAAGACGGTAATCTACAATACACACATGTATCAAACGACGTTTTTCAATACACTTGTAAATAAAATAATGGTGTACTAGGTACGTAAATCATTTTCTTCATAACTAGTACTTGTAGAAATTTTATTGAATAAATAACTAATAATTTCAACAGTAAAAATGAATTGCGAAACTTTTGGTACTGTGGACTGGCGGGAACAATTAATGAGGGTTTTATTTTTTTTTGTTTATCGTGTGTACAAAATGGTAATATACTTAAAGTTTTAGAGAGAAAACAATAAATAATATTTCAGTGATAGTATTGTTTTTTATACAGGTACAAGATGAAATTTTCTATTTAAATACGAAGTTGCATGAAATGAACAAGCAATAGGCGGGTAGGTATATCAAGTTATTTGTTATATTCAACACGATCTTTTTGTATCTATTTTTTTTAAACAATGCAACTCTACCAGTAAAATTTAAAAAGTAATTATCCCACTCGTGATTTAATAACAATTAAAAAACCACAGTTTCATAATAGGTAGCTTTATGTGCCTAATTGCGGTGAGATTAGAGCCACATTATGAGCAAGTGAAATGAAAAGATTTTTTCCCATCCGCTTCTGGTGGGAAAAAAACTCTCTTATAGCAATTTTGTATGAAATTTCACCACGGTTCTCTTTGTAGAGCAAGCCGGTAGGAATCGGGTAATAGGGACGCCCCGCCACTAGTATGAGGTTGTCTAATTAATCTTACGATACATAGGTACACGAGTACACAGGGCCTTACCAACACTTTCAGGGCCCAAGTCAACCTCTCCAGCTATTCGGTGCACCTGATAAACAATAAACAAGGCTCTTGTGCAGACTTGACCCGCGAAGTTGTGAGGTCAGAAAGCAGTCGCTCACGTAAAAGTCCTCAAACCAATCAAAAGTAATAAGTTCGAATCTCTGGTTCCAACTCCAAAGTGGTAAGTTCTTAGTTTCTATCTTATACATTTGTGTGTCTCGGTAAAATTGCTTTAGACGAAAGAATATACTGACATTAACGCACTAGGGCACGCCGTCATTGCGGCGGTAAGGCCCATCATGGGGGAGTGGCTAGAGAGGCCACACGGTAGTCTCTCGTACCGTCAGACGCAGATTATCACCGGGCACGGTAGCTTCGGGCGGTATCTGCATCTGATGGGCATAGAGCCAACGCCCGAGTGCCATCACTGCGACGCGAGCGTGGACTCGGGGCTGCACACGCTCACCGAGTGCCCGGCGTTTGAGACCGATTCGAATAACCGATATTATTATAGCGATAACTCGTAGCCCGAGCGCACTCGACTGAGTCTTTTTACACTCACTTGGTCATTGAGTCGATTCCAATCTCCTCTTGCGCAATGAAGAATGCTTCGGTCTTCTCAAGAACATGTCTGAGCTCTGTAAGTTCCAAGTAATTTTGTTTCAAGTTCACGGCGTTATGCGACAGCTCTAGAATCTCATTTTCTGTCTTCTCCAAATGTGCCTGATGGTAAAAAAAAACAGATTAATAGAATATCTATGCCTGTTTGAAATTTCAAAAATTGTATCCGTGGGGATTTCCCGCACGTAAAAAAAAACAAAAAAAAAGGTATTTAAAATGCAAATTGAATAAATAAGCGTCATGTGAGTGACCTATAGATCACGAGACAAGGTAACAACTCATTTTGTTATCTCTCATTGTTGTTGTATAAGTAAATAACTTATGTGTGTAATGTAGGTTTTGTCGTACTTTCTTACAAATACCATCGAAGGCGTGGATAATAAGTACAGGGTACTTAGTATGATACTTCAAGTACCTACCTACGAGGTAAGTACCTACTGTACGTATACATAGACATATGCATGTGTGTGCTAGAGTGCATGTGCATTGCCTTCTACGCACTTCTACGTCATAATCGCGTATAATTTTTACTTTTTAGTTCATTAGAATTTAAGACACTTAACGTGAATCAAAACAAACAAATTACGACAGGTACAACTCTTTTCATTAATGAAGTACGAAGGTAGGTACATTCGGTACTGGTTCTGTCCAGTCTAATTCTAATTTTAGTCTTTCAAATGTCACTTATAGCATTCTAATTTATGCACATGTTAATTCGACATTAACTACCTACTTTATTCTCACAAAAATCTCTCACGAGAGTCGAGAATCTTTAACTACACAAAATAAACTGCATTTCTTGTCTTTACAGAAAATTCACGTTGTCGGCCTACTTAGGTATTCGTAATTAGTTCTAAAATGATTATGGACACCATAATTGCCCTTTACACCTCACAATTTCGTTGAGTACCTAAGTTAGGGCACGCCGTGATTGCGGCGGTAAGACCCATCATGGGGGAGTGGCTAGAGAGGCCACACGGTGGCCTCTCGTACCGTCAGACGCAGGTCATTACCGGACACGGTAACTTCGGGCGGTACCTGCATCTGATGGGCATAGAGCCAACGCCCGAGTGCCATCACTGCGACGCGAGCGTGGACTCGGGGCTGCACACGCTCACCGAGTGTCCGGCGTTTGAAGCGCCGAGGCGGGAGCTCGTGACGGCCCTGGGGGTGAGAGTGCTCACGCTCTCCACCCTGCTCGCGGCGATGGTCCGCTGCGCGGATGCGTGGGCGGCCAGCGCCTCCTTCTGCGAGCAGGTCATGCTCGTGAAGGAGACAGCAGAGCGGGCGCGGCGCAGCGAGCGAGAAAGACTCGCGGACATCGCTGGCCGCGTTCGAAGGCGGCTCGGGCGTCGGAGGGCGCAAACCGACCTCCGCCCCCCATGAGCGCGGGCCTGAGGGTGACGGGTGGAGCCGCTCGTCACCCTAGCAGAAGCAGGCCACGGCGGCGGCGCGCATCGTAGGACGATGCGCGCCCCCCCCCCATACCGGGGGCGAGTCGGGGACCGCGTGGTCCCCCCTCCCGAGGAGGGCCAGACCAAGAGGAATGGCCCTGGGTCAGCCGGGGTGCGAGGGATATGTCAAAAGACAACCTCACCTCCGGCCTAGCACATCGACCCACAGACGGCGTGCGGTTTAGTCGGTTCGAGTCCGACATAACCTCCCCCTTCGGCTCCGACGGGGGGGGGGGTATCCGTGGGGATTTCCCGCACGTAAAAAAAATAAAAAATAAAAAAGTACCTAAGTTAGGTAGGTACCTACCTCTCTTCTGAATTCTGAAATGTCGTATTAATTAAACTATTACACAAACGGTCATAGAATTCCTTTTTTTCGAAATTTGACTATTCGCGTTCGAAGCCCGGGTCACAGAATAATGAATAGTACTAACGCCCGGGTCTATGCCGGGTAGCCGCTATTAAACAAGACGCTCCTAGACAAGTTCCCTTGTAGAATAGAATAATCAATGTATGGGATCGACACATATTTCAGTTTATGACCGTCCGTCGTATAAGTTTTGTAATCTTATATATTGATAAGTCTATTCTATTCTAATGTGGGTGTTCATTCACCTCTGCCTACCCCTTGTCTTGAGTATAACAATGTATGTATGTATTCTGTTGCCATTATCGTATTGCCACTTATCTAGAGGGGCTGAACTAGGTACATATTTAGTTAGGTCCCTCACCTCAAGGTCAATGATCTCCCTAGGGTTGGGTGCCCTGGGGGCCTCCTTCACGGCCGGGACATGTACCCCATCCTTATGCACTTCAGCCTCGATGTACCGTAGTTTGCGTTCCATTTCATCACAGCGACGCACTTCATTGACGAATTTGCGCTGGAACGCGTTGACATCCGGGTTCAGCTGGAATTTGAGAAATATGTTTAGTAAATATGTCCAAGATTAGGAAGGTTTGTTTTTGTAGTTATAACTTATTTATAGTGGACTGTTTAGTCAAACAGTTTCAACGATTCAATTTGAGTTTCGGGCGCATGGTACGGGGAAATCGTTACAGTCACACTGCACTGTGTCGTTCAAACAGCACTGATATAAATCGATGCGTTTAAAAACCTATAGTATCGGTAGATGGCTCCCACCGTCGTACCAAAACGGATACATAGGACAAATTTGGATAGCTTCAGGCGTAGTTCGGTGGCTAAGTCATAGTAAAATAAGAATGATATTATTCTAGCTTTACCCGCTGCTACGCCCCCGTGGACATCGGTTACCGCGACCAATAATGCCTATGTCCTTTCTTAAGGCTTTAGCTTAGTGGTTTAGGAGTCGGCCTTATGATCGAGAGGTCCCGGGTTCGAATCCTGGCCATTACACTACCGACGTGAACCCACTCCTAGCACAAGCAATTTAGCTTAGTTGGAGGGGTTAGAGGGAATATTAGTAATTTCGATAATTTCGGTTCCTAATATTCTTTTTTAAAAAAAAAAAAACTGGCCATATACCAAATTTCACCAAAATTGGTTTAGTAGTTAAGGCGTGAAAGCATAACATACATACAGACAGGGTTACTTTCGCATTTATAATATTAGTATTGATTATCTGTGGTATTAAAACTGTGGCTAAGTAGTCAAAGTATTCCACCAAAGGAAAAAGGTAGATTAGGGTAAATTTTTCAAGCCCATAGCCACACCTCGTGTTCTAATGAGGACATTCGTGCTGATTGGGTACCATTTTAAGTCATCTTAAGGCTCCATGAATAAATTAATTAAAGAGCATTTGTGCTAGAGCAAATGAGGTCATGTTGGTTGAATAAATTCCAAAAGCATGTAGGTACCTAAGCACCTATGTAATGTGTGTGTTATGTTTGGTAGGAATTGGGATGCGTCATACAGAACTATATACATAATTTGTTTTTAAATGATAAGGTAGAAGTAGTTAGGTACTTACTTGTGCTCATGTTACGTTAAATGTTATTTTTAACAACTATCTAACAAGGATGTGGTCTCCGTTTAAGCAAACTATTAATTACGTTTAAACTTCTTTTGTACCCCTTCGAATTGGGTATTATTAGGTATATTAATTCAACTCAGCACATATACAGTCCATCAAATCTAAGAGGTACCGTTTGACGTTTCATATTTTTCAAACCGAAACAACTTTGTTCATACGTACATTATTCAGTTTCGATAACCTTTTTCATAAAACCATGAATTTAGAAAGATTTCATTATTGTATCTAAAAATGTACAATTCTTAATATCTAAATGTAATTGAAAACTTTCAAACAAAGCAAAATAACACATATTTACACAGTAAATAATTTCTAATAGTTATATTCTTGACCGCATTACAAAGTTACGTAGTTAGGTCACTGCACGTAGTGTTGCGACTCTTCGGATACACTTGTATGCAAAAAAATCGTTTACATATACGAAAAATCGAATGTATTATTTACAAATTACACTTGACAACCAAACAAATATTTTTTCATGTGAATGGGATTTATCTCACATATTACGATTACATAACTAAATAGTTATGTAATCGTAAAATATGAGATAAAACCCATTCACCAAAAATACGTATTTATAAATCAAATATATTTGCTTCTTTAAAAAGTTGTCGAAAGCGATTTGTCGATTTTTGATTTTCGCGCCCAAATAAGTCGGGGTTTCTCGCGCTAACGCTGTCGAAATAGTAAATGGAGTCAGGGATAGTGTTTTTTACATTTATTTTTGTGTATGATAGTATGGGTTTGCATATTACAGAGAAATAAACAAATTTTTAACAAGCACATCCATTGATTTTACAATTACAATTTTTTCTTCTAAGTCTTATTTCTACGTCTAAAACTAATAAAAATAAGGTATGTAGAACCCATTCACAAAAATGTTGTTGCCTGATGTTATAAATTAACGACGTTACTGCGCGACCGCATAATGCACTGAGTACACAGATACCCTAAAATAAATTAATTTAATTATTTTTAGGTCAATAGGCAAAATCGCAGGTGTCCAAGTCTCTACAATTTTTTTTTTCTGGCAACACTGCCAACTACAAGCGCACGCGGTCCGCTCGGTCGGTTCGGCGTCAGCAGTCTCTCGCCATCTTGGAAGCTGACTGTGCGCGTACTTGCTTTCTCGTTTGTGTTTTACAATTTGTGACTTGGCTATTACTTTTCTGGACTGATCATTCTTTATCCGTTTACCTTGGCAATATTTATACTGGACTCCGAACTAAGCAAGTGTTTATTAATAATGTCGAAAAGAGGACGTACTTTGAACAGCCAGGCTCGTGAATTGGTGGTGAAATTACACGAGTATTTTGAGCGTGAATCTCAAAATGGTGGACTTCTACTGCCAGTTACACAAGTTCGGGATCGCGTCGGTGAAGCTCTCGGTATTGGTAGCCGCACCGTTGGCAAAATATTAAGTGAAAAATATGGGCCTTCGGGGAGTAACAGTAACGTACTTCACACACCGAAAAAACGAAAAAGAAATAAACCTGTGACAGGCATCGATGAATTCGATAGTCATGCTATTAGAAACCATATATACGGGTATTTTACAAGAGGCGAATTTCCAACATTGGCAAAGTTATGTGCAACTTTAAAAGATGCCGGGCTGTATAAGGGAAGCATAGAGTCGTTGAGAACGGTAATAACAGGAATTGGCTTCAGATACAAAAAAGTTGACAAACGAAAAATTGTTATGGAGCGACATGACATAATTATGCAGCGACTAACATTCCTGCGCGAAGTTAAACAAATTATAAACTGGGATAATGTAATATTTTTGGACGAAACTTGGCTAAATTCCAACCATTCTGTGCCGAAAACATGGACTGATGATTCTGAAGCTTCGTGCTCGAAGGTGCCGATAGGAAAAGGTGGACGCCTCATAATATGCCATGCTGGGTCAGCGTCTACAGGCTTCGTGGAAAACTCTTTATTAGCTTTCCAATCCAAAAGCACTAAAGAGTATCATGAAGAAATGGACGCAGTAAGGTTCCGAGAGTGGTTCTTAAATTTATTACAGAATATCCCTCCTAACAGCACAATTATAATGGATAATGCCCCATACCACTCTGTGCAAATTGATAAAGCACCTACGTCAGCCAATAAGAAAGCAGATTTGGTGGCATGGCTGCAAAGAAAAGGAGTGGATGCCGACATGTCACTATTAAAAGCTGAATTATTACAGTTAGTGAAATTGCATAAACCACCAAAACCGACATATGTAATTGACCAATTGGCCGAAGAGCACGGGCACAAAGTCATACGACTTCCTCCGTACCATTGCCAATATAATGCCATTGAACTGATTTGGGCCCAAGTTAAAGGTAATATTTTATAATATTATAATAATAACACGAGTACTTCTAACATTTATAATTTAAACAATGGTTTTCGTCTGCTATCAAATAGTTACATTATTGTTTTACAGGTTATGCAGCAAGACACAACACAAAACCACCCTTCAGTGTCAAGAAAATGGAAGGTTTATTAAAGGAAGCATGTGCCCAAGTTACACAGGAAGATTGGAGTAAAGTAGTACAAAAAACAAAGAAAATAATAATGGACGACTTCGAAAGAGACGTACACTTTGATAATGTAATGGACAATCAACTGGTCATTAATTTAAATGACGATGATGACGAAGACGACGATACTAGTACTAGTAGTGAATAAAAAAATATCCTAAACATTTCTTTTATTTAATTATAACAATTGATTTCTTAAAATTCGGATATTATAGTAATCGATCTCTTAAAGTTCGGATATTATAGTAATCGATTTTTTCATCCCATCCCTATAATTCAATTGTCAGAACTGTCAAACGGTACTTCTTAGATTTGACGGACTGTAGTAACTACTTTCCATCAGGTGGACCGTGTGCTTGTCTGGCACCTCAGTGGTATAAAAAAATATAGTACCTACAATACATATGTGGAATGCACTGGAATGCCTCTATTTTAGATTTTGTAAGAAAGTATCTACCTATAGAAAACTAAACAAGCATGTAAACCACAACCTACGAAAGTTTCACACACGAAAGTTGAACGGTATGGGAATGCGTAGCGGACAAACAAACAAAGCAACATTTATTTTTATTATCTTTCTTTTACTTTTATTTTTCAACTGTCATCGTCAGCACAACTCAACATTCTCGTGGGTTTCGCGATTTGAGGTAGGTAATCCCGTAGGATAGAACGGCCATACGCAGTGTCGCAGTATTCACCTGCTTGTCGCGCGTTGCTACTTTTTCACTGTAACTAAATACTCTCGAGACATAGGAAATACCTTTATCTTTCTTTACTTCTCCATTATTTACGGTAAAATACCATCTTCACGGTATTTTTAACGATGTTATTACATGCTACTCTTAACAGTACCGAGTAAGCGTTCAAAAGTTCTTGTCTCAGAACAGGAATTGACTAAAAATTTGCCACGCTTTTGCCGCTCACATGGTCATTCTATCCTAATAATATTGCTGTGGTATAGGTAGGTACTGTATACTCCACCAAAATCCCATCAAAGCCTTCATAGAAAGCCTCATTGGTGACTGACGGAGTACGCTCGAGCGGGCTTACGCTTAGGATTAATAGCCGTCGAAATGAACGAACTTAAGGAAAGTACGAGTATGAAAATGGTGGACTATGAGTTCGGATGGAGTAGGATACAAGTGATCTACATCTTAACACCCTCGCGTAAATGAAGGTGAAGAGATTGGCGACTGGGTCTATCCCTCCGGTCGATTACAATCTATTCACAATATGCCCGATTGCACTATAGACGATTGTGTCCATTAACTATGATGATAACTGCTAACCATCAAGCTTGTCAGAGAGAAGCTTGTTGCCTTGCCTTAGGAGTAAAAAAAGTCTAGCTCAGCAAAAATAAACACATGATCAGTATCATATGTGCGGAAGCGGAAATGTCCGCAGATAAGGCTGAATGAACATTCCTGTTCAGTCAACCGTGTGAATTTCAACAGCTTAATGCAGTATTTATTAGTTTAAAATACTTAGTTACTAGATGGCGCTGAACGTAATTTTGTAGAAAAGATCAAGTCTACTTTAAATGCCTGTATTTATGTATATGTTGCCGCCAACTAGCTTAATCGGCCATCCAATGAACTGCCAGGGCAGTTAACTAAATGGCGCCATTCCATTAACGGCCTGAATGATATTCAGCCGTCTCATTTATTACATCATTTAATAATCTGGCTGGCTAAGGCTTGGACCAATCGTAAGATGGGGCACTACCTCGAAATAAGATGGACAATGACATACATTACACATATCCTTACACCTGTAAATCCCCGAGGGGGTAGACAGATGTGTATTAACTGAAAATTTGTGATAGGTTTACTGTGATAGCTGCGCAAGCCGTCTTGGTTAGGTTAGGTCATTTTTTTATATGTATAACCATGCAGAAATAAGTCAATTTTCTAACTATTTAATTAAATGGGTAGGCAAGTAGTTAAACGTTATTGATCCAAGCTATTTGCCTAGCCGTTCAATTAAATGGCTGAATACTATTCGGGCCTTGAATGGCGGCGTTTAGTTAACTGCCTAGTGACCTATGCAGTCAATTGAACGGCTGATTATGCTAGTTGGCGGCGACATATTTAAGATTTACGTAATATGAGAATTAATTAATTGGAGGCCACCTGAATTCATATACCATATAGGTACATACATACATATAATCACGCCTTTATCCCCGGAGGGTTAGGCAGAGGTGAATTAACACAGACATTTCACCAATCTGTATTAGGTCCCACGTAATAGGGGGTGAGCCTATTGCCGTATTCCGGGCACTATTGTTGACTCGAGCCACGCATTTGAGGCTGAGTCTAGGCTGTACATATCTATCTGATGTTAAAGTTAATCAGCCCTATCCCTTAGTCGCCTTGTACGACACCACATGGGAAGAGAAGGGGTAGCCCAAATTCTACTCTGCCGGTAACCACGCGGGTATAGGTAAATTAGTATTAAACTAATTTACCTTTATCTTGACAACAATGAAATAACCTACAGTATCTAGTCTAGGCAATAAATAGTTGCGTACAAAAACCTCTATTGTTATGTTATAGGTAAACAAGATTTTACCATATATTTACCATTATTCTACAAAGTAATTACCGTTATTTTATTACTCATCGGTTTGCACAGAATCATACTTTTTCACTTTTATGTTCTCTTATTAACATGCACATGTGGGTGTATGAACCTATCTAACTTGAATTTAACATATTTTTAGAAATAAAAGCTAAGGATTTTATAGTGACTTATTTTATAATGCTGTTACTTACCCATTTATTCGTTACATATTTTTGTATTTACTTAGGGGGCACGGGGAGTTAATATGAGTCGCGATTCTCTTTATACTTTATGTGTTTGTACCTAGGTATATAGATAATATTGATGTAATCTATGTATTTTTGTGCTTTCAGGCAAAGTAGATTTAAAGAAATAAAAATAATATCATGAAAAATCATTTCAGGCCTTTCAGACTGATATAAATTTTACATAATTGGTTTCACAGGCCATCATAATATTGAATTAAAATTCTCATGAATAATACCTAGTATGAATATTCATTGTGATAACTGCGAAATACTCGTATATTTGAATCCCTTTTGGTAAATGATCGAACTTCACGTAGGTACAGGTAAGTAAGTTCGTTTGATCATCAAATATTGTGGTTCCTGTGAGATACCAGTGTTTTTCGACAGACCGTCTATGTAGATCGAATACAAGGTTCATTCATTCCTAAGGGTCAGCACAATTTTAAATGCTACCTACCTACTATACCTACCTACCAGTGCGCTATTGCTAAATCACGATCGGCATTGACCTTGGCCGGCCGTTCGTGATTAGGCAATCACGTACTGCTGCTGATAGTGCGCTAATTAAGTGTGCTCCCTGATCTGATCATACCGGACCTGTACAACAGTAAACATAGATACGCATTATTCTGAACCTGGCCCGAAAATCTGACCCGGTCGCGGGTTAGGTTAGAAACTTGAAATAAATGTAGGTAATATTTATTCCGAACGTAACCCACTTCCTAACCTGACGTCGTCTCGTTCCAATCATACCTAACCCAAATTGCGCAAATTGGTCATTTTCTCTAATCTTTTTAAAATAAAAAGTAAATTTGTGTCAAATCAGTAAGTATTTAATATTTAGTATCCGACTCGGATAGGTTAGGTTAGAAGGCTAATGCGGGAGTGAAGCGGAACATAGCTTCCGCATTAAGCCTTCGTGGTTATTTTTTTTTATAACCTTACCCTTATATCAATTATTATCAAAACTGTTTGATTAAATAGCTAGGCAAGTAGGCAAGTAATTAACGTATCTGCGTAATTCTTCGCAATTCATTATTCGGGTTATGAGAGGAACGAGACGTCGGGTCAGGTTAGGAAGTGGGTTTACGTTCGGAACAAATATTAAGTTTTTTTTTTCAAGTTTCTAACCTAACCCGCGACTGGTTCAGGTTTTCGGGTTAGGTTCGGAATAATTGATAGATACGATCATAATATGCAAAAATACTGTGTTAACGGCAGTTTAATAGCCTATGAGACCCAAATATATTTTTCATGAAATACTGCTGTTAAAAGGTACATAGTGTTATACTGAAATTAAACTACTGATACAGTAAAATAATAATTATGAAAAATAATGGGGCGACCACACATCACACACACACATCGCAATCCGATACTCTCCCGAATATTTGTGTTGTGGCAATCGATAACCCTGGGGCATAGAAGTTGGGACAGCAATCGAAATATCTTTAACAATCTACATGTTTGTTATTTTTTCAAAAATATTAAAGTAACCAGTGAGCATGTATGAAAGCAATAATGAAAATAGAAAGAACGAAAGGTGAAGGTATCTAAAGCAAGTGAAGCCATGTGGTGTCTGCCCACCCCAATGAAAAAGAGGCCTAACTGCATGTATGTAGGATATAAGTCGCAGCCAACAAGCTTTATCAGCCGTTCAATTAATTGCCTAGGCTCTTTCTCGTTCAATTGGCGACATGAATGATGTTCAGCCAGTTGATTAACGGCGACAATTAGGTAATATGCGATATAGTGCGTACCTGTTAATATCGTCTATATTGATAATATCAAGTACCAATATTGTTTCTAATGTTGCCAACAATTGAATAAGTGAATATTGTCTGAGTTTACCAACTGTCGTGTTACTTCAATGGTTTCGTTATTTCATGCCGTGTCGTCTCACGGGACCAATACTGTGACACTGTGCCAATATTTTCGGAATGAATCAGAAAGAAGTATATATAGTTCATAATTGGAGAAGTTAATGAGAAGAGAAATTAAATTAAACCACTTCTCTTAGAAAGCGGGAGACAAAATAGCAAAATACCGAAATGGATTTCTTGGTTGCAAAGTCGGAAATTGGACCCCGAACTCTGAATTGAAAGCGTCAGAAGCGGGTTCAACGTTGAGATGGTGAATAATTGTTGACCTCATCTGCCAAGCGGCACCTGTTACAGCTTAGAGGTGATTGATTGATATGGCTTAAGCCCCATAAAAGTAGAATTTGTTAAGCTACACTTGACGTTAACTGTTCCAAGTTATTTATAATAAACTAGCTTTTGCCTGCGTGGATGTGGGTTATCGCGATCAAACATAGCCATGTCCTTGTTAAGGTCTAATCTACCTACCCCTGTACCAAATTCCATCAAATTCGGTTCAGTGGTTTAGGCGTGAAAGACGGACAAACAGACACACACACACTTTTACGTTTATAATATTAGTATGGATAATAGTTACTAGCGAATACGGCAGACGTCGTCCTGTCCAATAAACATGGCTTACATACTGAGGACAGCGCCACCTTCGTGGTCCTATTATATTTTGAAAACATCCAGGAACCCATTTAAAAATACACATAAATAGTAATCCAAATCAGTCCAGCCGTTTAGGAATTGGGACAAACACGTGCTACAGAAAAAATATACCTTCCTACACACGTATATAAAAATAAGCGAATAATGACATTTACTATCAAAACTTACAATCATAAAATCTTTATTCTACCAGTCCCAAGTTGAAGTATTCATCCCTCCAAGGCAAGGTAGGAAGAAACGGGTTGACATGTAAAGGTCTCTCCACACACATCAGGGACGTGGCCGGGACGTGGATGGACCTTGCCACGTCACGAGCTTAAAAAAATATCGGTTTGGACATTTTATTTGAACTCGTTCACACACGTCCGTGCGGCGTGGCGACGGAGTTTCAGTTTGGTCTAAGCACGGCACGGCCCGGCTAAAAAAGAGTACGGCCCTGTTGTGTGTGGACCTTAACTCTCACTAAGTGAGACAGCATGGCATCCTTAATGGACAATCCAAGTTGTATAACACAAACGTGTGCTGCATTAAACAGTACAAAATAATTATTTCTTGTAGCGTATCCACGCGATTTTGCTCAGTGTACTTTTAGATTTTATTTATTTTTTGTCTTGTTTGTTACTCAATGACGCTCTTACGGCTGAATAGTTCTAGCTGAAATTTCTATACGACATAGATTCATAATCTGAAATAATACCTACATCTAATAGGCTACCTACTTTGTAAAATTAGGTTTCCACGAGTTGCGAGAACCTGATCAGAGTTCCACGCGAGCGCAACCGTCAGCAGGTAATAAATAAATATAGAAAACTAATTGCAATAGCATTTACAACTTAAACCACAAACGAATGCAGAATGTTTCAAATAATGTATGCGCGTGAGTATCGCCTTAAGCAAAGAAAGACCTTGTAGAACGCCTTCTTAAAGCCAGAATTGCCACTATTGGTATCTCGATAACCTTATGTCATGTGACGAATGTGCAAAGCAAACAGAGCAAAGCTCACTTTCCGATGGTTGTGAAATGTTTGTGTAGGTACTTTTTGAATTTAGTATGTGGAACATATGCGTTTAAATTTCTCTGATATCGCTGGTTTCGTTAACACGGTACTGCGGTTCCCTCATTTGACATAACGACTTATTTCTGGGATACAAATCCTATTTCTTACTAGTATTATAAACGCGGATGTTTGTTACTCTTGCACGTGAACACTACTGAATGGATTTTAATGAAACTTTACAATAATATAGCTTACTAGCTGTCGCCCGCGGCTCCGCCCGCGTGGATGTCGGTTATCGCGAATCGGGGTATGAAAAATAGATGTTGGCCGATTCTCAGACCTACCTACACAAAATTTCATGAGAATCGGTCGAGCCGTTTCGGAGGAGTTTGGGAACGAAAACTGTGACACGAGAATTTTATATATTAGATACATCAGAATAACATATAGGCAACAATTTATAACGATAACCGATACTATAGCGATAACCGACATCCACGCGGACGGAGTCGCGGGCAAAAGCTATACTACTATACAGCAATTACATCTATAATTACTGTAATCCATACTATTATCTCTTGTAATCTGATGTTGGTGTATAATAAAGAGCTGTCTAGCTATCTGTCTATCTGCCTATCTGTCTACATTTAATTAACTATTAGAATAGTGGTACTATTAGCGACGACGTACTTGTAATTTGTAAATAGTTCATAAGGATAAGTTATAAGTTTTGTGATTAGATTTAAGTGAATAAAAATTCCCAAATGAGTCTCCAATCATTTCCGCTTGGCGGCGCCACCTACGCAGAACGCGCCACGAAGCTTAGCTACTGTAGAACTTTACCGTAACGAGAGCCGTTAGCTATTTTTATAATTTTTAAGGTCTAAACTAATGTTTTTATTGTTAAATTTATGTTATTAAGTAAATATAAGGTATTATCTATAAGATAAAATTGTAAAATATAGAATCCGTGAGGAAAAATAAAATAGGCAATGTAAACAAAGCCGCTGATTGGCTAAAGCAGTTTGTAGGTAGAATCCAAAGGGCTCTGATTGGTCAGAGTACCCTATATAAGCCGGTCATTTTTCCTCCCGAATTCAGTCCGGAACCAGCAGCCCTAGAGAAAAAACCTCTAATAAACAAGAAGAAAGAAATAGCTGTTTCACTGGAAAGACCCTGGAAATTGAAGTACCCTTCTGCAGATCATCATTCATCAAGCCGCAAGCATCTCAGAATCCACGCTCCCAACGGCACCTTCGTCCACCCGCCAGCATCAAGATCTACATACAGTCCACTCGCCGCACGACAGAAGCGCCAGCGGTACAAAATATTAGGCCACCATATACCTCTTGGCCGTCTATCCTGTTTCTGTCGTCCCCAACATTTTTTGGTCCATCGATAGCCGGATTGGGTCAAGATTTGAAGAATAGAAGATGCCAACCACAAGAGCAGGATCAGAACAATCGAAGACTTCAGAAAAAACCACCTCGTCGGACTGGAGCATGAATACGCCGAGTGAAGCAAGCACCGCCACGACGAGCACCGGTTCATCGACCACGGGTACTACGGGGTCCGCAAGTACAGTAAGCAGAAAAAAGCCAGTTCCGCTGATTCAGAAGCAAGCAAGACTACAATCATTCGATGGGTCAAGATTGGAGTCTGCGCAAGGGGAGCCGACTCGCACGGCGCCTCCGCCCAGCATCATTGAAGAGGAATTTGAAGATTCTGAGGAGCAGAGTACCATCACAGCCAGCCATACAACGTTGCAAGACAGTCAGCGAAGTGTCACTTCACGTCGGGACGAAGCAAGCGCACCGACATCGAAGTATGAAGACAGTCTGCAGCGGCCTCACCCTAAGAAGTCGACCCGCAACACGGACACACCGTCCCGCTCGTCGCATAGGAAGAGAGCAGAAGTGCAAGCGAAGATGGCGTTGGCACTACGGGAGCTCGAGCTAGCCGAGGCGCGATCCAAGGTAGCTCGGGCTAAGCTGGAACTCATCGCCGCAGAATCAGAAGAAGAAGATGCTGGAGAAGAGTCGTACGAAATAACCCAAGTTGAAAAATGGGTCGTCGAGACAGGGGTCGGGCCCACCGAAGAAAGAAAGTCTTCTGAACGTGAAGAAAAGAAGAGCGACATCCAGGAGTTAGCTCAAGCTATTAAAGAGATTTCTCAGAAGTCGCATGAAACAATGTCATCAAAGATGGTTGAACTCCCTCACTTCAACGGTTCCTGTGAAGAATGGTTGGCGTTCAAGAGGACCTTCGAAGACACGGCTGCCTTGTTTTCCAACATACAGAACATGGCACGCTTCAGAAGAGCGATCCAGGGAAGAGCAAAGGAAGCTGTCCAGAGCCTACTGTTCACCGCTGAAGATCCCTACGAAGTACTCAAGGCGCTGGAATCAAGATTTGGAAGACCTGGGGCACTAGCACTGGCGGAATTAGAGAAGATCAAGAGCCTACCTAAAGTCGCTGAAAACCCAAGCGACATCTGTACGTTTGCAAGCAAAGTCAAGAACGCCGTTCAAACAATCAAAGCCTTGAAGAAGCCGCAGTATCTCAGCTCTCCTGAAACATTGAAAGCTATCATTGAGAAGATGCCTCCAGCTATGAAATTCAGATGGTTCGCCTACCATAGAAGCCGAAGGGAGGAAGACTTACAAGAGCTACTACTCATTGAAGAATTTTTAGAAGTAGAAGCAGACATGTGCGGTGACTTTGCCCCAATTGAAGAGCCTTCAGACCAGAAGAGGAGTACAAGAAGACCCGTGCATACGATTCAAGGAGAGTCTTCACATGAAACTGAACGAGAGAAGTTCAAGAAGAGTTGTCCCATATGTCAAGAAGAGCATTTCCTGATAGAATGCAAGAAGCTGAAAGAAGCAAACATTGATGAAAAATGGGAAATAGTGAAGAAAGCTAGAACGTGTTTCAAGTGTCTACGGTTCCAGCATTCAAGAACCAACCGTAGAGCTCCAAACTGCAAGAAATGTGGAAGATGGCATCACACTATCTTACACTCCGACAAGCCGCCGAAACCATTTGAGAAGAAAGAAGAAGGAAGCTCATCAGAAGGGAAGGTCGCCTCCATCCACAACACCATCAGTGAAGAAAAAGCATACCTGAAGATCGTGCCAGTCGACATCTACGGGCCGAAAGGGCAAGCTCGGGTGCTGGCGCTGCTGGATGAAGGCTCAACCATCACGCTTCTAGACCAGGCGGTGGCAGAGACGATCGGAGCTGAGGGCAAGACAGAAACGCTAACTATTGAAACAGTCGGTACAAAGATCATCAAGGATTCCCAGAAGATACAACTGAAGATCAAAGGTGCCTTCAGAAGAGACAAGAAGAATATCACTGCAAGAACCATCGACGATCTCAACCTGTCAGAACAAAGAATAAAGAAGGACACTATTACCAGCTGCCAGCATTTAAAGAAGATTGAAGATCAACTTCTCTACACAACCGAGAAACCGAAGATGTTGATAGGTCAAGATAACTGGGGCCTTATCGTCACAAGAAGACTGAAGAAAGGAAAACCATCCGAGCCCGTAGCCTCACTCACTAGTCTAGGGTGGGTGCTACATGGGTGTGAAACGGGTTCCAGCGCTGCGGTACACTTCATCCACTACGGCAGAGCCAAGACAGCAGATGAAGCCATGGAAGACGTCATCCGAGAGCATTTCCAACTAGAATCCCTTGGAATTCAGAACAAGCTGCCAGCGAACGACAGCGACAGAAGAGCCCTGGAAATCCTCGAGAAGACAACGAAACAACTTCCCAGCGGTCAGTTCGAGACAGGCCTACTGTGGAGAAGCGAAGATGAGTCCCTACCTAACAACTACAATCAAGCTCTACGACGCTTGGTGAACGTAGAAAAGAAGTTAGATCGAGACAGCGAGGTCAAGCAGTCCTACGAGAAGCAGATCAAGAACCTCATTGAAAAAGGTTATGCAGAGAAGATTTCAAACGTCGTCAGTGAAGGTAGAACCTTCTACCTACCTCACTTCGCCGTGATACACCCGATCAAGAAGAAACCAAGAATAGTCTTCGATGCAGCCGCCAAGTACGACGGAAAGAGCCTCAACGACGTGCTGCTACCAGGCCCAGACCTACTCCAGTCATTGTTTGGGGTGTTGCTGCGCTTCAGAGAAGGTCCAGTAGCAATCATGGCTGACATTCAAGACATGTTTCTTCGTATCAAGATTAGAGAAGAGGATCGGGACAGCCTACGGTTCCTGTGGCGAGGTGAGAAGAGGACAGGCAAGCCAGAAGAATATCGCATGACGTCAGTCATCTTTGGAGCAGCGTCATCACCGGCGACGGCGATATACGTCATGAACAAGAACGCAGAAGACTTCAAAGAGACTCGACCCGAAGCAGTGAAAGCCATCAGCCGAAATCATTACATGGACGACTATCTCCAGAGCTTCGAGTCGACCCAAGAAGCAAAGAAGATAGCCGAGCAAGTTAAAGAAATCCATGCAAGAGCAAGTTTTCATCTCAAGGGCTGGGCCAGTAACTACGCGACTGCGTTGCCTGACATAGAAGAAGCAAATAAAGAAGATTCACTGCCACTCGCGAAAGAAGAGAAGACTCTCGGTCTAAGATGGCTGGTTAAAGAAGACGCATTAGCCTTCAACATTGGGCTACGCAACACGCCAGAAGAGCTGCTGAATGGGCAACGGACTCCGACCAAGAGAGAAGTCACGAGCGCCGTTATGTCTACATTCGACCCATTGGGATTCGCCGCGCCAGTATTAATACAAGGGAAGAAATTGATTCAAGAAATCTGGCGTACTAAGACGGACTGGGACGAAGCTATAAGTGAAAAACAAGAAGCAGCCTGGCGAAGATACCTAGAAGATGTATCAACATTATCAAGTTTGAAGATCCCGAGGTGCATCTCACCGTGCAGTCGAAGCGGACAGCTGCATACATTTACCGATGCAAGCGAAGAAGCCTATGCAGCAGTCGTCTATTGGAGGACAACCGAGCCCAGTGGACGAGTCCACGTCTCTATGATCGCCGGCAGAGCCAGAGCCGCGCCCACGAAGCCAGTGTCTATCCCAAGGCTTGAATTACAAGCGGCCTTGCTTGGTAGTAGGATGGCGGCGTCGATCAAAGAAGAGATGGAGCTCGAAGCATCAAAGACAGTATACTGGACCGACTCCAGCACTGTACTACAATGGATCAACTCAGAACCTAGAAAATTCAAGACGTTCGTGGCAAACCGACTGGCAGAAATAGAAGAGAAAACGAAACCTGAAGAATGGAGATGGGTGCCTACTAAGCAAAACCCGGCAGATGACGCCACAAGGGGTGTCCCAGCCGAGTTCGACAGCAACGCCAGGTGGTTCCAGGGGCCGTCATTTCTCCGCCAGCCAGAAGAAGAGTGGCCACATCGAGACTTCAAGCAAGGAGGTGCGCTGCTAGAAGAAAAGAATCAACTGAAAGCGATGGCAACGAAAGCAACAGACAAGACTCTACTGGACCTGGAACGTTTCTCAAGCTGGGAGCGATTGCTGCGCACTACTGCGAGAGTCATCGCCTTCGTCAGCCGCCTGAGAACCCGCAAGGCAACCACCGTCGCCGCCCGAGAGAAGGACGAACCCTGGAAGCCACAAAAGAAGACCCAGCCCGGTAAGCTACAAATCTCCGCCAGCGCAGACAAGCGGCTATACGTACCTCTACACGAAGAACACTTGAAGAAGGCTGAAAAGTTATTATTGAAGATGAGTCAAGCCGACAGCTTCTCGGCTGACTTAAGAAAATTGAAGGATAAGAAACCATTAGAAAATGCAAGTCGAATAAAGAAGATTGACGTCTACATGGGTGAAGACGACATCATCAAATTAAGAAGTAGAACGAACAAGTTTCAAGATGAAGGCGAAAGAAAAATGAATCCTGTTGTGCTAGATGGAAGGCACAAAAATCACACGCCTCCTCATCGAGCACACCGTCAATTCAAGGCCCCTCACCCCCGTCAGCATGGACCCCACTGAAGAGGAAAGTTTGACCCCCAACCACTTCTTGTTGGGTAGGTCATGCGGCATGTCAGCACCCGGCGAGTTCAACGACACCGAGTTGATAGGAAGACCCAGCTGGAAAACTACGCAAAGGCTAGCGGACCACTTCTGGAAGAGATGGATCAAAGAGTACTTACCCCTCTTGATGCCTAGAAAGATAGAGGGTAAGGAAACTAACGATCCGAAGATAGGCGACATCGTGCTCATAGTCGACGCGACGCTGCCGAGAAATTCGTGGCCCCGAGGCGAGGTCATCAAGGTGTATCCAGGACCAGACGGAAGAACTAGGATATTGGACGTGCGGACTTCGGGTGGAGTACTCCGACGGCCGACACGTCGAGTCATCACGCTGGTACCTGCCACATCGTCGCTGCCCGAGGATGCAGTGCCACGCACCGTGGGGGAGAATATTAGCGACGACGTACTTGTAATTTGTAAATAGTTCATAAGGATAAGTTATAAGTTTTGTGATTAGATTTAAGTGAATAAAAATTCCCAAATGAGTCTCCAATCATTTCCGCTTGGCGGCGCCACCTACGCAGAACGCGCCACGAAGCTTAGCTACTGTAGAACTTTACCGTAACGAGAGCCGTTAGCTATTTTTATAATTTTTAAGGTCTAAACTAATGTTTTTATTGTTAAATTTATGTTATTAAGTAAATATAAGGTATTATCTATAAGATAAAATTGTAAAATATAGAATCCGTGAGGAAAAATAAAATAGGCAATGTAAACAAAGCCGCTGATTGGCTAAAGCAGTTTGTAGGTAGAATCCAAAGGGCTCTGATTGGTCAGAGTACCCTATATAAGCCGGTCATTTTTCCTCCCGAATTCAGTCCGGAACCAGCAGCCCTAGAGAAAAAACCTCTAATAAACAAGAAGAAAGAAATAGCTGTTTCACTGGAAAGACCCTGGAAATTGAAGTACCCTTCTGCAGATCATCATTCATCAAGCCGCAAGCATCTCAGAATCCACGCTCCCAACGGCACCTTCGTCCACCCGCCAGCATCAAGATCTACATACAGTCCACTCGCCGCACGACAGAAGCGCCAGCGGTACAAAATATTAGGCCACCATATACCTCTTGGCCGTCTATCCTGTTTCTGTCGTCCCCAACAGGTACATTTAGGTTGTAGTTTCAATTAATTGTAATAAAACTGTAGTATCGACTACGATAATAATTCAAATGTAGCGTACTTTTAGCGTTACATTTCACTGAGTACGTTGTGCAATAGTGAAGAAGACATTGATAACCTGTTGCCGTTAAAAGGTCAAGGAGACTCGACCCGTTCAAAAAGGTGGCCAAGTCAAAAAGATATTCTGTCATCTATGGCTGAATGTTTGTCGCTCAATCAGTCCATCGATTATGCTAAAATGAAACCACTGTCTTACTACGGACACTGCATAAAGTTCCGTTTAATTTTCAGACTTTAAAACAAGAATTTTAAAGCCTAAAATTAAGTTGTTGAAAATTAAAGTTCAAAATTAAATCATTTAATTTAATTTTGAACTTTAAACTAATAGCAATAAAGTCTAAAATTTAATGCAATTTTTGCAGTTTTTGTGATAGCACAGTTGTTTTGTTTAACTTTAAGTAGAATCAAGGGCCAGCAGGCTTATTCACTAACTTTAATGACAGTTCAAAATGATGATCACCGAGTTGAATTTCCAACTTTAAACTGTCAAACTACTCTTTTCGTATTCAGTAACTTCGGTGCTCAACTGTAAATTATCAAGGCCAGTGATCATCACTCTAGCTAGGTCGATAGTCACTGAAGGGTATCGACTTCCGTTATTCGGTATTCTCTACGTTTGGTGTACATCATTTTGACGATTAAGTGAAGATCATTCAAAGTGTCAAATTGCAAACGAAAGCCACTATTCAATAGCAGTGTTTTTAGGATAAGTGATAATCACCCATACTTTGTGCTTGTGTTTTGTCGTGACAGATAATCTAAAAAAGGGAAAAAAGGTAAATAAATGATTTAGACTTGTTATTTTAAATTATTAGAATAGAAATAGAATATTCCTAGGTATACATATTATGAAACTTGTTAAAGTCTAATTGGGAATTTTATTGATTGAGTTTTACTTTATATTTTGTAGATCTAAAGAACAAAGGCAAATGAATGTTTTGCGAAGGGTAAGAGCTTTAAGTGACCCAATGAATTTGCCAGACCAAGAATTTTTTGCTTAATTTCGGTTATCCAAAGAAGTATTTAATTCTTTGACCAAGGAGCTTCGCCCTTACATGAGACAGCAACGACAAAACGCTGGAGTGCCCCACAAACTGAAAGTGAGTTAATATTACATACCTACAATGCAAAATAATATCAATAACAATATGATAACTACCTTTAGGCAGCTACGAATATAGCTAGGCAGCAATCCCTTAATTACTTTAAAGTGGATTATTCAATTCAACAATATATTATTGTTGAATTGAATAATCTAATATATAAAATTCTCGTGTCACAGTTTTCGTTGCCAAACTCCTCCGAAACGGCTCGACCGATTCTCATGAAATTTTGTGGGCATATCGGGTAGGTCTGAGAATCGGCCAACATCTGTTTTTCATACCCCGATTCGCGATAACCGACATCCACGCGGGCGGAGCCGCGGGCGACAGCTAGTTTTATATAAAAATTCAATATTCATGTTGACAAAATCATATGCTATTTTCAGGTGTTATCTGCTGTATCTTTTTATGCCCAAGGGTCCGTTGATGCTTGCATGAAGTCACCAATGATATCCTTACGAAGTACATAAAATTTCCTTTTATGCGGGAAGAAAGAGAAAAAAAATTGGCCAAGTAAGTACAGTTTAATTAATTTATTATTCAAATATAATTTAGTAGGTACTCAAAAGAAAACTTGTGTTGGATTTAAATTAAATTCAAATCTTAGTGTTGTATTCACTTCTATTCTTTCACTTTTCAGATTAATGGAAAAGTTTGCCAAAGTCTCTCAGGCTCGCTGGAGTCATTTGACTTGCCTGAGGGCCCCCAGGTACATCGCCCTAAGGCAATGTCTTTGTTGGCCTCCGCAAAAGCTACCAACAACCCAAGCTGCCTCTGGCGCGTGTCTGCGCCTGCTAGCCGGCATTCTGAAATACAATAAAATAGTAAAAAAAATATTTTTCATTTTATTTATTTATATCACTGTAATATTTCATACTATCAATAACATTGATCAAGATCCAAGCAAATACATTACTATTAGTACAATTTCAATTCAACAAAGTTTTACTTACATTACTTGGAGGATGAATACCGTATACAAATAAACAAAACGACGCAATGAAAGAAACTTAGTTCGAATCATGGAACAACAATAATTAAAAATTTAAGTTACAAAACACTTGAGAACATTCTTTGTAAAAAATCCCAGCGTTTACAGTTGGTGTTTACCTTTCTCAAAGAATATTAAACTCAATTTCTTCGTAAGTGGTGTTTCCCATAACCACTTTGCACTTTTGACAACTCAAGTGGCGAACATAAACATAGATTTATTGGAATATGTCCAACGTATACACCGATTAAGTTAAAAAGATCGATATGTCGTTTATGTTATTCATGTAACCAAGGATACCAAAATAAGTCGGTTAATACATAGGGTTGTGATAATACGAAGTCGATAAGCACTCTCGGTTTTCGTTAATCACTGAATGATCACGTGACAGAAAAGGTTTACAGAATACCAAAATAACGGAACGTTGAGTTAGTCACTGAGCTCGGTGATCATCACTTCACGGTTGGTCACTCTCGGCTGTCAAATTTAGCGAATAAGCCTGCAGAGCTACTTACGCTCGACATAATCACAGGGGACGGCTGAACAGTTCTGGATGAAATTTGGCGCAGAGGTCAATTCATTGCTTGGACTCGCAGACTATATCGTTTATTTAGTTACCCTGCAGAATACCGCGGCCAAAATAACCTCGTGTTGTCTTCCTGGCGGTGAGTACGGCTAGAGCTCATTAGAGAGCTTTTGTGCTATCAGTGGGAAGACCAAAGACTATTCCTGCTTTGTCTTCTACACTGACGGCACAGAAACTGTCTGCGTTTACAGGGTCGGGTCGGCAGCTCGAGTGTGATTTCCCACCTCGTCTGCCACCCCAGTGGTATAAAAAATAAATAAAAATGTAGGTAAAGGTTCCTTCCTGATCATCGCGGGAACTTGATAGCGGACTAGACATAAATGATGTTCAATTGAATAGACTCCCGACTTGACTGGAGGCAAAAGATTAAAGAGCCTTTACCACGGAGGACAGAATATGATCTTTACCAATACTTCAGTGTATATCAACGCAGAATTAAGTGTTCAGCAAATCTATTATATCTAATCATAAATGGAAAATTATGTTAAGTATTTACATAAATATCACTTTACTCATAGATATTTTAGGTGCTTATTGTGACTATTTACTTTTAAACGCCTACGATTAATGTACTAAACCAACACGGTCATATACCTAAGTATACTTCAATACTTTCATGTATGTAAATCTGTCGGACAATAAAACTGGAACTGCATTTTGCAACATGTTATTATGCTTAATCTGCCAACACGTCGTTGGTAAACATTACACATCCGATTTGTATCAGGTATAACGCAATCAGTTTATCATGATTCATGAGTGAATGAATGTGAAGTGGGGCTCCACTTAGATCTTCAAATATTCAAGCCAATAACACCTATATGACTCTGGAGCAGACTTTCTATCAGTTTCATGGATATAGAAGGCAATAGCGACATAACAGTCAAAATTAACTTAATTCATGATATGAGGAGTATATAAGCAGCTCCTGGGCTACAGGATGCAAGTTTTGGAAGGAACCAGGATTTTTCAGGAGTAATAGTACCGAACCAAAGTTACTTACTAGTTACTAATCACTAAAATGACTACAATTATTTCCGTTAACCGTTAGGTCAACAGTTAGGTCAGACGAAATTGCGCACATTGGGAGAGGCCTATGTCCAGCAATGTTCTTTGGTGGGCTAATTAATTGACTGATGGATTTCCGTTAACCCCTAGCTAAGACAAATTAGCTAGTGCTAGGAAGAACTCGGGCGGAGGCGCGCATCGTCCTACGACACCGGGGTTGAGTCGGGGACCGCGTGGTGCCCCCTCCCGAGGAGGACCAGACCGTGAGGAATGGCCCTGGGTCAGCCGGGGTGTGAGGGATATGTCGCATGACAACCTCACTTTCGGCCTAGCACTACGACCCAGAGACGGCCTGCCGTTTAGTCGGTTCGAGTCCGACATAACCTCCCCCTCCGGCTCCAGAGGGGTGGGTATCCGTGGGGATTTATAATAACTCATACATTTGTCAGTAAATTAATGTTGTACCTAATGATCAGAGTGATCAGTGCCCCGAACACGAAAAGCATTCGAATTCGTAACGTAACCCTATCCAAAGAGCGAAGCATTGTGGTTGGTTTACAGTAGGCAGGCGGCCTATCGTTATCGTTCTCTTGATACGTTTACATTACTAATTCGAATATTAATCGTGCTCGGGGCACATAAATCAAACCAGGAACCGCTTGATCGTAAAGCCAGCTCCTTAAGACGCTCAATCAGTATCAGTTTACCGGACGACGGCCGGACGATATAAATCCGTCAGTTAATCGCAATAACACACACAGCTGTGAGCTGTCGACTCACAACTGCTAGTGTGTCGCAAAACTGACAACAGGGAATTGCCGGCAGGCCAAAATCGCTTAGGACTGCAGGCCGCCGGACGTTTCAACAACTGCAGGCGGACTGTTAGTGAGAGGGCGCCTTTATTAACAACTGGCGCTCGGAGGTAGAAGAATGAATATAGAGAGTGGTAGCATATGTGAAATTAAATGTACTAAATGCAGGAATACTTACATCTCTGAACTGGACGCTACCCGCCTCTCCGAGTTCGGAGACGGAGGTGTAAGCCGCTTCGGGCTGTATGAAGAGCTGGCAGAGCGCCATCTCCTCGCTTCGGAACATGGCCCCCATGATGGCGGATTTTTATGCTCCCCTTGTTTCTGTAAAGTGAATTACCGGTTAATAAAGTCATAGCGTAAGTCATTCGTAGGAAAAAGAAAAAAAGAAAATGACTGAAAAAGTTGCTTCGGGTTCTATTATCTGTCCCTCCAAATTCTTCTGAAGAAGAATTAAATTCTACTGGTTACATAAACTCACGTATTATTAAAGGGAACCGCTGTTTCCTTTCGAGTTCTGCGAGGAGTCCCTATTCCTATAAACCAATTATTGCTGACTTGCTCTGCAAAGGGAAGCCGTGGTAGAGATGTTTAAATTTATCCTATGGTCATTCTATAAGATGTAAGACCACTTTTGAAAATGTTTACCCATCGCCACTGAAAGGGACAAGATAATTATTGTTTTTTTTTTATTTATCAATTTGTCGTCGGAAGAGACATAGATATTTTGGACCAACTGTAGACTAAAAATAACTAGGAATTAGCTAATCCAACCTGCCTAAGTTCACTATAGTAGCAGTTTCTCAGTTTTCTGTGATAGGTAAGTATAAACGAGTTTATCAAACTGCTATCTTAGAAAAAGTGCACACAAGTTACGTAGGTATATGTGAATCCACGTGTAGTGTAAACATTTCAACTACAATCGTGCGACAGGCATCCACTGGCCTACTAACAAGCTACTAATGACGTAGATATAATGACGACATACCAATGACGTCACGTTAGACACAGTAATACGAACAGACCCGAATGCAGATTCGTTTTGAGCAGGTAAATTATAGAATTCCATTCAGGGGAGAGAGGGGAACAATTTTTTTGCAGCAGCGGATACAATATTCGGTAAATTTACTGTTATATAATGACTATAATGAGGCTAGAGATACCTATCCATGAAACGAGTTTTAAAAACGCCGCCCGTGAGCCTAAATGATCAACGATATTTGTTCACAACTGCACATCAAAAAGATTAAATTTTTAAGGCACAAATTCGGCCCCACATGGAGTACTGCTGTCACCTTTTTGCCGGAGCGCCTGATTGCAAAGACGGGCGTTGAGGCTCGTCGACAATCCCATACTCACAGGCGATGTGGAACCTCTCAGCCTCAGAAGAGACTTTGCCTCGCTGTGTGTGTTCTACCGCCTATACAATGGTTTGTGCTCAGATGAATTGTTTGACATGATGCCCACCGCTGCATTCTATCATCGCACCACTCGCCATAGGCAGGGAATTCATCCTCACACACTGCGACCGGAAATGGTACGCACCGTGCGTTTTGAAAGGAACTTCATCCCACGCACGCTCAGGTTGTGGAATGAACTTCCTGCCGTGGTTTTCCCAAGCGACTACAATATGGGGTTCTTCAAGAAGGGTATTAGAAGGTATCTACAGGGTCGGTAGCACGATTGTGACGCCCCTGGTGTCGCAAACGTCCATAGGCCACGGTAACCACTTCCCATCAGGTGGGCCGTGTGCTTGTCTACCGCCTAAGTGGCATAAAAAAAAAAATTAGCAATACGATAATAAAAACAAACAATGAACCATGAATAATTCAATTAAAATATCGTACGCAAAATAATGTAGGCATGAAAATAATTCGATTCAATCATAAGAATCGGAATGCGAGCGCGCATGGTGGCCGTTCCATTTAGATGCTGACTGAGGTCTTAGGCTCATATTGCGTCAACCTCAAACCATATTCGACACTTGAACACTTGTGTACTTAACATGCACTTGTCAGCATTGCCACTACACTAATTAAACAATAATGGAACAGAAAACCTGTAAAAAATGTTAAAGGACCCAATAACAGCTTATGTTGTTGACCGTTATTCCAGGAAAATATGTAATTCTCAAAGAGTCTCTAAGAGCCTTAATAGTAATAGGCTCGGTCCCTATAACGTTGTCAAGATTACATCTTCAAGAATTCAAATGCATTTATTTACTGGAAACATTCGAATTCTTGACGCTTCGATTAACTCCGAATACTTCGACCGATCGTGATTATGGTTAGATTTCTTAACTTACCTATACGCGATTAAAACTTTAAATCCGAGTCCGTTAAAAATTTATCCGTGAGGTGACGACGAAAGAATACAAGTATCAACACCTCATTACATCCGAAGGGTGTCGTAAGGGGTTACTAACAGAAAAATACGCAGACGATACCACTGCGAGAGAAGGAAAACTCTAAATGAAACCCTGTACCAACCCGTCTGGCCAACGTGGACACAGTGGACCAAAGGTTCCCAACATTGGGAGATGCCTGTGTCCAGCAGTAGACTGCGCTGCGATAGACATATTAATTGATACTTTAAATAAAATTTTACTATTAAGCATAAAATTAAGAATACTCTGGCATACCCAAAGTAAAAAAAAATAGTTTAGAATTGGGACTTAACGTGCAACGTTTCAGGGTCGTTCAACTCGTTAAATATTCCATAGTAATTGAAGTTATTAAATAATTTATTTTCGCGGTCATTAACGATCGAAATGAGGGCATTTCGATCACAAGTGACCGCGAAAATGTTGCTTTGCTTATTATCATTCCATAACGTCACAACTCACAAGGCTGATTTAAGATTATTACCTACACTACATTGCTAATGTGTAAATTGCCAGTAGGTAAGCACTTCATTACTATTTGCTTCGATGATTACACCTAAGGTATGATCGGATACCAATGGAGTAAAATAAATATGTTCGTATTCTAATACATAGTTTAGTATTTCACAATTTAGCGGTAGTCTTATAATATAAGGCTGTAGGATATTGGCAAATTTGAACAAGAGTTAGAATATTTGCATTATATTATAATTAGAATAACTTTAACCTCTGCTTGACTTGGCAAACTTCTCGAGACTTGGGGACGGTACCTACTTATTTGATTAATAATCGAATATGGTGTTTTTTTTTTTCATATTTTCTATATTTAGATCATCGTTATTCATTCAATGCTTGCAGTGTCTCAAAATATGTGAATATTGAACGAAAAAGTAACACCGTTAAATATTGGACGTTACGTTTGTGAAAATGCTAAAGGTCTTAAATCTCTTTTTTTTTGCTATTCTTTTTACTCTGTAGGTCTCTCTGCCTGTTCAATGAGCGAGTAAAGCAATAGGTACCTTTAGTGTTACGTTAGGATACTCAGGTAACTGCTTCCAATAAAGTGAATCATATACTTGCAAACTTAACAAAAACAAATGATACATAATGTCCTGTGGAAGTACAAAAATAATTTATAGCTCAACATTTGGCCACCCAGCAAGATGTTGAGATTGAACAACGACTGAATGATTCATATTCACGTCCCATTAAAATGATGTAAGTACACTTCCAACATTAAACGATGAACAAAACCGTTTTGTATGCTGAACTAAACACTATCATCAACTTTGTAGAACAGTTAGCGTTCACAACGATCTTGACTACCTACAAAGTCTCAAAATAATATTATTACTAAGGTATGATGGCAATGAAAAAAAAAACATAAGTATAATTCCCACAAGTACAACATAAAATAAAGCGGTTTGCACTCTGGGAGTGCTGGCAGAAGAGAAAACTTTTTCTTTCTTTCTTTCTTCTTTATATACATAGACAAAGATAAAAAGAACATACCATACCATACCTATAATATAGCGCCAATCATAGAACCTATCACTAATTTTCTGCTCTTTTTCTGTCAGAAGAAATTAATAAATTACAAAAAGAAAAAATAATCACAAAAAGTAATAAATTACAAAAAGAGAAAATAATCACAAAAAGTAATAAATTGCAAAAAGAAAAAATAATCACAAAAAGTGTCAGAAGACCTGATTTGAACCCGGTACTATCTGAAATCTTAAGAACTTACAGTCGAAGCGCTTAGCGATGAGCTACGAAGCTATTTATCGTATCTTGCAAAATAGACAGTCTGTTGCTAATGTTGTATGACGTCAGTCGTCGGTTACGGTTCAAAGGTCAAGCGATCCTGACGCGAGTTTAACACTTTTTACTAGAGATGCGCCGAGTAGCACTTTTGCCGAGTAACGAGTACCGAGTTTTACTCGGTTCAATTTTTTTCCTACCGAGTACTCGGCCGAGTAACTCGGTTCAATCAAATCCCCGTTTCGGGCGCGTAAACAAGAACAAACAGATTCGCGCAGCACGAGCGGCCGGCTCGCGTTGATACACCCCTCACCCCGCCCCCGCCTTTCATCTATCAGTCGCTTGCTAGTTTACAAACAAATACGTCGCGTTGCACGTCATAGTAAATAAATAATTGAAAAAGTTTGTTAATTAACAATTGACTGTGATGACTTCACGTAAAAGATGCCGAATTTGGACGTTTTACGACGAAATTGAAGAAGATAAAACGAAAGTGAAATGCACCTTATGCAATTCTCTGATTTCACGTAGCGGTATTGGACGGAAGGCTTCTACGACAGCAATGTTAAGACATGTTAAAATAAAGCACACAGAAGAGTTTAAAGGTTTGGAAAATGAAACTTTGAAAGAAGAAGAAAGAAGAAAGAATGAAAAACCTTTTATTTTAGTGCAGCAACGATTACACAATTAATTGTGTACTGACACACGCAAACAAGTTAATCAGGCACAATTGTTCTTCGCGCTACACCAAAAAAAGGGCCAGTTCTGCATGGTATCAGGCACAACTGCATGGTATTAGTCACAAGTGCCTGACGCTAGTTTTCAACTGGCTCCTATGTGGAGGGCATGCGACATGAATAATAAATAGAAAGATATTAAATTTATAAAAATCTAGAAAATAGAAAAAGAGATGGAACACAAAACAAAAAAAAAACAAAAATAAAAACACAACAGCAGAAGCCAACATGCTGGAAATATCTCAAAATTGTGAACTATTTGCGTCAACGTCAACAACCTAAATATATTGCTTTACCTAAACCGAGTATACTCGGCATTAAAACCGAGTTATTCGGCCGAGTACGAGTATCAAAAAACCCGCCGAGTACGCCGAGTACCGAGTAGCAACCGAGTACTCGGCCCATCTCTACTTTTTACCCATCCAACGCCGCTAAAGAAGTTTTCTCTTCAAAAATGTGATGAAATCAAACTGTTTTATTGATTTAAATTGTATTATTGTCTGAACTAAAGGTATGCCAACCACACATAGTCTTTACAATACAGACGAAGAAGTATGAAGCGATCGAGTCCTAATCCCAGTTGCATCCAAAGCATGCTCTATGGAACCCGAGGGAGGACCTTCTCTTCAAGATTTATTTGCCAACTGATCCAGTAACCCTAAGAAGCAAAACCTATGTCATACCCTCGTACGTCGTTTAGCAAATGTAACTGCTTGTAGGTAATGATAGCTTGGACCCTGATGAAGGTCTGGGGAGACCAATACACCCATTGTAATCTATCACTGTCTGTGTAAAATTTTCTTTCCGATTCACATCCATCCAACAAGTCCAAACTTCGTATCTATTTTATAATAGTAGTAAAATGTCTCCTCAATTAACGTATAGAAAATTAGTCATAGGTAAAAAAATTGGTCGTAATTACAGTAGCAACTTGCAGTCAACAAAATTACTCGCATACCAATTACGCCTTTTCAGAGCGCCATTTTTTAACGAAATTCAATTTAATCTAGTTGATCAAGTTATGAGTTTATGAGCACAGACCGTGACAATTATTAGACACGCTCACTCATGCATGCAGATGGTTTTGAAAAGCATACGTTTAACTAGAATTTTTTGTCGTCTAAATAAAATATGTCGTTGATATGATCATGCATAGGTAGAAATTTTAAACAAGTCTTTACTAGAGCAACCACTGGTAACGAGTCGACTCAGTGCTTCGAGTCTGTTGATAACGTAATTTGTCTAGACAAGTGGCAATTCGCTAGCAGGCGTTTGATGGAATAGAATGACGATTGTATAGGATTTGACGTATTTGACATACGTTAACGACTGTCATTTACTTCAAATCCCATACATTCGTCATTCTATTCCACCAAACGCCGGCTAGCGAATTGCCACTTGTCTATAGGGGTTATGCCTAAGTTATAATTATAATATATAATATTATATATACAATGAGGCCTGTATATGTCTGAAGGGGTAAGCAGGTATTTATACATAGACATTTAACCAGCTCGAGCAAAACCGAGCTAAACAAGAATCATGATATTATTTATTTTAATAGTTTACCTCAGTGGTTTACACTATTAAACAAGATTATTTTTAAAGTTAAACTAAAACCAAAACGTATTATAAACTACTCGTAAATATTTACAAGAATCGTGATTTAAATAATATATTGTAAATTATTGCTTCTGGCTCTTTTAATATATCGCTCAGGGCCGTCTTCTGAGTTTTCTCCAAAGGTTACCTACTTATATTAATAATTTTTACAAAAATCACGAATGTTTTTATGTTTTGTTATTATATTTTTATTTATTAAAATATGACAGAAAATTAATAGTAAGTACATATATTTCCTTCCAGATATCTACAACAGAATGTTCAATAATCATAGTCAATTTAACTTTAACGATCAACTTTACACACACGAATTGTAATCACTTCGATTTTCGACACGATCGACTTGAACCAATCGTTGTCACGGGTAGCCTAGAAAACAGAATAAATATAGGTACCTACGATATTTATTCTGTGACTAGACCGTATCTGTATTTATGACCTATGACCGCGATTAAAACCGATAGTATTCGTTTTTTTTATGAATAACTACACAAAGATATAATCCGTTACTTCAATGTACGCACAAAAACTTGTTTTGATGATACGTTCCCATCCAGTGAAGCAGGAATTGCCGTTCTCGGTCAGTAACAAGGTCTTCGTTTTTGTAAAGTTACGGACTGCTACGTTATTTAGTTTTTGTGATGAACTGCTATTATCTTTGGCCATTGCTTGTCATCATAACTACTTCCTAAACAATTGTTCACTGATAAGGAAATTCTGTAAAGTTGTCAATGTTAAACCGCGGCCACGCGGCTTAGTAATTAAAATAAGTATGTAAAATAAGTGTGACCTTGCATTTTTTTAAAGAGTAACTTTTTAATAGTTTGGTGTATAAAGAGTCGGGCTTAGGATCAAAAGGTCCCGGGTTCAAAAAATTAAAAATTACATTACTTACTGGAGCCGCTGGCCATTACACTACCAACCCATTTCTAACATAAGCCATTTAACTTAGCTGGAGGAGTTAGAGGGAATATTTGACTTTGACAGGCGAGTTGAGGTCAAATTGACGTATCCTATATAAAAATAGAGTAACTACCTACCTATTAGTAATTTTGGTTACTAATATTCTTTATAAAAAAAATTATATATATTGTTATTACTTAGGTACTTGTATAAGAAAACAATGACATCATTAGGCATTATCATAAATGTATAATGCTGTTTTATATTTTTTATTTTCTATTCATTTATTTTTAGCCACATCCGCAGTTGGACTGGTAAAAGCGGACCCCAGACTCCAAGTTGATAGCTTCGGATGCGACTGGAATTAACGCTGGGATGAAGAAGAAGAATCAATTAGGTACTTACCTAGATTGGATATAGGTGTTTACAGTTAAATTAGAACCGATGTACAAAGGAAAGGGAAGGGAATAGCAAATTGTTCAAGCGAAAGATAAAAAAATACTATCTCAATAGTCTGTCATCGTGGTGATTATGGTGATATAGTGGTCTGGTGCCACTTAGTTGGTGCTATGTGTAATATATATGTGCACTGAGTGTATGACTGGGTGTAATTTATACGTATAAATACGGTATATAGAAATATATTTATTTTTATCTACGATTACGTGTAACTTGTACGGAGCATAACCAGTTAAATGTACGGAGACTGGATCCCGCAGACAAACCGATTACACGGTTTTGTGGGGCAATGTATATCTTAACAATGTAATTGTTTTTGTAGAAAAAAAATACCAATTATCGAGTTTTGTACACGAAGGCTACAAAACGAAACCCTAAACCTTTAATGTAATGGGTTATTTACTTATCATAAATAAATACCTCGTTTAAATTGTTCTTGTAATGATTGTAATGAACAATCACACGCCCTTCGACGCAAATAGAAATATCATCCTACCTTTATTTGTTAAGTGACTGTTATCTCCTCAAAGTATCTTTAAAGAACAAGAACAGATAGACGATACTTCATGATATATGTCAAGATCGAGACGAAGCTTACGAGCAAGTGTTCTTAAAACTATTCTGCGTCATTATCATCATTCTCTGAGGTCTTTCCGAAATTCGTCATTTTCCGAGAAGTGATCGAACTGACTTACTGATATCGCAGTTCTGTAGCTAGACCAAGTGCTAGTAAAGATCAGGGATCTACCCAGTAAGTAAGTTACTCTAGGCGTAATTTACTAGGAGGTAGGACAGCAGTCCGACTGTGGAAGTACCTTTCTCCTACAGAATACCGCGACCACCAACCTCGTGTTCTGTTCCCGGCGGTCAGTAGGGTAGCCAGAGCTCTTTGGATAGGTTTTGTGCTGTCAGTGGGAAGACCAAAGGCTGTTCCTGCTTTGTCTTCTACACTGACGGCACAGAAACTCTTTTCGTTTACAGGGTCGGTAGCACGAGTGTGACTTCCCTGGTGTTGCACACGTTCATAGGCCACGGTAACCGCTTACCATCAGGTGGGCCGTGTGCGTGTCTCCTCACTTGTATAAAAAAAAACAGGCTGTTTTATGTTCCACGAAAAAAAAAAAGATCTACTTAAGTCTACGCATGCTTAGTTGCGGGCATAGCCAATGCTCAATAATTAGTAAAACCTCGGCTTAATTACATTACTTACTGGAGACAATAAGAGGCTACTAGCCGCTGACGTAAATGTGAACAATAGAATATCAGCTCTGTAAGTAATGAGATTATTTTAACACTCGCTAGGCAGTTATCATAACAAGTGATTGACAAGGCAGTTAAAACGATTGTAGTAACGATTACCATATGTACCTAATGAAATGAACGTTTTACATGTTTTGTTTCAATATTTTACATGAGTATGTTAAGAACATATTCTAGGTAAGTAAACATTAGCACAATAACTGAATGTTAAAATAGTTATTCAGTAACTATAGCTTTTGTCCGCGGTACGGCCCGCGCGCGCCGCGTGGATGTCGGTTATAATATCGTTATAAATTGTAGCCCATGTGTTATTTTGGGCCTCGACTCTACTAAAGTAAAACCATTGTCATACCACAGACACTGCAAGAATTACCCATTTAATTTTAAACTTCAAAGTCAGTAAAGTAGAGTAAAGTCAAGTCAAGTCAAGTAAAGTCTAATATTAAATGGCTTTTTGTAGAGTGAATGAAAAAGTAAAATGTGACACTCTTCATTTATTTTGGAATTTAAGATTATAGTACTAAAGTCTAAAATTTAATGACACTTATTGCAGTGTCTGTGGTATGACAATTGATTTGGCTTTATCAGAATCGATGGCCTAATGTCTAAGCTATATTGTTGTAAAGTTTCATTATAATCCATTCAGTAGTTTTTACGTGAAAGAGTAACAAAGATCCATCCATACTTACAAACTTTCGCGCTTATAATATCAGTAGAATAAGTAAAATCAGCATCAAAAAATATTACTAATACTCGTTCCTTGACTAATATTTAATCTGTTACTAATAGAGCTACCAGCTCTCCGGATTTGTCCTGTGATCTCCGGATTTTTGGACTCATCTCAGGATTGCGGCCGAATTTTACTGATCTCATGAAATCTCAGGAATTTTAGAATAATACTACCTACATTTTAAAAAGATCTTGATTTTTTCAATATCGCCAGCTCGGCGCGTGGTTCGTGCGAAGATAGTGACGTGCTTTAGGTAGAGTCTAGGGCGGTAATTATACGACGTGCAACGCGACAGTAGTATTTGAAAAAAATGATAGAAGGTAGTAACAACTGTTGAAAAGAAGTAGCTTTTATTTTGCTCAATTATTGAACCGGTAATAAATCTCAGGATTTTTCAATGGCACTCAGGCTTTTTCTCCGGACTTTTGATTTTTCCATCTGGTAACTCTAGTTACTAATTCGGTGACCCACATACATCTGTTCCCGGAATCAAAAGTACCTCTCCCAATGTTGGGATGCTTTTGCCAACTGTTTCCACGCTGCCCCTTTAGACGAGTGGCAATTCACTAACCGGCGTTTGATGGAATAGAATGACGAATGTATAGGATTTGACGAATTTGACATGCGCTAACGACTGTCATATACGTCAAATCCCATATATTCGTCATTCTATTCCACCAAACGCCGGCTAGTGAATTGCCACTTGTCTAGAGGGGCTGGTCAGACGGGTTGGTACAGGGTTTTATATCGAGTTTTCCTTCTCTCGAGTGATATCGTCCGTGTATTTTTCCGTGTTAGTACCTATTGTTTGCTATGCGAGAGTTAAAGACCCAATTTCAGCATCTGAAGGGATCCGTTCTTTAACTATTTCTGTTGATCGAACACTTATATCGAGTTTTAACGCCAAACGCCCTAACTCTGAGAGGAAAGCCTGCGTCTTAGCCCTGTGCATTCCCGAGGAAGGCCAGATCCCGAGGAGGACCAGACCCCGTGAAGCGCCAGGTCGAGAGAGATGGCCCTGGGTCGGCCGGGGTGCGAGGGATAAGTATATGGGTTGCCAACTTCGGTTCGAGTCCGAACTTCTCCCTCCGGCTCCAGCGGGTGGGGATTATCCGTGGAGTTCATACGAACGTAAAAACAAACAAGAGCCTTGTGCATTGATCAATAGGTGTATTGGCTTGCAGGCGAGGTTGACTGGGACCCCAAAGGTGTTATCGGGGTCGGGGCCCAATAGGATTACAAACGTTTTGATAGATAATCTATACATATATATACAAATTGGAGTGTCTTTGTAATATTGAAATAACCGTTTTTTACTACATGCAACAGTTTACAATTTTTGTCTGTCTGTCTGTTTGTTCCGGCTAATCTCCGAAATGGCTGGACCGATGTTGACGGGAGCTCTATTGGCAGGTAGCTGATGTAATAAGAAGTAACTTAAGCTACTTTTATTTAAAAAAAAATTATGCTCAATAGCCAATGACTCAACACTAAGCGATAACCAACATCCACGCGGGCGGAGCCGCAGGCAACAGCTAGTCGCTAATATAGAGAGAATAGGTCACTGAGACTATGAGATTGATGCACCGGAGCATCAGACTACTTCTCACATACTGTATGCTTGGGGGGGGAAGTTGCTTGCGTCCGTAGGAAGATTGCCCTTTGTTACCCTACACGTTCCCCCCGGGTGGCGCTAAACAAGCAACAACGCCGAGCAACAGGCGGCGGTCAACTAACCTGTCTTAGGGCTACCACAAGCCAAGGAGAACTAAATACCTTCTAAAAGTGTGGCACTGGTGCCTTGGGAAAGCACCATGAGTCTTCTCCTAACTCTTATTTAAAATGGAAGGTCTGATAAACGAATGCGATTTGTCATGCGATCCGGCTGACCCCCGGCGCTATCTGGTACCCGGGCCAGAGAGTGTGAAATTGGCTACCGAAGACTGCATGAAAGCGTGCAACCAGGCTTCTGCTGCAGTTACTGTTACTGGTAATACTAAAAAGAAACTCATACAACAGGCTTTCCACCAAAGTATGTTTATTAATCGTCCGAGAAGCTCATCGGTTGGAAACCTACCAGAGTCTTTAAGTGCACATGGATTTAGAATCCAATGAATCAGAAAATTCTACTTCTGAAGCAAACCACCCTTGCCCGCCCAAATGGCAAAGAATACCTAAAGAGAGAAGCTATAAAAAGAGGAAAATGACACAGAGTCCCTCTCCTGAAACAATCAAAACCTCAAACAGATTTGGCAATCTGCCTATTGATCTCACTGAAGAGGATGCGGAGCCAAAAATTAAAAAGCCCAGTAAGCCACCACCAATTATACTCTATGGTGTGGAAGATGTCAAACAATTGACTGAATTATTGGTTACAGCTGCTCAAAGAGATAAATTTACCTACAGGATAGTAAATCACAACCAACTAAGAATCAGCTGCTCTGAATTGGATGTATACAAAAACCTAATCACACTTATTCGAGAAAAGGGAGTTATAGGTCACACATTCAATAGAAAAGACCAAAAACCTTACAGAATAGTCATACGAAACCTACACCACTCAACACCACACACAGCAATCACAGAAGCAGTGGAAAATACTGGAAATAAAGTAACAAGCGAAATAATAAATGCAAAATTTGGACCAGATAAAAAACCCTCAACAACATTCTTTGTGAATATAGAGCGTGGTCCTAATAATAAAGCTGTAAAAGATATAAGGTATATCTACCACCAATCTGTTATAATAGAGGACCCACGGAAAAAGAAAACACTAGTGCAGTGTCAGAGATGCCAACAGTACGGACATACCAAAAACTACTGCATGAGGCCCTACCGTTGTGTCAAATGCTCTAAATCACACAAGACATCTGACTGCCCCAAACGTGACCGCAGCACTCCTGCTCAGTGTGCACTGTGTCATGGCCCTCATCCAGCTAATTATAAGGGCTGTGAGGTATATCAAGAAATTATCGCTAGAAGAACGTCAAGAACTATCCCACCAGACGCTGGAAAAAGGAAAGATATGGAAACCTCTATGAAGACATATGAAAACAGCTTAACCAAAACCCAGGAGTGGCCAAAATTGCCCGAACGGAAGACGAACAGATTTGAGACTGTGAAAACCAACAATGAGACAAACAAGAAAAATCAAAACCAAGATAATGTAGAAGAATTAAATATAGAGTCTGAACACATCCCTAACCTAGAAAAAATACTTATGGCCCAAACACAAAAGCTTGAAGTAATCCTACAACAAATGAGTACTCTAATGACTCTTCTAACAAAAATAGTCAATAAACTGGTCTAATGGCTATGCTGAGAATTGCAACCTGGAACATAAATGGATTAGCTCCTAACAAAAACGACATTGAAACTCTTCTGATAGAACGCAAACTTGACATAATACTCGTCACCGAGGCCCATTGCACCAGTTCATCTAATGTGAAGATTAAAGGTCATTGTACTTACACGACGAACCACCCTGATGGAACAGGACACGCAGGTACGGCTGTCATAATCAGAGAGAACATCAAGCACCATCTTCTACCAGAATTTAAAACTGCAGCTATCCAAGCAACTACTGTGGCAGTTGAGGATAAATCAGGTTATTTCAATGCTTCAGCAGTATATTGCCCACCGAAACATAAACTTACTGACGTGATGTTTTCGCAACTATTTACCACACTGGGTGGTCGATTCATTGCAGGAGGAGACTGGAACTGTAAACATACTACGTGGGGCTCAAGGGTGACCACAACTAGAGGCAGGCAATTAAAAGCTAGTGTCATACATAATAAACTAAGCACAATATCTGCTCTGGAACCCACGTATTGGCCAACTGATTTAAAAAAATTGCCAGACCTTCTGGATTTCTTTATCACCAAAGGTTTGTCTAAGCTCTATCTAAAACCCGAATCCTGCTTGGATGGATCATCTGACCATACTCCAGTGCTGCTAACTGTCAGTACTATGGTTATAGAGACTGACAGACAATACGCTCTCACTAATAAGTACACAGACTGGGAATCATTCAGACAATATATTTCACAAAATATAAATCTAAAAATTCCCCTGAAAACCCCTGATGACATAGAGGTAGCAACGAAAAACTTTACAATGCTAACTCAAGAGGCCTGTTGGAAAACTACACCAGTACTGGAACAAAAACAGATAACCACCAATTATCCACTTGCCATAAAAAACAAAATCGCTGAAAAACGAAGGCTCCGCAGAGTATGGCACCAAAGTAGATGCAGCAGCGACAAACAAGTATTCAACAAAGCTATAAAAGACCTACAATGCTCACTAGAGGAATGACGGAACACAACACTTGCGTCGAAGCTGGAGACACTTACAGCCACAGCGGTTTCAAACTACTCCCTGTGGAAGTTCACAAAGTCATATGACAGACCTCAAGCTGCGAAGCCACCACTAAGAAAAAGTAACAATAAGTGGGCTAGAACTGCTAAGGAGAAAGCCGACTTATTTGCAAACCACCTTGCAATAACATTCCAACCCAATGATTCCGGTGACCCTGAAGCAAAGGAAAAGGTAAAACATGTCTTAGACCAACCGCATCAAATGTCATTACCTCCTAAGCCAGTGACAATAAAAGAGGTTGTGAGAACAATTAGAGAGTGTAATAATAGAAAGGCACCAGGTTTTGACCTTATCACTAAAGAAATTCTAGCAGAACTACCAAATAAAGCCATTGTTTACCTAACCATGCTGTACAATAGCATCTTGAGAATTCAGTACTTTCCGATTATGTGGAAGATATCCCAAATTATTATGGTGCACAAAGCTGGAAAACCTCCCAATGACGTCAGTTCTTATAGACCTATCAGCTTATTGCCAATTTTGTCGAAAATTGCAGAGAAAATAATACTGAGCAGAATTACGCCCATATTGGATGAAGGTATGATGATACCAAAACACCAATTCGGATTTAGACAACGACACTCGACGATAGAACAAGTACACCGAGTCGTAGATAAGGTCAGAGGAACACTCGAAAAAAAGGAATATTGCTCAGCAGCCTTTCTGGACATACAACAAGCATTTGATAAGGTGTGGCATGAAGGTCTCCTAAGCAAAATCAAAACCAGCCTACCGCATAGCTACTACGAAATCATCCGCTCCTACTTGTCAGAAAGACTGTTTCAGGTAAAGGAATCGGGAGAAACATCCACTTTTCATCAAATAATGGCGGGCGTTCCTCAGGGATCAGTCCTGGGCCCTGTTTTGTATACTATTTTTACTGCCGATATGCCAGAAGTGGCTGGAGTAACCACAGCCACATTCGCTGATGACACCGCAATACTTGCCTGTAACAGAGACCAAGCAGCAGCGTCATACGATCTGCAGAGAGGACTGGACGAAATAACTAACTGGTTAAAGAAATGGAAGATAAAGACAAGCGCTACCAAATCTCAACACATAACATTTACCCTGAGAAAAGGAGATTGTCCATCAGTCCGCCTTGGAGATAATACCCTACCACATACTAATAATGTTAAATACCTAGGAATGCACCTAGATCGCAGGCTTACTTGGAAAAACCACATTAAAGCCAAAAGGGAAGAGCTGAATATAAAATATAAGACATTGCTCTGGCTTATAGGGCGCAATAGTAAACTCTCCACAGACAACAAGCTGCTAATCTATAAATCAGTATTAAAACCTGTCTGGACGTATGGCATACAGCTGTGGGGAAGTGCAAGTAAATCAAATCTGTCCATGATCCAAAGACTCCAAAACACGATTTTGCGTACCATATCGAATGTCCCATGGTTTGTGACAGGTGCTGAAATCCATGAGGCTATGCAAATGAACACAGTACTGGAGGAAATAAGACATACTGCTGAAAGATACCAAAGTCGGCTAGCCATGCACCCCAATGAGCTGGCAGCTCAGCTAACAAAGCAAAGTTATCCTAATCGCCTAAAGAGGCTCGACATTTTGAAACTGCATTCCAGAATATGAATTGGGCTGCTAAAATACAAGTAGTGTACTTGATGGAGTGCACACTTAACCCGTGAACATACCTCAACACATCCGCTTATAGTCGTGAGACTGATTGCAGATAAACTTAGAAGAAAAAAAAAAAAAATACTGTATGCTTAACAATACTGTAAATATAGGTACTTTTATTAACAATAAAGGTAGGTACTTGTTTAATCATCTTGCTTTGGCGACCGACATAATAAGTATGAACGCAAACAATTTTGTCTATCAGAAGAGAATTAATGTTTAACAATGTAAGTAGGTATATTACTTACATACATGTTAATAAATACATATTTTAAAGACAGGAAGACTACAAGGAATTTTATTATATCGTTTTTGCTTATATTATCCACAGACTTACCTACTCTAATTTGTAAACTTATTTGTAATTATGCAGTTCGTACTTCGTATACTTCACATAGTAATAAGTAAGCGACCCGACCGTTTCTGCATAGAATACTTAACACATAGGTACCTATTATTTGTGGTTCATTATTGAAATCTTAGAGATAATTATGTAAGATTAAAACATGTTTAGCCTTGTGCTTTTAGTTAGGTACACTTTACGTCACTTACAGGATATGAAAGGAAGCCGCAAATCTGTAAGTCATGTTCATGTTACAAATCTCAAGACAAGGTGCAATAATAAGCACTTATTATACAACATCCACTACACACCAAGCACGGAGTTGGCTCAGTTCGTGTCTATGAGAAAGTGAATTTGTGATGTGTATTTAATAATTCTTGGTCACTTTTATTAATTAGTCATTAATAAACCATCGTCGTTTGTGACCTTTTCCGATGAAACTTCCGTATTGAGCGTTATGTAACATAAGTAAATCTCCCAACCCAACGAGATAGCCTGTGATCTCGATAAAGAAATGTTTTTAACAAATTAATTATAGGATTTAATACATGATTGTCAGAAGACACAGTTTAGTTAAGCGGGGTGTGAAGAAGCATCTTATGAGACCGACAAGCTGAGGCCCACTATTGCAGCATTATTAGTATTCGTAATGGTGACCTTCAATCCTGTGACTTTAACAGCAACTTACCATGAGAGAGGTCATATTGACGTGCCCATGTGCTCTCTACCGCTTTTTCATATACTTAAGATCTTTACTAATAGGTCGTTACATGTTACATATGAAATTGCCGTTTTATTAAAGAAATTGGAGGAAACCCAATTTGCAGTGCTAACATTTTTGATTTTTATTTTTAGGAATGACAATAATAAGTGTTATGATTTTTTTGTGTCAGAATGAGACAATATTAAGCTAACAGCAACTTTTATTACATTTTTGAAAAGTGACAGCTGTAAAAAAGTAATACGAAATTTATCATCAAAATTAGATCAAAATGGATAGCATTTAGGAAGTACTGTTTTTGAAAATATAATTTAATTTATCAAGCGGCCAATAAAAACAAAATTTACTACAGAGTTGTAAAATCTTGAACTCAACTTCCAAAAAAAAATTGGTATAAATAATGAAAATAGCTATTAAATTACAGGAATAACGAACTCATGAATCTGTAAGAGAATTTCTTCATATCTAACGAACTAATAGAGCACAAATGGGAGCTATGCTATGACACATAGGAATTGGGAAAGACATAAATCAGAGGGCTTGCGATAGGCTGATTGATTCAAAAATATTACGAAAGGAGAATACTGATGGCGCGTTAGTGCTTCGTCGTCCCGAGACAAAACAGGTTATACCCTCGGGCCTCGTTAACAGTGCAATGCCTTCTCGGGATCTACGAGGACCTACCTACCCACAGGCACGGGACAGACATATTTACTGTGCAAGATGCAATCACTAAATAAAAATTGCATACAACACTGGTTAGAGAACAGCATAATATAGGTACCTATACCTATATAGTTTCAAGGCTGGAAAGATACCAGTACATAAGTACTCATAGTGTTTTTTATACCACTTAGGTTGGCAGACATGCACACGGCCAACCTGATGGAAAGTGGTTACCGTGGCCTATGACCGTGTGCAACACCAGAAGCATAACACTCGCGCTGTTAGAACAGAGAGTTTCTGTGCCGTCAGTGTAGAAAATTAAGCAGAACAACACTTAGATCTTTCCAATGACAGCACAAAAACTCTTCAGTGACCTCTGGCTACCCTACTGACCACTGAGACTGAGAACACCACACGAGGTTGTGTAGGGCGGAGGTACTTCCCCAGTCGGACTGCTCAATTAGACTTCCGTCTAATTGAGCAGTCCGACTATCTCCATAAATCAACTAAAAAAACCATATTTTAATTTTTTTCATTAGTATTTTCTTTACAAAACGGCAAATAATAGGTTATGTTTTTACGAGAGTTGATGTTAATTACAGTTATAGATTTGAAATCGTCATAGAAAATTGGACCAATATCATATAAGATAAACCAATCAGCAGAAATGTTGTTCTGCAGTGCTATTAAAAGTGACGATAGGTAAATATTTAATAATAAAGTCACTTTAAGACAAATCGCATCCATAAATTGTAACGATACATACTCGCTACAATAGCGTATGTAATTGATTTTCAAGGTTGGTAACACTGGTTTAAGGTTGCCTGATCGAAATACAAGATATATCATTGTTCAGAAGTTAACAAAAATGAACTCACTGTTCACTCCCAAAGAACCCGTTGTCTCGAGGTTGTTTGAACTGAACAGGATAAATCATATACAAACGGATTATGAAGGTTGTCACGTATGCTCATGCTTGCACCTACATGATTAGGTAATTGTCCCACCGCCCGGCGATGAATGAGAAACGAGTAAGGTAGGATCTATAAAGAGGTAGCGAGTAGCGGGTATGTAGCTCTATATACAATGGTTTTATCGCTGGGTTAAAAGCAAGTGTGCGAGGATTAAGCACAGATAAGGGTCAGTCTAGATAATGTGGAGCAAAAAGAATATGTCTTCTGTATCACAGATTACCTAAACACTTGGATGCAATTTTCACTAGCAGTGTAGATAGCTATCAACTATTCATATTTATAGTAATTTTCTTTCATGAACACGTGATCTATGTGTGCGGTGTAGACCCAAACCAACCACACTACTAAGTGAACTTGCTAAACAATGAACGAGGCTCTAGCATAGGTTTTTCTCTCAGAATTGAATGGTCAGACTTCGGCCGATCGCACCGATCAAATGCAATAAGCGGACATCGTTTTTTAAGTGTAAACGTTAGACGGAACTGAAAAATAACTATAATGATTTGCATTACCTACTGTCGATACTCGATAGATGTACAGTCAACATCAGGTCGATCTTGACGAACAAAATACTCAGAATGATCTTAATGCCTTGGTTTTCCCCCATTACTGTCGACTGATTGTTCAGATCCATACTAATCCATACTAATATTATAAATGACAGACAGTGTTACTTTCGCTAACACTGTCTGTCTGTCTGTAAGTTACGCTTTCACGCCTAAACCACTGAACCATTTTGATGAAATTTGGTATAGGGGTAGATTAGACCTTGAGAAAGGACATAGACTATATTTGGTCGCGATAACCGACATCCACGCGGAAGGAACCGCGGGATATAACTAGTATTTGATAAACACCTTTTACGATAATTCAAATCCATACTAATATTATAAATGCGAAAGTAACTCTGTCTGTCTGTCTGTCTGTCTGTCTGTCTGTATGTTACGCTTTCACGCCTAAACCACTGAACCGATCTTGATGAAATTTGGTACAGAGGTATATTAGAGCTTGAGAACGGACATAGGCTACCTTTTATCACGAGAAAGGGGGTTTAAGGGGGGGAAATAGGGGATGAAAGTTTTTATGAAAGTTGGTCATTTCTGAAGATATCTTAATGAAATTTGGTACAGAGGTAGATTAAAGCTTGGGAATGGACATAAGCTACCTTTTATCGCGAAAAGGGGGAAGAAGGGGGGGGGGACCAGGGCCTTGGGATAAAAGTTTATCGTTTTAGAAGATTTCCTGATGAAATTTGGTAAAGAGATAGTTTAGAGCTTGGGAACGGACATAAGCTACCTTTTATCGCGAAAAGGGGGGAAGAAGGGGGGGGACCAGGGCCTTGGGAAAAAGTTTATCGTTTTAGAATATTTCCTGATGAAATTTGGTAAAGAGATAGTTTAGAGCTGGGGAATGGACATAAGCTACCTTTTATCGCGAAAAGAGGGGAAGAAGGGGGGGGGGGGACCAGGTCCTTAGGATAAAAGTTTATCGTTGTAGAAGATTTCCTGATGAAATTTGGTACAGAGATAGTTTAGAGCTTGGAAACGGATATAGGCTACCTTTTATCGCGAAAAGGGGGGTAGAAGGGGGGTGGACTAGGGCCATGGTATGAAAGTTTGTCATTTCTGAAGATTTCTTGATGAAATTTGGTACAGAGATAGTTAAGAGCTTGGGAACGGACATAGGCTACCTTTTATCGCGAAAAGGGGGGAAGAAGGGAGGGGGGACCAGGGCCTTGGGATAAAAGTTTATCGTTTTAGAAGATTTCCTGATGAAATTTGGTATAGAGATAGTTTAGAGCTTGGGAACGGACATAGACTAACTTTTATCGCAAAAAGGGGGGTAGAAGGAGGGTCTAGGGCCTTGGGATGAAAGTTTGTCATTTTTGAAGATTTCCTGATGAAATTTGGTACAGAGATAGTTCAGAGCTTGGGAACGGACATAGGCTACCTTTAATCGCGAAAAAGGGGGTTGAAGGTGGGGACAAGGGCCTTGGGATGGAAGTTTGTCACTTTTGAAGATTTACTGAAGAAATTTGGTACAGAGATAGTTTAGAGCTTGGAAACGGACATAGGCTACCTTTTATCGCAAAAAGGGGTAGAAGGGGGGGGGAATCTGGCTATGGGATGAAAGTTGGTCTTTTTTGAAGATATCCTGATGGAATTTGGTACAGATATAGATTAAAGCTTGGGAACGAACATACGCTACCTTTTGTCGCGAAAGACGAGGATAAAGGGGGGGGGGGTTATAGGGGATGAAAGTTTGCCAGTTTTGAAGACATCCTGATGATAGATAGAATTAGTACAGAGATGGATTGAATTGGGAACGAACATAAGCTATCTATTGACACGAAAATGGAGGCTTTAGGGGGGGGGGGGGGGGTAATAAGGTATGAAAGTTTGACAGTTTTGAAGATATCCTGATGAAATTTGGTACAGGGATTAATTAGGGCTTGGTAACGGACATAATGCTACCTTTTATCGCGAATAATGTGGTATAAGGGTGGGGGAGGGATAAGGATTGGATAGTTAGTATGAAAGTTTGTCATTTTTGATGATATCTTGGTGAAATTTGGTACAGAGATGGCTTAGAGCTCGAAAATGGACTTAGGCTACCTTTTATTGCGAAAAAGGGAGTTGAAGGGGTGGAATAGGGCAAGCGTATGTAAGTTTTGACAATTTTGAAGATATCTTGATGAAATTGGTATAGAGATGGATTAGAGGTTGGAAATGGACATAGGCTAACCCTTATCGCGAAAAAGGGGATAGAAGGGGGAGGGGGGAAGCGGAATAGGGCTATGGGATTAAAGCTTATAATTTTTCATTGGCACAAAAAAGGGGGTGAATATGGCATAAATAGTAAGAATTTCTTTTAAGATGTCCTCATGAAATTTGGTACAAGGGTGAATTAGAGCTTCGGAATGGACATAGTCGAGTAACGAACCAAATATAGAAGCGAGTGGAGAGGCGAGTAGAGATTGTTATAGGGACGAGTGGATAGGCGTGTAAAGATCGAAAGTCGAGTAGAGTCGACTACAGGGGCGCGTCAAATAGAATGCAGTAAACGGTTGAGTAGAGAGGCGAGTGGAAAGATGAATGTAGTGGCGAGTAGAGATCGAATAGAGAGTTGAGTAGAGGTGCGAGTAGATAGGCGAGTGGGGAGAGGCAAGTAGAGAGGCGAAAAGAGAATCGAATGGATGGGCAAGTAGAGAGGCCCAATGGAATGGCGAGTTAAGAGAAGAGTACAAGAGGGGAACAGAGAAGTCAGGAGAGAATCGAGTATAAATTCAAGTATAGAGGCGAGTAGAAAGTCGAGTAGGGAGTCGAATATAGAGGCGGGTAAAAGTCGAGAACAGAGGTGAGTACATAGTCAGGACAATGTTGAGTAGAGAGGTGAATTTAATGCTCAATACCGTCGGATCAACACTAAGCGATAACCGACATCCACGCGGGCGGAGCCGCGGGCAACAGCTAGTTATATTAATAAAATAGTTTGATTTGCTCTTAATAACTTGGTATTTAGATCATTTTGAGACGTTGGAGTCAACATTTTTCTGATGCTGACTGTATATTTTTTCGCTGGCAGCGAGACAAGTGCTCTAGTCACCATCATGCACTAAAAGGCCAAGCATTGTACTAAGCCGCAGGTTTCCGGTGTCATTTCCGACATCTGACCTTATATTTCCGCATGTTCGGAGTTTAATTGCACACTGGTGTTATATATCTGTATCCTTAATAAACTTTATTTATACAATCTATAAATAAATGTACCTGCAGACTTGTAATGTAAAAAAAAATTGCTGCGTTGTTTGTATACAGGGTGTAATCGTTAAGTGTGTCCAGGCGATTATTCCGTAACTATTACAGATATCACAAAACTTTAAACTGATATCGAAAGTACGTTACCTAATGAGTAAAATGACATCAATAACTTTTTTAAAATCAAACGAGAAGTATCTTACATTTAGACATTAAACACTCCCATACATTTAGTATGAGATTAGTAGAAAGGTTTTAGGTACGTACACCAGAACGGACTTCTCTATCTGGGTACTCTCTTCTGTAGGCGATAATGACCGCTCTTTTGTTACAATCATATTTATAGTAAATTTTTAGCATTATCTCTCTGTTTACTTTTGGAATATGCCATTTTGCAATCAATAAATGAAACAATCACGATTATTAACGCAAATTAAAAAAAAACAACAATAAATTGGCGGGAACAAGAACCCGAGATAAAAGTTTTGAATTTAGAACGAACACCAAAGAGTATCTTTTTTTTTGTAGTGTTGCTTTTCAGTTAGCTCAAATTACTTAATGCGATATTGAAACACGGTTTATTACTAATTTGAAGTGGTAAGATAATTAATTTACACATGTATCTTCTTGAAAATCATCATTGTCATATTATACGTAATCATAAAATATGATTAAGGTAAAATGGGTACTAGATCACTTAAAATAAGAAAACTAAAACCTTTCTACTAATCTCATACTAAATGTATGGGAGTGTTTAATGTCAAAATGTTAGATACCTCTCGTTAGATTTAAAAAAAGTTATTGATGTAATTTTACTCATTAGGTAACGTACTTTCGATATCAGTTTAAAGTTTTTTGATATCTGTAATAGTTACGGAATAATCGCCTGGACACACTTAACGATTACACCCTGTAGATTATACCTACTCATGTGTGATCTTGTATTATTCTATAAATAGATATTCGCATTAAATCAGGTCACACTCGAGGCTCTCACCTCAAAGTCCGGAGTCTGCTTAAGTCTGTCCATTTTTTTATGTAGGAAACGTCAATTTGACTTCACCTTGCCTGATGGTAAGCTGAAGGCAAAGTCTCAGGAAAATAGGGTCACCATTACATACACGTACCATGTTAACAATGGTGGCACTCAGCTTGAGGGCCTCATCAGATGCTTTTTCACGCTTAAAGAACCCGGGACTGTAGGAAGAATGACGTGAGCTGGCAAGGAGTTCCAGGTCTTAATGGTTCGACAAAGAAAGGAGTCACCAAACCGCTTGGTTCTTGAAGAAATATTTTGCACCATATTGAAATCGATTAATTAGAAAAAATTGAATCGAAAAAAATCGAATAGGCGGGGTTTCCATATTTTTTTAGTTAATTTTGGCTTTTGTGGAAGCTACTGCTATGTGCCCTCGGACATAGATGGCTAGTATAGCCTACACCAGACCCGTCTTCCGTTAATTGGAAATAACAGAAAAAAATTCACGTGACAAAAACGTTTTTTATTCCATTGCTCAAATGATTGGTCAAAAGCATGAGTGACAATGAGTCGATATATTTAATGCCTTTATATGTAACAAATTTGATAGTGCCGTGCTTTGAAAGAAAGAAAGAAAAACCGTTTATTGTGCACACACTACACACTGAAATATCAACAAAAAAAAATACAAAAGCCATAAAAACAATGAAAACAAAAAATAATGTAAGCATAGTCAACCGAAAAAGAATTTGGAGGCAGTTGTGTATGTTATACCTAATGGGTTATTGGCCGAAGGGGTTCAATCGGCCTAAGCCACATTAGAAGGAGAATACATGGAGAATAGACCCCAATCTCCAAAGTGCCAGGGTGATGATGTGCAGATGGCGAAGTATAGAGCTTCATATAAAAATAGAAATCTTGTACCTAGAATTGGTAATGAAAAAAACACCTATAACAATATATTTTTCTGGAACATTCACGTAAGAGTTATAAGTTCCATATTCTAAACAATCGATTTATTAACAGTCAGCTCGTGTTTTCATATAAAACAGCACAGTAGTACACTTCAAAGTATGTAGAGGAATATTCGGCGGGTATACCGACGCCATCCGTTGTAAACAATTACAATATATGAGATAAACTGGCTAATTTTAGTTTGTGAAGCGTACCGTGATCGTTAGTGGCGATTCGACGACATAACTCATAGTATGGCTTTTGAAAGCATTCTTTATAGCTGTCGGCATAGATTTATAACGGAGGTAGGTAACTACATTTGTGTGCGTTTACCTAAGTTTGCGTTAAAATTCTATGGTTGTCGGCAGATTTTAACCCTAAGCAGCGAGAAAGTAGCCCTTGGTGCGCTCGGATTGGTTTGTAATCTATTATTGAAGATTTTTTTTTATTTATTTAAGCACAACACAATTATTACACGGATTAGGAAATGGTCCTGCAAAACTATTTACACAGTTTGACTGCCGAGTCACGTGAGTCTCAAGTTACATTTCATTTTTAATTTAGTAACACCATTTTACAATTGTTGAAAGTAATTATTATCTAATCTTCCTTTTAAATCTACTCTCTGCCGTAGCGCAGCGCCCCGTGCTATCCTTTACAAAATGTTTAAGAAACGCGTACTGCAGATTGAAAAAGGCCACATTGTTGGAATCGTATCAGGATAATAGGTACTTAGTTTGTCATGCGGCGATATTTACACGAATTTTGAATCTGCCTTATAAATGAATTATTGTGATTCTGCGCTTATGAGTAGGAATGAATAGGAATTAGGAAGAGTAGGAATGATTAGGAGTTTTAGCGGAATCGCTTAGGTAATGCGGCCTTTTTAGACCCGCTGATCACATAAGTTCTTATTATCAGTAGCACTCGACTTCGTACGCTAAAAGTATAATATGGCATAGAGGAAATAGGAAAATGCTTAAGGAAAATTCCTTCTTTGGACGTACGGGTAAGGTCCACACTATTTTGTAGAATCAAACAGGACAACTTTTCGAGGAAACAGCGGCTATAGCGTCTAGGAAGCTACATTTTTTTCCTTATGGCGCTAAGACGCTTGGGTATTTGAATATCGAAAGTGTGGAATTCGAATTAGTGAGTCAACCAAAGACCTTTTTGTGTTACAAACTCGAGTCATCATTCCATACAGTAAATAATAGGTTAACTGGAATAGGTAAAAACTGATGAGGAAAACACCAGTAAAACTGGAAAAATTCAGATAATTCTCGTAATTACACCTCAAGTGGCTCAAGTGCAACTGAATACTTGCTATCTCTTTCTGTTGCACGCTCAATAGCTATTTTATCTATCGCAATTTTTTAGTAGTGAACTGACTACTAGGTACAGTCATTGAAAAAAGGGTTCTTTCTCTAAATATTTGGAATAGGAGGTACCTATGGGTACAATCTTTAAAGCTATTAAGAGCTAAGGTGATCAATAAATGAAAATAGAATTTTGTTAGGCTATTTTTAGTTGACTATACTCATCATGTTGAAATCGTAACATAAACTGAAAGGCTCTTAGTATGAAATTAACTCATCTTCCTTTATACCTTTGGGATAAACGGGAATCTGACCCTACCTTTTTCGTCTCCAAACAGATTTCTCATAAAAAAATCTTTTTTATACTACTGAGGTGGTGGACAAGCACACGGCCCACCTGATGGAAAATGATTACCGTGGCCTATAGACGTGTACAACACGAGGGAAGTCCACTCGTGCAGCCGGCGCTGTAAGCACAGAGTTTCTGTGCCGTCAGCGTTAACTAAATGGGCAAACTTTGTATGTACCTACTCGTAGATAAGTAGTTATGGAATTATAATTATCATGATGTCATTCATTAACGTTACCTATGTAGTATGTACCTATCTATGTAATTATGTGTTTATCATTGCGCCGTGGTTGAAAAGTCCAACGCATTCATTACCTAGGTACTGATCAAATCCATTAAATGCGATAGTAACTCGATCTGTCTGTAACGCTTTTACGCCTAAAGTACTTAAACGATTTTGATGAAATTTGATACGAGATGGACCAGAAGTTGGGCAAGGACATACCTAGGCTACCTTTTGTTAGTTTTACTAGCTTTTGTACGCGGCTTCGCCTGCGTGGATGTCGGTTATCGCTATAATATCGGTAATCGTTATAAATTGTAGCCTAGGTGTTATTCTGATGTATAAGCTATATTATTGTAAACTTTCATTACAATCCATTCAGTAGTTTTTACGTGAAAGAGTAACAAACATTCATCCATACTTCCAAACTTTCGCATTTATAATATTAGTTTTATTGCGAAAAAAGGTGTTGAAGATACAAACAGGGGATGAAAAGTTGCATGAAAGTTCGTCATTTTTAAAGCCAGAAATTTGGTATTTACACAGATTAGAGCATAGGAAAGAACATACTTATTATGATATGATTGGTCGCGATAACCAATATCCACGCGGGTGAAGCTGCGGACAACAGCTAGTATTTTCAATAGTTTACAAGTACCTACCTACTTACTACAGAACGGCTTATCCCGGACACATAATTTTTGAAGTGAAAACTTCTTTAGCGACGTTGGATGGGTGTAAAATTTTAAGGAAGCGTCAGGATTAGTTGACCTTTGCACCGTAACCGACGACTGACGTCATACAAGAATAGGTAGAGACTATCTATTTTGCAATTTAAAAGAGATGGCGTCGTAGCTTAAACGGTAAGCACTTCGACTGTAAGTCCTTATAGTATCGGGTTCAAACCACCTAGCCTTCCGAAACTTTTTGTGATTTTTTCTTTTTGTAATTTATTACTTTTTATGATTATTTTTTCTTTTTGTAATTTATTACTTTTTGTGATTATTTGTTCTTTTCATAATTTATTAATTTCTTCTGACAGAAAATTAGCAGAAAATAAGTGATAGGTTCTATGATTAGCGCTATATTATAGGTATGGTATGGTATGTTCTTTTTTATATTTTTCTATGTACCTATATAACGAAGAAAGAAAAAAAAATGTTTTCACTGCTGCCGGCACTCCCAGAGTGCAGCCCGTCTTTTTTTTAAATACCTACCTACATCTATAGCTGGAATGCTCATGTGTGTACAAAACTTGACACTTTGACAACAAAAAAACTGTTAATGGAGGTACAAAACTTGACACATTTACAATTAATTAATTGGTTAAAACTATTAAGATCAATCTCTGGTGCAGGCTTTCCTGTGGTTCCCGGTGAAAGCCTCGGGTGGAACCGAACACAACGCTAGGATGATGATTGTGCGGAAATGCCTAAAGATACCCTGCCGCCGGCTAGCGGGGGAGGTTATTTTGGGCTCGAACCAACTAAAACCGCACGCCGTCGTGGGTTTAGATGCCGATGTGTAAAGGGAGCCATAAGGCATTTAAGTCACATTCCGGTTGACCGGCATCTCCAGTTTCGAAATCGCTCCCTAGAGTGGGGGAAACACGGTATCCCCATATTGCCCCAGATAGAGGGGGGCGTGTATCCGGCCGCCGCGGTAATTATGCATATATCTGCCTACCTGTCTTGTGGTTTACATAATTTGAGGGTTAAACTGCCTAACCCGCAAATGATGTAACCCGTGTTATTGGCACATGACAGATACTATTTTCAAGGTGATCAATTTCAGAGCATCAGTCACGAAGATAAAGTCACATAAGAAGGTAAACTTCCAAGGTCTTATCAATCATTTTATCATACACAGAAACCTCTATCATTTATCTTCCATAGAAGCCACAGATATTTCATAAAAGCTGCAAGATGAAGAAGTTATCAATGTTGTAATACGTTATCACGCACCGCACGTGACGTGAATTGAATATTCATGTACCGTTAGCAACAAAAGTGAAAATAAACACCGAACTTATCCATGTACAGTTAGCAACAAAAGTAAAATCGAAACCGTACGGAAATCTAAAATTTGTAATGTATCTTATCGTGATCTATATGTCGCCGCCAACTAGCTTAATCAGCCGTCCAATTAATTATGCCTAGGCAGTTAACTAAACGGCTCCATTCAATTAACGGCCTGAATTAAATTCAGTTATCTCGTTAATTACATCATTTAATAAACTGGCGTAAAATCTTAATTTTAATGAGTACATTTCATAAATAAGAAACAAAACATAATTTTTTTATGTCCTCTGAATTTTATAAAAACACTTATGTCAACATTTTATTTATTGACGTGTGCCTATTTCATTAATTGAAGACGGTTTCTATTATTATTAATGTTCAGTTACCTACCATATGCCAATATGCCATGCATGCCATAATGCCACAAATGTAAGAAGCAAACATACACAAATAGGTAGGTATACTTAGTGAGCGATTATTGAGATTTTGGGAACGCCTTCCTTTCGAACCAGAGACTGCTGGCGAAATTTGGATAAATAATACCTCTGCTTAACCAGTTCAGTGAGTATACACAAAAATACAATAAAAGACAATGATTTGTTTACTATTTCAAAAAAGAATGTCGAGTCGAGCTCAATGTGAAACATGTTTAACCACTTCCGTTGGTGACTGTACCTGAGGCACGTTTGAATGAGCAATTGATTGAATTAAAGCGATTGTATGTACCGACGCAGGACCCACTAGGTACACTAAATTTGTTGAACTCGTTATTCATGTATACCGACATCTCAGCATCTGTGTTATAATAAATATATCGCCCGCCGCATTGACCACACTCGCACCCGTACACGACACTGCGCCGATGTCGCATCGACATTGGTCGACCATCAAACAGTGTTGCCAATGACCACGATTTGGATTCCCAATAATCCCGAAAAAGCCAAACGGTTCATTAAATCAATATACCCCCCCACATGTTCCGCACAAATTGTCATTAAGTAAATATAAAAGATAAAAAATATTTGCTTCGAAAAAATAAGAGATGAATAATCTATACCCTAAAGAAATATATCCCCTAAAAACCCTGGACATCTTGAGTCCCCCTAAATTTGGGAGGAAGACCCTCAAGTTTGTATCATTTTGCAAACACCCGCGCCACTGCCGCTCGAAATTAGTGTCTAGACTCATGACACCCTCACCTTCGGCCTAGCACTACGACCCAGAGACGGCGTGCAGTTTAGTCGGTTCGAGTCCGACATAACCTCCCCCTCCGGCTCCGGAGGAGTGGGTATCTGTGGGGATTTCCCGCACGTAATAAAAAACTATTATAAAAAGGAAAGATTTGTATGTTTGTAATGAATAAACTCAAAAACTACTGTGCCGATTTCAAAAATTCTTTCACCATTGTAAAGCTACATTCGCCCTGAGTAGCATAGGCTATATTGGATTTCCACGGGAAAGTTTTTACCACCCGTGCGAAGCCGGGGCGGATCGCTAGTAGTTTATAAAATATCTCGTAACTATAAACTGTAACTTTATTGCTAAAGTAATTTCTTACGTGGATCCTTTAACGAGAACTACCTAGGTATATTTATTTCAAATCAAACAATATAACGAGGGTATACAATAAGTTCAGAATCATAGCGTATCCGGTGACGAATGTCTCATATAACACAATTCTCAACGGCTTCCCATTAGTAACTGTAAGTAAGTAGGTACTATAACGTAATCAGAACTACTCGGTATAATTACTAGAAGTTTTTGGTTAAAATAAGTAATAAGAAGGTTAAATATTACAAATACTCTTATATTTTTTTAAATATCCCCTCTCTCCTCCCCTCCCCTATAACATTAGGGATGGTACATTGTTGTAAGTGGTCAATTGACCGTGATCTGGATTAAATTGTGATATAAAACCATTTAGGTATCTACCTCCTAACCGTTTAATATTGAACTAAAAAAATAGTGTAAGTTACAAATAAAGACAAGTGTTTTTGAGTCTCACTGTACTAGTATGAGACAAGCCCCTCTAGACAAGTGGCAATTCGCTAACCGGCTTTCGATGGAATAGAATGACGAATGTATGCGATTTGACGTATTTGACATGCGTTAACGACTGTCATTTATGTCAAATCCCACATATTCGTCATTCTATTCCACCAAACGCCAGTTAGCGAATTGCCACTTGTCTAGAGGGAAAGGACAATTTGCACGTACATTCGTGTACTAAAGAAGTAAATAATCAAAAGATTATTATAACGATTTCCTAGTTGATAAAACAAAACTATACTAATGGCTAAAGTTATTTTAACTTTAATTTTAAATTCTAAAATGATATAAGAAAACTGGAAAATTAAATACGTTCCGACACTTCCTACCTATCTATCAAACCACAAACCAGCCATGTTGACAGATGACGCGATTTATTATTGTTAAATTATACCGCAGTATTATTATATTACTTCTATTATATTACTTCTATTATATTATTAATATTATTATACACAACTAGCTGATGTCCGCGCTTCCACCCGAGTGGATGTCGGTTATTGCGACCAAACATTGCCCATCTATTGTGGGCCTATGTCCTTTCTCAAGACCTCATCTACCCTTATAACAAATTTCAACAAAATTCGTTGAGGTTTAAGCGTGAAAGCGTACCATGCAGACAGACAGACTTACTTTCGCATTTATAATATTATTATGCTTTGATTGTAAATTGGGTGCGGTCACAGCCAGTTAGAATTATTGTATTCGACTGACTAATTTTTGGTGAGACACATCGAAAAAACAAAAACACAATATCATACTGAAAATACGAAAACAATAAAATTCCGTATCGTGCTGATACCGACGTTGGTCAGTGGGGGTATTTACATCAGACTTAAACCGACTAAAACCGCACGCCGTCTTAGGTCTCAATTAACAGGTTATAAGGTAATCACATGATGACGACAGTCCATGTGGAGTGGCGGTAGTGAACGCAGCCACAAGCGCGGGTTTGATCCCCGCTCAGCGCGAATATTTATTTTGTATGGTTATGGGTATTTGCATTGGTCTGGCCGTGCCTCGGAGAGCAGGTTAAGCCGTCGGTCCCGGTTGTCATACAAACATCTATGGCAGTCGTTACGGGTAGTTGGAGCCCTCAAAAATCTAACAACTGGTCTAGCTGTAATGCTTATATCGCATTTGGGTTGTGGAGGTCAGATGGCAGTTGCTTCAAGGAAAATATCGAAGTTAAGCCAAATCCGCAGTTAGATTGGTGAAGCGGACCCCAGAATCCGAGGTTATGCATTGGATGCGACTGGGGTTAGAAAAATAAGAAGCTAACCACCAATACAGCAATTCTCTCGCCAACTCCGTTGCCCAGGGTACAACGCGTGGTGGTTTCCAATCAAGCACCCTAAATTACTACCTACCATACCTACATAGGTACATCATGCAGTTAGTTAACCAATAAAGTTACATTCTTATTCAGAAACTTTTATTTAATAAATATTTCTCTTCAAAGATAACTTTATTCCCAGATAACATAATGCTTAATTGTTTACAAGGTTTCAGATGATTCCTTGAGTAAAAATGGTGTAGGTATCTGCTGGCATTGAATTTATAAGCTAAGATTTTATGGACTTCATTTCATTTAATCTTTTTTTTTTCACTATTAAAAATAAGTCGTGTTTTTCTTCCTGACGCTATAACTCCAGAATGCTCGAACCTATTTCCACGGTTTTGCATTCGTTGGAAAGGTCTCGGGCTCCGAGAGGTTTTTAGCAAAGAAAATTCAGGAAAAATTTCAACAGAAAAGCGGGAATGCGATAATCGACATCCACGCGGGCGGAGCCGCGGGCAACAGCTAGTTTACCATATTTATTAGAGAAATTTGATCCTTATGATTGACACTATCGATTGATGCCATAAAAATACAGAATGTTATTTTTTCGGATTTTAGTCGATTCGATTACCAGGTGAGGTAAGCGAGTTTTCAAAAATCGACGAATGCAGTTTTGTATCTTTTAAAAAATAAAGTATTGTTTTCTTTAAGTGAAATTCGCTATCTTCAGTATTTAGAGTACTTCCTCTCCAGGAAAAGTCAAAATTTGCCAGCCTGTATAGGTATACTGAGTAATGAGTAAGGTAAATACCAGAAAAAACCCTATCTATAGAATAATTAGAATACTTCTTGTATGTACCTATTTACCACAAAACTTAATAAGAAGTTCTTATTAAGTTATGTGGTAAATAGGTACATACACAATTGACAATACCCATTTCGTGTTTCCCTGAATATAACTAGGTGCATACTTAATATTTAACTGAAGCATTGGACATACCTAATAGCTAATAGCACAGAATAAATAAGTTAATAGGTACAGTCAGCATCACAAATATCTTGAAAACAAGGCGCTCGATCAATGATCTTAAAACTAAGGCAGGTATTATGAGCAAATCAAACTGTTTTTTTTTATTCAATTTGTATTAATCGTTGTCTGAACTAAAGGTGTGTACCTACCAAATATCACAACAATCCATCAACTGGAAGGGGGCGAAACCATGGAACATTGAACATTTAAGCGTCGTCGGTAGCTATGTGGTTAAGGAGTCGGCCTTATGATCGAAAAATCCCGGATTCGAATCCTAGCCATTACACTACCGAAATGAACCCACTCCTAGCACAAGCATTTTAGCTTAGTTGGGGGTTAGAGGGAATATTAATAATTTCGATAATTTCGGTTGCTAACATTCTTAAAGAAAGACAAAAAAAAAAATTTGTTCATCAAGATCGAGCTGAACAAAGTAAGAACTATACCTTCCTACCTAGGTACTTATAGAGAAATAAAAACACTTGAATGAAATAGCATAGACGTTGTAGGTAGGTACCTTGTTAGATATTGTTTATACAACACAGGTACACACAGGTAGGTAAGGTAGGTACCTAGTTAATTAGCATGTGTTGATACACACTGATAAGAAACGACTCGAAAAAGATCATTAATACAAACAATGGGAGATGTAGGCGCGATAACAGTTTATCTCAGAAAAAATCTTAAAAATAACGTTCATGGAAGAACTGAAAAATTGTTTAAGTAGGTAGACGATACCTGCCGGTGTTAAAGAACTTCAAGATAAAAATTATGATACGAAATCAAATGAGTAAGTTATGATTACAACACTAGATGAAGTGTTTCTCGTAATAATATTGTTTGGAGCTAAGCTGGGTTAGCTAGGCGTTTAACATAATTATCATATCAACAAAAATTTATGCATGCATACCTACAAAATACTTACCAAATATTATGCAAACACGCACATACATTATGCACATAATACCTACTTAACGAGAACCTAGGTAGAGATAAGGTAAACTATTTGTAGGTACAACTTGATACTGAATATAAATATTCCAATTTCGTATGCAGCAAAACATTTTTGTTTGAATAAAAACGAACCGATGTGTACAAACACTTATAAATAAATTAACTGCACCTGTTAATTACAATAATTGATAACTACACAAAGAGCATTTTCTTCATTAATTATGAACAAACGTACCGAAGAAGAAATGTTCGATTCAACTCATCAAGTCAAGTTATAAAACTTGTATGTAACGAAGTCTTGATCCTCGATCATCAAGGCGGCTGCTATCGTTACACACAATGCGATTATTTCTAAGGATTTTTTTCTTAGTTACTTGCACAGCGGAAATAAACTTTATTATTATAAGTGTGAAGGTTTATTTAGAGTTGTTAATTAAATAAAATAAGGTTGTAAACGCACCAGTGATCGTATGTTTTTAAGTTGCAAGTCCTTGCACGGTCACACGTTTAGCGCGAAGTACGCGCGGCGACGAACTGACGATATTCGAATATTGCCATGTTGGTGCCACCGAACATGTGACCGAGCCAACTTCGTGATGTGATCGTTAATTCTCTGTATATAATAATTTTCCCGCCGATACTTTATTGCTAGGTACTATTTTAAATAGATTAGAATCTCCTTTTAGAAGGGTTTGTCTAAGGGCATCAGTCGCAAGCACATTCCTATGTATTATTTACAAACACACACAACAGTTAAATTTGAATGGATATATATTTAATACCTGATTAAGTTTAGTTGGATGTTGAACCCTTACTAACTAGTTGAACAATTAAATATGAATTTCTATCTAGAATATAGGCCTTTAGTCAAGGACAAATAGAACCACTATTATCTTATATTAGAATTTCTATTAGGTATTCACAAACATTTAATAAAAAACAGACCATGAACAAATTACATCCTTTCGAATTACGACATAAGTAATATAAAACAAGCAATTTAATCCAAAAAAGATAGGTAAATACTCACAGGTAAAACTGCCGATGATAAAAATTCACAATGAATATTCAAAAACAATCACTCCCGTGTAGTGTGTATTATTCTCACATCAGCTGATGATAAGGAAGATGAGAGCTATCTCGTGATCGCGCCGTGCGGTTGGCAGCACTGAGCACTCCTGCGCAGCCTCCGCGGCCTCGCGACTCATCATTGCGTGATTCAACACTGCGGCTAAATAATACGTGTCTGTGATGTATTTTGTTCGTTGTGTTAAGGCTAAACCTCTTGTAAACACAATGTATTAGACCTCCTTAGGTCATTTCGCTAGATGAAGTCCTTTTTGGTCAAATTCAAATTATTCAAACAGATGTTATTTGTTATTTATAATTATAATGCGTGTTTTTTAGTCGGTGGTGCAGCAGTACTAGTGCGAGTAGTCACTACTCGGCTTACCAGAGGTCCCGAGCTCAATTTCCAGATTGGGAAAAAATTGCAACTACTTATTGATTTTTTTAATAGGATACGTCAATTTGACTTCAACTTGCCTGATGGTAAGCTGAGGCAGATTTTTTGCTTTAGAAAAATTCAGAACCCATTTTTTTTAAATAACGGCCCGTTACACATTTATATGCAAAGAAAAACAGGCACCCTATCAAGTCATTAGCTTTTCTAAAGATATCTAGCCTTTTCTCAATTCAGTAAGTTGGGGTCGGTTGTCCAGTCAACTGTGATATGGCTGAACTTTGATATTTTCCGTGAAGCAACTGCCACTTGACCACTACACGAAGTTCTGCAGTTAGACTAGTACACCCCATCTGAGTTGGTAAAAGACTCAGAGAATGAATGAAAACATTTTTGAAATCGTCTTTTAATTTCCTTCATTTTGATAACCCACTTGATAAATTTGACTGAAAAATTTACATTTACATACATTTTTGCGCCAAAAACTTTTATTTTATTTGTTCATATTGTATGTAGGTACCCAAGAAGACTTGGGCAATAAATACCTTTCATTTAAGACATGAATCAATGAAATCCTTGGTTCAGAAGATATGAGGTAGGTAATAAAGAATTCTTGGCAGTCGGGTAAAAAGTAACAAAATGAAAAGGTCAAAAAACAAAATTTTCTAATATGGAATTTATTTTTTATCATACTCCACTATACCCAGGCTCTTTATTAAATGCCAGTAACATAGTTTGGTTATTAAAACCTCTTTAGAACTAAATCATATGATTACCAATATTGCAGAAAAATCAAAACCGCCTGTTTTTTTATGCAGTAGGATGTTTTATGACGGTAAGCTAGCGACACCCATTAGCCAGATGGACGGATGATCTGAAAAAGGTAGCTGTGTTAGAATTGCACAAGGTGGAGAATTGGGTGCTATTGCGCACATTAAACGAGGTTTATCCAGTTCCAGCAGTAGATTGCAGTAGGTTCATTGATTGATTTTAGCAAATAGGTACTACATCGGTTGCCCTCAGTTCGACGGCACCGACACTAAACAGGATGTTTTATAATAAATCGGTTTAAGCACCCGTGATTACAGGAAGAGCGAAACACTTTTTAAATTATTTGAGCATCGCAAACAGACCAGTAAACTACCGTAATGGTATCATAAACGTATTGAGAGAACGGAGCATTGCGATTGTTCGGCTTCACATACTGCATACACACATTTTTACAGTAGGCATGCGGCCAATCGCGATGCTTTATTCTCTAAATACGTTTACCAAACGATTACTATAGCTAAACTAACTTGTAAACTTTCGCGTTCCATGATATGTAATTAAGAAAACGGGAATTCACGCGATCATGGTATAGGTACTTACATACCTTTGATTGCCTGACGTTTCGACCAGGGCCTCGATTCTACTAAAGTAAAACCATTGTCATACCACAGACACTGCAAAAATTACCCATTTAATTTTAAACTTAAAAGTCATAGTAGTAAAGTCTAATATTAAATGGCTTTTTGTAGAGTGAATGAATGTGACACTCTTTATTTAATTTTGGAATTTAAGAATATAGTATTAAAGTCTAAAATTAAATGCCATTTATTGCAGTGTCTGTGGTATGACAATTGATTTGGCTTTAGCAGAATCGAGGGCCTGGTTACACCGGTCGCGGTCACAGGCTGACTGGCTCAGCGATGCACGCCCGCCGTCTTCGAATCCGTGAGGTAGTAGTTTCTTCATCTACCCGCACATTTTCAATATTTTCTTTTCGCCATGTACCGTCACATACCACACTCACAGTGTCCCTATTCTGTAAGCAAACTGTCCGGTGTCTATTCAACTGCGCAGAAAAGCGAGGTTGCATGTTGTTGCATGTTTTGTCCACCGCTGAGCCAGTTAGCCTGTGACCAAGGCGGGTGTAACCTGATCGAAACCTCAGTCAATCAAAGGTATGTAAGTACCTATACCATGATCGCGTATATGTATATCTTATGTATATCTTAGTTTTAGATTACTATAGTTGTTCGTGTTACGGGTACAGGTGAAATGTGGTCGACTATTAATTTATACGCCGTAAAGCTCGTGAACCAAGAAACCTTTGCGTACAGAACCTTGACATTTAGGTACATTAGTGACCTTAACGTCGTGCAGTCAGGCACAGATAAAATGTGAAGTGTTGGATATCAGTTAGTATCAGTTTCATATATGTAAGACAAATCTTACGACCTTCTGTTTATTTTTTTTATGTCAACTAATTATTGCCAGCATAAAGTCGGTAGGTACACATTCCTTCCTCGTCCCCCTCAGTAGGACCCTATTCCCAGAATTAGAAGCTCCTAAGGCACCACGTTCATAACCGATTCATAGCTCTTCATATCAATAAATGCGGTAACCCGCAAATAATTCCGACTTTTCCGATTGACATTTATTCTTCTCGATTAAGACAGGAAAAGTTTAATGGATTCAGGCGGTATTCGTACCCACAATCTTACTCTCATAGAGTGAATGCTCTGACCACCGAGCTACAGAATAATCGAAAATCAATGTTTAAAATGATTGTAAAAAACATTCATTGGGTTCGATAGTTCGTAAGAGTGTTGGTAGGTGGCTCCACCGTCGCCCTAAATACGAATATATAAGAAAAAATTGGATGGAGTCAGGCATAGTTCAGTAGCTCAGTAGTCATAGCATTCAGCCAGTAAAAGAAAGATAGCGGGTTGGAATCCCGCCTGGACTGATTTAATTTTTCCTATCTTAATCGATTTGATTATTTAGCATGCTAAATGCTTTATAATTTCATTAAATTACATTTGTTCTGTTCCGTTACTTTCTATTCTAGGTACTTCTTCCTCGTGCATTTCTTAGTTTTCATCAGGAAAAATGTTGTAGGAACTGTATTTGTAACGAAAATATCCTTGGTTGTGTCTGTAGGAAAATAAACGAACAACATATGATTGATTTCATGTGCTACCAGTTTATTACCACATAAATATTATATAATATAGCTAAAACAATACGTGTGATAAATAACATAATGACTATTAGGAATCCAGTGAAACTGCTGTTTCATGAGCAAATGTTATACATTTGCTAAAATAAAATAACAATAAAATATAGCAAAATAAACTAAAAGGAAGTAACGGAATACATTCATAGGAACATGACCCAGCTTTTGATTGGTACTTTTAGAAGTAGTGTAAGCAGGACATAATATGCTGACATCGACTGGTCTGTTTATCGCAGCATGATTTTTAGAGTAATTAAAACCGTAGCAATAGTCTTAATATTTTATTAACACAAACGGTTTTAACAACTCTACGAGGTATTAAACTGTCATTCAATAGACGATAGAGAGAACGCTCTACAAAAAAACGGAACAAGTCGATCTTAGCCAATAGTCCGCGTATTGGTTAAGCTCGCCACAATTTGCACGAACGTGCAAAATAGAAAAACCAGGTACTTTTCATTTTTCACAGTGTGTACAGAATCTAATTAGGTTATGTTATGGATCTAGAAATTTGTACTACATATATTAACAGCTAACTAGATTAATTTTATCACAAATTTGAGGTGTTCTATCACAAAATATGATGATTTGTATGATTATATCTTACAAAAATAATAACACTTAAGTGTTTAAAATAAATAAAGATAAATAACAGTCAAAATTGTTTAACAAAGTAGAAATAAGTACCGATGTTGCCAGATTCGTATTTATGACACGATTATTTCATGGTTCTGAAACAGAAAAAAACACGTTTCAGGTAAATCATCTACAACCTTTTTGCCCATAATCCTGATTGCATTCGACGTTTCGACCTTGTAGTTCCAAGCTAACACATTTTTTTTTGTAGTGCGGATAAATCCCCCTGAGGCAGTTATGTTCGTCCTAGAGTTGAACCGACAAAACCGCACGCCATCTTGAGTTATCAGTTGCCGAAAATAAGTTTGTTAGCGTCATTTACGGTTTCGATATGGCCCCTTTGGGAGCAAACATGTACAAGAATGGGCGAGAATTTTGTTAATTATCGACTCCTTCCTAATAGCGTTAAGCTTTGAACACTAACTGTGAATTTGGCTAAATTTCGATATTTTCCGTGAACTGAATACCATCTGGTCCACAACCCAAAGGCGATATCGAAGCATTGCTACGTATGGCAACCGGGACCGACGGCTTAACGTGCTCTCCGAGGCACGACCAGGAATATTTGCATTGAGTGGGGATCGAACCCGCGCCTCCTGCCTAGCAGCCTCGTTCAATACCGCTACGCCCCAGAGGCTGTCTTGTATGTGAATTTTGTTAATTATCGACTATTTAATAGATTTTTCAACACACTTGCTCATAAAGTGGCTTTAATTTCACCATAATTAACCACATAGTGACACCTGTAATCCAATTGTGACTCTTTCATTGCTATAATTCACGAGTGAGTTACTTATAGATTTTTATTTATTGGTTGAGTTGTTTCTATGCTTAAAAAAACTATTAATAAACTAAGTAGGTGCTCACTCATTAGACTGGGTATCCTCATAGACCACAGAAGGGTATGACTGCATTTAACTGTTACTGTGTCTGTCCCACTGAATGTGTTAGAAGTGCTTACGAGCGAACCGAATTTGAGTGGCTGATTATCTGCAAAAACATAATAATGCAGTTTTAATAATGTACTACGAAAGTTTGTCCATTGGGTCTATTTTCGTAATTTTTTTTTAAATTTACTCTCCATCAAATCTCAATCTGCCAAATGTCCAAAACAATCACGATAACAATGTAAATTGTGTTACGTGAATACCGCTTTTCAATCAGGAATCAACTTCATGAAACTCAGTAAAGGTCGTGTGTTTTATAAATACTTTTGATGCCCAATCCAACCTCAGCCGCAATTCGGTGCAACGGATGAGGCTCTAGCGAAGACTATTTCCTGGGACTTGGTAGGTCAGAGGCAGTCACTTCATGGAAAAAATAGCTAGGGCTGTTGAAGTACCCCAAGCATGTGACCTTTAAATGGACGAACGGCTGCCCGCGCGGCTTCTGTATGTAGTTCGTTTGTGTCGCCTGCCCGCAGTGAAAAAATCTGACTATAAATGAGATGAGAAAGGTATTGGAGGGTGATGTAAAGTAATTGCATGCCTCACCTAAATTCCATTTTAATCCAGTAGAAGTAACAGCCTTGCAAGTCTCTCCAACAGGAATCAAAGAGCACCAAGCTTTTTTACTTTTTCGCGAATCCTCTGGTATTTTTATGTAGTGTTCCCCAGGGCTGAGCAGCCAGGACAGACCATCATCTGACAGGAGATACAACTTCGTATTTGGGCTTAGTAACAATTTGTCTCTAGCCAAGAATAGAGACTGTATGTTTGCTATAATCTGGTCTATCCGGCCAGAAGCTTGGCCAATGGCTATGACATGTTCCAACTGTGAAAGAAAATAAATTGTCTGAGTGTACTGATATATTTTGGTGGTTGAATTTAGGAAGATTCAATAGTCTTTCCATTTGAATTAACATTTTTTTTACATTTTTCATGTTAAATATTCAAATAGATTTAAATTTGAAGAAGTGGAATTGATCTGGGCGGGAGTCGAGCCCGCTAAGCCACCAGACCTTCGTTTTTCCGCTCGTCTTTCTATTTATATAACTGTCAAGTTTTTATATAAACTTAAGGATTAACTTTGTCTTGTGTAAAAACTATAGAAAATGTTACTGATTACATGCCTTTACTTGCTCATGTTGTGCTTGCCTATAAAAATAAGGCACTTATCTTAAGTTTGTTTATGTTACCTATTGTGAAGCTTTGGTGTACTTGTAGCTGGTGAGCCAAATAAAATAAATAAATTGACAATTAAGAGTGAATTAGAAGCTAAAGGTACGCCAGGTTCGTAGCAAATGAGAACATAAGGTCTTTACTGGGTAGATAGGCAGAGACCATATTGGGATAGAGGCTCATGCCAGCTGTATATATATGAATTGGTTATATTGAAAAAAAAAAGCCTTATTTTCTGGTCTCGTTTTATATTTGGCTGATCAAGTTGACTATAGCTATAGGTATACTATACTAAACTGAGCGAAAGTGCAAATAAATTAAGGTTTTAAGTCAAGATCTAATGAAATTTAAAATGATGGTCAGAGAGCTTCTAGAGACGCCTTTTCATACTGTTGTTTTCAAAAATTCTGGATTATAGAATGAATGGAAAATAATCTTTATAAAAAAAAACTTAATTGAAATAAAAATATCATGGCTATTTAAATGAACTCACCTCAACTCCCAATCCATTACAATGAATATTTAGTTCCAAAATTGCCTTCGTAAAGTCTGTGTGATTCTGGTCAGGCGTGTGGATAACCTGAAAAAGAAAATAAAGCACTCCACTACTATTTCATGACCATCCATGACACAATACCTGGGTGTTTCGGGGATTTACAGATTTGAGTATGTGTATGTAAAAACACACTAGCAAATTCAAAATCATTTAAAAAAAATGAATTGATAGTTCTGTCATATGTATATATATTATCCACGAAATTAACCATGTCCCTTTCTACTACTTCAAGATAAATGACTCCCTATTTCTACAAGCCAATCTTACCTACAAACCGGTCCGCCTAGTGATTGGTTGGCGAGGCCATAACGCTCCCATAGAAAGCAAATCACTTCATAAGTATAGGAGAAGGTAAGAGAGCAGATTTGGGGCTCCAAATAGCAAACTATAAATGCAATCAGGGTTGACGGTAGAAAGAAACCAATGATGATCATCATCTTTCCTGCATTAATTTGCAAATTATAACAGTGACATTAATTGAGTAGCCATTAGTTTTATAATTGAAAATATCACCTTACAACCTTTCTTTGTGTATTTCTCCAGAACTTCCCCACCAATGGAGTCGAAGTCACCAGAGAGGAGGTCCGGCGATTTTAAGGCTTTCCTTACAGTTTCAGTTTGATTTTGCAAAAATTGATCCCACTGTCTTGTGCCTCCATCAACGGTCATTGTTATTGTGGCTAAAATATAAATTGATGAAAAATTAAATCAGTTCAATCATTGGAATACAATCGCTAATTAACGGATTATATGGCAATTTATTTTGTATTATTTACATTTAGTCCGACGTTTCTGTAACTTATCAGCAGCCAGGGAAGCACAGGGATGATACTAAATTAATTGCCATAGAGCTTATTTTCCATATAATAAGAACAAAGAATGTTCCCTATGTGAATGTGCGACTTACCATTTTTCCATATTTTTTTTATAAAATTCAAGTGTTGTGTGATTGGCCTATTTAATACTATAACAGCATATTTGACAGAAGTCTTGGAGGTCTCCATTATAACTTGTGGTATATTCCATGTCCAGCAGTTGGCTGTACAAGCCGTGTCACAATTTTCATCCTGCAAAAACAAGAATTCATAAATTATATTCCAATTTTAAAATTGAAGATTATAGTACGAGATCCCACTGTAGGATTGGTGCGCTCATCGACTTTTTGTTTAAAACCAAATTTTTATGTTTATTTATAATTAAGAGAATATATATTTACTCGGGTGCCTATCAAAATTTGGCCGCCATTATTTTTAATTAAATTATTTTTAATTGATTTTTGGTAAAATATTTCGTTTATTTATTTTTTAAATAAAATAACGTCTACATTACGGTAATTAATATGAAGATTCTAAAAAATCACGGTTGCCGTTGCGCACCTGGCCGCACCTCTTTGCAGCCAGGTGTAAACAGGTATGATTTCGATAAATTTATACGTTTATGACCTATATTTATTAATTATATGTCAAATTGAAGCTAATTTTTTTCTATTAATTATCATATATAGTTGCTTAATTAAATCTGGCCGCAAATAAGGGTTAATGGCTGTTAAAGATACTAAATATTTAAGGTAGAGTGAAAGAGAGTTAGCATGTAACATCATTTGTCAGACGAGGACAGCGATTGCCGGCTGTGCGACGCTTTTAAGCCATTGCGCATGCGTCGAACGTTAGTGTTCTCAACCACCGGGGAGTAATAGAGACGACTTATAATAAATACTCCAAAAAGTATTTAATTTTTTTCAATATGACAAATTTAAAAATTGCAACAGAAAATTAATATTGATTTGATATATCGACGGTCTATTTAGCAATTTGTCTAACTCCATATTTTTAGAGGGTGATTTTTTTAACATTTTGATGAAGCAATAATCCAATTACAAATTACTTGAATGATTCAAACTTAAATATTATATCTTTATTAGATATTAATGATATTAAATGGTTTTTTAAAATGATAATAAATTTTGAAGTAATTGTTTTTTTCGTACAAATAAAAGATTCTCTAAAATGGAGTTAGACAATTTGCTAATTAAAACGTCGATATTTAATATTGATTTAAAAAATAAAAAAATAAAACCAAGGTGACTTAAGTAAAAGAAAGTTTTATTGCGAAAGTATTATTTGAAAATTTTATTAGATTTTATTCAAGTATTTAATTGTCTGTTACATATTAATTAAACATTTAAGCAAATAAAAAAATAAAAAAAAATATCTTATAATTCTTATATTTCCGTAACTCTTATTTAAAAATCTGAATCATCGGAGCTTTCAGTTGTACTATCATCGGAGCTATCACTTTCATCGCTACAAATATCAGAATCGTCGTTATCGGAAGCTTTGTTCGTGGATTCACATAGCACACTATTAACTTGCGTTGGAGTTGAGTCTCCCAGGAACCATGTTGGTTTTAAAAAACCATCTAGTACCAGCCAGCCATTATTTTCTGGGCTGAATTACATAACATAAACATCTTGAGGTCTTTTATCAAACTGTTTACGTTATTAGATAGCACAGGTCCTTGTCCTTTGATATTCATTTGAATTTTCATTCATTCCTTGAAATTTAGCTAACAACGTGGTTTCCAAATTTTGGACTATTTGAATATATAATTTGTTTGCATTATTATTCATCTTTTATGGCTTGATCATAAAAAAATAATCAATAAATCTATTGCCGTTTACAGAATCATAAAATATGGTTTCGTTGTAGAGTAATTCCTTTTTTTCTACAAGATAGTAAGACAGCGTCACGATGTCATCACCCGCCCTACGATGTCATTACCCGCCCTTGCCCCTTGCCGGACTTGACAGGTTAAATATTTATTATCTTTAACAGCCAGTAACCCTTATTTGCGGCCAGATTTAATTAAGCAACTATGTATGATAATTAATAGAAAAAAATTAGCTTCAATTTGACATATAATTAATAAATATAGGTTATAAACGTATAAATTTATGGAAATCATACCTGTTTGCACCTGGCTGCAAAGAGGTGCGGCCAGGTGCGCAACGGCAACCGTGATTTTTTAGAATCTTCATATTAATTACCGTGATGTAGACGTTATTTTATTAAAAAAATAAATAAACGAAATTTTTTACCAAAAATCAATTAAAAATAATTTAATTAAAAATAATGGCGGCCAAATTTTGATAGGCACCCGAGTAAATATATATTCTCTTAATTATAAACAAACATAAAAATTTGGTTTTAAACAAATAGTCGATGAGCGCACCAATCCTGCAGTGGGATCTTAGACTATTACTCATGTAACTGTACTCGGAACTCTATGCAAGATATTTTCTGATTATCATGAAGTTTTCTCAATAATTTTAGTTGGAAAATGTAAAACAAGAAATTCCCATTAAATTTTAACAAGACTTTATTTAACATAAAATTGAATGATGATGAAAAATGAAATATATAAGTATTATTAGTAATTATTACTCTCGTCCAGTCTGAATTTCAGGCACAAGGGCATTCATCAGTTGCTCCTATAATTGCAGAAATGCTGGTACTATAAAAATATCGTATCAGATTTGCAATTTTAAGTGAGAAAACTAAAACATGAAAATACAATTGAAACATGACTGTGAGTGAATGAATATGTGTATTTTTCTGACCTTAGTCATTACCAGTAAGCTTCCGACAGTAAATGGTAACTATTAATATAATGAAATTAAAGTGTTCTTAGATTCAAAACATAACCTGCAAACCTTATTTACTATAAACTTTATATAACGTTACCAACCTGATTACCAGTACATCCATTAAGAGACATGATAATAAAGTGTCGTAAAACAGAAATTTAACAATGCAGATTTGGCGTTTTTACTACAGAATTATTTAACTTCAACTTCAACTTTTGGTTTATGGCCAGAATTATTTATTATGCACAACACTTCTTCTTCTTCTTTTTTCCAAAATGGCTTCTGCAGCAAATCGCCGCAACTCCGCCAATATCAAGTATTCAATCAATTATCAAGTAAATGTATTATACAGTTATTTATGGCGAGACGCCAATGTCAAGTGTACCAGAGCCACGTTAGCCACGCCAGTAAATTTGGTTCCGTGTGTCCGCCCCCCACGAGATTCAGATGGACGATCAGGACGTGTGGTTGGATTTTAGGGGGCTGCACAACACTTGCACTTGCTTCGATTTGTTGATGAGTGACATGTGACATACATGAGTGACATTGTAGTGTAGCCTGGACATTGACATTTGACATACAATACAAGTCGTCCGAATTAACATGGCACCTGGCTCGGTAGCAACCCTCCCTCCCACAACCCCGCGCGAGGCCCCGCGCACGCCTTGCGAGACCAGTAGCGTCAGCATCGCTGTGACCGTTGCATGTTTCGTTTCGTTATAATTTGTTATCGGATTATTGAGGTGTTTTCTTATTGTTTAGTTTAGAGATTTTATTTGTTATTGTTTTTTGTTGAGTTTTTGTTATAATATTTACGTAGTATTTGCCACAAAAATGTAGGGAAAAACTCTACATAGTAAAGAAAGAGCCCTCATACTAAAAGTATTGGCCTTTTTCGAACGCGAGAAAGAAATTAACCATTTTGTAATTCCCGTGGACCCTACAAAAAGTGCTAATGAAGTTCGTCAACATGAAAATGTAAATAAAAGGTTTATGATCCCGGTGGATCAGCCAATAAATAGAACCTGTGCAGCGACAGGTATATCCCAGAGAACGTTGATGCGAATTAAACAACAGGTGAAACCAGTAGTGACATCAAATTCACCGGTGCCGACGCGGTCAAGCGTAATCATATTTACTATTATAGTATTTCTGGCTTGTATTAAAAATTTTATAAATAAATTTGGAACTGAAGCCATTGTTTCTGCTTTCTACCTCAAATATTTTTACTTTACTGCCCTCTGATTGGTGCACGTTACTACTGGTGACTCATCTACTGATAAGAAACACATTGGGTGGTATGGAATGCACTGGCATAAAACATTTACATTTTACAATCACGTAAAAACCATGCGCAATGATTTTTTTTTCATACAACTTTATTGTGTTATCTCGGAAACTATATGGTCCTGAGAAAATATAAAATTATTAATATCTACAGGTGACACAAAGGTCCGAAAACAAAGTATTGTGAAAATATACAAAATTTAAATATATGCAAATAAAAAATAAATATTGATATTCAAAAAATAAAATAAACTTCGATTTTTTTTTGCACTCGGTACTTTAAACGTCGGTCGTCAAGGCCAGGTGCCAAGTTAATTCGTATGCGTAGTACCACATGTGACCATGTCATTGTGATAGATAATTTTTTTGGCATTTTACCTTGATTTCAAGTGTTATTTTAAAGTTGTTCGGTCCATAAACCAAAAGTTGAAGTTGAAGTTGAAGTTGTTAGGTTTAGACAACAAACACAAACAATTTAATAGTGTGGGTCAAAGGTCAAACAGAACTTTTCGGTATTAGATATAGCTGTGTCAGTTGTCATTCATTGTCATAAAATGAATAAAAATATTATTTTATGTTAAAGGAAATGAGCCTTGAATAATGATATCACTTGTACTTTTTCACACTTTATTTTTTTTATTTTTAACCTGACCGGTTTCACCTCACGGCATTATCAAAGGCTTACTAAATACCAAAAAATAAGCCTTTTATATTCTAAAAGGTTATGGGCCCAGCACGCTTCTACAGCGCGAATAGAATATTTTTATTAACTGCATGCTACCGCCCATAACTTTTAGAATATAAACAAGGCTTATTTCATATAACATCAAATAATATCTTTTTAATATTTTTAAAATGAAAAAGTATATTAATGACCGAAATGACTAATATGTTCCTATAACCCCTCCAACTAAGCTAAATTGCTTGTGCTAGGAGTGGGTTCACATCGGTAGTGTAATGGCCAGGATTCGAACTCCAGACCTTTCGATCATCAGGTCGACTCCTTAACCACTAAGCTACCGACGCCACATAATACATACAAACCTGTAGGTTCAGGTAGGTTCGGGCGTATAAGAATTCCTCCCTATCGACATCAACTGGGAGGGTGGCCAGAAGGCTAGCGGTATTGTCACGTTGAATGGCAATACCGATCCTTTGCGTAAGGAATAAACAGCTCTCTGATCTGTGTTATTTTCTATTATATTAATATCTTAGTTTTATAGAATGATTGTTGATAATGACGATAACAAATTAGTAGATGATGATGAGTCGACGATGATGGTCAATGAGATAATTGCTGCCTCAATAAAGTTGTGGGAACTTTATTCTCCCAAACAAGACGTGCAGGCACTGCAAGCAGAAATAAGATGAAGTATCATGTTCATATGGTGTAATCAATTTCATCGCGAACCAAGCGTTTCGAATGTTCACTGATTCTTGCTCAATGAAAAGTGTACAAGGAGGCGCTTGACAACGGTGATCTAAAGCTAAAAGTGGCGAAGACAGAATACTTGGCGTTTAACTCAAAAAATTAAACACCCGTGTGCATAGGTGCTGATTTGGTCGAGCCAACAGACCGGGTTAAGGACCTAGGATCTGTAGTGGTGAGATCGTTTAACGCCGCGTATCACGGAAATGAAAATGCTGCAGTGGATGTGCGGAGTCACGTAAAGATCGCCTGAGAAATCTCACATCCGCGGCAGCCTTCATATCCGGGACATCGCAGATAAAATGCAAGAGAGTTGCCTATGTTGGTAACAAATGCCTGGCAATGGTGTCCCCATCGTGTCCTGGTTGAAGGGGTAGGCCCAAAAAGTCCTGGTTTGACGTCGTCGTGCAGGGTGACATGTGTGCAAATGGTCTCACTACCATGGACGCCCAAGATCAAGCGAAGTGGACGAGGAAGAGCCGGAAGGTGGACCCTGAGCTCCGAGGGCATCTCGGCCTGCAATACGTCTAACTCTAAATGTTGATGATGATCGTTTCTTGGTCAATCGATTTGGAAGTAGATTATTTTAACCTCATATAACTACTTTCTACAATCTCTACGGGCCGTGCAAAAGCAAACATTGAAGCAACATCGTCAACATACGAGCCAAAGCTAAGGACAGCATTGAAAATGGTGAACACTGCCTTTTGAACTGCACCTCAACAAAAACTAAGAACAATCGTGATACAGATACATGATAGTCATTTTAGGGTTCCCTATACAAAAAAGAAAAAACGGTACTCCTAAATATGTTGTTCATTCCCCTCGCCTTTCGCGTTTTACCGATTTTACGTTACCCCTGTGTGAAATTTAATTATGATTGATAAGATTTTGCCATGTGAACTTTATCATAAAACCATATTTTGTGGATTTTGTTGGTTTGATGTTGAGGTGATCGTAAGACGTGCCACCGTTGCAATTGCCATTCAATAATAAAAGCGCCAAACATAAACATAGCTGTGTCCGGTAGATGTAGTTTTGCCATAGACAATCTACAATATCTACATCATTTTGTCCATAGATTTTGTCTTTGTCAAACAAAACGTCAAAATTGTTGTGAAATTTGTTTAGCCAAAGTGATTTTGTGCAATTTGCAAATAAAAAATACCAAACAATGAACAGGATATTTGGAAGAGGCAAGCCCAAAGAGCCCGGTCCAAGCATTACGGATTGCATTAACAATGTAAGTTAACCTTAAATAACTGTAGAATGTATACAAATGCTAGATGATAAATTCGATGATTCATTCATCTTATTGCTAAATAGCTATATCTTATTGCTTATGTCTATTTTGGATTGGATCTATCATGTATATTTTATAGCTACATTGGGGGCCCATATTGTGTATGTAGTGCTTCCTTTGTAGTCCTTTTGATTTCAAGGATGTTTACCTATTTTCTGCCTTCCGCTTTGCTAAAGAAGGCAGTGGATTTATGATATTTTCAACTTCTATATTCTTCATGATTCTCCTTTTTAAACGGCCTTGGCTCCAGGCCAGTTTAATATTCACTAGAACTTCCTTTTATATCAGGTGTTTTTGGGTTGCTACTTTATTCTAGCAATAGTTGCAGTAGTGGATAGGTGGAACCATGGTATAGTACACATGGGTCTCACTACTCCTATTAGAAATATATTCATTTATAAGCAATCCCAATATATTGCTTTATATAATTTCATTTTATTATTTTTATTTACCTCTGCCCAAACCTCCAGGGATAAATGTAAAGATGTGATTATATGTATTTATATTGCAGGTTGACAGCCGAGCTAATAATATTGAGGAGAAAGTTACGAAATTGGATGCTGAGCTTAGGAAATATAAGGACCAAATGAACAAAATGAGAGAGGGACCAGCTAAAAATTCTGTTAAGCAAAAGGCTATGAGAGTTTTGAAGCAGAAAAAAATGTAAGATTCTGTTTAAATAAATATAAATTGTTATCATCATTAAGTAAAGAGAAAAGCTATTAAATTATCTGAAGCTGTATTGGCCAAATTATTTCAAATAGAAATAGCCATTTTATCATATCTTAGGTGCATTGCTTCAGCTTCCAAAACTTACCGAGTAATTTGATAATGTACTCTAAAGACCACTTTCTGAGTACCACCATTTTATCTTAACAATTCACCATATACATTTAACATAGTGCGTAAGATTGACCTATGACATCCTACAAAAGTTTCTAATGTTATGCACCTACATCAACAATGGTGGCGAAGTTTAGGAAAAGCCAAGGGAAAAAGAATGTACCTCAATCTAGTTTGTCATACACCATGCCACAACAACTTAGGTACTATTGCATCACTAGCAGGTTGATATCACCCAAAAATGTTTTAAATGTGGTATTAATTTAAAATTCCATGAACAATTAATTTATGATGTTAAATCATATCAAATGCATTATTATAGGTACGAACAACAGCTTGACAGTCTTCGAGCTCAGTCTTTCAACATGGAGCAAGCAAACTATGCTACACAAACATTGAAAGACACGCACACCACAATTGCAGCCATGAAGGACGGAGTGACGCAGATGAAAAAGGAATTTAAGAAAATTAATATTGATAATATTGAGGTTTGTTATGTTTGTATATATTTTAACAGATGTTGCCCGCGATGGATGTCTGTTATCGTGACAAAACATAGCCTATGTCCTTTCTGAAGGTTTAATAATCTACCTCTATGCCAAATTTTATGAAAATTGGTTTAGAGGTAACAGTCAGACAAACAGAGTTACTTTCACATTTATAATGTTAGAATGGATACTTCCATGTAAGCATTAGGCTATGCATTCATTGTTTTTCCACTTCCGAATACCAAGTCAAGTTGTTGTAATTACATATTCTTGTAGTAGTATTATAATCACATTATGGCCAACTTAACCATTATAAATGTGGGAATTAACAATCTAAGATTTAAATTCTGAATAGGGTTTGCCAACAAAAAACCAATGAAAACTATAATCATAGTGATTATAATCTACCTGCTTCAATGCTAGTGGTAAAAAAGGCTATAAACATAAGCATGTTTCAACAACTCAACATAGTAATAAATATATTAATCTCGTTATCCCACCAGCATGATGCCGCATACAATGAAATAATAATCCCAGAAGCATTCCAAACTTGTACTTTGGAACCAAACAAGCAAAGTACAAGTCAAACTTTATCTTTCTGTTGGTTTGGCTTATCTTAGCGACTGCTTTCTAATCTCCTAATAACTACAGAAAAGCTGCGCCATAATTTCGTCCGTTATACTATAGGTACAAGCCTTAACCCTAGCTGAAGCAGGCCGCAGGGCTCGCAATGCATGCCTCCCCATACCCTGGAGCTAGTTGCGGACTTCGTGGTTCTTACCCGAAGAGATGGCCTTGGGTCAGCCGGAGAGCGAAAGATATGGTTCAACCAATTTCACCTTAGGTAACCTATGACCCACAGGCGTTGTGGGGTGTTCCAATCCTACATAACCACCTCCGCCGTCTCCGGCGGTATCCGTGGGCGTACGATAAAGGTGTATAAGCTTGCATTTGCTTTGTTGTATTTTTAGGACGTGAATGACGACTTGGCCGACATGTTGGAGCAAGCGGACGAGGTGCAGGAGGCGCTCGGCCGCCAGTACGGCATGCCTGAGATCGACGATGATGAGCTAGCAGCCGAGTTGGATGCACTAGGTAAGTTTTTATATCATTCAGTGGCAAAGGGTGAAAATTTTTAAAAGGGAAGCCTATGGGAAAAACCATACCACCCATTGGTAAGTCGGCAGGACTCATGTAATAGAGATCTCACGCCAGTGATATGTTTTGATTTTTTAATTTTCACATGGTATGAATCAAAGTTGCTTCGCGTTGTCTAACTTATTGATTAGTAACGGATTTTCCGAATCGTGTGGCCGTTATTATTCAATAGCTGATCCACTCCAGCTTCGCCCGTAGCATATTTTTAAACGTCGTATCACCCCTTTGAGCCCGTAATTTTTTAATTTTAAAATAATATATGGTAGTTTACCGGATTTGTTAACATTTATTATCACTGCTCCCTTGATAAGAAGCATGGTCATTATAGCTTTAGTCGATAAACAGACAAATAATTAATTTTGTGAATGTGTTTGAATTTGTGAAATTGTGTTGATTGAAAATGATTTTTAACCAGTTGTTTCTAAGATTAGCGCGTTCAACCAAACAAACAAACAATCATTTCAGCTTTATAGTAATAGTATAGATTTATATACAATTAACTGTTGACCGTGTCTTCCACGCGTGGAATTCAGGTCCCACTCGCACAAGCTATTCCCGTAGAAGCTAAAAAGTAGCCTGTATTGATGATTATAGTCGAGAATAACTCCCGACTATAGTCTATCATTGTACCTAATTTCAACTGGATCCGATCAGTGTGAAAACTTTATTAAAAACATCCATCATTGTACCTAATTTCTAAACCAGATGCGATCAGTGTGAAAACTTGATTAAATTAAAAACACACCAATATTCTCACAAATTTTCACATTTATAATATAAGGAGTAGGAAAGTGGGATAGTATGTATCGTTCGATTAAGATAGGAAAAAGTCAAATTGAAATTGAAAATGAAATTGAAAATGAAATTGAAAATGAAATTGAAAATGAAATTGAAAATGAAATTGAAAATGAAATTTGTAAAGTTAGCATAGTAAATGCCTCAAAATTTCATTCAAGTATGTATCGTTGTTTCGACGCGAAAGATTCAAGAGGGCATTTCCGTCAGTTGTGCTGCCAACTGGAGAGTTTTTGTGCTGTCAGTGGGAAGACCTAAGGCTTGTCCTGCTTCATCTCCTAAAAACTCTCTGTTCTAACAAGGTCGGCAGCGCGAGTGTTACGGCCCTGGTGTTGCACACGTCCATAGGTCACGGTAATTTCCATCAGGTGGGCCGTGTGCTGGTCTGCCACCTGGTATAAAAACAAAAACGGAATTTGATATGGTTTTCACTATAATGCAAAAACTGGAGATAGAACGGGATAATGAATAGTGGGGAATTATGTAAATTCATTGCGTTTTATTTATATTTTCAGGAGACGAGATAGCCCTGGATGATGATACGTCTTACTTGGACGATGTGGTGAAGGCTCCGGCCGCGCCAGACAGAGAGCCCGGGGCGGACAGCGTGCGCAACAAGGACGGAGTGCCTGTGGACGAGTTCGGCTTGCCGCAGGTGCCCAGTGCCGCTCAGACGACGCGCTAATGTAACTGGGGAGCTACTATAATCGAAGGTAATTTATATATAAACTTTATTCTATGTCTCATCCTTAGACCATATACTGTATTAATATTGGTTCCCGGCAGAGTAGAATTTGGGCCACCCCTTCTCTTCCCATGTGGTGTCGTACAAGGCGACTAAGGGATAGGGCTGATTAACTTGAACATCCGACAGATATGTACAGCCCAGACTCAGCCTCAGATGCATGACTCGGGTCAACAATAGTGCCCGGAATACGGCAATAGGCTCACCCCTTATTACGTGGGACCTAATACAGATTGGTGAAATGTGGGTGTTATGTTAATTCACCTCTGCCCCCCTAGCATGACCATCATAACACGATATGATAAAGCGTTTTATCCACGCCAACTGTCAAAATATGATAAATATCGCCGCCATGTTAAATTTTTATCGAAACAGCGAGCATATCCGTGCCCAGTGACGTCACGTGTTATGATACGTTACAATAGATAGAAGAGCGAGCATGGCAGTCGGTTATTTATCGAAAAGTCGAGCATGGCCAACTATTGGTGGATATAAAAAGTAAAGTTTATCGATTTTTGACGTTTAGTCGTATTATTTTATCGACGAGGTTTAGAGTGCGTGATATACTCGATAAAATATAACAGTCACCAGTTTATTATGCAATCACTAGTCATTAACTGATTTTAAAAGGTAGAATCATTTTTATGATTATTGTGTAAATGTATATGAAAAATACAGAAAATAATAAGATATTACAACTCCTTTTTTCAGTTAAAACTTCACAAGTTAAGCTTCACCTAAAATCTTTTAATATGGCTAGACCATACATAAGAATTAATTAACTTGCCGCGGAGGACAAAGAAGTGAAATAGGAAAAGAGGACCCTAATTAGAGAAATTAGCAACGAATTTCTATATATTTTAGGTCAATATATTTAAGGTCGTAAAAAGAAGAAATGAAATGGAATAAAGTGTACTTATGCCATAATAACTTCGGTTAATATCACAATCAATGACCGACTTTATCCTATCACTCATCAGAGGCACCTTCCTTACCACTTTCTGTTGGTCAATAGACTTATCCGAGCCATGTTCACTCAACATAGCCCGGAGTTCTTCCCACTGACGATTTTCTGTCAGTCAACCCTGTGGCGCACTAAACTCCCCATGCGCCAATCGGGGATGGGTCTGCATGTACTCAGTCAGTAGCTTCAGCTGCTGCGCTGTACTACGAGTTCTAAAAGACAACGAATTTGAACAGAGTTAACCGAGAGACAGACAAAAGTATATGTAATTTTCAAAATGCAAACTTTCTAAGTTCTAAACGGCGAGGCAATTAAAAGAAACTTCCCGTGTTTTTCCTTTGTTTTCCATTATTATGATGAAACACACATCAAACATATAGGGAAATAAACTTTTATTCTGTTGACGGTTTTTTTTTGTGTTATGGCGATCCGGTTCCAAGAAAAGTAAATAAACAAGGTGTGATAAGACAAAGACAGGTCGGACAGGTCCACAGATTACACACGCACGTCAAAAAAGGTGATAAAAGTTGCAAAAGAACAAAAAAGAGTGAGTGGCAAGTGAATGATGATTGAAAATTTTTATTAGAACTGGCAACATTGTTATTCCATACCGCGAGGCTTATCATTTCATAACACGTGATAAATTTTATTATATCCTATCATATCATATCGCTACTTTGGCCATGCTCGCGAAATCGGTTAAAATGTTGGTGTTATATGATACGATATCTTTTATCGCATATCTACGACATGTGGTCATGCTAGGGGGGCTGCCTAACCCTCCGGGGATAAAGGCGTGATTATATGTATGTATGTATGTATTTTATTATCTGTGACTGTATAGAGACAGCTTTACTAACAAAATGCATAGCAAAAAACGGCGTGAAACACGCGTTTTTGATGAGTACACTAAAGACAATATTTTTCTTTAAACTGTTAATGTGTGCACGTCAGGGGATGAGTCTAAAGTCGTAACTCATACTGTAAAACAGGAGTCAGCGTGCGGCTAGAGAGGTTACGGGTTTGAATCCTGGCCACTACACTATCGTTGTGTACCCACTATACCTACTCTGTTCATTCATTTATTTTCTTTTTGAAAGCTCACACACAATGGTCGATATAACTTTGTTCTAGCTTCAACACCCAAAACTTCGAACAAAAATTAGGCGCCATTCATTGACAAGGCCACGTCAGCCAGAAAGCAATTTTAGTAATGTTCTAGATGTTGTAGTAGTTAAATTATTGCATTACTGTTGGGTTTTTATTAACATTTAATTGATTAAAGACTGTTTAATTGTCACGCGGGCACTATGAAAGGATTTATAGAAGTCGCGTTGCTGTCTTTTAAATCGAAATACACCAAACATATATTCTACAATGTGAATTAGGTATATGTTTTGGAGACTAGCGTGTGCGTTATGGCCCACAATTGGTTTATTATAAATAAATAAAATGTACAGACACGAAATATCTCCTGCTTTATTATTATTACAGGTAGATAATAAATAAAACTCTACATAAAATCATGAAATAATTTGCATTTATCGATTTATGATTTTTTTAATTGAGGTTTTTAACTTAACCGATATTTCAAATTTTTGTGCAATTACTATTTGAATCTGTCAAAAAGAAAATAAAGTAGTGGACAGAGTATACTAACACAAGCTTTACAGTTTGGATATTTTTTGTGTGTGTGCATATCATGCCTTAGTGATAGGGTACCCATGGTTTTGGAGACACTGATTGCCATGAGTGATAATTACGTAGACTGGTTACAATATGTTTTGTTATAATGAAGAAATATGTTTTAGAAGTAAAACTTTACGCACGCTTGAATTGGGGAGTAAGATAGTGAATGGTCTAAAGCACATTCGTTCTTTTCATTTCAGAAGTCACCCACACGAAATCGGCTTACGATAAAAAGGAGAAATAAATTCACAAAATTGATGGAAAATTTCAGAATTTACGTACATAATATATATTTAATTCTTAAGATATTTTTAATGATTTGAAATCATTGCATGTGCGACTTATAAAGTTATGTTAGTGTCAATGTTGTATTGCTTAGCTTTCAATATGATTCTACTAGCACATTCAAATTTTATATTTTCTACAAAAACTTCTTAACTAAGTATGTCCATTTCACGAATGAGCGTTGCTTTTATCTGTGGTGTTTGTGTGGGCAGTTATTTGTTAGATTCTAACTTGTTTAGTCGTGGGTCGTAACGTCTTTTGGGCGTAATCGGTTATACCTAGTTTCATAGATATGAGTAACTAGTTTCAAAACCGATTATTTTTGTAACTAGTTACTTCTGATACAGCAGTAGAGTGTTGGTTAGTTTTGCACTGATTATTTTTGTAACTAGTTACTTCTGTATATAGTAGAGTGTTGGTTAGTTTTGCACCGATTATTTTTGTAACTGGTTACTTCTGTATACAGTAAAGTGTTGGTTAGTTTTGCGTTTAATGAACTTAAATTCTTTCCAATTGCAATTATATATTTGCATGGGCATATGAAAATAAAAAAAGACGCAACGATTATTATATTGCCTTCTCTTTTTATATTGCGTGTAAGCCATACCTATCCTTTACTCTCGTTGTCCGAGTCGTCTAACGTTATTTGGTTATAACGTGTAACCATAATCATTCTAATATTATTCTGTTGAACGAAACGCTAACGCGTGTGTGAGTGTGAACTGCGTAAATAAAATAATCGTTACATTTGTGTCTACGAAACTAGTTACACGATTATCAGCCTCGTAACTAGTTACTGAAACCGATTACGTTAAATAACGCTCACCGCTAACTTGTATCAAACTTACATTGAAAACCCACATTGTCACGTGCCGTTTAATATTAAACATCAAGTGACACTCGTGCGTGCAAAGAGTGCGAGTGAAATGGCACTACTTTAGTATTACTTTATGCGGCTTTACACGCTAGTTATATGCGTTCCGTCTATTTTATTCTTTTAGTCTGAGTGCTTGACTTAGGCACCTACCACACGCACAAGCTTCATCACTGTCTTGCCTGCTTGTTTTGTTATCTGAGCCTTGATCCTGCTAAAGCTGAACCATTAGCATACCACGAACACTGAAAAAATATTCCATTGAATTTTGGAATTTAAAGTAATGTTACTAAAGTCTAACAATAAATGGCTTTTTGTTGAGCGAATGAAAAAGTGTTAAGTAACTCTTCATTGAATTTTGACATTTAAGCGTATATCTATAAAGTCTAATATTTGATGCCCTTTTTGACAGTTTGTGTGTTCTGACATTGGTTTTGCTTCAGCAAAATCGAGGACCTGTTCATTACTTGTGCGTGTGGTTGGTAAAACTGTAGACCGCGCAAGCTCCACGGCTATATGTTCTATATGTTCAAGTTTCACCACAGTCTTGCCTACGCATGCACGACTTTGGTGAAACTTGTGCGTGTGGCAGGCATTATTCTAAACAGGAATAACACCAGGTATTGCTCGTTCCATATACCTATTTTGGACTTAAAATATGCTCTATACGCGCAGTACACGTTGCTTGGATGTATTTTGAGGGTACCACGGGGTGCTACGGCGCGGCGATGGACGAGTTCAAATTCACCAAGTATAGATTATTATTCCGAGGAGGGCCAGACCGAGAGGAATGGCCCTGGGTCAGCCGGGGTGCGAGGATATGTCACGAGACAACCTCACCTTCGGCCTAGCACATCGACCCACAGACGGCGTGCGGTTTAGTCGGTTCGAGTCCGACATAACCTCCCCCTTCGGCTCCGAAGGCGGCGGGGGGGGGGGGGGGGTATCCGTGGGGATTTCCCGCACGTAAAAAAAAAGTATAGATTATTATAAAACAATCCGCACGCGCCAGGACCGCCTCGCGATTTAAGTCCATGATATATTGTATGAGCAATATTACGTATGTATAGAATCAATGTTCATTTGCAATTTACTTAACCGTACTTTTGAATAATCTGCATTTTAAAATATCTATATTTTTCTCTTGCAAGTGGAACCAAGTAAATATAATAAATAACAATGCTCTAATAGTTGTTTCGTGATTAAAATTTTATATTTAGTTTCTGTAACTATGTTATGTAAATGTAATCTAGATGGTATGATTTTTATAAACTTAAGTTGTAATAAACAATATTTTACAATATACGCTTTTCATTTATGAGACTACAGTCGCTCTCAAAAGTTTCTGAACACTAAATAAATAAACTATCTGTACATTCAGCATCAGCCCCTTTAGACTAGTGGCTATTCGTTTGCCGGCATTTGATGGAATAGAATGACGAATGAATAGGATTTGACGTAATTGACATGCGTTAACGACTGCCATACGGCCGGCGCCCTGTACTACCGGCACGGCACGGCATGGCATGGCATGCCACGACAAAGCCCAAGTACTCTAGCGTCAGTTTTGCTCTTCGTTCGCAATGCGTTCCTTTTCATATGTTGGTTCATGTAGTTACGAGAGGAATTAGTTTCTCATCATGCATTTTTCCTTATTTTACGTTGGTAGAAATAATATTTCAATATCGCATACGCACGTGCTAACTTTTGCGACGCTCAGTCAGTGTGAGAAAAAGCGCGCGCGCCAGTGCGTCTGCTCCTACCTACTGCCGCTACGACACAGAGGCAGTCGAAACGGAATGTGGCACGTGCGTCATGTCGCGGCATGCCGGGGCGCGTCGCGTCCTGCCGCGGCATCGTGGTGGCGAAATAAAGTAAAATGAATTCTAAAGTCACTGAAATAAGATTCAAAATAACTTGATTGGTAATAAGTAAAATCCTTTGCCATGTCATGCCGTGCCGTGCCGGTAGTGGGCGCTGGTCCTTATACACGTCAAATACCATACATTCGTCATTCTATTCCATTAAACGCCGGACAATGAATTGCCACTTGTCTAGAGGGGCTGATCGATCGTGGTTAACAAAGTGCTCAAAATGATCTTAATACCCTGGTCCCCGCCTCCAACATACACATAACATTGATCTTTGTTTGTTTATAAATTGTACAAGGGAAATTATACGTCACTACGTTTTCATATTATTTTGGCATCATATACTTGTATTATATATATATATATACATATAGGTACTTGTATGTCCTATACTTGTATGCCCAAAAGCAAAGTGGGAGTTACTTACTTTTTTCTTGGAATTATGATTTTAATTGAAATATTATTGATATGTTTTTAATTGAAATATATCAAATCAACAGATGACATAAATTTAATTTTAAATATATTTTACCCAACTACCAAAAAGGGTTACGTTTTTCGTGCGTATCTTGAATGTATGTTTGTAATACTCTTTATTACCTCATATCTCCAGAATTACCGTACGGATTTCAATGATTCATGTCTCAAATGAAAGGTATTCATTGCCCGAGTGTTCTTGGGTACACAAAATATGAACAAAAGCTATATGTTGGGCGCCAAAATCGATGTGGTAAAAATGAAATTGAAAAGTGGGGTATCAAAATGAAGGAAATTAGAAGACGATTACAAAACATACATATATATATATGTCATAGTCATAACAATTTTTTTTTATTGAAATAAAAAACCCCGACTGATTCTCAAAAGATCGAAACAAGTTTTAATAGCAGGTGGTTACCCATTTGCAAATCTCAAACCAGATGAAAATTAATTCACATGTAAAAAAAGGTTATAATAAGTATAACAAAGTTTGGGGAACGATATACTGGAGAAGGTATAATAAAACAACCGTATACGTGGAAGGCAAACGATCAACCTTTATTACATAATAATAATTTAATTGAATTATATTACACAGTCAACATTAAAATACTGTTATGTTCAACGCGTTCATCGCTTATGTTTAAAACATTTATGAATACTGAATCACAGTACCTAATCGGTAACGGGCGTGTCCCAGCGCCAGACACAAATAAATACTAATAATTATTAATACTTGTCCTTGTATTTACATCCTAACTGATATGTTTCACCACTCAAAACTGTTGTAATAATACCTAACTATGTCGCGAACACTAATTGCACTACCTAGGAATAAATTAACACTCAGCATCTTAATCTAGGGCTTCCTGTCCTGTCTTTGGCAAGAAGAAGCACAGAATCGCAGCAACTGTGGAATAAAAACGGGTATTAAATATTTTAATTTAGGTCTTCGGTAGGTTAGAGTTGGCCTTACGATCGTGAGACCCTAGTTCGGGCCTAGAGTTGGTACAACTAAAGTTAATGTTTTATAAACAAAACGGTTTTAACTACTCTATAAATGTTTCAAATTATCAGTGTTTTACAAACTGATCTTAGCCAATCTCTTGTCCTGTTGTTCTGTATCAAGAGCTGGGTCCTGTACGTAGAATGCTCTTTTATTTAATAACAAGCCATTGTCACTCTAAAAATGCCATTTAACTTTAGACTTTACCAGTATACAATAGAGTCTAAAACTTAACGAAAAGAGTTCATTAGAAATTTTCATTCATTCATTTATTTTAGGAATTTACCATCATGACAACAAAGTCAAAAATTAAGTGGCAGAAGCAATGCCCTGGCTTTTTTAAATTTTCCTCTATCCTAAAGGAACGTTCGCCATTAATCAATCAATCAATTAGCCCCTGCAGTCTACTGCTGGACATAGGCCTCTCCCAAAGTTGAGAGGCTTTGCCCTACTGTATCCACGCTGGCCAGACAGGTTGGTACAGGGATTTATATCGAGTTGTCTTTCTCTTGCAGTGATTATCGTCTGCGTTCTGTCCGCTATTTGTCTCTTCGGACACCCTTGGGATGAGATAGGGTGATGAAACTTGTATTCTTTCTGGGAAATCGTTAGCGATACTTACAGAAAATTAATGCAGCGAACACAACGATGGGGATGACGCAGTTGATGTCGATGAGGTAGCCGAAGGACAGGTTGCCGATGAGACCGCCGCCTCGACCCGCCGTGAGAGATAGAGCCGCGGCCATTACCCTGAGAGAACAATCACATTTATAAGTGGTTAAGCTGGAGGACTTGCGATTGAGAGGACCCAGCTTCGAACCCTGATACTACTATTAGGGTCGGCAGCGCGAGTGTGACGCTCCTGGTGTAGCATACGTCCATAGGCCACGTTAATCACCTTTCATCTGGTGGGCCGTGTGATTGTCTGCCACCTAAGTCGTATAAAAAACTCTGGCACTTTTTCCTTATCCTTCCGGGGTTCGGAGGTCAAATAGCAGTCATTCTAATAAAAACCAAAAGTGAAAAAGATTTAAAGCGGAGGTCTTAGTAGGCTATAGAACCCTACTAAGACCTCCGCTTTGGATCTCCACTGAATTTTATGTAAAACCTAGTTATATTTAAATGTAGGTAGTCATAAAAATAAATGAAACATACCTAAGATTAGTCGGGAACAAGTCAACCAGCACGCAGAACACGAGACTGATGGCAAGCGACGTGAGGGCCTCAAAGATGCACGAGAGCACCAGGTTCTGTATGGAGTTTTGTACGTAGTACAAGCCGATCGTGACGGCGCCGGCGATCGTTAAACTGAAGACTGAAAGGGAAATACACACATGGATTACATTTTGAAGTAGTTATCAGATCATCCAGGACGAAATTTTTGAATTAAATTTTTAATTTTTTGAATTAAATTTAAATAGAAAAAAATTAATCGACCCAGGCGGGGTTTGAACCCGCGATTTTTACCTTACGGTTCGTTACTTCGTATTCCGTTCCGATAGTTCGTAAGAATATCGGTAGACACACTCTAGACACACTGAAGCGAATTTAATTCCAGTTACTAGTTAGTTTAATTACAGTTTTCAAAGACAGATATAGAACGAGAAGGTTTGGTTAGGGCGAGGTCTGGTAGTTTAGTTGTCAAAGCATTGCTCCTGTAAGGCAAAGATCGTGGGTTCAAACCCCGCCTAGACAGATTAATTTTTTTCTATTTAACTCTAAGACGGATCAGTCCATGTCTAGGTCATGCGAATACGCTGACTAACACTCAGCTACTTGAACAAGTCCTAGATATTCGAAAGTCTCCTGTACGTACGTTATAAGGCGATGCTGGAGCTATAGAAATATAAATATTGAAATTTGTACGTTTGGCTGTGCCCTGCGGCTTCATCCAATCGCCGCGCCATACTCATCTTTACTTAGTTCTATTCGGGCTACAACGTACATTTTTCTTTTCTTTTTGCATGGCTCCAAATAGTCATAGCATGATGTTAAATAGCCTATAATCTCCCCAAATGTATGAAGTATTTTAATAGTTCCAGAGATTTTCAAACAACTCTAGTATACGGTACCTGAATCCATGTCTAACATAAGCAATTACAGCTAAGCTGGAGAGGTCACCAGAGAAAACTATGTGGCTAGTTACATTTTGAAATAAAATAAAAGCTATATAAACTGAATATTCAGTCATCTAAAGAAGAATTCAAATACTTACTCAAGAAGAATTTCGCTCCAAGCTTATGCACACACAACGGCAGCCACAGAGAAGTTGGAATACAAGCTAAACCGACGATCAAAGTGTGCAGATAGACGCTGTGGTCGATAGTCTTCTCGCAGTCGAAGGGATCTCCGCTGGCCTCGTCAACGACCACGATACTAGACACGTCGCACACGGAGGCGGATGTGTTGGGGAAACGGGTCTCGAACTCCTCGTAACGGTTGAAAAGCTCGGGGAACCAGATCATTAGGGTGTAGTAACTGAAATTAATTTATATTACTGTAGGAGTCAAGTATAAACAAGAAAGAAAGAAAGGTCGGTGGTATAGTCAAAAATCAATGTTTATGAATGATTGAAAAATCATTCATTGGTTTCGATAGTCGGTAAGTATATCGGCAAATGGCTCCACTGTCGCTTCACAGACAGATATAGAAGGAGAAATTTGAATTGGTTAGGGCGAGGTCTGGTTGCTTAGTGGTCAAAGCATTGCCCTTGTAAGGCAAAGATTGCGGGTTCAAACCCCGCCTAGACCGATTCATTATTTTCTATTTTAAATCGATTTGAATATTTAACATGAAAAATGCTTAAAAAAATATTCAAAAAGGTTTTTAATTGTGTTGGCATCCGAATTAAAAGTGTGTACCGAATACGAGATCAATAAGTCAAAAGGATGAGGTATAATATCAATTAATAAATTTGATCCACTAACAGGCCGGTTGAATTAAATATTATCATTTAAAAAGCATTTGAAGGGCAAGAGCAAACACAGAGAAGGGGTCTGTGTTCCCTATGAATGAACGCGTCACGCTTTGTGGTGTAAGACACTAAATTACTTAAAGTGACAATAAAGTAATCAGATACAAAGAGTCGCTTTCTAACATTAAGTAGAATTATATTTGGTTGGATACACTGAGGCTTAGAAGGCTGTCTAACGGTACACCTACTATATTGACATAGGACCTAGATGAGAATCAAAATGCACAGATACTTAGATTGCCCCTCTCTGTATTTGCTTTGTGATTTGGTATATCAATTTAATGTGTTTTATGATACGTTTCAGGGTCAATCTCATGAGTACTTCGTAGCTGAAACTCCAGAGATATAATTCCCGAATATCTTTCACTCACTCCATACTGCTACTTAAGGTCCATATGAAGTGGGAAGGGAAAGGAAAGGGAATTTAAAGCAAAAGGATATAAATTCAGATAACATACCTGGTAGTTAAACCGAATTGGATGAGGCAGGTCAAGATTGTGTATTTGAGGTAGGGCGGTCTGCAGAGGGCTTTGGTCTGGACCCAGATTTCACTGAACAAGCGTTTCAGGTCCTTGGGTTTGCGCATGCTGAGGCTTCGGACAGATTTCACGGAGCTCTGGGACGCCACCGATACGGTACGCACTTTCTCCTTGAGACTCTTGATCTGTGGAGTAATATTTACTGACTATTATATGTGCGCTTCTTTAAATGCTACATCCTCATGTAGTTTGTTTAACAAAAGTGCATAGACATTTTTTTAAAGACGAAACTTTTTTTGTAAACGAAATTATCACTTCCATATTGAATAAACATTTGTAATTTCCACAATATTGTATTACTGAACCTGAATTCTCCAATCAACAGTGTAAACAGTAAAAGCGTATATACGGTTCTGCCTTTATCGACATTCTTAATCTAAGGTCTGAATAATATCTAATCTGATTTAGTCATTGTTTATTATTTTTTAAGAGTAACTGTAACTAAAGAATGAGATACTATGTCAAGCATAGCGGACAGCGCTGCCCGCGTTCGTAGGCAGCTCGTGCGTCGGAAGGCGTAGACCGACCTCCGCCCCCCATGAGCGCGAGCCTGCGGGTGACGGGTGGAGCCGCCCGTCACCCTAGCAGAAGCAGGCGACAGCGTCGGCGCGCCACCCATACCGGGTGCGAGTCGCGTGGTCCCCTCTCCCGAGAGGAATGGCCGAGTCGGGGTGCGAGGGATATGTCGCGAGACAACCACACCATCGGCCTAGCACATCGACCCATAGACGGCGTGCGGTTTAGTCGGTTCGAGTCCGACATAACCTCCCCCTCCGGAGGGTATACACATGGTCGTAAACACTAATAGTCGACAATCACTTAAAACTGATAGAAAATCTAGCCATAAAAATACGGCAATGGTCTACGTAGGCCAACAATTTACATATTTATAACATCCATACTAAAAACAGGGATAATCACTTTTAATGAATAAAAAATCACAACTATTAAAAATCAATACCCTTAACAAAAATTTTAAGAAACAAATGGCGCCAATTAAATATTTACTCACGACAGTGTTGCGAATTTTTAAACATGTATTATATTATATAACTTTTAAGTAAATAGTCAAGTAAACAAAATAGTTACTTTTCTTCCAATAAAGCTTTTTTTTCGAAAGTGTCGACTATTGGATTAGTGTCGACCATTGGGTCTATTAGCTTACTTGAATTAGCCACTGAACATATCTAAAGCAATATAGTGCGCACATTTTTAAGTTCACGATGCAATACTGCAATGGATAAAACAATAGCTTAAGAGCAAACAAAAATGGTTTTAAGAACGCCTCGTTTTAAAGGAACAAAATCGTAGATACTAGATATCTTATAACTAATAAGAAACAAAACATAGCAGATTGTCTTACCGGGTAATTATCGGGATCATCGCCAGTGTTTTGTCTGTAGATATCTTTTAGCACGTGGAGCGCGTCATCATAATCACCGCACTCCATCATGAACTTGGGGCTTTCGGGGAACGTCAGCAGCCAGAATCCAAGGAGGAGAGAAGGCAATCCGCACGCAGAGACGAACCAATTCCAAGAATCATATGAGAATGCCCCGCTCTCGATACGAATGCCGGTGATAGGAATGATACCCCAAGCGATCACTGTGGAAAACACGTGTAATTTTTAAAAGCGCTAGGTGGATTATTGAAATTTTTGCTGCCCACTTTGTCAAACCCGCTAAGATCATTGGAGCAAATTCATCCACTGACGGACAGCGGGCAGTAGCTCTCATAATGTTTTATGAATCCTTCTAAATATTATAAACGCGAAAGTTTGTAAGTATGGAGGGATGGATCGATGTTTGTTACTCTTTCACGTAAAAACTACTGAATGGATTTTAATGAAACCTTACAATAATAGCTTATATATCAGAATAACACAAGGCTACGATTAAAGATAACCGACTCCACCCGGGCGAGGCTGCGGACAAAAGCTAGTTATAAGTATATATAATTGATTAAATTTTAACCCTCGAAAATGCGAGTCCCGGGCTCCGATGTGAAAACCTTATGCAAATTCGATTATAACAGGGATGATGATGGAGATTATTATTATACGAGTATGAGTGAAATTTTGTAGATTTTCAGAAATTTTATGACTGATCATAAATTCAGGGTAAATAGTAGTTGCATCTTGGTCTCAGAATTTGTGTTCAATCCTGGTTCCCAGATGCAATTAGTGTTTGCACTAGATTTACTAGACTATGGAATTATTATAATGGCTTGCTTACGTGGTAGTACAATGACTCCTAGTGTCCAAAACATTTCCATCCAACACAGGATCTTCTCTCTGTATTTGGTTGCCTGGAATTCACCCAAGTAGGGAAAACAGATTCCCATGGCTCCGGCAATTCTGTAAATAAATTATGTTTATTTTAGACACAGTAGAATCTAGAATTTGTTGGACGTATCACGTTTAAGTCTGCGGGTATTTCATCAGATGTTAGAAGTGAGAAAACTACACAAATCATAATTATATCGTTGTGAAGATGAAGCTTTCACTATTTCGATCTTCTAAGTATGACATTACAAAGTTTAAGAGGATAGACCAATCATTAATGGAAATGTGTTTGCCTATACTACTAACTACGATAGTGTATCTAAAGGGAACGAAAGCGGGTATTTCCAAAAAGTGTATCTTCCAAGAAAGTGTATCTACAGAACAAACCATTATTTTCTGTTGTTACACAAAGCTCGATATGCCTATTTATTCCAATTTTAAATTTTCTCTCTATCCAAGACAAAAAAGGGTTTAAAAAAGTTTTCTACATACATTTTCTGATAACATAATTTCGCTTGCTGTTAGAATAATTGGTAAATGTGGGAAACGTTTGGCATTGAATAATTGATACTAGCGTGACTTGCGTAGCGTTATTTGTTGCCTTCATTGTTTCAACGAAGTAGGAAAAACATCTTCAATAAGGGCTATGAAATAAGCGTCTCTTATGAGCGCAACCGCAACACCTTTATTATTATAGAGAGTAAAGGATATGGAGGACATAGACGCAAAGTGACCAATAAATGGATAAAAATAAACGTGGGAGATACTTTATTATATTAGAAAGCATATCTTGAGTGCAATTTTATTAGGAGCCGCTATTGATTCTTAAGCATAATCTGGATCGCAATACCTATTGCATTGCTGAGTATTGCATTGTAGACCTCTAAAAAACTCACGGCCCTTTTTTCCAGACTATTTATACTGGTGATTGATGGTACTTGGTTGAACTTGCTATTACAAATACTGATAATGTACTTGTACTTTTCCACGATATTTATTTAGATCTGACTGGTTTCGTCTAATGGCAATCTCAAAGGTTTCCCTCGATGGTGAGAATGTTCATTCAAATTACTTAAACGCTTTTTTCCTATACATAGTGGATATATAGAGCGATTTATAATTTAATTGATAAACGAATATAAATTGGATTACGCTCATGATTACCTACCTAACCAATGGCTCATGTAGTCTGGATCTAAACCCCTAGTATTTTAAGTACCAATACTTATTATGAGCTTGTTTTTAATATCAATCATTTAGATTAATCAGAGGAAACATTATTAAGTATAAAATAAGAGAGAACAATGAATAAATAACTAATACGTAGATCTCAGGGCTTCTTTGTTCGTAGAATCGTTTATAATACCAAGTCACGTGTTTATCCGCATGGGTATAGTGCAAATAACGAGGCCACCTGGTCTTTGATAGGTCGGTCAAGCTTGCTAGGGTTTCTAAGGTCAAACTCGTGTCCTAGGTATGGCAAGTTCCCGTCATGATATCGAAATTTTATACGGTTCGCTTTCATTATCCGCTCCACATTTTCACTAAATATGCGGGTCGTAATAAAACTAAATTAGTCCCAATTTCCCTGAAATATAGACCAGCAACCAACATGACAATTTTCTTACTCTAGCTGTGCAGAAAGACTCCAATTGAGTTGGAAAAGGCTCATAGATATAGAATGATGAGATTATATTAAACCAATCATGGACTCAGAGACTTCACGTCATTGGTTGCGTAGTCCTTTTATTGTTTTTTTTTGTTTAACAGTGTACTTGCGTGAACATTCCGACGTTTCGTCAAGATGTTAAAAAAAAAGCTTATAATAATAAGTACAAAAAAAAAATACTTACGAGAAACCGTTGATAAACCGACATGCCATGAATATCGGTAAGATCTGGACGAATGACGAGATGATGCCAATCACACCGTCGATCAGGAGGGTTGACACCAATACGATCTTGCGGCCCTTGGTGTCCGCCAAGCAGCCCCAGAAGTATGAACCGAGCACCATACCTGGAGAAAAGAGACAATATGATTACAAATTGACGGTTAGTTTCAGTTTTAATGCTAGGAGTTCATGTCTCTTTTCAAGATTTAGTTTATTTTTGTTCCAAATTTCATCAAACTTGGTTTCGAAGAGCGTGAGAGAGGGACTGTGGACATTCACAGGAACTATCATCCCCTATTTCATACCCATACAGGTAATTTCAAAAACTTTCCCATGGCATAGTAATTTTTGTAATTACGAATTTTTCCACACCTACTATAGTTAGGGAATGGCCATATGCTTCATTTGCATTGAATTCCATCAAAATCGGTTCAGTGGTTTGGTCTTGAAAATGTATAAGATATACAGAAAGCGTAACAACGTGAAAGTAATTCGCATTTATAATATTAAGTACGACTAATACCTGTCAGCCCCTCAACGCGTGAACAGCAAAAATAACTAAAATTAAAATTCCAGAGGCGTTTAATAGTACAGTTATTACCACTGCAAGAGTGCAGTGTATTCTTTAATAGGCGCCATTGTCTGCATTGTTCCTTGTACTTCTACATACTCTGTAAGCCTTAAAGAGGCAGACAGGGGTATTTTAGAAAACATAAACAAATTGCCACCCAACAAGTTGTATGGAATAGGGCTACGCTACGAATGTCCTTACATAATCACTTTGAAGTTTGAACGTGATCCAGAAATCGAAGTGTTTGTTAGGATAAGATATACCTATTGAGCTTATACCTAAGCATCATCATTAAGTATATATTGTAATCAAAAGCAACGTAACACTGTTAACTGGATAACTTTAGAACAGCTTAAAATTTGACAGACAATAAACAATAATTTAAATCGTGAATACTCATATATCGTTACTTTCTACAGTAGTGAAAATACTATACCTACTTGTCGTTGCATTTGCCAGCTACTTTTGAAAAAAAAAAAAGTTAAATTGTTCCAAAGTCTCAACCAGTTGTCACAAAGTAACCCCAGCTCGGTGTCCCTATGAATTTAACTAGATTGGCTGTACGGAATAAAAAATAAATGGAATCGTGAAAGACCACTGAGTACTGACAATGGGTCACTTTTTGTAGTTGTCTGTAAATGAAAAAACGTGCACTATTCTTATTTAGATAACTGTCGAAATTCAAAAAACCCATTTAGTTTCTGAAACTGGTTCCAAATTTCCATCTCCTTCTTACTTAAGGCACTAGTAAGAAACTGGAATTTTGTCAACTTCTCTTTTCGTCTTCGTTTTTCTGATTGAAAGTCTAGTTGCAAATCGCGACAACGCTAGTTGATGACTTGAGTTACTTAGTTGTCTAATGTAAGAAGAGGTTTACACAATTTTTTTTCTGCACAGCTTGTCTAGTACTTAAGAAGTCATCGTGTAACATACATTGATACATTTTCGACAAATAACTCAGTATTCAAGGTATTCTTACCTAACATGGGCGCTGCAGTTAGCCACCCTTTGTCTGCTGATGTCATTCTGAAGTCACATGTCGCTGACGGTAATACGAACGAGACTATCGTGATGCCGATGGCTGTGTTCGCGTAGATCAGCCCGGTGATGGCCAGCAGGCAGAAATGGAAACGGCCGAAACCTTGAAAACAAAAATAAAAATATAATAAAGGTAATATTAGGCGTAAATTTCATTATATTCCAGGACAAGGAAGTTTGCTGTCACGTTATTTATGAAAGGATATTTTTGATTTTTGTCTGAAATATCAAGGACATGATTGCTCACAGGTTGTTGTGAAAAATAATTATGCCCCATAGGTGGATTGCGTAATAAAAAAACAGAGGTGGAAAAAGAGGACCCGCTCGCAAGGCCTACGCTGTTCAGTACTAAGTAGTATATAAAACACCCATATCATCTTCCTCTGAGTCTTTTCCAAACTATGTAAGTCGGCGCCGGTTCTCGGTTTGATTACAAAGTGAAGAATGAATAACGAATGTATTTCGATGTTTTCCGCGAAGTGATTGCCATCAGGCCTCCACAACCTAAGTACTTGGTTATATCGAAGGTCTCTAGTTGACTAGTCTGCCGGATTTTTTAGAACTCCAACTTCCCGTAACGAATGCCACAGATATTCAGAGATTAAATATAACATTAATTTACATTATAATATTTATAATTATACTGCAACATATAAAGCATTTTTATACGCTATTGTTACTATACATTTCCTTTTAATTAACTATATGATGTCTATGTTATGGACCAAGTGATTAATACCCGGGCATTATGCTCTTTTGGGCCAAGTGATTAATTACTATCTTAAATTTATTATTTATCACAATGCCCGGTCATTATTATTAGGCTACTTGACAATTAGGCATTTTAATAATAAAGCTAAATTTGACGCGGTGCGCGAGAGAAGCGTTACGAATCTGTTCCGCTACGATCATTTCAATTACGGTTGGATATAGGTCGACTCGACTACTGGTTCATCCACCAACGTTTAGTTGAACTATGTTTGACTGCACTTTTGAACGATTCATGTAATAGTTGTAGGTCAATAGTCAATGATGTTATTATCAAATTGCCCTCTCATATTGGGTGTTATTCATAATGACTGGGCATTATATATAATGCTCAATTTATCACTTGATCATTTAATGAAAGAATAAAATAATGACGTTCTAGCTTGATTTATAGAACTTGTTGTTTAGAATTTAAATGAGCTTGCTAGGGCACGTGAGTGGCTGTCAAAACTACTGCAGTGTAATCCAATAACTAATAAACCATTGACGGCGGTGATGGACCATTGTTTCATAGCGATTGTCTGTCAAATAGAAACCTAGTGCAAACACACTATATGCTGATAAGCGAATGAATTTCCTAACCGATTTAAAAAGGAAGATTACATGAATAAAATATATTTTTAACGGATTCTATGGCGATTTATCTGATACGATTGCGTTTTGGTTGTTTTTCAGCAGCCATGGTAATGGAGAAATAAAATAAAACTTATTAAATTGGGATAGCTCCCATCACATAAAATTTTCTTTTTATGTGTAACTTAGTAACTTAGAAACTATATGACCGACTTTTATATATTTTTTTTACTGGAATATAACCAGGTATTAAGTCATTTCATGTCTGCGATATACTGTGATGACGGCTAAGTCTTGTTTATAAATATGGGACCCTTTCGAAATTTTAGATCACAGCCGACATGTTAAGTCCTATTCTATTGGGTTACATCATTTATATGAGAGCATGATAACATTTTCATAGAAAAAATACAATTAAGACTCGTTTTGATAGCCTTATTAAGTTAAAAGGATGAGGGCCTTATAATTTTATCTCGCCACGAGGAGAAAAGTGGAAATATATCAAATAAACGTAGAATAAGTTAAAAAGGTATTTTGCACTTGATTTAATCGCTTATATTATTTGTTACTTACCGAAAACTAAAAAGCTGCGTGGAAAAAGAGAAATTTCTTAAGTAGATTATTTTAGCCTAAATTAGTAGATTATTAAGTAGATTATTTTAGCCTATATTTTAGCTGATCGAATTTATTAAGCCTCGAAATATTTAATAAAAATAGTTCTACTTGACAAGTTTGGAATTTTAATTCTTAAAATTTGTTAAACGTTGTCAATTTATCTTTATACTCACTCATTTGTGACAAACATAGACAATTATTGATAGTTATTGGAATACATTTTACAAGATCTACGATAAATTGTATTCTTAACAATAAAAACAATTTAAAACAATAAGTATATTTCAATTAAGAATATTGGCTAATCCTTACAGATTAAATTTGAGGCTACAGTAGTCTTGTGCACTAATAAACTATTTTGCACTAATACTAGGTATTATTAAAAAGCATCAAGCTCACCTGTTGCCGAGATCGCTGCTTCAAAATCAGCTCCATGCTCCAAAAAGTCTAAACCTGTAATAGAAACAAAATAATTAATTCCAAGAGTTCCTAAATTGGTCACAAAAACAAGAAGATAATGTTGTGAAAGATATGAACTTAACTGATAAAGCACGCTTAAGTTCCACTGTTGTTATTGTAATATGTATCTCTTTCCTATTCATGATTTAGGTACAGAATTTACAGTATTCATTAAGACATTTTAAACTTTGAAGAAATATAAACAAATTCAGCGCAATGTTATTGTTCAATCTATATCACGAACGCCCATTTATAACTAAGATTGAGACCAAACTGAGTGGCATTTAGCTATGTGCGTTCTCACGAAATAATTAATCCAACAATCGAGTGACATGCAACTGTCGGCTAAGTAATTGTGGAAATAAAGACGACAGTAGAATAGTTGATTTAAAAATCCTTTGACGGCAATAAATAAAAAAGAGGGTATTTGGACTTTTAAAAGACAGCGTACCCACTGTGAAACTGATGTCAATGTGATACGTCATATAATACCTATGAACTTTACTACTTAATTTATTAAGGACACATTAATTCCGCTTCACCCCGCCTGATGGGAAGCTGAAGGTAAAGTCTCAGGCTGCTTAGGACAAATTGTGTAACGGTTCTGAGTGAGTCTGAATTGAATAATGACGCAGAAACTAGATATAGTCAATTAAAATCTTATTTTTTTGGGATTAGTGTCATTCGTTAGAGGATGCAATTTTCTGTTTTCGATAAATAGAGGAGGTTATTTTAAAATTAAATCTAAGTTTGTGGGGTTGCATCGCAACCGTTGTCCACGGTCCATCGAAAGAACGGTTCAACTGGGTTTTATGGTTTATCTGACGATGTTTTTGTGAGACCTATGCTCACAAACAAAATTGAAAACTTTTTTGTTGCAGATAAGATTATCTACAAATTTTTAAGATTTCTGGTCTTTCACGTACATAAACGTCCTTAATTTTGACGTGACAACGTCTTATAAATTGGTTTGCCGGGCGACACTTCAAGAAACTGCGTTACGCTCTGCGTTACGCTCCGCGTTATGCGCTTACAATGAGAGCGAGTGAGAGGCACGCGTCCCGCCTAAGAGCGAGAGAGACAGACATAAAAAGTGAAAGGCACGCGTCCCTTCCACTCGAGCACATTAATGTTTTAAATATAATTCTTTGTATAAATAAATGTTTTAAATTGTTACTATTATTTCATCCTTCTTCCTACTATACGAATGAATATTCACATTAAAATTATTTTACCACTCAAAGTCGTTGTCACGTAAAACTTTCGCCTGTATACCGACTTTACAGGCAACCAAATTTTTTAATCATTTCAAAGACTGCGCACTGATGCCACTGAGATACGCCATATGCATAAGTCTGTGGATTTACAATGGACATAATGAATTGGGTATCATGGACAGTTATTGCTTTGCGTAAATACTGAAGATGAAGATGGCGTTCACGATAATAAAAAACAATGAATGAAAAAATAACACTAATCATTTGCTTTTCAACATTAAACTCTATACCTGAAAGGTTAAGTCTAATTTTGAAAGGTTAGGTACAGTGTTTTTCTGTAATAAATTTACAGTTGTTTATTGTTTATGTTGTATTACTTGTATTTATAGTTATTGTAATAAAAGCTATGATATAAGATTAAAGATATTTGGCGACATGGTCTAGGTTTTGTTTGACAAAACACTCATAGGTTTAAATGAGAATTTGTATAGAAATACTGCTTCTCTTCATCCAGGTGCACATCCCAGTTGCGTCACAAACTCACGCTTTGGAGTCCAGGGGTCAGTTTCAGTTCCTCCTGCTATTGATTTATTTAGATTGTATGATCTCCCAACCCCGAAAGGAAAGCTCAAAGAATCTTCAGGATTCACGAGATGGTTTAAAAAACAGAAGATAAAGAGAAGGTTGTTCTAGGTTATTTTAGCGCTTCAGTTGAAATTTTGTGAGGGGTGATTATCATTTTGTTGTTATAGCTCCTGTTAACGTCGCAAATAACCCCTTATAATAAGTCTCGATTATCCGACAAAAATTTATACCTTTGAAAATAATCCCTAGGTTGACACGACCTTTAGAAGTGGATCATAAACATAATGGCACAGCGAAGAACAGCTATTGTTATAAAAAGGGTAGAAAAAAAAGTAGAAACTACTGTCTGCGTTGTAAATATTTGAGTTAAGACAAAAGCGTTCTGACTCGCATATAATATACGTATTTTCCGTCCCTGATGATTTTCAGCAATAAGTATGGAAATAGCTTGGCCATGATTATGCGTGACTTCAACAATACATGACGATATTATAACGACTGTTTCTAAAAAGGTGTTTGCAAATAAGGTGTATCTAATCTCTAGACTAATATCAATGGCAGTGAATATTTTGGTCTTGTCGCTCGCTGTCCCTCGTCAGGGATTATAGGTGTGAAATATTCATAGATTTAGTACTAAGTAGATTGAACTACAACTAATAGACTTGTCAACAAAGTTAGATAATACATTTATTGTTACAATAAACCGGCGAAATGTGGGTGCTAGCACCTCTGCCTACCCCTTCGGGGATAAAAGGCGTGAGTTTATGTTATGTTAATAACACAATGCTCGTTATTTGCCGAAATACACAGAAATAACTTTCTATGGGGGTCAAATTAGTAGATATATGTACTCGTTAGTTTTTAGGTATTAGGTTAGGTAGGAAAAAACGGCAGGTCAGAAGTATTTGAAACCGACGATCTTTTTTATACCACTGATGAGGCAGACAAGCACACGGTCCACGTAATGGAACGTGGTTACCGGGGCGTATGGACGTGTGCAACACCAGGGGAGTCACACTCGTGCTGCCGACCCTGTAACCACGGAGAGTTTCTGTGCCTACAGTGTTGAGGACAAAGCAGAAATAGCCTTTAGCCTCCCCACTGACAGCACAAAAACTCTCCAGTGGGGTCTGGCTACCCTACTCGCCGTTGGAAACACAACACGAACACGAAGGTCATGAACTATGCATGGCTAGAAGCACGTTTCAGAGTGATGTCTCTGCCTACCCCGGAGGGTAATAGCGTATGTATGTATCTTCTTTTTCTTCAAAAGCTTTCAACTTGGATTCTGGGGTCCGCTTACTGCAGATTTGGCTAAACTTAGATATATACTGTGAAGCGACCATCTGACCACCACAACCCAAAGGCGATATCGAAGCAGTGCAGTTAGACTAGTTGTTGGATTTTTGAGGAATCCAACTACATACCTGTAGCGACTGCCATAGAGAACCGGAACCGACGGCTTAACGTGCTTTCCAAGGCACGACCAGACCAATGCAAATATCCATATTTATGCATACAAATATTTGCATTGAGCGGGGATCGAACCCCCGTCTCCTGCATAGCGGCCGCGTTCACTACCGGTACGCCACGTACATAAGCAACAAGCTTATTATTAGGCTTGATTTGATGTCTGACTCGCCACAAAAAACTAGATGTTTCAAATCCCCAATTACTGTGCATCCCAAGGTTGCCTGGAAGAAATCGCTTCAAGCGATAAGGCCGCCCATTGTACATTCAATGTATACATGCTACCTACTTGTCTCTACTGTAAATTTTATGGTGTACAATAAAGTATTATCTATCTATCTATCTATCTATCAAATCCCTCTAGATTTGAAACATTTAGTATTTCGTGGCAAATCAAGTAACCGCTAAATATTGATAGCTTTTATGTGTATGTGAACTATGAGACTGGTTGTAGAATGAAGAGGGAGCTAATACTGGATGTCTATGCTTGCCGTGTTGGTTCTCTGTGGTGTGAAGTAAAATAGAGCTACCCACGGAGGACAGAATATGATTAAGTTACTACCCTACCACATCCTTCCCTTTCCCATAGGTGTTGTAGAAGCCGACTAAAGTTAACTATTTGAACAACTTCTGGCTTCTGAATATAGTTTTTTTTTGTTTTTTTCTTTTGTATTATGACAAAGTGCTCGCTTGTAGGCAAAAAGTTCGCACTCATGTTTTTTAGTTTTAAAAACAGCTTTAGTCGAGAGGTTTTTTGATAGGAGGAAAGGGAGAAAGTGTGCTGTCTCGTTTTTTATGAATGGATCTTAAAGATTTTTAGCTGAACGTCTAGGACAGGATTTCTCACAGGCTGCTGTGATAAAAAATCGGGTGTTTGGGAGGTCTACTGTTCACGGGACTACCAATCATAAGATTTGAATGTTATGATCATGATTAAACATCTCATTTATTTATGCAATTTTTTTTTCATTCAAGGATTATTTTTCTTAGTTATTACATAATAATATTTTTATGACAAATGCGGATATCACGTTTGAGATAAAAATCTTGTATTAATACACAGTGAAGCCGACAAAGTGTCCAGAATATGGATAAATAGTGTTTTTGTAGGTTTTGTTTTGTTACTGATAGTGTCAACTTCAAGTGTCTGAGCTAATACGGAAACCATTCTGAAATTGGTATCTGTAATTTAAATATTTGGAATAGGTGATAAGAGTAATTTTGTTATTAAACGGTGAAGAAATGTAAGCCAATACAGTTAAATTAAAAAATATCGTAGGCCATGTAACCTAGCCTGTAATATACCTACTTAGCTAGGTTCTAATATTTTAATATACTTAAGGTTTTCTTATTGTATACATACATATTTTACAAATACATACACCTAGACTAGCCATATTCATACTCATAAATATTTTCACTCGGGCATCGAACCCAAAACCTTCATTTTTTTAGGTGATTTATTTAAGAAGCGTCGGTAGATTAGTGGTAGAGGAGTCGGCCTTACGATCGAGAGGTCCCGGGTTCGAATCTTGGCCATTACACTACCAACGTGAATCCACTTCTATCACAAGCAATTTAGCTTAGTTGGAGGGGTTAGAGGGAATGTTAGTAATATCAATAATTTCTATAACTAATAACTATGGCAGGGAACTTTAAAAAACACATTACATTCATAATATTTTCTAAATTTAGGTACGCGAATATCACTCATTAAAATGAAACCTTAGTCCTAACAACCCACGACTATGGATACTGAAAAGTAGCCGAAACATCAGGCTGAAAGTAAATAATAACGAATAACTCGCAATAATATCCGTCAAAAAGTGTTTTTTTGGAATAAACATTACCGATACTTTAAGCAAAGTGAGTATAGAATGTCAACTTGTATACCTACTGTAGAACTTTCATACTTATACTTAAATACATTATTTTTTAATATAAAAATTTAAAAATCCGTATAGTATCTGTCAGGTTCGTCCTACGATACGCTTAGGCCAGTACCCTGTATTAAGGTGCCCATGACGCTGGCCGCATCGGCTCTTTGGATGGCTATAGTCAGCCTTTGCACCAGGTAGGACCCGGCGCGGAAATCTCCCGATTTCTAGAAACTTCAATCTATAACTCCTTAAAACATGATCACTAGAATACCTACTCTAGATGACCCCTTTGAACTTCATCACTAGATCCCTGTGGGGTTTCCGTAAAAGGTGAAAAATGAAACAAAACAAACGCCGAATATAGTACCTACTTATGTGCTAAGATATATTTATGTGTATCATATATACCTATCAGTTAGTTTACGTAAATATCGGTACTTCACAAGATATTTTTGTTAAGTGTCTGTCAGCTAGATAACTGAAAACATTAAGTAACCTTTCCCAACAAAGTAGAATTGTTATTTTTTTGATATATTAGAATGGTATTGTGAAAACTACTAGTCACTTATCTATACAGTTACAATAGAAAATGGCGTAAAATGTTTCGCCAAAAATTAATATAACATCTACAGATTTTCGAGACATATTATTTGTCAGCAATCGAACCACACATCATCGAAACCTACGATAAGTTATTAAAAAAGATAAATATTAAAATATAACGAAACAGAAATCTAAGAAAAAACAATTTGAAAAAATACAAAAACAATTACCTTATTCTGTATTGTTTTTAATATACCAATGAGGTTAGACAAACACAACTTATTATTTTAATTCAACTGTTGATAATTGTCGCTGTTATCTTATCTACAATGAAAATACAGGTAGCTGTTGACTACAACTGACATTATGATTAATCAATTTTATAATGAACGTGAGACGGAGGCTTTAATAGTACACACATCAAAATGACATGTATAAATATTTGGATGGAGTTTTATCAGTTTGTTGTTAGTATATAGCTTTGTAGAGATAAATGTATGACAGTTGGATGGTCGAATCAATTGCCCTGACATTGTTATAGTTGTATACTCAAGGATGCGATTTCGAGCGAAGAAGAGCGACGCGCAATTTATAAGTACAATAGTTGATTAGTCTATAATTGTATATTGTGCAACACGAGGATGTAATTGCATGACATTGTGGAGATTAAGATTTAAAGCGGTTAATCTCAAAGGTTTGAGATTAACCGCTTCAAATCTTAAGGGTAGTTTAGTAAAGCTTAAGGTATATTCGATAATATTCTCGCTTGGTCATTAAGCATTTTTTGTTGACTTATATTTTCCAAAATCTGTGAATGCAATTCAGAATAATTTTCAAAGTTATGGATACTCTAGTAGAAACGTTTTGCTGTAACTATATCGGTTAAAAATACACTTGCTGCCCTGTTTTAAAAATACACCCCGTATACTTAATAATTAGCATATTATGATATTGACATTCTCCTCATTACCTACAGGTATCCTATGTGATTAAGTGTATGATGAATGTTAAAGATGAAGGACTACAAAAGGCTGTTAAGTCAGTTCCTAAAGTAATAAGTTAACGAAGTGAGTCAAGTTTTCATCCATTTTATCTATACATCTATATACAAACAAATACATACATACATAAATACATTTAAATAAAATTGGAGTGTCTGTTTGTAATATTGAAATAACCATATTTTACTACATTCATATGAATATAATACGGCACTTTTTACAATTTTTGTCTGTCTGTCTGTCTGTTTGTTCCGACAAATCTCTGAAATGGCTGAACCGTTTTTGATGGGACTTTTACTGGCAGGTAGCTGATGTAATAAGGAGTATCTTCTGCTACTTTTATTTTAGAAAAATAGCGTTGACTCAACACTAAGCGAAAACCGATATCCACGCAGGCGGAGCCGCGGGTAACAGCTAGTTGATAAATAGCATCTGTGAGATTATTGTCTATTGTATTTAACATGTGTTAGATACATCAATATGACTAAGCCAGTATATAGTATTCCTTATTTCTTTTAAACTTCGTTGTACAAATCGATTAAGGTAGGAAAAATTTTGAATTGGTTCAGGCAGGATTCGAATACGCGTACTTTCGCTTACAGGGCCAATGCTCTGACCACTGAGTCACTGAACTGTGCCAGAATCAATCCAAATTTTTCCTTTAGATTGATTGATTTTCCTTTGCTCAATCGATCTGACTCAAATTTGCCATAACTAACTTAAGCTGCAAAAAATAGTTTCGTATAAATGACAACGTATGATACGATTACAGAGAAGCAAGCACAATTTTAGTCAAACAATGATGCTTTGTAAAGACGTCCTTATATAAGTACCAATAAAGTAATAATTCGTATAAATTATTTACTAAACAATGAAAAGTGCTGTACGTCTTTAAATAATTGTATAAAATTACAACAGGATAACAATGAAAATAATAATACGGTAATGACGACACTGTACACGTGTGAAGGTTGTGCCCGTATATGAAACCACATACCATATGAAAAAATTAAATGGTCTATTATTGAATGCGAGACCTAGGCCTCGAAATTATTGATAAGCACATAGCTCAACATTTTGAATGAACATCTACACTACTATTATAAAGAGAATGAATAGACTCAAAAATTATTGAGCCGACTTCAAAAATTCTTTCACCATTGGAAAGCTACACTCACCCTGAGTAACATTTATACCACCCGTGCGAAGCCGGGGCGGATCGCTAGTGTGTTATAAAAATAAACCAGCAATAAATAAGAGAATCACACTCGTTCAGAAAAAAAAAACACAAAATAAATATTTGAACAAGTAGTTAGGTATAGGCATAGTTTTAAATGATTAAAGCAAATTTAACTATTTTATTTTTACAGAAGGAATGGATCACTACATAGTATCTAAAAAGTTGCTTCCCGCGTCTGTCTGTCTGTTTTTTTATACCACTGAGGTGGCAGACAGGCTCACGGCCCACCTGATGGAAAGTGGTTACCGTGGCCTATGGACGTGTGCAACACCAGAAGAGTCACACTTGCGCTACAGACCGTGTCTGTTTCTTTGTATGCTTAAATCTTTAAAACTATGCAACGGATTTTGATGCGATTTCGTTTAATATGAAGCGTCGGTACCTTACACTAACGACGTGAACCCACTCCTAGCACAAGCAATTTAGCTTAGTTAGAGGGGTTAGAGGGAATATTAGCAATTTCGATAATTTCGGTTAATAAAATTCTTAATAAACAAATAGATTCAAGGGAAATGTTTATATGTATAAAACTTGTTTAATATAGTAGAGGGTGCAGCGGGAACGGGACCTGATACCACGCGGGCGGAAAAAAGTTGGCAGTAGAAAGTTCGCCGGGTTAGTTAATAATTCTATGAATGCATGTATGTTACTAAATCATGCCAGAATGGCTGAACGAATTTGGAAGACATTTGGCATAGCGATAGATTAGGGGTAGGTATACTTTAAAATAGAATATGGGTTATTGTCCCGGCAATTACTTCATGTCTGTGTAATTTGTATTTCACGCGTATTGTATTCACCATGTGATTACTATTTTAATTAAGATCTTCCTTCTTTTTGTAGGAGGTTATTAACTAATTAATAACAACACGAAAACAAGTCACGGGTAATTTATTAGTTGTTCTGTGGAACTCTTTCTTAATTGATGAGATGCCTTGCATTTGATAACTGTGTGAGTCTATTGGCAATGTTGATAAGTTGTTGGTATGGTTACGGCAGGCCGGGGTTGAGGCAGGGACCGCGTGGTCCCCCCCTCCCGAGGAGGGCCAGACCGAGAGGGATGGCCCTGGGTCAGCCGGGGTGCGAGGGATATGTCGCAAGACAACCTCACCTTCGGCCTAGCACTACGACCCAGAGACGGCGTGCGGTTTAGTCGGTTCGAGTCCGACATAGACTCCCCTCCGGCTCCGGAGGGGTGGGTACCCGTGGGGTTTTCCCGCACGTAAAAAAAAAGGTATGGTTACGACAGGATTATCTACTCTGTGGTACAGGCCAAATCTTTGTTGCCAAATTATTATTATAATTATATTATAATTTCGTCTTGGTTGCATTAAAGCTTTCACATTGGTGTCCAGGTCTACTTTCCTAGGTCCTCTTGTCATAATTTGGAATATATTAGCTTTTCATGCAATGATTACCTAAAGGCGCCTAATCACTATCAGTTTACCTGACGACGGCCGGACGATATAAATCTGTCAGTTAATGGCAATAACCCACACACTCTTTGGACTGACGACTAATACGATCCGATAGAGTGTGGCCGCTGAACGATGCCGGACAGTCCTAGGCCGTCAGGGCGAACGAGCACACACCGGCAGGCGATCGTACGGCAGGAAACTGTCGACTCACAACTGCTAGTGTGTGGTCGCAAAACTGACAACAGGGAATTGTCGGCAGGCCTAAATCGCTTTAGTGTATGGACGCAGGTGTAAAAACTGCAGGCTGACTGTTAGTGAGTGGGCGCCTTAAGAGCAAAACGTGCGCCAGAGCCTTGTTCGTTAGGCCGCAAGTGTAGGTAACGATATGCAGGTGAGGCGGGCTTGGAACTTGAAGATCTCGGTAGTCTAAATAAACCAGTAACAGGGATGAAATGTATTCCACGTGTCGATCCAGGAAATGGTCTATCTTCAAGTGCCAATTTTCATTTCATCTTAATCGAGTCGAAGGTTAATTTAGTAACAAATAATCAAACATTTTCAGAAACTTTTGCATTTATAATCTAAGTAGAATAATAGCTATCAGTGGGGAAGTCTCTTCGAAATTAGTTTCTTCAAATAAACCCCACACATGTAATATCGTGTTGTTTAACCAACAATACTTAATCAGCCATGACCTGCCACATATCAGAGTGACGATGAGACGCGTCATAAGCTCATCTTTTAATTGCGAAGAGACCGCAAGATTAATTTATTGTCTCCTTGAAATTTATTAATCAGTTTCATGAATGGTCCGAGACGGCATGGGAGCGATACTGAATCCTCTAATAATTAGTCTTACCGTTAAACTGAGCCATTGAGCTCAATGCTTACATACGAGATTATTAAATTATTCTACCAGGTAGCAGACTTGATTCCATTTGCTCTTTTCACCCGACTGTCAGGAAGGGTTATGTTTTTCGGGCGTATCTTGTATGTATGTTTGCAAGATCCTTTATTACCTCATATCTTGTGAACCACCGTACGGATTTCAATGATTCATATCTCAAATAGAAGGTATTTATTGCCCAAGTGTTTTTAGGCACATAAAATATGAAAGTATGAAAAATATAAAAGTTATATGTTGGATTTTAGGCACCAAAATGTTTGTGGTCAATTCAAAAGATCGAAATAAGCTTAATAGCAGGCGGTACTCATTTTTAAATCTCAAACCAGATGAAAATGAATGTCGATTTCGAGAATATCGTATCGCTTTTCGAGATTTACGAATGAATTGTTTTCGATGTTCGTCATAATCTCATCGTTATTCCCGATTGCATCCGAGGCTTTCACCTAGAAGTCCAGGGTCTGTTCACTCCTTCTCCTGGGAAACATGGGGACGGACACTCTAGAAGCACAAGACCTCGAGGATCTGAAGCTGGGACAGATCGTAAGACTCTGCAAAGAAACAGGTAGGTTCGACGAAACGCTGTGATTGCCGGACGCCTCTTGGCCTCCAAAAGGGAGGATTAGAGGAAATGGGTGAAATGGCCCCCGCGTACGGTCTACGGCGTCACCCGCTAGAAGTAAGTAAGTACTTCTTCTCCACGTTTCGATTTGGCTTATACGGCCTTTATTAATCCAAATGATTAATAACACCGTAAGGAAAGCCTGCGGCAGGACCTCGTCCGCAAATCAGGAGGTTTATCGGCTTTCAGGCCAGGTTGGCTTGGGCATCAAGATCTTGGTTGTGCTCCAAAAACACTTCTGCTCTATCTACACTACTATTTTAAAGAGAAAATATTTGTATGTTTACAATGAATAAACTCAAAAACTACTGTGCCAATTTCAAAAATTCTTTCACCGTTAGAAAGCTACCGTCATCCTGAGTAACATAGGCTATTTTGGATTTCCACGGGAACGTTTTTACCACTCGTGCGAAGCCGGGGCGGGTCGCTAGTTTTATATACATCTCTCTCTCTCTCTCTCTCTCTCTGTCCCTGTTCCCATTTCATTTGGGGTCGGGCCTCCTAATGGCACGGCGCCAGGACGGTCTGTCCTGAGTTGTCGAATCTGGCAGGTTCTTGGTTTTCAAATCCCTTTGGACATTGGACCACCAAGTTGCCGGTGGCCTTCCTCTTTCTCTGGGCGGGTTGGGGATGTCAAGCACTTTTCGGACAGTGTGCGTGCCGTCTCGTCGCATGATGTGACCGTACCATCTTAACCGTCCTTCTTGCAGCTTTTCGGCAATAGGAGCGGCTCTAAATGTGCCCCTAATGTAGTCGTTCCTGACCTTATCCAGCCGCGTGACACCGCCGGCCCACCTCAGCATTTTCATTTCGTTCACATGCAAGCGGTTCTCGTGTACTTTGTTGGTGGTCCAGCATTCGGTGCCGTAAGCATGGCTGGTCTAACTACGGACTTATATACTTTGCCTTTGGTCTTTATTGGCATTTTGGGGTCACATAGAACGCCTGTAAGCGACCTCCATTTCAGCCAGGCAGTGTTGACACGATGAGTGACGTCTTCATTGACAGTCGCGTCATTTGCGATAACAGAGCCCAGGTATTTAAATTTAGTTACTTTTGGTAGGGGGACATTGTCGATATATTATTATATTTCGTTTCCTGTTGCGGCCGTTCCTCCAAAGTCACACTCCATGAACTCTGTTCTGGTCCTGCTGACGTGTAATCCGTGTCTCTCTAGCGCTAGTTTTATATACATATACAGAGTAATGTTTTTGTTAATAAGCTACGTAATCACTAAACTATTGTAGTTGATATGGCCTTATTACTTTAAATAATAAAAAGATCATTAATATTTCAAGGTTTGTGGTGTTATGAACAATTACTTTGAAATGTCTTAAAAAAGTCAGTAAATGTTGATATTTTTATGTAAATAATGAGATTGAAATAAATATTAGGTACTAGCTTTTGCACGTGGCTCTGCCCGCGTGGATGTCGGTTATCGCTGTAATATCGGTTATTGTTATAAATTGTAGTCTATGTGTTATTCTGATGTACCTATATAAGCTATATTATTGTAAAGATTCGTTACAATCCATCCATTCACTCAGCCTCAGATGCATGGCTCGAGTCAACAATAGTGCCCAAAATACGGCAATAGGCTGATCCCCTATTACGTGGGACCGAATACAGATTGGTGAAATGTGGGTGCTAATTCACCTCTGCCTAACCCTCCAGGGATATAGGCGTGATTATATGTATGTATGTATGAAAAATCCATTCAATAGTTTTTACTAGAATGAGTAACAAACTTGAATCCACTTACAAACTTTCGCGTTAATGATATTAGTAGGTATCTCTACTGCTAACATAATTATTCTGTGATATATAATTGTTGCTCTCTGTATAACTTTGATCCCTTTCTAGCTCAATCCTGTTAAGGTATTGAGCCCCCCAAGACAAGTGGCAATTCGTTGGCCGACCTATGGTAGAATTGCAAGACGACTGTATATTTGATGTATATGGCAGTCGTCAACGTATGTTGCCAGTCAGCCTAGCAGAAGCAGGCCGCCATAACGGAGACGAGTTGGGGACCCCGTGGTTTCCCTACTCGAAGAGGGCCAGATCGAGAGAGATGGCCCTGGGTAGGCTAGAGTGCGAGGGATATGCATTAGCTCCCTCATCTTCGGCCTTGCACTGAGACCCACAGACGGCGTGCGGTTAATCGGTTAGAGTACGAAATAACCTCCGCCTTCGGCTCCGGCTTGGGTATCCGGGACTTAGCGCACGTAAAAAAAAGCCGTCGACATAATGTATGCATAAATGTCAAATCACATACATTCGTCTCTTTATTATTACCACTTGTCTAGAGCGGCAGGTAGAGTAAGGTTTAGGCGATCGGATTTAGTGAAGGTTTAGAGTGCAAGTAGAATAGAATAGACCCTATAGTACCTATACCATGATCGCGTTAATTCCCGTTTTCTTAATTTTATAGTTATGTTGTTTTAAATTCTTATTAGGGATAAATAACTTTTTTTTACTATAGAACCAATTACATTTCTAATAATGTTATAATAATCTATTATGAAATATTCTTTTGTCAAAGAGTTTTAAAGATATTTATTTTATTTCAATAACCGTTTGTAAATTTATTAATGTTGAAATTTTTTAAATTTAAAAATGATTGAATTATCATTCATTGGTTCCGATAGTTCGGGAGAATATCGGTAGATGCCTCCACTGTCACCTCAAAAATAGATATAAAGGAGAAATTTGAATTGGTTCGGGCGAGTCTGGTAGCTCAGTGGTCAAAGCATTGCCCCTGTTAGGCAAAGATCGCGAGTTTAAACCCCGCCTAGGCAAATTCAATATTTTTCCTATCTTAATCGAATGTTTTAAAATCATTCGGTTTGCATTTTAAAAATTATTTAATACAAACGTAACAGTGACCAAAAGTGATTAGAAAATTGTGTGTCACCTATTTATTGCAGTTCATTTTAGGACTAGGACACTTGAGATTGTTAAAGTATAAGTACTTTTGTCAATACCAATAGAATTCTTATCGCCAGTATGGTACTGAAACTGTTATAAAAACACTTCAGAGATAATATTGTGTGCTGACATAAAACTATTATCGATGGGCTACCAAATCTTAGTTTTCGACAATACGTGAAAACTATTATATCATCATCATCATCATCATCAGGCTATATTAGTCCACTGCTGGACATAGCCCTCCCCCAATGAGCGCCATAGCGCCCTGTCTTCAGCTTGCCGCATCCAGCATCTGCCTGCAGTCTTTCTTAGATCGTCATCCCACCTGGTCGGAGGGCGTCCTACACTACGTTTGCCGAGTCGCGGTCTCCACTCAAAACTATTATATGGGTGCTTATATAAAGAAGCAATTTTGCCCGCGCGATCGTCGATTGTTTAAACATTGCAACAAACTTAATTGGTGAATCGTGGTGGACAATCAACGATCACATGGGCTCGTGCGGGCAAACCGCTTCTCTATGTAAGCACCCTATGCCAGTTTAGATTTCGTTAAGGGCCTCATGTATGACATACAATAATTGCATGAGGCATGAGCATATATGAAAATAAAAAAAGTCAAAAGCATAAGCGCAAATCATACTAAGCGGAAAGACGTTGTCTCTGCTTACTCCAATGGAGAAGATGCGTGACTATTTTATGTAAGTATGTATTATAACAACTATGGGCTTGGATAACCCGGTAAGGTTAAATCTAGGCGTACGTATGTCAATCATATCGAGAACGTTTTTAGGAAAGTCAAGGTCAATCGTAAGCATGACCTTGGCCAGCCCAGACCAGACCAGATGTTTATGAACATTCTCTAGTCTTAAACCTTTGAAGATGCCGTAGGGCGAAACCGGTCACGTTCAATAATAAATACTGTGGAAAAAGTACAAGTGTTCTCAATACGTATGGTGTAACAAAAAGTTCCACCAATTGCCATCAATCAACAGTATTATAAATAGTCTAATTATGAAAGTACAATGAAGTGAAATACGGAGTGTATGCAAGTGGCAAGATGTTGTGTATTCACCAACCCATTTTTATCTACCCTAATAGGCAGGAGGTTAGTAAATACAGTGCAGTTTAGTACTTTATTTTTCGTGCAGATTTCCCTAGCGATCCAACCCTCGTAGGCCACCGTATATCGGTTTCGACTAAAATCACACGCCGTCTCAAGTCCTAATAACGAGATAAGGGTAACACAATACGGCAGTTACCTGGGATCTAGACCCATCTATGGTTTTTGAAAGCCCCGTCCTATCCTGGAAAGGGGGAGCAGCGAACATCGATCTGTTGAGCTGCTTTGCTTCTGTAGGGCTGACAGGCAGCCGTATCTGTCACCCCCTGTGTGTATGTGTGTGTTTAATAAACGTATTTTCTTTCTTTCTTTCTTTCTTCTTTCTTTTTTCTTTCTTTCTTTCCCCAGGTCAGCGATGAACCAACACCACCCTTACCAGCTCTTCACTGTGCCCGCTAAGGAAGCTTGAGTGGAAGAAGAGTGAAGGTGTGGCTAAAATCGGCTTTCTTCAGTTATATACAGCGTTTAATTGACGAACCACTCATAAAGAATAGTTAAAAAGCTTATGAAATATTCAAACTGTAGCTTATGTTTTAACCAAAGTTCATTAGGTATTTCTTTTTTTTACAGAATATTAGCAACCGAAATTACTAATATTCCTTCTAACCCCTCTAGCTAAGCTAAATTGCTTGTGTGAGTGGGTTCACGTCGGTAGTGTAATGGCCAGTATTCGAACCCGAGCTTTCGATCGTAAGAATGACTCCTTAACCACTAAGCCACTGACGCTTTCAAGTTTCAGTTTCCGCGTCCCGTTCCATATTCGATATTCAAATTTCATTTCTGCATCACACAGGAATCGTGATACATTTTTTATTTTAAATAGCTTGTTTAGCATCACATTCATCCGATATCCGATATCCGACATCCGATAACGGAGGAAGTCAAATGTATGACATTTGTACCGTGTCTTTTCGCGTTAATTGATGACGCTGATCACGAGTATAAGAAAAAAAAACTCGATACTGAATCATGCCTTTATTATCGAAAATTGCTTGCACTTTTTACTTCTTTTTTTTTTCATCCTAATGGCCGTATCGGGCCAATTTTATTGGATAAATGTGAAAATAGCACAAGGTGTCGGCTATCGGATGTCAGATGAATGTGAAAACGCTCTAAGTGTCACCATATTCAACACAGCAATTCGTACATTTTCTAAAGATTTTGCACATGAAAAGGATTAATTAATTAATACTCATTTATGTGCGTTTGAAGATCACAAGAAGAATGCGCTTACTTATCTGTGAAATTACAATCCGATGAGGTATTTTGTCGGTGACACCCAATTAGACATACATTTAAAAATTATATAGTACGTTTATGTTTGTATTTATTTTATAATCATTGGAGCTAATTTTATAAAAATTACACAACTGTTATTGATTGGTTTATGTTAGATCATTGGTGGTAGCCATAATGAACACTCAATTTTTTTTTAATCACTTTTAATGCTTTATTTGCCCCTATTATGAATTAATGTTAATTAAAATCGGTTATGTAGTATTCAATATATTGATTAACTTAGGAGAAGTGAAATTACGATCATGATAGATTTCGTTAATAGGTAAGTACACCATACAAATTCATCCAGATGGTCTGCGCAGGTGGATAGTGGGGAAGTACTTAGTCGACAGGAGTACTCAAAGGTTTTACTGCGGAGTAAGTCTTGATTGTGTAACTATTGTTCGAATATGCCAAGTATGGTTATAATTCAAATAAAACCATGTAAATACTCGTTACACCTGCATATCTACCGAGTTAGAGTTAGTTAAAATTCTTGTTAGACATTCTACGTAGTTATAATTTATATTTATGACATTGGCACATTTTTAAAATAAGAACAATACATTTTTTTATTATTATTTTAACGTCTTTGTTTCAAAACTTGAAAAATGCAAAGGTTCCACGTAAGATTTTTCTGTACGAACGAAACGAATTGACAGACATAGGCCCGATGAAATTACGATATTTTGAAATTATTCTTGCAAAGATTCTCAGTTTGAAAGATACAACCACAGATAATATAATATAAATACAATTTAAGTGGCCTCTCTTTTACAAGCTTTTTATTAACTTGCTCTGTTTGTTATTTGTTCGGGACAAATCTTGAAACTCGGTTCTAATCCGATATACTCAAACGATTTTTTAAATACAAAACAAAAAAAGAACTTCCGCGATATAAGCTTTTGAAATCAGCACAACCCTAGCATAATATTATTATTTTCGTTTTAGTACAGATTATTAAAAGAAAAGCTTATTTTTAAAGGCTTTTCTATTAATAATATTTTCCACAATTATTAACGACACAAGTTTGAGGTATATAATTTAAAAATTTACTGAAAACCTTTTTACTAACTTAAATAAAAGAGCAGTTCAAGGGTATTTTTATATTAAAAATATTAATACGACTCCATTCCGCGCCTTTTCTATTTTTTTAATCTAAAATTAACTCCTAAATATTGGACATATCACATTTGACGAACGACCGGGGAACTACCTCCGCCCTACAGAATACCGCGGCCATTAGTAGGGTAGCCAGAGCTCACACCGAGTTTTTGTACTGTCAGTGGGAAGACCAAAGGCTATTCCTGCTTTGTCTTCTACACTGACGAAACAGAAAATCTCTGTGTTTACAGTGTCGGCAGCACGAGGGTGACTCCCCTGGTGAAGCACACGTCCATAGGCTACGATAACCACTTTCTTGCTTGTCAGCCACCTCAGCAAAATTTGTATAATAGGTCGTTACATATGAAATTGCCGAAATTTTCTTACAGATTCATGAGTTCGTTATTCCTGTAATTTAAAAGCTGTTTCCATTATTTATACTTTGTTTGAAAGTTGATTTCAAGATTTTAGAACTCTGTATTAAATTTTGTGTTTATTTGCCGCTTGATATATTAAATTCGATCTTCAAAAACAGTACTTCTTAAATGCTATCCATTTTGATGATAAATTTCGTATTCCTTTTTTACAGCTGTCACTTTTCGAAAATGTCATAGAAGTTGCGTTTAGCTTAATGTTGTCTCATTCATACACAAAAAATCATAAAATTAAGATTACTCATTCCTAAAAAGTAGTAAGTACTGCAAATTGGGTTTCCTCTAATTTCTTCAATAAAACGGCAATTTCATATGTAACGACCTAATATTTACAAAATCATAGTTTCGAGAATGTACAAACATGTTGTCATATTCCTCAAGTGGGTTTTCCGTCTTTTCATTTCATACATACTTTAGATAAGAAACTTGGTATACCTATGTACCTACGTTTCTACCTATATTTTCATGATATTAAAACATGTATCGTAAAGTTATACACTTGTCAAAGAGAGATTAGAATGAGATAATGTTGGATTCGGGAACAGATTTAGAGTGATTAGGAAAATGAAAAGGAGGCTTAGGAAGCTACATTGTTGAGTCGGGATTGTCGGGACGTCAGTAAATGTTTCAAAATGTGATAAAACTTTCTGAATCGTAAGGACTTAAGTTTGATAATTTCGGCTTAGAATTTCTTCTTCTTTTAAGGGTTTCGTAATTAACACTGTTTGTTGTGCCGCGTGGTTCCCGGCAGAGTAGAATTTGGGCCACCCCTTCTCTTCCCATGCGGTGTCATACAAGGGGACTAAGAGATAGGGCTGATTAACTTTAACATCAGACAGATATGCACAGACCAGACTCAGCCTCAGGTGCATGGCACGAGTCAATAATAGTGCCCGGAATACGGCAATAGGCTCACCCCCTATTATGTGGGACCGAATACAGATTGGTGAAATGTGGGTGTTAATTCACCTCTGCCTTACCCTCCGGGGATAAAAGCGTGATTATATGTATGTATGTAATTAACACGGATTTTTAGGATGTAATCAGATAGATTTACAAATTGTACTAGATTCACTTGGTATTTAACAACAAGAATTTATGCTCCTATTTTTAAATATGAGATTACCGCCCGGTTATAGTCCGATCGTGATTGATTAGGAATACTTGCACTAACGTTTGTGAAGGTGAAAGGTGTGGGTAGTCCGTCACATAATATATGTCGCCGCCAACTAGCTTAATTTGCCGTTTAATTAACTGCCTACGCTCTTAACTAAACGGCGCCGTTCAATTATGCGGGCAGAATTATGTTCAGGCAGTTGATTAAACGGCTAGGCAAATGGTTTGGATCGATGACGTTTAATTACTTGCCTAGCCATTTAACCAAACAGCTAAGAAAATGATTTATTACAGCATGGTTATAAAAAAAAATAACCACGAAGGCTTAATGCGCCGCTTCGCTTCCTCATTAGCCTTCTAACTTAACCTAACTAAGTCGGATTGCGCAGTTATTTCAATAAACCTTTCACTAATTTTCTGTGAATTCACCTCTATGCATCTCCTCGAGGATTTACAGGCGTGAGTATATGTACGTATGTAATTTTTATCTTATTTCGGGTGGTACTCCATCTTACGAATGGCCTAAGCATTAGCCAGCCCGTTTATTAAACGTTGTAATAAATTTTATGGCCGTCTAAGCTAGTTGGCTGTGACATATACACAATGAGTTAGAGACATGATGCGCTCGTGATTGGCACGCATTACCTTAGGCGGAAAGGGCTCTCGTGTAAAAAGGTAGGATCGAAGACTTGACGAGACCACCAGACTGTGAATAAACCTGAAGTGGAATATCTATTCCGTTTCATTACCGTTTTCTGCCCTATAGTAAAATTACCACCCGTAAAAAGTTCCTGATTGACCGAAATAGAACCTTATTTTAAATCTGAAATAGTCAGTCAACTCCTTGGATGATTACAACCCGCGAACAGTCGCTCTCTAGGACGTGTCTTGGCAACTCAGTTGGTTAAAGTATACCGCCTAAAACACGGACTGTTCGCAGGTTCAAATCCCATTATGGATATTTACTTTTCCGATTTCAATTTGTAGGAAAAGTCAGTATACTGATTACTCCAAAACTAAAATAAGGGACCCCTATTACGCGGCAACATTCTATGTTCTTATATTGTTATTATATTTTCTATTTCAATTCGGCTATTTCGAATCAATTAAACATTATTATGTTAAAATGAAAAATATGTGTTCTGACGTAACTCTTCTCCGCTAACGTCTTGATGATACTTTGCAAAAAGAAACAGAATGAAACTAGACTCGTCACTTTGTGTAACAAATCTTCTCTGATGACATAAAACATACATAAAAGAACAGTGATAATTTAGAAGACTATTCGAGAGTTAGTGTACTCTTCTTAGAAATAAAATTTTTAACGCAGGCGACTTGTTCAGAAAAAAAACCAAGTATTGAGAGAATTTTAGTTATGGCTGTGTCAATATATCAAAACTATCGATTAAATAGAAGCTACGATAATGTAAAGAACGGTAAGGAATTAAGTAAAAAAAAATCCTTTTAAATAATTTTCTTGACTAGGTTTTTATAAACGGTGAGACTTATTTACGTGAACAAATTATAGATATACATTTAAAAATTTTAAAAACAGGATGCAGATTATCTCAAGTTAAATTTTTTTTTCATACCACTTAGGTGGCAGACAAGCACACGGCCCACCTGATGGAAAGTGGTTCAAGTTGGGCCGACATACAAAAAGTAAGTAAGATTTATTTATTAGCAATCGCATAACTGGTATTTCTTATTAATCTAACACTTTTTGAACTGAATAAAAATAAAAATATAGCCAATAAACGAAGTACCACATCACCACAAGTCATAATCAGTGAGCCCGTTGGTCATAGGGTTTTAAAATTTATGAACAATATTATGTAACAGTGCGAAAATTAATTAATTTCCTTTATTTAAGCAGAAAATGGGTATCTTAACCACGTCTTATATGAAGTCTGTCATTCATAGTGAATATTCGAAATGAACTATTCTTAATCGCGAAATAATTCATTTTGCTATTTACAGCCGTATAATGTTGCTTGCAAGTGAAGTTATTGTACAATAATGTCAGAGACGAACAATTAATGTCTGCGCATGAGTGACAGGCGTGTAGCAGGAGATTTGAAAAGTATGATGAGTTGAGGACATGGTCATAATGGGCATTGTACTACAATTTCGCGACAAATGTTTGAACACTTGAACGACGTTGACATGAAGGTTTTGAACCTATCATATAACACAGGATTATGAGACGACTCATTTGCATATATTCTCAAAAGATTTCCGATAGAAAAAAAAAAGTTCCTGCATGACTCATAATGGTTACTTGGGCTCATAATTTTAATAAATATATTATTTTGTATAATTTTTTTAATGCCGTTTTCTTAGTAAATATTTTGCAACATGATTTTTACAAAGAATTAAGTTACAAACATTATGGTGCGGTAAAAGTAATAACTTACCCATTTTGGTAATTTCACTTTTTCACTTTATACTGAAAGTCCGATATGAAATCACGTTAACGAGATATATTGTCGCCAATTATCACTAACGTGTCATCATCACCCTGTGTCCGACACTTAGGGGAGGATGCGCATAGGCCGCGTGTTGAATGCGCACGCGTCGCTTGCCGTCGCCCGTCGCCTCAAGGATGTCGCGTGTTGCCTGCTGAGGCTTCTGTGCGAATGCCGACTCGCTACCGGCGGACGCCTAAGATTCCTTCCACTCGAGATAACGATAAGGTCGCGATCGCTCATCTTGCGTTATCTCGACGGCCGATGACAGTGACCACGATCGATCTGTCTGTACACCAAAGCGAAGCCTGTTGTCAAGCTATCTCTGTTTTTGCACAGTTGTTATGTAAGATATATCAACCAATTGCAACTGAAAGTTACATTACAAGAGATTTCCAGTTAGTGAATGTTTAATAAAGTTCATTTCTAGTTTATTTTTTCGTAACAATATTATGATAACTACAGCTTTTTCAATTTTTTTTTTCGGAGTATAAAAATGTGTGCTTTCCTGGCACACTTTTGTCTGTTCACTTAGAAAAACCATGTCCGTAATGCCATAATTCAAGGGTGCGGCAAAACAGGTATGCCAGAATCGACTCGATTCAAACAAGTGAGTTTTGGAAATGAACTATTAAATCTGAACAGGATTGTCCAGCACATGAGTGCAGCATTAGTGCTGCTGCTCTGATAGCATGTGTGAAGTTTCTGCTTTTATTCCCAGACTGAGAAATCTGAATAAAAAATCTCACGAGCCCGGAGTCTAGAAACTAAATAGTCGTAAAAATCATGCAGTTTAAACTGGTTTAGGCCAGTTCAGGCCAGTGCTTGTATGTAGCAATATCTTTATTCCGAATATTTCTGATGTTGTACGCAACCTACAGCTATAGTGAGAAATCATTTCAAGTTTTTCGTCCAATAAAATATGAGTAAAATCTATCACGTGACCAAAACAAATATTTCCATTGGTTTAATTAAGTTGCGCATTAAAATGTTTCACTCACTTGCTTCCGTAGCACGGCTGCTACGACGTCAAGTGGTTACCGTAGCTCCTGGTTTGACAGACCAAACTTAATATCAACATTATCATTGTGTTTGAAAGGTGGTATATCCCTGAGATGTAAGTCAGTTCATTGGTGCTAGAAAAAATTGGCTTAATTCTACTATTATTATAACTGTGAATATTTTCAATTAGAGTTTTAAGCATTTTCATGCTAAATATTCAAATCGAATTAAAGAGAAAAAATTTAATCGGTCTAGGCGGGGTTTAATCTATGACCACTAAGCTACCTATTAAATTTTTGAACTAAAAATTTAATTCAAATTATATGGGCGGAGAAGTCAAAAATCAATGTATAAATTTTTTAAAAAAATCATTCATTGGTTCCGATAGTTCTTTTTTTTTTTTTTATAAATAGGACACGTCAATTTGACTTTACCTCGCCTGATGGTAAGCTGAAGGTAAAGTCTCAAGAAAGAGGGCCACCATTATATACACGTGCCATGTTAACAATGGTGGCACTCAGCTTGACGGCCTCATCAGATGCTTTTTCACGCCCCGCTTAAAGGACCCGGGACTGTAGGAAGAGGGAAACACGTGAGCTGGCAAGGAATTCCAGATCTTAATGGTGCGACAAAGGAAAGAGTCACCGAACCGCTTGGTTCTTGAAGGAATGTTCTGCACCGTATAGGGGTGACATCTAAGTCCTGCACGTGTCGTCCTGTATAGGAAGGGGGAGGGTGGGACTAATTGGAATAGCTCTTCAGAACATTCACCATGGTAGAGACGGTAAAAAACTGCCAAGGAAGCAACATCTCTACGCATCTGCAGAGACTCGAGGGTACTCGTGACCTCAGGAAAAACCGTCTCACTTTGTTCAGGACTCCGAGTTTACGCGAGGCTGCTTTGATGTTACTCTCGATGTAGTTTTTGTTGTTCAGTTTGCAGCGAACATCCATACCGAGGATATTGAGGTTGTCCTGCAATGGCAGTGGCGTGCTCTGAAGAGTGGGAAGGGGAAGGAAAGAAGATACATTTGCTGTGAACGCACATGCCTGCGTCTTCTTGGCATTGAACTCGACCAAGTTCTCAGAGCCCCATTGGGAAATGTGATTCAGGATCCGGTCAAGCTCAGTGACAAGAAGCTGCCTTTTTTCCGCGATAGGCGTCTGCTTATCCGCAATAGTTCGTAAGAATGTCGGTAGATGCTCCACTGTCGCCTGAAAGACAGATATAGAAAGAGAAATTTGAATTGGTTAGGGCGAGGTCTGGTAGCTTAGTGGTCAAAGCATTGCCCCTGTAAGGCAAAGCAGGGTCGTTTTAACCGGGGGTTCAAGGGTGCGGCCGCACCCGGGCGCGTAGCCCGAGGGGGCGCAGGCCGAGCTCTAAACATTTCGATATTTCCTAATTTAACCTTTAACTCATAAGTACAATATTAACGCCATTCCCATGTTTCGTACACTTCCGTCAATTAAACCCCTAAATGCATAAAAATATAGACATCAACCAATATTAAAATTTACCATTGTACCTATAATTGTCACTTTTGCCTTTCGGCAAGTGTCATCCCGCTCACGATATGCAAGGTAAAATAGCTCTTATTAGGATACTCATAAAAATTAAATTAATTTAACACGCACGCGGCAATATCTGCATTCAAAGAGGCCCTTTGACCTAGCCGCCTGGCATCCGCACTTTAAGCAAAATGGCCTCTATAATTAGGACGTTAGGGTGTATATTGTAATGTAAGTTCGCGATGCGGCTCTGAGTGTCGGTTACTGATTGATGTCATTAGACGACCTATGACAATTGAATCTTATTGCATGAAAATTAAAGTTTGATTCTGTTTAATGCTGTGAAACGTTAAAGAAATATTAAATCCATTTCTTTTCCTTAATTTTTGAATTTTTTTTTTCCTCATACCTATTTGCGATAGCCGCCGAGTGAGCACTAAAAATTCTAGCAGTTTAGACTGTGATTGATTCTAGCAAGTGGAAATTCAGTTAGGCCCACCAATGTCGATTTTATTGATTGTGTTGTGTTTTCGTAAAAAAATTATGTGCAAATGGATGGAGTTTTTTCAGTGCGTACCTACTTAAATCATAAACAACGGAAATTAATACTGTCAAGGTAAGTAAATTTTATTTTTACAGAGTTACCTATTTTTGTTACGGTTACAATTACTTACAATCATTGAGATATTTATTTATTTATTTATTTATTTATTCATACTTGCAACCATCATTACAGGATTAACCTAATACAATGGCAGAAGGAAATTAAATAATAAATAACAGCTTACAATATCTAACAATAAAACTTAAACTAATTTGATACACACAACTGAGTAAACATAGCCTCCGTGAACTCACTACGCGTACAAGAAAACAAATCTACCCTTTGAGATACCTCGTTGAGCACACGCAACGTTCGCGTCAGCGGCGCTAGCTGTAGGAGGTTGGTACGAGCACACGGCACCGAGAATAGGGGCGGTCGCCTCCGTCGTCCTATGTACTCGTCCGGGACGCACAGAGAGGTCGTCTGCAGTACTGCCTGATTATTTATTAGCCCCCTCAAGACTTTCACCACATATGTTGCTAACGCCACTTCCCGTCTCACCTCAAGCCTACAGTAACCCACCATACCCAGAACAAACAACTACTGTTACATTAGAACATAGTTACAATACTGATATACCTACCTACTAATTAATTAATAAAAAATAAACTTACATACCTAATTGATGCCATATCGTGGTACCTATTTGTAATCATTAATCATAATCACACACAATAAGTACGGTGAGTTTATAATTTATGATAACTACTTTATTTGGGCTTGATATTGGTCATTTAAATTTTATTACATAAATATATTTATAAATAATAATTTATACCTATAAAATATAACATTTTATTTAAGTAGGTTTACTTTCATATAATTTCATTGAAGTGAGTGAAATATTTATATGCTAAATGATCTATTTGATTGCAGATGACCGATTTAGGGGTTGGTAAAAAGAAACTATCGGGTGCCCAAAACAGAAAAAGGAAACGCACTTAAAATAAAACATTGTATTAGAGATCTTTTTACAGATAGATTACAGATCTTAGAGAAAAATAAATGAAACATCAAAAATTTACTGCGTTTTTTTTTTGTTGACCGGGGGGGAGGGGGTTCGCAGTCTGAGTTTCGCACCCTGGCGCTATATAGCCTTAAGACGGCCCTGAGGCAAAGATCGCGGGTTCAAACCCCGCGTAAACCGATTCAATTTTTTTTTCTTTAATTCGAACTGTGAATATTTCTGAAAATGTTTTGATGTACGTTATTTAATCACGCTCAAACTGCTGAACAGATCTGGCTGAAATTTTGTACAGGGATAGAATAACTGACAGGCTAATTTTCATCCCAGGAATAGGTTATCATGGTAACAGGATCAGAATTCCACGCCAGGGAGCCGAGGGCAAACACTGATGTTACTTAGGCCTGTATTTTAGAACAACGCTCAGTTGTGAATCGACTCTCAAAATGACATTAGAACTTTTACCTGGAATAAAATCCTATCCTCAGACCTAGTTATAAATCAAGATTCAGGACTGATTATCGTGTATCGTCACATGTATAAAAACTAATTTTATTTATTAGTATTTATTACACAAACATTATGTTAAATTCTGGAATACGGGCCTAAGTTTGGCAATAACAATCTCCCAAGAGAGAACAATTCATATTTCAAAACGAATTTAATTGTAAATAAACATAGTATCTCCAGAAGCATTTTTATTTTTTATACCCTATGGATGTTCTTATTAGCTGAGGATTACTTCAGTTGATTGTGATTCTTCAATGGGTACTGGAGGTTGGTCTCCCGAGGGATAGGGGGGAAATAAGGACGGAATAATAAGCTGTTTTATAAGGCGATTAGCCTGATTTGTTTGAGTTTGAAATAACGAAGTGGCTTATACAGTTGATTCAACAAATTTTTGTCTTGTTAAATTTATTATTATATCAGTATTGGCAACCTGTGTAGTGTAGATGGGCAGTAGAGCGTTCGAGTTCAGCAGAGGTCGCAGGATCAATTCCTGGTCAGTGTTTTTTGATAGTTTGCATTGATTCAGTTTTCTATCATAATATAATCATCATCACAGCGTTTAGTCCTGGTCGTGACCAAAGATTTTACGTAGAAGCTCGGGGTTCGCTCTCCTGCTCTTCCTTTAGATTTGGTTTGCCGGACGGACTGCCTTCTGATCTCCCAACTCCAAAGCCTAGGCCAAACCCTCGACCAGCAGTCAGCAGGCTGCTTACAGATGACGTTAGATTGGGCTCCGAAAATCTTAATGGTTTAATCGATTTAGATAGGAAAAGTGAATCGCTCAGGCGGGACTCGAACCCGGGATCTTTCCCTTACAGGGGGAATGCTCTGATCACTATGAGTATCGGTAGATGGCTCCCACCGTCGCCCTAAAGACGGTAGCATAGGAGAAATTGGATAGCTTCAGGCATGGCTCGGTGGCTCAGTGGTCAGAGCATTCCCCTTGTAAGGGAAAGATCGCGGGTTCGAGTCTCGCCTGAGCGATTCACTTTTTCCTATATTAATCGATTTGAAAAGTTAGCATAGTAAATGCTTCAAAATTTCATTTAATCTTAATGGTGCCCAAAGCACCTCTAGTGTTACACAGATAGACACGCCTTAACCTATAAATACTACTAGACTAAAAAAAAAATATTTGCACTGAGCGAGAATCAAACGCACAACCTTTGACTTTAACGCTCTAACGCTACGCCACAGAGGTCAATAAAATTGGACAGCTACGAGCTTCGAGGAGATCTAAAGAGTCTACAGCATCATGCTACGGAGGCTGTGCCTTTATTCTGATTGACTAACCGTAAACAAAAGTGGGTTTACACCAAACGAGCGAATGCTCATTTTATCCGCTCTCCGTCAAATTATTTTAGTGTAAACAGTGTAACTAGTGTAAATAGTATAAACAGAACATTCGTTCGTTGTTATTTCTCTGAAAACAAGGGTTCGTTTACACTAAAATATCAAGTAAGAATGCTCTTAGAATGTTCTAGCTGTAGCTTTAGCTCTTTGTTCGTTTGGTCTAAATCCATTTTTAAGGTGGATACACTAAGAGAATTCGACGGAGAGCGGACAGTATGAGCATTTTCTTGGTTGATTTAAATCAACCTTTAGCGGACACATATTTGTTGGTTTAGTATTGCGCCCGTTCTCTCTTGTATTAACCAATTGAAATTCACCATCTACTCACGTTACGACAGCGATGAAAACAGATTGTCAAGCAGAATAATGCCCCTGATAACAGGTTGTTTCGATACTTAAAGGTATAATTTTAAATTTTTTAGTGTGTAATGTAAACGTACATTATATGCTCCTTATCTGGCGGGTGGGCAGAAAATACATGTTTTCAATTGCTACGATCGTCGATGTACACTTATTGAGGTGGATAGGTATATCGGGTTCGAACCAACTAAAATCGCAGTATTTTGTCACAAAGGTGTAGGTTTAGGTACTATCTTTGTTAAAAAGTTCGTTATTTTCGTCGTTCTTCGACTTAAACTTACGGGATCAAGGATTTAGATAATTTAACTTTCAACAAAAATTGTTTCAAAAATCTGTTGAATGACTATAGTTTGCCTGATATACTTTCACAGCCCGTTTATAAAATGGCAGTCTCGGGACAAGGGTCGCGACGAAACAAACCTAAATTTGCCTTTACACTAACCCTTTTTGACATTCAAAATAAAAATCGGCCAAGTGCGAGTCGGACTCGCCCATGAAGGGTTCCGTAGCAGCAAGTAGGTAAATTGCGGTTTACGATTTATAACGTATTAAACAAAAAACTACTTACTAGATCATGTTATATTAGAAACCTCAATATAATTTTGAAGACGTATATGGGTTTGATGAGAAAGTTCTAAGTATGGGGAACCCCCAAAATTTATTGCTTTTTTCTATTTTTGTGTGAAAATATTAATGCGGTTCACAGAATTCATCTACTTACCAAGTTTCAACAGTATGGTTCTTATAGTTTCGGAAAAAAGTGGCTGTGACATACGGACGGACAGACAGACAGACATGACGAATCTATAAGGGTTCCCTTTTTTGCCATTTGGCTACGGAACCCTAAAAATATGGGCTCTCTGACTTTTGCAACTTCTAGATTTAATTTAATCTAGAATGGGGATAAACAATTGTATAATAAATAAATTTGATGTATTCTTACCGTAATAGTGGTCACATTCATCAGGATCGCCATCATCATCATTATCAAAAATCTGCTCTGATCGCATAGGATTTGAATTTGATTTCTCCAAATAACGCACACGATTGGTTCTAAGCCTTCTTGGAAGCCTCGTCGATTGGTTTCTGTCAACATCCACGTTTCGATTTTGATCGGTTTCAGTACCTTCATCTCTTGAGTTTCCAGCTTGATTTGCTTGATTTCTTCCAGTTTCATCATCTTCAGGATGTTCTGATGTGTCTTTGAAAACAAAAATAAAAAGATTGCTGTTATCTATCTCATAAGCGGCTGAAATAATGAGAAGCCGCCGGTATAAGTTAATCATAGATCATTTTATAAATATAATTGTGGGATGTTTTGTTTTGTTTGTTACTTAATTATGCCAAAACAGTTGGGCGCTACCTGATCGTGCTGCCCATTCGTGCTGGGAAAAGCAAGATTGTAAACAAGGTTTAAATAAGGCCTTTTCCACTTTAATTTTACGTGTAGAGTCTGTTAGTTAATGATACATAAATAAGTTATTAATATATAATGAGACTAATCTATAGAGATATAACCTATAGAGACTAATCACTTAATATAATTTTGTATGCATTTAGTGTAGTGTACTGTGTACGAATTAAACAAGGGTCACGCAAGGTTTCGCTTCGCCTGGTCAAGAGTGTCTGCCGTACTCTTTGGTCACTCAGGTTCACAAAACAACAAACAGAATATAACTTACTTAACTTCAAAAAAAAGAAGACTCAGTCTTAACTATTTCCACCATCTCATTTCCTATCGAGAACAGTACGTGCAGTGTTGAGGTGTCCCTCCTATATGATGTGAATTATTCTGTCTCGAACCAAACGGTCTATTTGGGTCTAATACTTCCTATATTTATTGCCCGATAGAGGTATTGCTTATACGTGTTTAACGAGAAAAAAATCCTTAGACTAGGCAAACTGGACACAACCATGTTGGCATTTAGAATAATAATCTTTTCTTTTAGACTTCACTAAGACTTTTCATCAAGCAACAAGAACTTGATTAGACGAGCCCAATATAAAAATAAGACCAAACATCGAAGGGCAAGAAAAACAAAGGAAAATACCTCACTAAAGAATGATACAATGAATGTATTATTTACTCACAATGGAATTTGGTGGCATTCGTTAACAATTTCCTAACTTTTCAATCGTAAACACATTTTGGTAGTCCGAACACATTTTTATCGTTACACAACTATGGCCTTTAAGGTCAGATTCTCGCATTCTGTTGTACCACCGTTGGCCCGCCAATAATAAATATAAATCTTTCGTGTGATTGAAAAGGTTTTCCTTGCATATCATTGTTCAAGAATCCTTTTTACAACACATAATTTAACTTAAATTTAAATTACGTTTACATGATTCGTTCGCGTATTTGCGATGTTTGTTATTATATAGCGTGAAAACAACTTGCAAGAATTTGTTTTATCAATTTGAAAAAAAAAATGTCGTATACTTATGAAGTACTTATACGACAATTTGATGACAATATTTTAACAAATCAAACTAATCTGATGCTGCAGTCAGGATGTGGAGATTGACCATTTTCAGCGGTTACTAGTAAGCGCCTGAAATTGGGGTTTATTTGGTTTATTTTAACTAATCCCGAACATACTGTTTATAATCTTGTAATTAATTAAACTTTTGAGTTTTGTAGATTTCTTAAATTATATTTAACAAATTGAGAATTCCAACTTTATAAGCACTATAACAATTAAGTACTTTCCTATAGTTAAAATAAATTATTTCATTGAGCTATTTATTGATTTTTTAATCATCCATCCAACCCCAAATGCAAATTTTTTTTCAGAACCCCAACTTAGAACTTTGAAATTATTTCTTTATTTCATAAAGCATCAAAAATACTTGTCGTTTCGATGTTCAATAAAAAGATACTAACTTGACGATCAAGTGGGTACCCAATTGTATTTCTACATTGGTTATGAAATTTGTTTAACACAATTGAAATATATCATTGCCAGGACTGGTCTAATAATGTCAATTTTGGTGAAAGTAGGTGGAGGTTATAAGGATGGGGCACGCTACTAGGAGTTTGATAGATCGCTGACTGCCCTCGACAGAACATCAGGTTAAGGTCACCGGTTACAGCATTGTTGTCGGCACTAAATAATCATACTTTGTAATTATAATGATTATTTGTTGTGGTTTTAGACTAATTATACAAGGTTTACATTATAAACGGTAATAAACTCGTCGTTAAAATATATTTGATAACTTTGGTCTATGTCGAAAACTAAATCAAAACAGGGGTATACTCTACCAAGAACCCTACCAAATTAGGTAACCTCACATGCAAGTCGGTATTACCTACTAGATAAGACAGAAAGGAAAGGAAGGAACAAAGGAAGAGAATGAATAAGCGGACCTAGAGCGTCAAAAATAATCTATTTTTCAACACACTTGCTCATAAACTGGCTCTAATTTTGCCACAATTAGGTACATAATGACATCTATAATCAATCTGCGGCTTTTTGATTGTTATAATACACAAGTGAGATAAAGATTCTTTTTAAAATTTTATTGGTTCAGTTGCTTTATTCTTAAAAAGAGTTTTTATACAAGAAAGGTCGAGTTCAATAGTACAAATCTCATTGGTTCAGTTGCTTTATTCTTAAAAAAAGTTTTCATACAAGAAAGGTCGTGTTCAATAATACTTGCTTATTTCATGTATCTTCGTATATAAAAAGGCAATTTTAACTTGTACGTATTTAATAAACGAAAGTGTCAATCAATTAACCTTAATATCTTTCGTTTTCTCTGTAGAAACTTCAATTTCCCCATTTAGTTCCCAAGAAATTAAAAAAAATTCTCAACACATTTTCACTTTTGAAATTATAGTTATTTATTAAATAATATATCTACAAATACTAGTTATGATGAAAATGATTTATGGTCTACAACATCCGATACATGATGTGATTGATGTGAAGCCCTCAACGTTATGGAAAGTTCACTACCTGAAAACTGCAAGGGTAAATATCTATTTAAGTATTATTTTATTCACAAGAGTGTTGAAAAACGTAGTATGATACACGTGTGTATTGATGTTTACCGTCCTCGGCTCTCTTAAGACCTTCACCAAACGGCTCGGGTCTCAATGGCGCCTCAGCGGTAATCACCAACTTTACACACTTGTACCATAATTTACTATTAAGTGTGCATAAAGGGTTTATAAGTAATAGCAATAGTAGTAATCATACAGATGTAAAGATAATTATTAGGTAATAAACATGCCACGTAATGCAGATTGTAGGGTCGGCCGCTGTGCGCATCGAATACTAAAATCGATTAAGGAAACAATAATATTTATGCAAAGGCCTCGACCTCTTTATATGTTACGAAACATTTTTTACACTTACATTGTTGAATAGTTCCAAAATTTTAAAAGATTGCGTATGCGCAATGGTGTTTCTTTTGCTGGTACTAAACTCTCTGATAAGGCCCACAATGCACTTGCGACTTTCTACCTCGTGTGATGCAAGTTTATGTTTTGCTTTGCTGTTAGCCGTGTATGTACGTCAAGATTGACATACAATGCTATCTTTTCTTTATTTTTTTTCTAAAGTTCGTTTTTAATCTGATGCCAAATGGAATAAAGTACCGAAATTCAAATAAAAACATAATGCACAACAGAATCAGCACCATAACCGAAATGTATGGTCTTATCTTGGCGTGCTACTCGCTACTCATGTCGAATATTGCTTCTCGCGTGATCATGGGGTTTCATGAATGAATAATACATGAATGAAATATTATTTATTATTTCATTCACATGCAATCGAGCCTTCAGAAACTCGCACGCGCGTCGTGTGTCATGCCAGAATCTAGATTTATGCATGTGGCCAGCGTAGCGAGGCACCTACTAGCTATACATATAATAAGTATAACTACCAGTGTTCCGTAGGGCTCGGTACTGGGGCCATCGGAGAACATCGGCTACGACGGCGCGGTGGTATTCCGCCGGACATGTGTCACCAATGATATCCTCGTGACAGGCACGTGGCTAATCGCAAAGAGAAGCAAACATGAAAGCCATGGTCGGGTTTGCTCAAATCGTTAGATTTAGGCAGTTGGTAAGTCCGAAGATACCTGCACTGACGGACTTACCGAGGCCCTTTTTTCTATGGGCCCCAGAATCGTCCTCGTGAAGGATCCATAAGATAAAGATAAGATAAGATTTATTTATTTGTCAGAATATTGTATAAAGTGTCACGAAATAGAATTCCATAATATTCTGTTGTCTCCAGCGTACGAATATTGAAAAGTTTTGATCTAAATTTTAAATGATGTCAGCATACAATAATATTTTTTCCTCATTTAAATGATAATAATATGATCACACTAGAAATTATATAATGAAAAGATGTCAAACTATATGTTATACAAGTCAAAGTTCACAGAATATGTCAATTTTGGAATCAAAACATTCGCTTGGGAAGTCTTTCATGGAATAGTAACATTTATTCAGAAGTAATTGGAATAATTTACATTTAGGAGTTTGTTGTGTTTGTTCTGTTGAGCCTTCAATGAAGTATCAGGGGGTTGTACTCGATACCGGTATGACTTCGGCTAGTCTGTCTGGCCCCTAAGCTCCGTAGCCTCAGAAGGCGCACCGGGCGATGAAAAATGGGGCGATAGTTAGGGCTAGGCATCATCACAGGGTCTGCCAGCAGAAACAGGCCCAGAATGGCGGTACATGTGCATATGAAAATCTTAGACCAAATACGGCACATCGCATTGCTTAACCGGAAGTATGTTGCCCTAAGTTATTGTAACAGATCAATCAATGTAATAAAATCATTCTGGTTCTGTACATTTCCTGATATATTCTTTAGTTCCTGTTTACGTCCATTTCTATTCGTGGTGTGGTTGATTTAATTGGAATTTTATTGAGGAAATATTCGATATGTTGTAGTGTTAGGTATTTGCCAGCTCCATGAATATAAGCAGATGACCGTATCGGTTGAATGAGCCCTTACAATAATTTCCAGATAGGTATTTCCAGGTAACCAGTTTGTTTTTTCCTCATCAGCGTGTTCGTTTTTTTTATAAACCATCGATATTTAACAATTAATAAGGATATGATATTTCCGTCTACGTGAAGCGGTGAAAACAATTCAAATATTACGCTTCGCTGAATGTAAACTATAATTGTATAGTAATTTTAATGGAACCGATTATTACAATTACGTTAATGGATTATGGTATAACTAAGTATTATTAGAAGGTCAAATATTGCAGTGTCTTCTAAATTCGCTCACTATGTAGTCTAATATCAAACGGCATTCGAAAGTAGCTTTTGCGATATCAAATTCCGTATGTATTTTGAATACCATAGAGAAGTGAAATTTTGTATAGATCTATGCAATTTATGCTATGCAACCGGCGCCAACGCTTGGATGATGGTGATGATGATAAAAAAAACTCTTTTGATTAAATACTAAATATTAAGTATGCAAATGATAATGATAGACGTCTGTCGATGATTTTTTTTTGGTTTCTACCACTAACTGTCTAGTTATTGGTAGAAACCATTTAGCATATTGATTACACATTTTTAAGTTTTGGTTTGAAGTTTACGCGACTGTTGAAAATAACATGCTCAAATGCCGTCATGCCCGCCAACCCATCTTCTCAAAGGAAATGGTATAAACCACTCTGTATTGGTGTTAAAAATATTTAATTAGTATAGCTACCAGTGCTGCTGACCGTGGTCACCTCTTGGTTGTGGGGGAATGAGAATCTGATGGTTGGGGCCACGCACTTTCTCTTGCCTACGTTTGGGTGCACCACGTGTTTCTCCGCATCGATGTCTATGTGGATAAGCCTTTGAAGCATGAGGAGAAGAGAAGGTTGGTTTGGACATCATGGATTATTTTGCAGCAGAAGCGCAAGCCGCATATTCCGACATGCCACTATTAACAACATTATGCGTCGGGCTAGCTATACTTGAACCTGTTGGCTTAGCGCGCGACGATGGAAAAAGACCGGACGGTGTGCCATTGATGCTTTAGAAGATAGATAGGCTTTTAGCAACGTTGGGTCTAACCCACAGACCCAAGCGCTATTCAAAGAAATAGCGAAGCGAATAAACGGCTCTTCCCGCGACCATAAGGCTAGCCTTTACCTGGTTCAAAGAATTGGTATCGCTATTCAGCGTGGTAATACCGCCAGCCTTTTGGGCACGTCACCTGTAGAGGTCAATGAGGAAAACTTTTAGGATGCCTAAATTTGCAGTCTCTCCCCTTTTTTTTTATTTCTTTTTTATATGTATTTTACAGTTGGTTTAGTTTAGTATATATTTTAACATTAAAAATGACTGTTATACATGGAACTAGAACTATATACCTAGTAGAGATCCGATTCTCAGCACTCCATGGATTCACCGTGCGGTCGCCGAGTCCATAGCGTGGTACAGAGAGGAACACCATGACGGCAACTGGGACTTGCGACCCAGATGTAGGTTTAGGGAGGCCACCTTGTCATGCATCAGCGCTCACCTCCACCGCCAGTAGTGTTTCCCCCTCCCCCCTACCTATCCAAATTTGGTAAGATCCTATCAATGCTGCTTTTGATATTCGATTTAGTAAGGAGCTTACTGAAGCTCTTGGCAATCCGTGGTCTTTAAGTAGTTATACAGGGATTTAGCTGGAATTCCCCTTGCTCCTACTTCTATGGTGTAGAGTTTAACCACGTAGCCGTTATTGGTTAACTCGTTAGTCAAGTCAAAGTATTTGTTTGTCTTTATAGCGTGGTCTTTAGGTATATTAGTATCCCACGGTAATGTGAATTCTACAAACACTGCACGCCTAAGCGATCGTGAAAATAGGGATGGATTTCGTTAAAAATAATTTTATTTCGATGTACTTACATACCTAAATAATTTAAAATATTTTATTTGAGTATATTGATTGTTCATAGACGATTCAATGAATAAAGAGGTCGGTAAAGTTAATAGATTTTTATAGAAGTCGTCCCATCCCAAAGCATTAAGAGCGTCTATATTTCCTATAAATTACTATACTCTTTGGTCTATATCGTTGTCGCACGTTGGGTAGGTATTTTTGTTTTCGAAAGTTTTCGATGAATATGATCACAGAGAATATTCACTTGTCAAAGTGGTGAAAAATAATGACATATTTTCGTGTCATTTTTAGAATAAGTGCAAATTTCCATAAAATTGAGTTAATGATGTGAACACTAGTTTTAAACCGTGATTAATGTGCTATATATTCGTATTATAAGTAATGGAAGGCACTTACTGTCCATCTGGATATTAAAAGCATTGGCTGTGTTGCAATTCGGTATGTAGATGTCTACTTCATTCCTATGATATTTTTATTGTTCCGTTGGCTGTGAAATGCAAGAAGGCTCGACTATATGAAATATTTGCCGCGTATATAATTAACGAATTCCACGTTTTATATTTTAAATTGAAATATAATTGGATGTATAGCATAATATAAATAAATAAATTCATATAAAAAGTTCAACTATTTTATTTTATTCATTATATTTTGACATTTTCATGACGTCTTGATTTGACGTCTGTGTTTTGTAAACAAACAGCCTCGGTGCCGCAGTAGGGCACACAATCTTAAGGTGTTATGGCCTGATAAATCACACATTCATAATATTAATGAATAAAGAAAGTAGTAGTCCGTAAATGAGTCTTATAAGAGTGGTTTACTAATGGTGACGTATCATGGCTTTGAAAATAAATAAATATGGAGAATGTTGAATACGTTTTCATGTTATTTTTGGTATAAATATTTGTAAATCATGGCCCTTATGTTGTAGTAAAAGAGTAGGTACTAGAGTAAAAGGTTAGAAAATAGTTAATTTCAGTTTTATGACCTCGAGATACACCTTTGCCGCAACCACGCGTTTACCTACAGAATTTTGGATTATAATTGATAGCTGACCCGGCGAACTTCGTATCGCCAATATTTTTCCGCCTGCGTGGCGTCAGATCGCGTTTCCGCTGCACCCTCTACTACATTAAACATGTATTATACATATAAACCTTCCTCTTGAATCACTATATCTATTAAAAAACAGCATCAAAATCCGTTGCGTAGTTTTAAAGATTTAAGCATACAAAGGGATATAGACAGAGAAAGCGACTTTGTTTTATACTATATGTAGTGGTGTGGATGATGGTAATGAAAGAAGGTGGCTAAATCGTAAGAGGTGAAAACAGTGCATTGCATATTGTTTATAAGATAAATTTTGCAGTTTGTGACCACTCGAATATTCGGATATGGACTCTAAATAATTACGCTATAAATACAATCAGACGCTCAGCAAAATAAAAAACCTTGAAACGATTCCAACAGTAGCAGTCTTTAAAAGTACTTTATCCTAAATTCATAGTTCTAGCTTCAGTAGTTTCAGCTCTAAGTTAATGAGTCAGTCACCCGAAAGGCTTCCTTCTAATGATTAATTTAGATTTCTATTTATATAATGAGTAGGACCACTTCTAGGTGTTCTAGTTAATCTATACAAGCTATTGAGAGTTAGATAATATTGTTATCTGGCAGACGTATGACGATTGTGATGACATGTTCATGTACGTAGTATCAATGATTTCTGACATATTGCACCACTTAAGAATTGCAATAGCAATTTGCATTTTTTTCAATTAATTGTCACTAGGATAGGAATATCTGATAGAGATACATATGTTAGACAAAACTACCTAATGCTCCTTAATTTTTTTTATGGGTTGCGTTTTACCATTACCTATCTCACCTGTGGATAAGTGATGATGTGCTTGATTTTCAAGCACACTTTTTTGTACAATTAAAGTGGCACACAAGTAGACAGCCCACCTGGTTGAAAGTGGTTATGGACATGTGCAACACTAGGGGCGTCACACTCGTGCTGCCGACCTTGTTAGAACTTCCTAATGTCCTTCACGTTCAGCCCCATATTATAGTCGTTAGGGTAAACCACAGTAGAGAGATCTATCCAGAAGTTTATCACCTTACATATTATCCAAATTCTTCCAGTCCTGGTTAAACCTTCGCAGAAGCTAAGCTAAGCTTGTAATCTGGGCCAGAGGTCCGCTCTCCTATGTCTTTCCACAGTTTATTTTGTTGACTTGCACGAAAATGGCTGCTATGTGACCTCTAAAGCCAAGAAAAGCCGGCGGAACATCCATCAGTTAGCAGATATACTTCTGTATACCTTTCCTATACCTCGATAATTTGTTAATGCAATGCACGAATTATTGCACGCGAATTATTTATTGTATGTCCGTGCCCTCGTTGAATGTCGACGCGAAATGCGTGTTGCTCTATGACGTGGCAGCATACGTGCGCCCTTCATATCTATTGGGCGTTTAACTATTTTGATTACAGGCTTGTTCTAGGACGAAAGGAAAATGCCGATGTTTTCGCTAGTTGTTATGGTGCGTGAATACTGTGGTCGAGCGAGTGATAAGATGAAAAGGAAAGGGTATAGAAAAAAAATAAGAGAGTGCCTTTTAACGTCAAAATTCCACTATTTACTATACAGGATAACTAGTCACCCTCATTACATTCGATGCTAACAATTCTAACAAAATAAATCGTTTCGATGACTCTTTTCTTTACTGCACCATATAATTTTGGATTTCTTTATCAGTAGACGTGTTTCCTTCTTCCTACAGCCCCGAGTCCTTGAAGCGGGGTATGAAAAAGTAACTGATGAGGCCGTAAAGCTGAGGGCCATCATTAAACCGTTGTTGGTGTCTGTAATAGTGATCCTCTTTCCTGAGACTTATGTCAGTTTACCATCAGGCGAGGTGAAGTCATTTTGCGTTGGCCAGCATAGCATATGGGTTAGATAAGCTAGCACAAGGCGCAATAGTGTGTAAAACCCGCAGCAAACTCCACTGAACCCTCTAATAGAAATCGTGTACTTTGTCAGCACGATTTCCTCGTTAAATGTTCTAGTTTGATGTATTTGCATATTTGCATAAATATTTATAGATATTACTTAACGAAACCTATTAAAAATTCATAATTATTGTCACTGTGGTTATAAAATGTGGGTCGTATTTTGTAATGGAATTTGAGTATGATATTAACAAAGTTCGTTAATTCTCTACAGTTCAGTAAAAAATACCAACTAAATTGCTTGTGTTATAAGTGGGTTCACGTCGGTAGTGCGATAGATAGGATTCGAACTTTCTAATAAGTTCAAATCTTCTGACGAATCTGTAGAGTAAAAATCTACAAGTGCAGTGTGATGTTTATTTTTTAAGTTTAGTAAATACGAACAAAATAAATGATTGTTTAAATTTCTAGAAATTACCATAGTTTGTTAAAATAGTGAACCAGCAACGAAATGGGAGAAGCTACGATGTTGTAAGTAAATCTTTTCGCTACCAATGACCTTTTATTATTTTATTTTTATTTTATTCAAATGTGTGTATATTATTAGGAATTGTAAAATGTCATAATAACTATTGATATATCTACGATCAATTTTTTATCTATCATAAGTATTATTTTTATAATAAAATATGTCATGGTTTTGGTGGTGGTGTGGCTCGGTGGCTCAGTGGTCAGAGCATTCCCCTTGTAAGGGAAAGATCGTGGGTTCGAGTCCCACCTGAGCATTCATTTTTTCCTATCTTAATCGATTTGAAAAGTTAGCATAGTAAATGCTTCAAAATTTCATTCAATTATTTGGGCGGAGTCATCAAAAAACAATGTTTAAAAATTATTACAACATCATACATTGTTTCCGATATTTCGTATGAATGTCGGTAGATGGCTCCCACCGTCGCCCTAAGACGGTAGTATAGGAGAATTTGGATAGCTTCAGGTGTGGCTCGGTGGCTCAGTGGTCAGAGCATTCCCCCTGTAAGGGAAAGATCGTGGGTTCGAGTTCCACCTGAGCATTCATTTTTTCCTATCTTAATCGATTTGAAAAGTTAGCATAGTAAATGCTTCAAAATTTTATTCAATAGTTTTACATATACAAAGTATCGTATACAACATCGTAAATTGGTGACCATTACAAACTGGGTCAGCACAGGAGCGAAGTAAGCAGATTCCGTTGTGTTTGTCCCTCACAAGTGAAGCGTGTAGTGCTTAGCTTACTGAAAAGGGACAAACACTGATGTTATTATGAGAACTAGGAGGTCTAGATTTGTTAATTATACAAAGTTATTTAATATGTAGGTCCACTGCTCTTGTGACACCTGACCTCATTATATTTGAATTTAAATGTCAATTTACCGCCGCCCATTGTGCATTTAACTATAATTACTGTAATCCATACGATTATCTCTTGTAATCTAATGTTGGTGTACAATAAAGAGTTGTCTATCTCTCGGCGGTACATATCAGTCTGATGTTAAAGTTAACCAGCCCTATCCCTTAGTCGCCTTGTACGACACCACATGGGAAGAGAAGGGGTGGCCCAAATTCTACTCTGCCGGGAACCACACGGCTCAAAACTTAGTATTTATAAAACTAAATTAAGTATTTTGCGAAAATGCGTTTTTCGTGATTTTCGTCAAAACGATAAGATTTATCATAACAAAATTAGAGGTCATACAATCCTACTAATATAATAAACGCGAAAGTTTGTAACTATGGATGTATGGATGGATGTTTGTTACTCTTTCACGTAAAAACTACTGACTGGATTTTAATGAAACTTTACAGTAATATAGCTTATACATCAGAATAACACATAGGCTGAAATTTATAACGATAACCAATATTATATACTGATAACCAAACTTTACGCGGGCGAAGCTGCGGGCAAAATCTATTATCTATAAAAATCTGATATAAAGCCAGTCGGGCTTACGCACTCCACTTGATTATTTAATTTGATTTTCAATAAAATTCAATTGAAATGGTACATAATTTATAATTTAAGAATAAATGCATTCAATTCGGTTCATTCGATTTAGAGATGTTCGAAATCTTTGTCGATTTATCCAATAATAAGTAATTGGACTTTTAAGCATGACATGGGTTGTGAGGCTAAATGTCATTTGTGGCTTTTTAAAATGATTCGACTTTATAATTAACGACTCGGCCCGCGCGGATGTCGGTTATTGCTTAGTGTTGAGTCAACGCTATTTTTCTAAAATAAAAGTAGCCTAAGATACTCCTTATTACATCAGATACCTGCCAATAAAAGTCCTGTCAAAATCGGTGCAACCATTACAGAGATTAGCCAAAACAAACAGAGAGACAGACAGACAGACAAAAATTGTAAAATATGTTATTTTGGTGTATGTATAGTATTATATTCATATGCATGTATTAAAACACGGTTATTTCAATATTACAAACAGACATTCCAATTTCATTTATATGTATAGAGATATAGATAATCTAATATTACTTTTTATATATCTTAATTCAGTTCTACAATACTTAACTATAAATAATGTATCCATACTAATATTATAAATGCGAAAGTAACTCTGTCTGTCTGTCTGTATGTTACGCTTTCACGCCTAAACCACTGAACCGATTTTTATGAAATTTGGTATAGGGGTAGATTAGACCTTAAGAAAGGACATAGGCTATGTTTGGTCTCGATAACCGACAACCGCGCGGGCGGAGCCGCGGGCAAAAGCTAGTAGAATGAAAAATAGTCAAGATTTGTTACTGTTTCTGTAGTTCAATTTATATGTAAATCATGGTTGGAACACAATAGTAGGTCGAGTTCGCAGATGCTATTTTCCGTATTGTTATTTGTTTTAACGTAAGGTTTAGTAGATATATTACTGTAATACTCACATGTTTAACTGATCAACGTCTTATATACAGTGTCTGTATATTTCATGAAAACAATAAAAGAATTACGCATATGCATTGTTCGAAAAGTAACTTAGTTTCTATTACTAAAATAAATTTTAGCACATATGAAAGGATATTCGTGTCCTCTCGGACATAATTCCAACAACAATCTGGGAGATTCAAATCCAAGTTTGATTTGAGATTTACTTGGGATATGATGTACCTACATGATAGTGTCTATGTTCTCGAATTAACAAAGTGAAAGTAGGTACAGGAAACCCAATTTCATGAACTAAGTAGCCCTTCGCCGCCGCCACCATCCTTTCAATATATTTGACATTATATAACAATATATTTGATATTATGCTAAATTATCTTTGATTTCCAATAAAAGTAAAACAGTATGCTGCTTATACTGTTGATTGATGACACTTGGTGGGACTTGCTACACATCTTCAATAAAAATACTTGTACTATTCCACATTATTTATTACAAAGATTGATACATGTTTTTGGGTACCCAAAAAACATGTATCAACCTTTGATAATGCCGTAAGGCGTAACCGGTCAGAATTTTAATGAAGAAAACAGTATGCAAAATTAAGAAAACAGTATGCATTTGACAGTAATAACCGTAATTCCGATTTTAGCTACTTCACGGAATCGTTGGTTTTACAATAATTCAAGAATTCACTATGGTGGCAACGAGCCGTTTACTGCGTTCAATCATTCGTTCAATGTTAGAAGTAGAAAAATATGAATGAGAAATCTTCACGAAATAGTAATAGTTACCTATATTTAATACTGCATTATGGTACAAGTGTGTAAAGTTGGTGATTATCGCTGAGGCGCCATTGAGACCCGAGCCGTTAGGTGAGCGGAGGCCGGTAATTAATTATTAATACACACGTGTATCATACGACATTTTTTAACATTCTTGTGAATAAAATAATAATACTAAAATAGATATTTGCAGTTTTCAGGTAGTTAACATCATCATGCTTCATATCAATTATACATCATATATCGGACGTTGTACAGCATAGATCATTTTCTTCATAACTATTACTTGCAGACATATTGAATAATAAATAACAACAATTTCAAAAGTGTAAACGAGTTGTGATTTTTTTTCCTATCGCGATAGAATAAAAGAGGTTACTTTGTTTATTAGTTGCAGACCCAATGAGGAATTTAAAGTTATTACAGAGAAAACAAAAGATATTAGTTACTTAATTGAGTTTAAGTTTTGTTTATTAAACACATACAAGTTGAAATTATCTATTTAAATACGAAGTTGCATGAAATGAGCAAGTAATGAGTATATTAATTTATTTGTACTATTACTTAAATACGACCTTTTTAGTATCGAAACTTAAAAAAAAAGAAAGCAACTGCACCAATAAAATAAAAAAATCAAAAAGCCACAGTTTGATCACAGGAGTCATTATGTGCCTAATTGCGGTGAAATTAGAGCCAGTTTATGAGCGAGTGTGTTGAAAAATACTTTTTACTTTCAACTTATTATTAGGCGATTTAAAAAATATCCTAAACAATTTTCTATGCCACTTTCTGTAAAACTCTTTACCGAAATGATAGAAGATAAACTCAGAACACCTGCGCGCAGTCTTCGTAACCAAACGCATAATTGTGTGCGATTTATAAATTGAAAACATTTTATGAATTGCTAAGTCAAGATTGTAAATCTTCTCAATTTATTATCTTTGTTGGTTTTAAATGTTAAAACATGGCCTGGTAGTGGCGGAGTGCGAAAATTTTCAAGGGCAAGCCGGTAGAAATGTTATAGGGTAAAATGGTAGAGTATAAATGTAAACATTTCTATCATGGTTCCCTTTGCAGAGCAAGCCGACTGGAATCATTTTGTAGGGACTCCTTGTCACTGTGGCCTATTGTTTTAAGGATGTGGTGACTGTAGTGCATCTCTGAAATCGATGGACCACTTTATGTCGTGCTGCTGACTGAAGGGGCGGTCAGTATTGCCATTGACACTATGGAGTTTTTAGTGGTCATCGCACTATGTAATTTATGCACTAAATGTGACTAAATGTATTTATATGCATTTTTGAAGTCTGTTTTTATTCTTCTGGTTTTTTCTTTTGCCATACTTGTTCATTTTTTATGTTTACTTCGTAACATTTTCCTTGCGGCTTTCCAAATGAAGGCTGTCTATCGTTACGGAAGTGTGATTGTGACATCAACTCCACCCTTAACTACCTAAATTAGTAGTACCCACGTTAACTTCAATCTAAAAGCTGATGTAACACTACATATTAAAAGTTTTTAAGTGGTGTGTCAGTCCGCAGTGTAAACTCGTGTGACGTAGATATAGATAGAGTTTAGCTACGTCAGCCGCGGCCCGCGTCTGATGAAGCCCTAACAACGATCAATCCTATTAACACACCATTACTTAACTTCATATTGGTAAGCTGATATTCTTCATACCAAGCATTAGGATACCGTTTTGAGGACGCAGTATTTTTGTGAATATCCTACAACATAATATGCACGGTGAAATTAAACAACAAATTAATGGATTCTATAGGAAGTTATACTTATTTTGGTGGGTTAGGGAAAAATGATGAGAGTAAATTTTTACGATGCGCGCGCACACCGTCACGAAAAACCGACACCCTGAAGTTAACTATAGTCAACATACACCCTGAAGTTAGCTGTAGTCAACGTTTTAGTTTTTCAAAAGAAATATCACTTCTAACGCGTGTACATAAGTACCTACACGCACACTTTTTTACATTTAGTTCGACGTTACTTCGCCACCATGACTGCAGAAAAGTAGTTAAAACATGAGGCTTAACATGAATTCTACCAAATAAATAACAATTTCTATAAGTAATATTCGAATCGACTTCAGACAGTATCATAAAATGCACATTTTTGGTAGGCGTCCAAAAACAAATGTATGATCTTTATCTTAATGTAAAAAACTATGTCACTGTGTTCTGCTAATCTCTGAAACGGTCGAATCGATTTCTGAGAAATTTTGTCAATGGCCAAAAATCATCAATCATGTAAGAACCATGATTGATGATTTTGGGCCATGGCCCTGTTGCGCTCATCACAAAATTTAAAACATGGAACAAATAGCAGTTGTTTAGATATAATGTCATTTCGACAACATAATATGTTGTTTGGGGCCAAACCAAAGTATATTACAAAAAAAAAATCGCCATCCTTGCATTAATCCCGAAAATATCGGCTTCCACCTCGGTCCGCTTTTAACAGTCTAACTGAGTGTTTGCCTGAAGTTTGACATTTTCTTTGAAAACACTGCCATCTGACCTCCACATAACATTGGCGATATCGAAGTATGGCAATTAGACCAGTTGTTGAACTTTTTAGGGCTCCAACTACCAGTAACGACTGCCATAGATGTTCGTATGGCACTAGTAACGTTTAGTTACGTAACTCTCTTATATTATTTATATCATTCGTATGTTAGTTACGTAGCTCTATAATATTATTTATATTTGTAGGAGGTAGGAAACGATGGTATCCAGGTTTCGTGCTGTCAGTAGGAAGACCAAAGGCTATTCCTTTTTTGTCTTCTACACTGACGGCACAGAAACTTTCTATGTCTACAGGGTCGGCAGCACGAGCGTGACACCCCTGGTGTTGCACACGTCCATAGCCGCGCCGGCCGTGTGCTTGTCAGCCAGTATAAAAGAAAATATGATCGAAGGGGTAGACAGAATGTTTTGACGCCCAGATTTATGATTGGCAATAGGAGGCCCAAAGAATCCGAGGGTTTTCACGGAGGTTGGGGAGGTGCAACGGAATTCGGAGTCTACTGAGAGAAAATTCGACGCTATTAATACGGGTAACTTAGATTTAGGTAGTTATTTATTGATATGTTTCACTAAAAACTTTATGAGCATTGAGAATTTGTTACTTTTTATTATTTTATAGACAGTCTTTACAGTTAAACAATCAATCATTACAAACATTAGTCAAATCTTGAGATCTGTAACGAATATTGATGCAGGGCAATTGATAAGAGATAGTATCAAAACTATATTTCCTATATGTAGGCAATCTAGTTTTGGTCTTATCTTTATTAGAATAGGTACTAGGTATCTCTTTTCGTTATTCTTATAATAGGTATGATTCAGTTCTGAGAATTAGTCGTCTTGTTTCTATCAGGGCCGAATAACAAGGTAAGTAAAGTATTTAGGTATTTTTGATAAGGCTTCGATTGCACGACATTGATGGAGTCTCATTCGTGTGCAATTATTTTGGATTTTAGTGAAAAATTTGATTTTCACTTTATAGCTTCGACAGCTTTTATACACATCTTCTATGTTCACGTCTGTCCCAGAAGTGGTAGGCAGAGATGTATTAATAATGTACACAAATTTGCCAATTATGATTTTAATTTGAATATATTATTATTTAGATGGAAAACAGCAGCCCTATCCCTCAATTGCTATCAACACCCACGGAAAGAAATATGGTGGTCCTATTCTACTTACGAAATGAAGATGAATATTGATATTCTGACAAATATTTTTTTTTATTATTACATATAACTGATGCTGGTAGCTGCCTGCCTGGTATGCCTGGTTAAATATTTACTTAAAACACGACCAAACATAGCCTATGTCCTTTCAAGGTCATATCTAATCAGTCAAGGTCTAAACGACCCCTATACAAAAATTTCATCAAGATCGGTACATCGGTTTAGGCGTACAGAGTTACTTTCGCATTTATAATATCAGTATGGATTCACTGAATTACGAGATATGTAATAACGAATGAGGCCCAAGCCAATCGCACTCGCAAGCCAGTGCAACAACTAAACAACTGATAAGGTTCTGGCGCAGGCTTCCCTTCAGGGTTTGGGGGTTAGAAGGCAGACGATCCCGGAAAAACTTACAAATACCATTCAAAAATCAAATAAGAAATCCTTATTCCTGCGATTTTATCGAAATGGGTATTTGACTGACTAGTCAAATTAGTTACTTTTTACTAACAACGGTAACCAAGTTATAAGGAAAATTGTATGAAAAATTTATTTGTGACGTCATAATATTTAATAGTCAAATAATTTACTGTTTAGGTTGGATGAATGATTTAAAAAAAAAAAGAACCGACGAAACCGTTTTCACTCTTATATCATTCTTACTAAGTTTAGCTAAATATATATTTTTTTACTAACAGGAATATACCTAATTGTAGTGTATTAGCGACTTTGAATGATTCCAGATCATAATCTATCCCTGTACAAAATTTCAGCCAGATTCTTTACCAGTAGAGCGTGATGAAAAATATATATCTTTGCAAACTTTCACATTTTTATAACATTAAGTAGTAGGATTTGTTCCATAACAAGGAAAGTTTATGACCAGTTAACGAGCAAAAGTCGTTTAAAAAAATCCTTTCTCAATCAAAAGATGACTGAGAAACAGCCTAACAGTTGTATTTCTATTAACCACACACACACGATGTCCATGTGGTGACGATGTATTGTTGCTAAGACAAAACTGAACGTTAGGTTTCAGTTAGTTTAAAATAAATAAAATCTTCGTTTAATCTTTGTAAAATATACATATTTATAGAAACACTGCATGTTTCTATAAATATGTATATTTTACCATTTATCTGTTGAAATACAAGCGTGATTGATTGCTATTTGCAAAGGAAGTGTTATCAAATGTAGCTCAATATTGTCGAGTATTGTTCAGAAAACATCGCACTGTCGACATGTATTGTCTTTAGTATAGGAATTGCGTACCTGAAAATATGCATACGTAATAAATATCATGAAATTCAAAATGCTTCCTGCATATAAGTTTACTATTAAAGATCCTAGCTTAGTCGCAGAGTGAATAGACAAAGTTTGATGAATGATCTGCTCAAATGGTTGGGATATTTGCCTCGACAAAAAAATTCATTCTCATTTCAGGATATCTGTCTATTAGAAAAATACTGAAAGATATGCCTACTATTGTTAACGGTATTGACAGTCAATACCTACAAAGGAAGTCAATTCAAAGATTAAACCCAGGGCCCTCAGTAGCAGGCCGTGGCGTAGGCGTGTCGTGTGTACACACGCTTGCCAACTCACCGACGCGGGATATAACCCGACCCCACCAGGCGAGGCCGCAGTGGCGGCCAATGTCCGCCGGCAACCCTGGGGTTATCCTTTCGAGGGCTTACCCGGGGTGCCCGGCAATGGACACTTGGGAAGGACACCGTGTGGTTTTAGTCGGTCCTATTCCGACACGCCCACCCCATCGTCGGCACCGATGGGGTGAAGCACGTGGGGGTTTCCACACGCAAAAAAATAGGGTCCAAAGTTTTTCTTTATATGCTTGCACCTTAGAACCTAGGCCCCGTTTTCCTTAAAGAAGAAGATTACAAGGAGGCCCCATCCTTGCCAGCTTCTTCTTCATCAAGTCGGTGGCAACAATTTAAAATAACTAAATGCGCTCAGTCCGAAACTCGGCACTCATTGACTGCACCTTTCGTCGCTACATTTAAGTCGGTAATGTGCAGGTGTAGGGGTACAGGGGGCACGATAGGAGGTGGTCCATCGACTGCAGTAAGGTAACCCCATTTTACCTGGTTCGCTCTACAACAGTCGACCTAAGACCTCAAACTATTTAGGGATCTCCAAAGTGGTTATGTTGATTATTTCAGCAATTTCTTCTTCTCTTCTCTATCTTCTTTATGATGCCCCAAGTCCAAGCAGAAAGCCTGCAACCGAGCATTGTCTGTCAATTAGCATGTGCTTTAGAAACAAACTATTGAGGAAATAAAACGTTTTGCGTAAATCTTAGGCAGAAAATTAACGAAATATTGCCAGTACAGTCTGCTAAGAATGAACAGTGACCTTCATCCCTAATTAAAACATCTAATTAAGATAACAGTATAGTTTTATGTAACAACAATATTACCTACGATAATGGCATAACTTCGAAGTACTTACTCAAAATTATCTCATTCCGCTGACATCATCTTAATTTTACGTTAATAGATAGATCATCCTGTGACAGTTCAATAAACAGTCTCGAGTAGGTACTTGAGGAGCCTCTAGTAGGGGAGGCGTAGAAGGAAATTCTATAAAAGAGTGGGTGCGCCAAAAAAATCGACCACCGGATTTATATGTAAGGCGCGTCCCTTCTGGCCACTAAGGACGGGTTCTATGTTGGACGGCTTCCATTTCGGACAATTTCCACATTGGGCGGAAGTACACTTAATAATAAAATACCATTCGTGTAAATTTTATTCCTAGTGTATTGAAGAATAACCGAACAAAAAATAACATCCGTACTAATATTATAAATGCGAAAGTAACTCTGTCCGTCAGTCTGTCTGTATGTTACGCTTTCACGCCTAAACCACTGAACCGATCTTGATGAAATTTGGAACCGAGGTATATTAGAGCTCGAGAACGGACACAGGCTACCTTTTATCGAGAGAGAAAGGGGCTTTAAGGGGGGGAAATGGGGATGAAAATTTGTCATTTTTGTAGGTATCCTAATGAAATTTGGTACAGAGGTGGATTGGAGCTTGGGAATGAACATAGACTACCTTTTATCGCGAAAAGGGGGGTAGAAGGGGGGAAGTAGGGCCATTGGATTAAAGTTAATATGAAAGTTTGATATTTTTGAAGATATCCGGATGATTTTTCGTACAGAGATGGATTAAAGCTTGGAAATGAACATAGGCTACCTGTTGTCACGAGAAAGAGGGGGGGGGGGGGGCGGCTCGAATACAAACATAGTCTACGTTTTGTCGCGAAAAAGGGCGGTATAAGGGGGGGAGTAGGGCATTAGGATTGGTCATATTTGAAGATATCCTAATGAAAGTTGGTAAAGAGATATATTAAAGCTTGGAAACGAACATAGGCTACCTTTTGTCGTGAAAAAGGGGGTTTAAGGGGGGGGGGTTGAATAGGGGATGAAAGGTAGTCAGTTTTGAAGATATCCTGATGAAATTTGGTACAGGGATGAATTAGAGCTTGGGTACGAAAATAGGCTACCCTTTGTTGTGAAAAAGGGGCTTTAGGGAAGGCAATAAGGGATGAAATTTGGTCAGTATTGAAGATATCCTCATGAAGTTTGGAACAGAGATGAATTAGAACAGATATATTATGCTGCCTTTTATTGCGAAAAGGGGGGTTTAAGGAGGGGAGTGGTCCATGAATATCATTATTTGTGAAATTTGGTACAGAGGTAGATTAAAGCTTGGGAACGAACATAGGTAACCTTTAATCGCAAAAAGGGGGTTTAAGGGGCGGGGGGATAAGAGATTAAAAATTGACATTTTTGAAGATATCCTGACGAAATTTGATACCGAGATGAATATGAGCTAGGCAACGGACATAGGCTACATTTTAATGTGAAAAAGGGGGGTAGGGTTAGGGGATTAAAGTTTGTCATTTTTCAATCGTGCAAAAAGGGGGTAAATAGTTGATAAATAGTAAGAAGTTTTTTTTGGAAGATATACTCATGTGGAACGGAGAGGTGAGTATAGAATCAAATAGAGTGCAGTAGACAGTCGAGTAGAGAGGCAAATAGTGAGGCGAGTGGAGAGACGAATGTAGAGGCGTGTAGAGATCGAATAGAGAGTTGAGTAGAGATTCGAGGAGAGATGTGAGTAGAGAGGCGAGTAGATAGGCGAGTGGAGAGAGTCACGTAGAGAGGCGAAAAGAGAATAGAGTGGATGGGCGAGTAGAGATGCGAGTATAGAGGCCAATGGAAAGGCGATTATAGATGAGAGTACAGAGTCGAGTAGAGAGAGGAGCAGAGAAGTCAGTAGAGAGTCGAGTATAAATTCAAGTATAGAGGCGAGTAAAAAGTCGAGTCTCAACACTAAACGATAACCGACATCCACGTGGGCGGAGCCGCGGGCAAAAGCTAGTTTCTTATAATGAGAGGAAAAACAAACAATTTCTTTTTAATAATATGCCTGCATTTCGAATCTATTATCCTAGGATATCCAATATACAGAATCTATATCGTACTATTGTAGCTACGGTATTGGAGAAGTAGTATCATGGGAAAGTAGAATTACCCATGACACTACTTACTGCTAGTCCCAAGCTATTGCTACTACACTACTGTGCCAAAGGTAAAAATGGTATTATTTTGCTGTAATAGGAGAACTATTTGCAGAATGTAATAAAACGATTTAAACATGACTGTACTGTTTCCGCCTCCTGAAATGGAATCCGTCCAACATGGAATCCGTCCAACATGGATTCCGACCTAAGTGGCCAGAAGGTACGCGTCCAGATTAAGATAAGATAACTGACTAGAATAACTGAATTTCTTTTAAATAAGACCAAAGTAATTCAATTGTATTTAATATGATGTTATGCAGACGCTTCCCCTGAAAGTGGAAACATTATACGTATACTATTATTTTTCTATCATCTAATCTACAAATTCTAATAATAGGTAGCAAAGCTCGAGTAACTACACATTTGGCATCGTGGGCTCCCCTACCACTTTCTTTTCACTACTGCAATGTGTTATCTTGTTTAAGAAATGGTTGTATAAGCGAATCAGCTGTCAACTTAAGATTGATATTTAAGGTTAGTTTGTGGAAACCACCTTGGAATACGTCAGGGCTGATAATTGGCCTTGAGTTTCCTTGATCCTGATTTATAGAATTATTCAGGATGAATGTGAATTCATATAATTCTTATATGAAAGGGCTTTGATTAAATTGTGTGTTTTTAAAATAATGTTACAACCTGTTGATTGTTTTGTTTATTGTGATTTAATTCTTTATTGTAAACATACTGTGAATATTAATTGAATATTAAAAATATTATGCATAAGAATTAAGTACTGAAATATCTCGCAGCATACCTGTGCTTTCTATATGATCCCCCAAGGAAGAAAGGGTAAACATGATGTAAAACTAGAAGTACAACATACTTAAGACACTTCCATAAAATACATACTATAAATGCTTGTATAATACTGACATTTTAAATAAATAAAATATGTCATCTAAGGCACAAGTACAATTCTAAATTAAAAGCTCAAAATACTAGTCTATATTCTTCTCAGAGAATAGCAGTACTAAAATTTCTTGTTCGTTCATACTAAAGTATTCAATTTCTTGATTGCATTAAACTATTCATAAATAGCAAATAGGTACTCATCATCATTTTTAGACTGGACCAGGACAGTTGGGTATGTATGAAAAAAAAGTTGAAATTGCATTTCTTTTTCTTACACATTATTCTGAACTCGCTTTCTCGTATGATTGTTCGAGTGAACTTTGTTATTGATTTTAATTTCAACTCACTTCCTAAAGAGTGACTGAGTTGAAAATTACAAGTTAATCTGGTGTAATGGTCGTACTATACGTTTTAATGAATATTCATACTACTATTATAAAAGTTGAAAGTGTGTGTCTATTTGTCCGTCTTTCACGCCTAACCCACTGAACATATTTTGATGGAATTTGGTATAGGAGTAGATTAAACCTTGAGAAAGGACATAGGCTATGTTTGGTCACGATAATCTACATCCACGCGGGCAGAGCCGCGCACAAAAGCTGGTCCTAACATAAAAGTTTTCCCACAATAAGTGCAATCGATAAGTCCTGGATCTCGGTTTGTTGTATCTGATTTGTTCAAGTAAGTAAGTCTAGAAATAATTCAATTATTTCTAGACTTACTTAAAAAGAGTCTAAATAAATGAAACGAATAATTTATGGTAAAATTTAGCAGGCGTGTAATTTGATGGCGAATTCAGACTTCGTTCGCAAAACTTTACAAATCATGTCTGTCAATTTTATGCGCTAACATCGACGTTGCAAATGTCCTTCCTGTCATTTCTTCATTTTATGCTCACTGTAGTGTACAAAAGTTTATTTAAATTAGCGGCGTGAAGATAGCTCACCACGTTTGTGTCAGTCACGAGGGAAGTGTGGTTCAGCATCGTGCGGGATCCAGCCTTGCTCATTATGATATAAATATGAAACAATAGTGTGTTTATCTTCTCCTCACAAGGAATCAACATATTAATGTCTCATTATTTATTGCACCTTGTAAATTATTTCACAAGGTAAATAGTTTCGCATTCATTTGCTTTCAAGTGCAAGTTCGATTGCGTCGAAGGTTGTATATCATGTGCTATGCTAATATACAGGATAAAATGTATTCGTATCGTGATTGCGTCTCAAATTTTTGCATGTAGGCTGGATCCATTGATTTTTCTCTCTTAGTATCAGATATTTTTATATATATCTGTTATATTATAAATGTGAAAGTTATGAAACATGTTTCTATGTTTCTATGTTTGATATTCAATTATGGTCTAACGGCTGAAAATATTTGGCTGGAATTCGGTACAGGGATAAATTATACAAGGTGAAAGATTTTAAACTTATCGGGAGGGGAAGTACTCTAAATACTGGAGATAGTGAATTTCACTCAAAGGATACATTCCTTTAATTTAAAAAGCCACAAAACTTCATTCAAAGATTTTTGAAAACTCGCTTGCTACATATTCGAACCGATTAAAATCTCAAAATGTAGCATCCTGTATTTTTATGACATCAATCGATAATGTCCATCATTAGGATAAAATCTTTCTAACAAACATGGTTAATCAAATGAAAGGAGGTCCGTAATATCTTAACTTATAAACTCAGCAGATACAGCATTCTTACTCAAGGAGTCATCAGAAAGTTATCCTTGACGCCAAATATTTATTAAAATAAGTAGATATTAAATGAATGAACTTTGTTTCCGGTTTAGAATGTTACTTTATTGAGTAACTGCATGAGGTATGTAGGTAGAGTTAGATTGGAAACCTCCACGCGGTGTACCCTAGGCAACGGGGATGGCGAGAGAATTGCCGTATTGGTGGTAGCTTTCTTCTTCTTGTTCATCTTAGCGTTAATCCCAGTCGCAACCGACGCTTTCACCTCGGAAACTGGGATTCACTTTACTAGTGTAACTGCGGGTTTGGTGAAGCTTCGATGTTATTCCAACTACCAGTAACAACTGCCTATATTCGTATGGCAACCGGGGCTGACGGCTTAACGTGCTCTCTGAGGTACTGCCAGACCAATGCAAATACCCATATTGCACTGAGCGGGTATCGAATCCGTGCCTCCTGCGTAGCGGCCGCGTTGACTACCGCTACACTACAGAAGATGTTAATTGAGCCCTCTAAGACGGTGTGCGGTTTTAGTCGGTTTGAGTCCGATGTAAATCCCCTACTGACCAGCGCCAGTATCCGCACGAAAAAAAAGGAATTTTATTTAAATATCGAATTTCATTGTTATAATCCGCACGCTGAATGATGATTCCTATGTCAGTTCGTTAGCGCTTAACATTGTACTGACGTCCTATCACATCAAATCCTTTAGAGGTCCATTAAAAAGACGAAAAAATTATAATTGTGTACAATTGTAAATTATAAAAATGAATATTAAGAAATTATTACGTAATGTTCGGAAATAATTGAAAAAAACTCAATGCAAATGTACATGGTACGTGCTGCAAAAGTTACGTCGTCAAGCTGTTATCGACTAAGAAGGGACACATCGATAAACAAAATATCGATAATTTGTTGGAAATATAAAACAAATGCTTTGAGTTTGTATTTTATTTATATCAATCTGAATCTGATACAGGGTCAATCGGATCTTCAAAATCTGAGTTTGAACTGCAGCTATCCGTGACGTTTATTATTAACGGTTGGTCAATGATATTGTCGTATTGTACATCTCGATCCCAGTCTTGTAAGCAAATTTTCTTCGTTCTTTCGACCACTTTTCGCCAATCGTCAGCTGTCACTTGAGCGCAAGCTTCTTCCAATAAAACCATCATTTTATTTGCCGTGAATGGCGGAGTTATGTTATGCCTAGCTGCATGACCTGAAAATATTTGTACATTTAGTAATTATTTTTAGAAATATATGCATATACATAATATTATATAAATAAAAAATATAGAAACCTTTGATCTGCGCCCATATCAACTCGATTGCATTATATTGGCAGTGATACGGCGGTAACCGAATTACCGTGTGTCCATTTGATTTGGCCAATTCATCCAAAAAATATGATGGGTGCGTCTGTTATTTGTGAAAGTTCAACAGTCTAACCAAATAATAAAAAAATACGGTAGGTAAATAATAAATAATAAATAAATATTCCACAACATTCACACAACGCTATCTAGATCCATGGTAAGCATAGCTTAACTAGCTTGTGTTATGGAATCTAGAATGCGGATAAACATACTTAGATACATTTTTTTTTGTAAATACATACATATTATACATAGAAACACCCAGACCAATGCAAATATACATATTCATGCATACAAATATTTGCACTGAGCGGGAATCGAACCCGCGCCACCTGCGCAGCAGCCGCGTTCACTACCTCTACGCACTCCTTTTAAATACTTTTCCATGTAATCCACAATTGCCAGCTAATTATGAATTCTTTAAAATTCAATTCAAAAAGAATTTTAAATTCTTTAAATTATGCAATTTGAATAAAAATTAAAGTATAGTAAAATAAAATATAATAAGGCTGTTACTTTTTCATCTAGAGTTTTATGTCCATCAATGCGCGTAGTCTTTTTTTCAAAATAAATAAATATTGCTTATTATGTTGAATGACCTGGCTGAATGACATGACATTTGCCTGAAAAAACAGTATTTTATCGAAATTGTTTCGCATAACTAATACAACTATCAGTTGAAACGTCATAGGGATCATCATTCGGCGTGCGGAGTATAGGATGATATCAGATGAGCCTTTGAGTTAAAGTGCTTCATTTTGTCAAATGTAATTTATAAGTTTAGATTTCAAGGATTTCCTTCCATTTAATTTACCATGTTTGTTAGATAGATTTGATCCTTATGATTGACCCTGTCGATGAATGATATAAAAATAGAAATTGTTATTTTTTCAGATTTTAGTCGATTCGACAGGATGTGACAAGCGAATTTAAAAAAAATTTGAATGCCGTTTCATTTCTCTTTAAAAATAAAGGAATGTTTCCTTTGAGTGAAATTTGCTATATCCAGTATTTAGAGTACTTCCCCTCCAGATAATGTTAAAATCGTCCACCCTTTATATCGTACATATTGGATCACAAATATTAGAACAACACATATTTAGGGTATTTTTTATTCTATTCGTAGTGGGAACGGGATGAACATTTCACGCGGGTGGAGTCGAAAGCATCGGCTAGTATAGTATTATTTATTCCGTAAATTTTAAATACTTATATCGCCCGTAGTAGTGTTGTAGGTAATCCTGCACTTAAAGATTTCAAGTGCAACATTCGAAATGTATCCGTTCTTAAATTTATCAAATGATTGAGTGACCATTTGCAATCCTACCTAACATTTTAGTGTGAAAGTTCATTAAGATCATTAGATGTTTGATATATAATCACGCGAAAACCGTTGAGCAAATTCGAACGAAATTTGAAATCCCAGATCATTAGATTAAATAAAATAAATAAAAGATCGTCGGCTCGTTCCAGAGGCAAAGATTGGCTATTGCAATTCAGTGAGGCAATGCTGCCAGCATCATGGGCACCTTTGCACCGGGAACGATACTGGGCGGGTTGTTTGAATCATGTTAATTTTATTAAATTTAATTTTTAGTTATAGTGTATGTTAGTTATTTAATTATATTTTATTTTTAGTTGCAGTGTACCTATGTTACTCGTTGTAATTTACTAATATTTTATTTGTTTCTTTTTTAAATTAAGATATTTTAGTTATTTTTTACAATAAAAGAACAACATATTTAAATAAAAGACAAAATGAGATATATTAATTATTTTCATATCGAGAACAGGGTTGAAAAAAATAAAAAAGACGGGTTGCACTCTGGGAGTGCCGGCAGAAGTGAAAACATTTTCTTTTTTTCTTTCTTCGTTGTATACATAGAAAAAGATTTAAAAAAACATACCATACCATACCATACCTATTATATAGCGCTATTCATAGAACCTATCACTTATTTTCTGCTAATTTTCTGTCAGAAGAAATTAATAAATTATAAAAAGAAAAAATAATCACAAAAAATAATAAATTACAAAAAGAAAAAAATTTCATAAAAAGTAATAAATTACAAAAAGAAAAAGTAATCACCAAAAGTAATAAATTATAATAAGAAAAAACAATCACAAAAAATCCCTGAAGGCCCGGTGGTTTGAACCCGATACTATCTGAAACTATAAGGACTTACAGTCGACGTGCTTACCGTTTAAGCTACGACGTTATCTATAGTAAATTGCAAAATACATACTCTTTACCTAATCTTGTATGACGTCAGTCGTCGGTTACGGTGCAAAGGTCAACTAATCCTGACGCTTCCTTAACATTTTACACCCATCCAACGCCGCTAAAGAAGTTTTCACTTCAATAAAAATTGAGAAGAATGAAAATGAAAACAGGGAATTAATATTCCGAGTATATATATTAATATTAATACTAGTTATATTCCGTTAATATTAGTTAATATTCTATTAATATATAAATATTTTTATTCTATTTTATAATATTTCGATTCCAAATTGAAATAAAAAAATCACTATTCTTCTCGTAGCAGTGTTAGCGATGTACTAAATCAAGAGCAGTCGAAACTAGCTAATCTCTATAATAACCAATTTGTATTGGACCAGGACTAGTATATTTGTATGGATTTTATTACTATTCATGTGGCGGTGTAGATTTATCTCAACATGTTTTACTACATTATCTATAGTGCTGCCATTTTTCGATTAGATATGTGAACTTGAAATATAGGATTAAAGTAACATACCTATATGTCCAGCAAGAGTATGTTCTTATAGTTAACATACATATATACATATAATCACGCCTATTCCCCGGAGGGTTAGGCAGAGATGAATTAACACCCACATTTCTCCATCCTGTATTCTGTCCCACGTTATAGGGGGAGAGCCTATTGCAGTATTCCGGGCACTATTGTTGACTCGAGCCATGAATCTGAGGCTGAGTCTGGGCTGTGCATATCTGTCTGATGTTAAAGTTAATCAGCCCCATCCCTTAGTCGCCTTGTACGACACCACATGGGGGAACACGAATCCACACAGAAGGGGTGACCCAAATTGTACTCTGCCGGGAACCACGCTAATAGTTAAAATTGTTTACTAAAAAAATATACACGGTGTCTTTTGTTATTATCTTAGCGAATATTGGGGGAACATAATCCATTTGATGGATAAATAGTTTGTAGCATGGCGCAGGCACCTCCTAAAATGCTGTAGTTTCGGCATAATACTGAACTAAGTCTTATTTTAACTTAGGTAAATTATTTTATTAAAATTTTTTTATTTTATTTTATATTTTTTTCATTAGACACGAGATAAATGTAGATTCGTCCACATTTAGCCTTAAGAATATAATAGTAGTTTATGATACTGTTGCATAATAAGGGTTCTTATAACACGAGTTATAAGAACCCTTATTATTCGCACTACGCCTACGGCTCGTTTTTTTATATTATCACACGAGTGTTATAAGACCAAGTTATGTACAGTGTCATACACTACTTTATCTACTCTCATACTATAATACATAAACTAATTTATTTTACAAACAAAACCAAACTTTGTTTAATTTAAATGTAAAATGTTGGCGCCATGGCGCAAACATCGGTTGCGCATGCGTGTTTCTTTTTTTTCTCCGAATCGGCAGATTCTTTTTTTAAAGTAGAGGTTCAGTCCAGATGAAGGTTGTATAGGTGTATCATTATGATTAAAAAGTTATTTAATGAAATAGGTGTCCATACAAGACCTGTATCGTAATAAAACTTTTTTTGGCCTGTGCGTAATGTTTGTCATAAGAGTTTTGATTTTAATTTTCTTTCTATTATAGTATCAGAGTAGATAAATATTGTAAATTGACGTCTGAAGAAAATGCCACAGTGAAGTTTGTTGCGCCGTTTCTTCTCCACCAGCGCTTTGGAAGCGGTGGTAAACTTAGGTTAAGTAAAATTTATTGACGTCAATAAGAAACAATAATGTTGCTCTAAATTGAATAAAAATCTTTGACTTTGGCTTTTATAATAGTGGTCAAAAAATAGCCTGATACAAGCTATGCACCTGCTGTGTAATTCTCTAAGGTTTTAGCGTCGAGCGTAGCGCTGTGAAAACTTTGATAGAAATTGTTATTGGTCGGAATGTGTGACGTCACTGGATATCGACCAATGACAATCTATATCAATTGCACAGCTGATCGTGCATGATAAAAAAACACCGCGTGTATAGGAAGAGGAGAGATAAAGGAAGGTGTGACGCAACATCACCTATAATGATAGGAAGATGGTATATTTTTCATATATATATTTTTAAATGCATACATACTTATACTTGTGTGCGGCTTCTTCTGCGGAGACCACCAGGCTACTTTGTTAAAAAACAAATATAATAAATAGCCAAGGTGATGAAAAGTGTTTGTGACCACCTAAAATTATTTGCAATATCGATGTGCACGTTGCATATAGGAGGCGAATAGGAGAATAGGAAATGGGAATGGATGTCTATGGCAGTCAAGTCACATTAACTGAACTTAACGCAGTAATCTACTTTCCAACTACGTCTAGATGTCATAATGATTTCTACTGCTTTCGTGCTAACTCATTTACTCCTAATGATTTGCCAACTTTTACGCTAAGACAATTTACATTTTAGCAACTCAAAAACACGGACGACAATAATCGCTTCTCCTTCCGATATGGAAAAAAAAAGATTTAATACATCTCATATCTTCAATCTCATGTTAAGCTTACAAAGCATAAAATCTCCAAAACTTGTACAAATGGAATTTATCCTAAAATGTAGACACATTCACACAAACCCGTTAAGTATCGAGTAAAATCAAATTCCGATGGATTTGGCGTAATAAACGACTTCATCTGTTGAATCCGTGGGGAGTTATTTTCAATTTGACAGCTTACACGGTCTAAATATACAGAGAGAAAGAAAGCAATAAGATGAACAGACAATCAGTTTGTTTATATAAAGCCGTATAGGAGGATACAATCAGTTGTCGACTCCCTGGGACGCAATAAGCGTAATCCCCGAGGCGAGGAACCGAGAAATATAACATTAGAAGAGACTTTTAAATAATTTACTCTAAATGAAACGATTTATGGAAATTATATGGTAATCGTTACAGATTTTTATGGTTAGGTACACTGTCAGTCTAAAATCCCTTATAGTTAAATCCTTGTAAGGTATTTAGGTACTAAGAGAATACTAGATTGATCAAATTTTATTTAGCGCTTATTTAGATACCTTTGCAGAAACACATTAAAGTAATATGAAATTATCATCACTATTACAATAATTACAATGAATATTTTTGGGATACTTGTTTGTTTTATTTCTAATATTTATTTTATCGAATTTCTGATAATTTGATACTCTCATATCCGTTATCATGGCGCTTGTAATAATGAAGAAATATCAGACACTCGACAAAACACAAACATGGTAAATATCCTGATAGTAGTAATCTAGTTATGCTTTTTAAGGAGGAACCAGACATATAAGTACTATTATAGATCATTACACAATGATATATAATCGACGGAAGCCATACACTTTAACGTTTGTTGTATAATGTACAATGTGTACAAAAATGGGTTATTGTGTTCATATTAACATATTATTACGTCTGCCTTTTAGTCAGTTGTGACGTGAAAACCACTGTACAATTTGCATGAATTTTATTTTAATACATACATAATACTTATATACATATTTGAAATCCATCCTTGAATTTTAAGACATCTTTGAGTGCTAATTTTCTTAAACACGTGGAATTAAAAATCAATTAGATAGTCATAATGAAACTTGAAATAGGAGATTATTTCACAGTAAATAGAATTATACACCTTTGGTACCCAACCGAAGACAATTAAGCATGCTGGTAAAGCGGTGACCAGACTCCGAGGTGAAAGCTTCAGATGCAACTGTAATTGACGCTAAAATATAGAAGAAGGTGCCCAAGCCAGCTTCTCTTGCTACTTGGGGCCTTCTAAACAACAGATGAGTCTCTGATGCAGGCTTTCTTCTTGGGGTTGGCGTTGTTGACCTCCCAAATTTGAGAGGAAAGCTTATGCCAGCGCCTCGTTCATTAATGAGTAGGTATACCGACTAGCAGATAAGATCGAGACAGGCTTCAAGATCTTGGTGAGACCCCTATACAAGATTACGATTATTATTGGGACATCCAACGGCCAGGTGGAACCTCATCAAGGTCACCGGGAAGCGCTGGATGCAGGCTGCTTTAGATCGGTCGTTTTGGAAGCCTATAGAAGAGGCCTGTGTTCAACAGTGCACTACGTGAGGCTGATATGCTGAAGTTGATGATAAATTGTGAACAGTACCTTCTTTTTATCGTGCGGGAAGTCCCCATGGAAACCGCCCCCGCCGGAGCCGGAGGGACTGGAACCAACTAAAACGCACGCGTCTGTGTGTTGCAGTGCAAGGCCGAAGGTGAGGTAGCTATGGAGTATATCCCTCGCACTCCGGCTGACCAGGGCCATCTCCCTCGATCTGGCCCTCTACTGTGAACAGTACCTTAAATAGTATAGAGTTACCTAAGCAACAGCTAAAATCATGCTAAAACTATTTTAGAATAGATAAGGAATGCACGCGCTATATTGACTCGACCTTCGATGTTATCTATTTAAAAATAATCTTAGTTCTGAAAAGCACACATCAATCTCAGTTGCTGTAGGTTTTTATAAGAGTACAATATGATCTTATCATTTTAGCTTTCAATCCAAACACATTTTTCATAAGTGATTTTCCCATCTTATGTAAATTTAATATCTATGCAATATTTACAATCCATATCGGTTCCAGAACTATGAACAGTAAGGGAAAATTTGCCTAAAATGAGTTATATAATATTGTGCTCCACAATCCCAGAAAGGGGTGACTGACCATTTTAGTGATGGTCAACATCAGATGGTCATACAACACATATTAGAAGTTAGAATGCGGTCTGCATTTTATCAAACGAAGGTCTTCTTGAAGCCTAGTCTATAACGCTTTTAGTTAGTTTGAACTACATTAATGAGAGTGTCGAAGTTAACTACATTGTGCAACTTCAGATATTTTACATGCTCTTGTAGTTATGAAAATAATATATTTGTACATTTGTAACTATGTGTGTATGTGCAATGAACTCTAAAACAAACTAATGAACTAAAAATATAAACCAAATAAAATTCAATTTTACGGTAAAATATATAATTCAAATCCCTTCTAGTAAAATTTTATAGCCAGTGGTCAGTCCTCGTTGGGCGGGCGAGTCTGAGCGAGGGCGGCGCGCGCGCCCAGTTCGCTTCCGCCACAACTCGCGACAACTCTTCCTCAACTGCCCACTGAACTTCACCGTTAGTGCCGTGCCATATCTGCGCTTGTTAGTCATTTTAAAAACTTTGTGTCCGTGTGGTAAAAGTCCGGGTGGTAAATATTTGAGAGTGATTAACCGATAATTTCACCTTGAAAATTGAAAACTTGTTCGCGTTGGTGATCTAATTTTTGTGTGATAAAACCTATTTAGTATCTCAAAAGCACTTGGCTGGTGATACTAGTGATGTAATTTTACAGGGTGAATGTTATTATTAATTAGCTGTTTATGTAGCCGGTGTTATTAGGGTTCTAAGCGTTTCTGTTCTCGTGGGGTTATTCTGGCACATTATAAATGTAAAATAAACAAACATACTTTCATATTTTCATGTCGGTAAATCCCCAAAGGTGTAGCCAGAGGTGTAATTAACACTTCATTATGATTTTCGGTCTTAGGTTAGTTACCATTAAAAAGTAAAATAAAGAATTAGCTCAAATTATGAGTAGCAATAGATATTTTTTATATAGATAACATATGAGTTTATTATGCAATTAAGAAAGAAATTAGAAACTTTCTTTCGAATTGTACTGAATGTGGTCTCATTCATTACCTTAAATAAATATGAAACTTGGGCATTCCCCTAGCTAAAGTTTAGGGGCTCAAGTCAATAAGTACCGTGGATATTGCAGGTGACTAAGAGATCGGGCTGATCTCCATCCCCTGGTAAATATACAGTGTATGAAAAAGTGCCTGCTTGAATTCAATAATAATTATAAATATATTTTTTTTTCACTCTATTCCGTTAGTAATTTTAGTAGTTACATTACGTAGAGTATCATATTATTAACTGCCAGATCAACATCATTATAAGCTTATTTACATTCTAACTTAGCGTCGATTTTTATTTATATTTTACTATTAACATTTTAATCAGATTATACAACGAGGTTAGATGTAAACCAATTTGATTAAATCAGAACCAGCCTAATCTAGGTTTTAGTCAAACCTGTGTTTCAGACCTTCTCAGTTCTCATTTTAAATATCATAGTACTAATGATTGTTAATTAATATGATATAATTTTTACGGTAAAATTTTTACTTTACTATCTCCAACAACTCTTCCGTCAATAGACGAAGGCGAAATGTGGGTGTTAATAAACCTCTGCCTACTCTATCGGTAACATACAGGCGTGATTTTTTGAAATTGACGTTTTGTAAGTACCGTTTTAATGGTCTATGCAGAATAAATGATTTTTGACTTTGACTTTGAATGTATAAGAACTTGAACGTAATATTTTTAGTGAAGTCCGGCCCAAAATACGAGTGCGGCTCGAAATTCTGAGCGAGATTCATAATCTGCTTTTCTTTCTACTAAATACTATGGCTACAATTATTCAAATTATGGAAATGTAAAAGTTGTACTTACATAGTCAGTCCTTAATTGACAAATTAGTTGTGTCAAGTACGTAAAAAAAAAATTTTTCATTAGTAGAATCTATTAAATACAACCACGTTCACATAAATCACTTCCCATTTAAAATTTAATCAATTATTTACATATATTATTCACTTTTAAAGTCGCGCCAATTTCGGCGAGGATTTCATCATAATTGGTCTTTTTTTTTAAATATTTATGACCAGTTAATACGTAATTCTATTTTTAAATATCTTTTGAAATATGCAATTAATGAACGAAACCTTTTTAGTAGGCCTATGTTTAGTTGAAAGAAATACGATATACTTTAAAAAAGCAAACCAAATGAATTATCTTATTAAAACATTCCATTCTAACTGTGGAAAAACATTTCTGCAAATAAATTTAAACTTAATTACCTCCCATGCAATTATATTGTTTACAAAAATCATTGACCTCATGCACCTGATGGTGAGAATTCATAGTTCTCCTGAATTTTTATATTTTGGATCTTCTCTTTTCTTGTTTTGAATTGCTGGAATTTTGAATACTTATGTAACATTTATTTCTAAGTAATTCAAATCATTGTACGTTACCATACGTAAAACTTGAATACTCTCCATAGTAATTTTATTCATCTTGTAAAATATAAAAACTGTGACGACATAGCTTAGTGTTTTCAAGATACAGAATCTAAGTGAACTTTTTATGATTATGATAAACCACTGCTATGTGACGTGAAATCTTTTAACTGAAGAGTGAAGGCAGATATAAAAGATGGCGGAGAAACTACACGAATACCAGGGCATCACTGGTCGTCTCCACGGAGCTAGGGACAGGTACCGTGAGAGATGGTCACAATGGAAAGAACAACATCCGAGAGGTGTAAGAGATGTTTTTAGCGAAACGTTATTTGGTATTCCAAATTCGGATGAGCCACCGGAAAGGGTTTGGCAGGATAGTGCGTACAGTGATTTGTTCAGGTAAGATTAGAAAATTATGTAGTTAAAGTCAAATTCAAATGTATTTATTGCTTGTAACAGGTATAAGTAGATGTTGTCATCTACATAATTAAAGTTAGTGTCGCTGTAGCATGCCTGGTAAGACGTACAATAATCTGATATAATCACAGACTTAAAATTAAAATGAAAATATAAGTATTTGGATGTCATTATTTAAACTATGAATTTATAATTATCATTATACCCACTAACCTAAAGACTACAATTATGCAATACACATGAATTCATAGTTGAATGTCAAAATTGTTTCAAATAATTTCCGTCAATATGAGAATAATAAATATGTCAATTGTAATTATAGAAGTAAATTAATACAATAACATAAAAAAATTCAAATACTTCAACGACATGAGCTGATTAACATTGAAATATTTACCAACCTTTTTTGAATGGAATACATGGTATAAGTAGTTTTATGATTCCCAGAAGACAAACTCAATATATTCTTTTTTTTTTAAGAATACTGTATACTGCAATTAGTTGTATTTTAACACCTCCAGCTAAGCTAAACAGCTTGTGTTAGCAGTAGGTTCACGTCGGTAGTGTAATGGCTAGGATTCGAACCTAGGACCTTTCGATCGTAAGGCCGACTTCGTAACCACTAAGCTACCGACGCTTCTTTTGTGTTTTGTTCATTTTTATGTGAGGTGTAGTTGCCACACAGTGATTAATAAGTTTTGATCTGTTAAGCTACATTTGGCGGTGAGTGTACTTTTGACTTTCACTTTAGTTTTGAACTAGGTAAGGTCGATATTTATAAATCTAGTACGTGGTTACAAAACCGCGAAGCCTGATAATTTTTAAATCAACTACGGCAGCGGTAATTTAAAACATATCAGGCTTCATATATGTAGGTAACCTTTAACCTTGTTTAACTGCGTCAGTAGCTTAATGGTTCAATCCCCTAAACAAGTGGCAATTCGTTGGCTGGCGTATTGCTGAATAGAATGAAGAATGTATAGGATTGACACCTATTCTGACGTTTATGACAGTTAAAACAGCACTAAAGAGAATCTATTCCACTCTACAAATGTAATGCCACTTGTCTATAGGGGCAGGAATCGTTTTCGATCAATCGCAGGATAAAATCCTGGCCATTATACTATCGATGTGACTAATACAAGCTATTTAACTTAGCTAGAGGGGTTACCCGAAATGATAGTAATCTCGGTTATTGGGACGCTTTAAAAAAAGAAAGATAGTACTATAATATTCACAATTCCATTAAATATACACTATGTTTTCATCACTTTCCATTAGATACAGCCTCTCTAGACAAGTGGCATTTCGTTGGCAGGCGTGTGGTACAATAGAATAACGAATTTATGGAATTTGACAAATGTGACAGTAGTTAACGCATGTCATAAACGTCAAATCCTATACATTCGTCAGTGACAGTCATGTGACAGTCGTTAACGCATGTCATAAACGTTAAATCCCAAACATTCCTCATACTATTCTACCAAACGGCCAACGAAATGCAACTTGTCTAGAGAGGCTGTATTGCTTTCGTAACTGTCATGGGTTTATATATGGACACAATAGGGTATTGAGAATTACAACGCGGAAAATTAATAGAGCAATTATTAACACGATAACGCCTCTCGTAAGAAGATGAGTTACAGAGTTGACGTTTACGTGTTTCTTCAGACAAGTGATAATTATTGTAATTATAAATTGTAAATTAGGTAATTTATTTTGTTAAGAAATAGCACCTTTTTAAGTATTGACCAAAAAAAATAAAAAAACCGCATATTTATTGGGGTATATGGGTTTTTTTCAAGATAACATATCTGGTCTAACCGAAATATTGAGAAAAAGGAAGTAAAAATTTGAATCTGACAATAAAATTACCGTATTTTTCTGACATGTGGGTTTTTTATGAATCATCCGAAACATCGGGCCCGTGTGTAAGAGCATTATAATATGTAGGTTAAGAGATTACTTGTTATAATAGGGTTTAAGGAGAACCAAATTCAATAAACAATGTTTGGAGCTGATGCGATACATTTGATTAAATATTAATTACCTACCTGAAGCCAACACAACCATCATAATGTAGGCGGAAACCTATTGTCATAGATTTAAAAAAAATGAAACTTTTTTAGGAGGAAAAGTCGAACCGAACTCATGCGCATATCTGCAGCAGTAATGGGCATTGAATTTTCATATGCGGGGGAAACAGCCTTCGTGTCACCCACACTTCTGCAAATCGGAGTCCCTCATCATCAGATGACGTTGGTGTGGGCACTGTCCCCACTGATCGGGTTTTTCATGACGCCTCTCTTAGGATCCTTGAGCGACAGGTGTCGGTCAAAGTTTGGAAGAAGAAGACCTTTCATTGTGTTGATGTCAGTTGGGGTTTTGCTTGGTGAGTTTAATGATTTGAATTTACTAATTGTGTACTGCTTAGTGTATGTATAACGCTGTAATGGTATTGATAACCTGATAAGTCAGTTTCGAACAAAGGTGACATTCTAGTTACACTACTGGCACGGTATGATAGCCGTTACGTACTAAGAGAACTTGGCAGAGCTTGCTTGCTCTCTCTCTCTTTTTTACACGGCCGTTAAATACCACCTTATCTACTACCTTATCAACTCAACTGCAGATGACTAGACCGTTTTACTCGGTCAATATCGTAACTTAGATAATTTGTCAAAACGGCCATCATAGCGTGCCGTTAGTATAGTGAAAGCGGTAATAGACTATTCAAACCGATTAAGATCTCAAAAAAATACAATTGGGCGGAGTAATCAAAAACAATGTTTAAAAATTATTGTAACACCATTCATTGTTTTCGATAGTTCGTACGATATACCTCGAACCAAATTAAATGATGACGCGGAATTTCGTACGAGTTCGGGTTCAGCCCCTCTAGACAAGTGGCAATTCGTTTTCCGGCTTTTGATGGAATAGAATGACGAATGTATGAAATTTAACGTTTTTGACAGTCGTTAACGCATGTCATAAACGTCAAATCCCATACATTCGTCATTCTATTCCATCAAAAGCCGGCCAACGCATTGACACTTGTCTAAATGAGCAGGCCAATGACCTTTTAGAATAGAGAGCGAGTCAAACGCTGATTGGCCTGAACCTGCACTTGCACGAACTTCTCAGCCGCCATTAAGTTTGTTTATAGGTATAGTTGGCTCCCGATGTCGTCCCAAGATGGTTGGATAGGAGAATTTGGAATGCTTATGGCGTGACTCGGTAGTTCAGTGGTCAGAGCAGACCTGTGAGGGAATTGTAGCGGGGTTCAAATCCCGTAACGACTGCCATAGATGTTTGTATGAGAACCAAGCACGACCAGACCAATGCAAATACCCATATTTATGTATACAAATATTTGCACTGAGCGGGGATCGAATCCGCGCCTCCTGAGTTGCGGCCGCGTTCACTATCGCTACGCCACGGAGGCTGGCGAGCCACGAGCGACAGCTATAGATTATTAAACAAATTTTATACCGATACAATTTTTATGCATATATGTAATGGAATATTAGAATAACAGTTCTTAGTAAGTATTTTAGGTCAAAATTAGAAGTATCTACGTATATTGTTATGATTTCCTAAGCATTAATTGTTAAAACCCTGATAGATAAAACTGTTGTTCTAAGAATTTCTCTTGACGTGTTCCAATTTACATGGTATAATTCCACGTAAGTACAGATATATTTATATAGTAATAATTGAGGAAAAAGTGCATTACAGACAATCGGTTCACCTACCTATAAAGAAAAAGAAAATATTGACAAACATATTAAGCGACAAACATATTAAACCTCAGAACGGCATTCTATAGAACTTATTTACATTTTCTTTTAAAAATAAATCATCTTTAAAGGATTCTATTGCGATTTTTTTTAATACTTTCACCGCTCCGCCCAAGTGTATGTCGGTTATCGCGACCAATCATAGCCCATGTCCTTTCTCAAGGTCTAATTTACCCCTATACCAAATTTAATCAAAATTGGTTCAGTGTTTTAGTTGTGAAAGACGGAAAGTCGGGCTAAATACAAAAAAAAAACTTAAACTTATATTTATATATATATTCACGTACAGACATTACCACTTACATACAAATTTATGTCCACAGGTTTAATTCTAGTTCCAAACGGAGAATCAATAGGTTACTCACTGGGTGACGAGTTACCAGCGAACAGAACAGAAGGCCCATCAGCCTTAGGACCACGGAGTTCCGTATTAGAAACGGAACCAACCAACTACCACCCTTGGGGCGTGTTATTTACAGTCCTTGGCACCGTATTCTTGGATTTCGATGCCGACGCTTGTCAGAGCCCGGCGCGCGCTTATCTTCTCGATGTGACAGTTCCAGGTCAGATTTATTTATACGCTTAAGAAAGTTATGTTCCATATTTGTCTTGTTCCATTTACCTTGCCCTTGTAACCTACTCATAGTCTATTTATGGTTTCTCTAGCTTAGGTAAGCAAGCTAAAGGCCAATTCTGTTTTTAATGATGATTTGATTTCGATTCGATTTGCCGTCAAAATGAAATTAAATGTCAAAAATGGTACTTATATGCTTATACTGTTGATTGATGGCACTTGGTGGAACTTGCTACACATCTTCAATGAAAATACTTGTACTATGCCACATTATTTATTGATATCCTGACCGGTTTCGCCTTACGGCAGGATATCAATAAATAAATGTGGAATAGTACAAGTATTTTCATTGAAGATCAAAAATGGTACTTTTGTAATACAATTTTCATTTTGTTTTTATAACACTTATTTACAGAACATTGTTAACTAATTGTTTTTAAGATTACATGTAGGCAAAATTTATGAATTAATTTTTAATACAAGAATTGAGCCTTTTTTCATTTAAAACGTGATTGTTTTTGACAATCAGTCTACTGCCTCACTAGGACCACAGAATAGATAATAGTACTCGCCAAAGCGACGTCGCCGGCTACGTAACCAAGCAGTCAGTATTGAAATGTATGGTTGCCAAGCTGCCACAAAGTAAGTTAGATAACCATACATTATAATAATAACTGCTTGGATTACTGGCGACGTCGCTTTGGCGTCCTAGTGTAGCAGAGGACTTAGCTTGATTCATACAGCCAATCAAATCTTTATAAATTAGCAGAACTGGCCTTCTGATATTGAAAACAATATCAAGTGGAGTTACTTAACTCCGTAGATTACTGATTAAGTAGGTACTTGAAAGTTAATCTTTCTTAAAATAGAAAGCTGAACTGTCATAAATATAACGAATTGTGAACGATGGTTACGTTGCTTTCATCTAGGGAAGCAGTCTGTAAGTGTGTGATATAATATTTATAGATAAACGTAATTAGTCAGTGATATAAGTACTTCTCCGAATCATAAGTGACTTATTGTTTGCGTCACATAATGTATCTATTTACTAGTCGAGTATCTAAATGGAGTACCTATGCAGTCCTTTTAATAGGTATTATAACTTAGTGGTCAAAGCATTGCCCCTCTAAGGCAAAGATCGCGGGTTCAAACCCCGCCTAGATGGATTTTTATTTTTCTATTAAAATCGATTTGAATATTTATATACTTAAAAATTTAATTCAAATTGTTTGGACGGAGTAGTCGAAAATCATTGTTTAAAAATAATTGAAAAATCATTCATTGATTCCGATAGTTCGTCAGAATGTCGGTAGATGGTCCCCCCCCCCCTCCCTAAAAGGAGAAATTTGGATTAGTTAGGGCGAGCTCTGGTAGCTTAGTGAATGCCATTGTAAGGCAAAGATCGCGGAGGCCAACCCCGCCTAGACTGCTCATTTTTTTCTATTTACATCGAGAGGTATGATAATGTCAAAATTTGTGAGGATGTATGGATACATGTTTTTAACTCTTTGATGTAAGAACGGTTGAAAGAAAATAATTTGAATGATAGGTATTTAACACAAAGACGAAAGTCTGGATAATATTTGTTTTGGACACAGGCTCAAGTGGGCCGCGAATGGGTTCAGTTTATAAAGTTTTACGTAGGTATCAATGGCTTACATCACACCCGAATATCAATGAATAAAATAATCACGTTATAAAAGTATAATGTAAACCGGAATATAAGCAAATCTCGGTGCCAAGATAAATCAATCATAAACAGACAGTGAACAGATAAAGCAGTTTATTTTGTAGTTCATCAGTCACTCAGTCATCCTGACGGAAAAAAGTCCGTTCAAAAACATAAAAGTCACATGTTGTGACGTAAAGGCGAACAAATATTGAAATTAATTTATTCCGTAGCTGTGAACTAGGTGAAGGATCCCACCGTTATGATAATCTAAAATTTCTGGCAAATATTATCATGTGAAATGACTAGTACCTGCTACTCATAACTAGCAAGGACGTATGACATAAGACCTAAAAACAAAATAGGCGATTAAAATCTTACCTTTGGGGTTGCAAAAGTCAGGCTTAAGAGGTTCTGAAATGCCGAGTACGTACTTATAACTGGTTTTTCGTCGCACAGAAAATTTTAACCAATTATTTTTCTTTGTTAATTAAATTTTCTAGATGCAACTTTGGTTCTGTTACTCTTAGCACATAAACCAATCTTTGCTAACACAAAAGTAGTTTCCAGTAAGTAAGTAACCTATTATTTTCATTGTATTTAGATATTTTAAATGCCAGAAGGAACGTAGCCACATTACCTAGGATTGACCGCTCCGACTTTCTTTGTCTCGCTCTCGCACCATAAACTCGAATAGATACATCACTGAAAGATCACGCGCTACATAATCGAATGTATAGGTGAAATCAAATATTTTAGCTTTCCTTTAGGTGCCCACTTAAAAAGATACTTACAAGAAGAAGAAGTTTATTTATCGAAATTGTAACAGCAGATTTCGTGTGAAGCATTATAAGACTGATAGACTAATGCTTATTCATAGGTATAAGTAACTTTTGATTCTTTAGGTTATCAGTTTACCTTGAAACAAGATCTACGTCAATGATGCTACCTGTAAATATAGCATTATTTTTTCTATTGTATTATCGATATTTTCTAAATTTGCAGGTGGGAAAATGTGGCATGAAAAGCGGTTGAATGTAGAGACATATTCACCGGTAGAAAAATTATCAGTGAAATGTAGGAGGCCCGTATTAGGGTATTAATGATGTATGATAATACTAGTGGAAATTGTATAAGACATGCAGAGCCGTTCATGTCACGCAATCATCTACAACAATTGAAATTAAACAAGTAATTATAGGGTTATTGAATGATTGTGTACAATTTTCATTATTAGGATTCACTAAGTTTGCAATATAGACTATAGAATATAGACTAAGTTTACAAAAAAAGTCTATAGTAGTATACATCCTTTACTGGTTGAGTTTTCTGCCGTGACGAGGTATCTGAATGAAATATTCGTTGTTTGGTAAAATCAGGCCGAACTAATAGGAATCAGATCAGAATATTCATCAGAATCACCTTAAAAACAAAATGTTTAAGGGTTCAACCTGTCCGGGATTTCATTTTTTCTATTTTAAATTCATAGTCAGTATGTCTGTTTTTTTTTTTTTTTTTTTTTTACGTGCGGGAAATCCCCACGGATACCCGCCCCTCCGGAGCCGGAGGGGTAGGTTATGTCGGACTCGAACCGACTAAACCGCACGCCGTCTGTGGGTCGTGGTGCTAGGCCGAAGGTGAGGTTGTCTTGCGACATATCCCTCGCACCCCGGCTGACCCAGGGCCATCCCTTTCGGTCTGGCCCTCCTCGGGAGGTGGGGACCACGCCGTCCCCGACTCAACCCCGGTGTGGGGAGGCGCGCATCGTCCTACGATGCGCGCCGCCGCCGTGGCCTGCTTCTGCTAGGGTGACGGGTGGCTCCACCCGTCACCCTCAGGCCCGCGCTCATGGGGGCGGAGGTCTGTAAGCGCCCTCCGACGCCCGAGCCGCCTTCGGGCGCGAGCAGCGATGTCAGCGAGTCTTTCTCGCTCACCGCGCCGCGCCCGCTCTGCTGTCTCCTTCGCGAGCATGACCTGCTCGCAGAAAGAGGCGCTGGCCGCCCACGCATCCGCGCAGCGGACCATCGCCGCGAGCAGGGTGGAGAGCGTGAGCACTCTCACCCCCAGGGCCTGCACAAGCTCCCGCCTCGGCGTCTCAAACGCCGGACACTCGGTGAGCGTGTGCAGCCCCGAGTCCACGCTCGCGTCGCAGTGATGGCACTCGGGCGTTGGCTCAATACCCATCAGATGCAGATACCGCCCGAAGTAACCGTGCCCGGTTATCATCTGCGTCTGACGGTACGAGAGGCTCCCGTGTGGCCTCTCTAGCCACTCCCCCATGATGGGCCTTACCGCCGCAATGACGGCGTGCCCTGCGCGTGGTTGCCCAAGTCGTCGCTCCCACTCGGCCACCATGACCTGGTGGAGCCGGGATTTCTCGGCCCGAATGTCCTCGGGCTCGGGATCGAATCCCCGCTCCCGCGCCTCCTTTCGGAACTGGTATAGTGCCGAAAGGGCCCTCGCTTCCAGGATCCACGGTGGCGATCCGGCCAGGAGACTCGCCGCTTCGAAGGATATCGTGCGGTATCCCCTGATGGCCCTGGAGGCCATCGTCCTCTGCGCCGTACGGAGCAGAGGCAGGAATCTGGCCCCCAGGGTGTCCGCCCACACGGGGCACCCATATAGGGCCATGGACCGCACGACACCCGCGTAGAGTCTCCTGCAGGAGGCCCCTGGGCCCTTCAAGTTGGGCAACAGCCGACTCAGGGCATTCGCCGTGGTGACCAACTTGGGGCGCAGGCTTCGGAGATGTTGTCCGAAGTCCCATCGACCGTCAAGCACGAGCCCCAGGTATTTCAGCTGGGGCTTGATGTCGATGGGAGTGCCTCCCACTGTAAGGCTGGCTCCCGGGCCTGGCCTGCGCCGAGGACCATGAAAGAACATGGCCTCGGACTTGTGCAGAGCCACCTCGAGACCCAGCCGCCGGATCCGCTCGACGACTTGGCCAACCGCGGTCGTGGCCCTCAGGGTTGCCTCGCGGTGCGTAGCCCCGCTCACCGTCACCAGCGTGTCGTCCGCATAACACGTGACGGTGGCACCGTACGCGAAGTCACCGCGAAGCACCCAGTCGTAACCGATGTTCCACAGTAACGGCCCCAGGACCGATCCCTGTGGAACACCGCACGACATCTCACGCCTACCGACTCCGGTCGAACTCGGGTAGACGACGGCTCTCTCCGTCAGGTAAGCCCCGACTATGCGGCGGAGGTAGAGAGGCACACCGTGGTACACGAGTGCCTCCCTGATGCAACTCCAGGGCAAGGTGTTGAAGGCGTTGGAGATGTCCAAGGACACCGCCAACATCACCTCGCCCCGGGCAACCGCATCCTCCGCCAGAGTCCTCAGAGAGATGCTCACTCTAGAGAGATGCTCGACGAGGCGCTTGGCAATTACTCTTTCGAAGAGTTTGCCCACCTCGTCGAGCAGCACTATGGGCCGGTACCCGGACGGCTCGTCCGCCGGGCGTCCCTTCTTGCGGATGAGGACCAGTTTCCCCGTCCTCCACATCTTCGGAAACTGGCCCCGCTCCAAACATGCGCTGAGGAACCCTCTCAGTCGGGGTTCGAGACCGTCTTCCCCTAGAGCTAGGACCCACGCGCGGCCTGGAATGCCGTCGGGTCCCGGGGCGGTGTTTTTCTTGGCTCTCAGCCTTCGCACCGCCAGCTCTAGTTCTACCCAAGTGACCTCGGGCACGTCGTCGTCAATCACCGCACTGGGCGCCGTACTGGGTGCCGTAGGCGACCGAGGCGGCGGAGCCATCTGCGGCGGAACATGTTCCGCTCGCGCCGGGAACAGGGATTCCACCACTCCTCCGAGCAGAGCCGGTTCGAGCACCTGGGTCAGCGGAGGGGCCCGGGGGCGCAGCTTTTCTCTTACCATAAGGTAAGGCCGCCCCCATGGGTCCCGCTCCAGCGTCTCCAGGAGCTCCCGGTAACAAGCGGCCTTAGACCGCTTGATCTCCGCTCGGAGGGCATTCCGGGCCTCCCTGTATCCCTCGTGAAGCTCCGCCAGTCGGGGCTCCGAATCTGCGGTACGGCTACGCCTCCTACGGAGTCGAGCCCACCGGCGGTGCGTGATCACGCAGGCTTGACGCAGCCTCGCGATCTCCGCATTCCACCAGTAGACCCGACGCCTCGGATTATAGGCTGGAGCCCTAGGCATACCCGCATCGCAGACCCGTGTCATGGCCTCCCGGAACCAGGCCGCTTCATCGTCTATGTCGACAGGCCTGTCCGGCGCAATGGCCCAGGCCTGTACGATGGCGGCCTCCAGGAGGTCCTCCCGATTCAGTCGCCCCAACACCCAGCGCGGCTCGCGTTGGGCCGATATGACCGGCGCATCACCCGCAGGAGGGGAGACATCGAACCGAACGTATCGGTGATCCGATAGTGTCTCCACCTCCACGGCGACACGCCAGTCCCGCACGCGGAGTGACAGGGAAGCGCTCGCGAACGAAAGGTCTATGATCGACCTGCGCTCCCCCGCCACAAAGGTGCCCACATACGTGGCTTCGGCCCCGCGATTCTGGAGAACTAAACCGAGAGAATCGGCCCAGCTCTCCAGAGCCCTGCCCCGCGCGTTTGTGCGCCGGGAACCCCAAGCCTGAGACCAGGCGTTAAAGTCCCCGAGCACAAGAACCGGACGAGGCGTACAGGCATTGACGACGTCGCGTCGGTCAGCCGCTCCAGCGACCGCCGATACTGCCCAATGAGTCGGTGTGACCCCGGCGTGAGATAAACGGCCACGACCGCAATCTCCCCTACACGCGCCGCTACGATGCCATGCTCCCTTGCGATCACTACAAGGGGAGGGGCACCCGCAGCGGCGTTATGCACCAGTGCCGCCGATCCATCCAGGTCGACCACCCAGGCGGGCCCGAGGGGCCGGTGAGTGTATGGATCGGCGACAGCGGCGACGTCGATGGACCACTGTGCCATGCTCTGGAGCAGAAGTGCCTGAGCATCGACACCGTGGCCCAGGTTCGCCTGCAGGATGCGGAGATGAGGATCCATTATGGAACCATCTCCGCATCCCGCCCCGAACCATTGGCGGAACGCCCGCCTCGCGGCGGCGGCTCCCCGCGGGTGCAGGCCTTGCTGCCAACCCTATGGTCGGCCGGCTTGCCCTCCGCCGCACACCTGAAACAGTGCGGCGGAGCTTCGCAATTACCGGCCCTATGACCGGGTTGGCTGCAGCGGAAGCAACGGTCGCCGACCGTCACCTCCGCCCTGCACTGTACACCCACGTGGCCGGCCGACAGGCACCTGAAGCACCTGTCCGGCCGAGCCTGTAGGAGCCGTACCCGGACTCCTACAACGCCGCCTACCGCGAGAATCCGCCGGTCGGCAGCCTTTTGGGCTGCTGCGATGGGGCAGCCGACAACTGTTGCCCCCTGTCCGCGACGGCCGTAGCGGATCGCTCCGACCTTAACCGCCTCCAGGGGACAACCCCCGGCCTCCGCCACGGTGACCCGAATCTCTTCGGCCGTGATGGAGTCGTCCAGGTCCGAAATGCGCAGTTCTGCGCACTTGGTGGGCCTGGACACCCGGACGTCGGCCGCATCCAGCGTGTCCCTCAGCCTAGCCGCAATGGCATCGGCCTTGGGACCACTGGAGGCGCCAGGGACGTGGATGAGACGGGCACCCGTCCGAGTGTGTGTCACTCGGAGAGTCCCCGCCACATCGAGGGCCCTCATATCAATGAGGCCCCTCGCCTGTTTCACCAGGTCCACGTACTGCACGCCCCTCGCCGTCGCCTCCGGTGTCATCGTTAAGACGACAGCGGTGGTACGGGGGACGCGCAGCTTTCCTGGCGCACCCTTCGCAGCAGCCTGGGCCTTCTTGGCCCTTTTGGCTGCCTTTTTACGGGCGTTCCGGCTTTTTCTGGCCTCGCCGACCACCTCCCAGCCTCCTGCCGGTGCGGAGCTCGTGGAGGCAGTCGGGACCGAAGCCGGGGCCGGGGCCGGGGCTGGGACTGGGGACGTCTTCCCCTTGCCCTTCCCCTTCCCCTTCCCCTTGCCCTTCCCCTTCCCCTTCCCCTTGCCCTTGGCTTGGGCGCTCCCGGCTGACGCGGCGGCAGTGGCCGGAGCAGCAGGCGCAGTGGGCACGCTACGGGCTGACTCCTGCGAGGTCCCCGCCGTCACCGTACGGTTGGGGCCCCGCTTTACCGCTCCGGCGTATCCCCCACTCGGCGGCGCCAGAGGCGGACGACGGATGGAGTCCATAATGGCCTCCAGACAACTCCGCGTCCACTCCTCGTGCGCCGCCTGCCGCTTTTCCATGGCGGCCATAGTCGCCATGCAGGCCTCCACCGGATTGGTGGGCCTCGGCTGCGCCGGCGGCGGTGGGGCCGGTAGGCGCGGCGGGGCCGGCAAACGCGGCGGCAACGGCGGCGGGGCCGGCAAACGCGCCGGCACAGGCGGCGGCGGTGGCACCAGCGACACCGGCCGCGCCCGAGGCGGCAGTCTCGGCCGCACCGGTGACCTCGACCGCACCGGCGGCGACGGCGGCGACGGCGGCGACCGCGGCGCCAGAGATGGCGGCGGCGTCACGCGCTCGTCAGGCAGCTGAGTTTTCGCAGCGATGGCCTCCTGGAGCGCTGCGATTTCAGCCGCCATGTTGGCCATCTCCTTGCGGTACTCAGCCGCCTGCCGCCCAGTCTCCTCGAGCACTGCTGCCTGCTGAGCTCAGCGCGCTCGCGCTGCGCGCTGGCCAGCTCCGCCCTGAGCAGGTTATGGTGCTCGACGAGGCGCAACGTCACCCGCATGAGCCGGTCCTCCTCCGGTTTCATAGCCCCGGTCTGGGCCTTGGCCAGGCCTTTAAGGGCCTCCATCACCTCTATGGAGGTGCTGTCGCCGGTGCAGGCCAAGGGCGCCGCAGTATGTCTGTTACCGTTAAAATACAGAATGCGTTATTAATGTGCAAATTAACTAAATAATCCGGAGATTTTCTTATACGACTCGTTAAAGTAGGTATATAAATTTAATTAAAAAAGCTCATATTTGCACTTTACCAGTGTCCATTTCGTGCAATTAGACATGGATAGATTAGGTTAGAAGGCTAGTCTGGAAAGGGATATCCATCTAGAATTAGAAGTTTCGCTAAGCCATCGGCAAATATAAACAAGTAATTAAAATGTTTAATTCAAAAAAGATTATCATTACTGCGTTTACGTGGTTTATCATGCTAAACACCAAGTTATACGATTTGATTTTCTGTGAGAGCAATTTTGACCTCACGCAACTTTTTCTTCGATGCATGTTTGCTTGAAATTTTCCCCTGATCTCATTCTCTGTCTTCCATCGTGCCTGTGGAGCATACATTTTTGACTATTAGACAGAATATTTATTTCATTAGGCTTTCATTCTTAGTTTACGAGATTACTGTGTCTTGATTCAAGAAACTAATCACTAATCACGTTCATTTCAGGTATGTGTACTAGATACTTCTTTTGACCGATAAATAAAAAATGAAATGACACAATTACACACTATTATCATTTGTATATAGAATATAATTAAGCTGAAGCATATGGTCTACTGAGTCAATATTAAATGTCCAACCTTAATAAAATGATTTATGGCCACTGTTTCATGATAAGAGGTAGCTTCTTCACCAAATGTTTATTTAGATATTATCTTTCTTTGTAGTGCGTATAGTATTGTACATATTAATATTTGTTTTAGTACTGTTTGAGACAATCTATTTTAGATAGATTTATTTGCATTTGTAACGTTTTGTTGTTATACTCATGTCTTTGAGTTGAAATTGGAGTCTACATGAATGCTAGGACTTGACCTTGCTTCAACTTACACTAACAACTATTTTTTTTTCTTAAATTTTTAAATCAAAATGTAATTAAAATTTCTAATATTCCGCCTTAACCCGTTGACATCCTCTGTAACGTGGTGGTAGTGACCGCAGCCGCTACGCAGGAGGCGCGGGTTCGATACCCGCTCGGTGCAAATATTTGTATGCATAAATATGTATATTTGCATTGGTCTGGGTGTTTCTATGTATAATATGTTTGTATTTACAAAAAGTATCTAAGAACGTTTATCCGCATTCTAAATTCCATAACACAAGCTAGTTAAGCTATACTTGCCATGGGTCTAGATAGCGTTGTGTGAAATGTAAAAAGAAGTGAGTTTATCTCTCGAAATTCTTATTACCAGGGCTAAAACTTGTGAATTCTTCATCGAAAGTCCGACGGACTATCCACTAATAGGCTACTCAACTTACGTTACAGTGTACCCAATTATGTCTTAGGAGCCATCTATCGGTAGTTTGCTAATTCATATTAATACATTTCGATATTCTTGTTAGGATCGTACAAAGTAGCGCACATTTGGAGAGGCCTATGTCCAACAGTAGACTGCAGTAGGCTAATTGATTGATACTTAGTAGTTGTGCTAATTTTATCGCAAATTGGATTTTTATTGTACTTATAAAACTCTTAACTGTTTTGGTTTAGTAAGTTTATATAACTTGAGGTAAACAAACACCGCAGTTTGGTAACCGGTTTCGCTGAAGGCTTTGTTATACCTCTAAGTAATTGATTTCCATAAATTTCTCATACCTCTAAGTAAAAGATTTTTCATGCGTCTACATAAATGGGTTTCGATAAAATGTACATTACAGTACATTATAATTAAGTATATTTTTATGTACGAACCAATATTTATTTTCTAAATACTGAGCAAGAGTACTTACTGAATGAAAAATCGTTATGTCGTGTACATAGACGCACAATTTTCATGTGTACTTTTACATTTAGGGAAGATAGAGGACGTGACGTTTTCATAATATCTTTTCTTAGAATGGCTGATGCATGATTCCTGTTTTCATATTGTTATTTTTATGCCATGTTGTAAATTTAACTGATATCTTTTATAACTTGAAGTATTGAGATTTATTATTTTATTGTTTAACGAGTGATGTACCAGTAATTCTAGGGAATGTTATCATAATGAAATGATGTGATTCATCCCTTTTGCAGTAAAATTTGTACTGGATAGTAGTAACTATATACAGCTACTATGTGGCACCGGGGTTTGATATTTGATAATTTGATTTGGTTGATGGGACTGTCGTCTGATTACCCAACCCCATGAGGCAAACTAGTACCGGAGCCGCGTCCTTCTATCAGGAGGGGCAGCTACTGTCCAGCTACGATCTTGGTGAATCATGTTCAAATAGTTAAATATAATACATGTTTACATAAGTAACATTTCGGTTCGACTAAAATAGGAAAAAATTATCGGTCTAGTTGGGGCCCGAACCCGCGATCCTTGTCTTACAAGGGCAATGCTTTGACCACTAAGCTACCAGACCTCGCCCGAACCAATCCCAATTTCTCCTTTATATCCGTCTTTGAGGCCACCGTGGAGGGTCTACTGATATTTTCACAAACTTTCGGAACCAATGAATGATTTTTCAATAATTCTTAAACATTGATTTTTCCCCCATACAATTTGGATTTTTTTTTTTTGCGTGCTTAATATTCAAAACGATTAAAATAGGAAAAATTTAATCGGTCTAAGCGGGGACCCCGATTTTATAGAACCCGAGATTTTTGCCATACAGGGGCAATGCTTTTGCCGGGCCAATGCAAAATGCTTAAAAATTTCATTGAAAAAATCATTTCGGTTGCTATTGGGACACGAAATAAATATGTGTTCAAAGAAATACCAATGGTATCTATTCAGTAGGTATGTGGTATTCAATTTGTTCCTTTCAAATTACCTGTCTCATAGAAATCTTCATGCAAGTACCTTTTTTTTTACGTGCGGGTAATCCCCACGGGATACCCACCCCTCCGGAGCCGGAGGGGGAGGTTATGTCGGACTCGAACCGACTAAACCGCACGCCGTCTCTGGGTCGTAGTGCTAGGCCGAAGGTGAGGTTGTCATGCGACATATCCCTCGCACCCCGGCTGACCCAGGGCCATCCCTCCTCGGGAGGGTGGGGGACCACACGGTCCTCGACTCAACCCCGGAATGGGGAGGCGCCGTGGCCTGCTTCTGCTAGGGTGACGAGCGGCTTCACCCGTCACCCTCAGGCCCGCGCTCATGGGGGGCGGAGGTCAGTTTCATGCAAGTACCTAATAATATCTCCGGCAATCTACAACCCACTGCCTGCGTGATGTCGAGTATCTTTGGGGATTTTGCACACATTGAAAAAAAAGTACCCTAAAATATCTATACAAACTAAGTGTAAAAAGTTTCAACACAATCAGTGTTGGTATCTATGGCAATAGATATGGGATATACAAACATAATATGGACATACAATATTATTACATCGATCGATAGGTTTGGTTTGTGTTGTTGTCAGTATTTTGGTTATTTGGTAAAGGCCAACGAGTTCATACCTACATATCTACACAAGTAGACCCGGTAGACAGGTGAATATTTAGGGTTATAATATGTATTTCATATGCCAAAATTTAAAAAAATATGTCAAAAAGAATACTGGGATGTCCCACCGTTAGGGATTAATCAGTTGGCGTGATAAAAAATTGTTTACAACAATCTAGTTATTCTCTTTTTTTATACCACTTAGGTGGCAGACAAGCACACGGCCCACCTGATGAAAAATGGCCAAAACCATCGCCTATGGACGTCTGCAACACCAGGGGCGTGACAGTCTTGCCCTTCAATGCCCTTCTTCTCGGATTTTTATATAGACCTTCTGTAGATTACCTACTATAGAACATTTATTTAGAACTAGATTTTGCCCGCGGCTCCGCCCGCGTGGATGTCGGTTATCGCGACCAATACAGACAGACAGAGTTACTTTCGCATTTATAATATTAGTAAGGATTTCGTTGTTTTACAGAGGACCATGCAAAGGGTCTCAGTACTTTCACGGTGATGGCTGGTCTCGGCGGTTTCATGGGGTACGCGCTCGGCGGTATTAACTGGGACAACACCAGATTAGGTAACTATAATTTAATTATGTTGAACGTCACACTTTTGAATGGTGTAGGTAACTTTTTGGATTAGTTTAAATAATAGATTAAAATGGATGTGATTTATTTGTCACCAATATAATACGGCTTATCAGCAAATAGTAGATTTGCTGCTATAATTTAGTTTGGAGCGACGTCGTCTTAGGTACATTACTTCGTACATTATCACAGAAGTAATCTAACAATTACTACCTTCTAGCCTATGTCTTGCCATGTTAGATGCGGTTGTCAAATTGTGTGGACGGAGATATATTTGAGGACAACTTACAGCTAATTAATATAAAATATTAAATACCATAAAACGTGTTTTGCAGGTGATTTTTTCGGCGGTCATGTCCGCGCAGTTTTCTCCCTCATCACGATCATATTCATAGTATGTGTATCAGCCACCATTACAAGCTTCAAGGAGATACCACTTGACGAGCTTAAAGAGCAGGAGGAGTTCAGAAAACTAGCTGAAAACGAACGGATCCAGGAGAGCTTCGATGAAGATGGAACTGAAAAGAATTTGAAAAAAGATAATGTCATGTATGGATCTGTGAATCAACCAGAGGTAAGGTATCAATCAATTTCATAGGTATTATTTTAAGCCTTGACTAAATAGGGCTGTAGGTATCGATTAAGTGTTCATCTTGTGGTGTGTGGTGGGTCTAATTTCTATAAGGGACATTTTTTAAGATTCAGCAGTAAAATCTTTATAAGTATAGGTAACATCTGGTGACCGTCAAACACTAACTTCCTTTTCTGTAAAACCACAGTCCATTCCTGTCGGTTACCGGTCAGGGTTACTTGCACGACCAAGTGAAGGTGATACGAGATGCTAACTATAACCCCAGCCCGTCTAAACAAGTGGCAATTCGTTGGCAGGCTTTTGATGGAATAGAATGACCAATATATGGAATTTAACGTTTATGACATGCGTTAACAGTCGTTAAATCCCATACATCCATCATTCTATTCCATCAAACGCCGGCTAACGAATTGCCACTAATCTAGATGGGCAGGAAAGGATTCTGGGGCGACGTGGGATCGGGACAACTACTATAAGTTAGAGATACCACGGCCACATGCGATATTACCGTACTACATTATAGCAATAGCCGGCGTAAGTATGCGTTTCATAGTTACTTATACCGAAAATCCGATCCCAACTTTGTTGGGAAGTGACTACGAGGTGAAAGAAAGCTATTATTCTATTTTATATAGTTGAAATAAATAATGAAAGCTTGAATTTAGAACCTAAGTAGAAGAAGATATAATTACTGTTACTAATTTTAAATAGGTAATCAGAGCAACTTACACTTATTACTAACTACTACTTATTAACTAAAGTCAGAAATAGATCCTTTTAAAAACTCAATGCTAATCTCAACGTCAGTGTATCCACAGAGTAATTAAGCAGTAGTGGCGTAATAGCCCCACTCCGTACGAAGTGAACTCACTTAGAACGCAAGCCTTAACGTTTAATTGAAGTAGTTGATAAGACTTGTAATATGAATTGAGAAAACCAACTACTCCACGTTAGTAGATTTTATTAAGATTTTTTTTACGAGAAGCGGTCTGAAAAATATACCAAGAGGAACTAAAGGATTTCTGAGTACTATCTATTTATATTAGCAAACGTGTAGTCAGGGAGCTTAAAGTACAAAAAACCCGGTTAATTATAGTAAACAAATCAATTTTCTGTTATATTCCATATTAATAATTTCAGTTCATGCACCTCAACCTGTTCTCCAATGTAATCCCCACTTTTAAAGCATTTTCTCCTCGAATCTTTTTTTCCCTTTTTATTCCCTTCCGCCTCGAATCTTAACACTCCTTTCGACATTTTGTACCTGACTACGACAGTGACTCTACAGCAACCATTACGAAAATTGTCAATTTTCAGAATGGCGGTGTGCAGCCACCAATTGAAGTCCGTGGAGAGACCCTGTCGCTCCGTCATTATCTGAAGTCTATCGTGGTGATGCCGTGCTCCCTGCGTGTGGTGTGCCTCACTAACCTGTTCTGTTGGATGGCGCACGTTTGCTATTCACTGTACTTCACGGATTTCGTCGGCGAAGCCGTATTTGGGGGAGATCCTGCTGTAAGTGATATTTTATGTACAGTCGCTATCATTGTTAGCTTATTATTTTGAAACTACTCATAATATAATATTAAATGAAAATTTGCCCTTTGAACATTATAAAAAAATATACATCGCAACTATCCTTCAGTAGTGCGAATAGCACTGTGATGTTAACTGTGATACTTGCACCTGCTTTAATATGAACTGCTTGCACCATTGGGGGATTTACCAGCTGACAGCAGTGCAGCTGATGTTACCCTCATATCTATTTTGATCACTATTTTGAATGTATTTACGACAACATTTGTCCAGTATTGTTTAATCGCATATGAAATAAAGTCAATTATGGGAGGCCAAGAAATGGCGAATAAGTAAATGCCAACATATTTCAGTGTTGTACCTTAACATAACGTAATTTTAGATCGTGTTAAAATCTGGAATACCTGCATTTGATTTACATACATACATACACTCACGCCTGTAAATCCCCGAAGGGGTAGACAGAGGTGTATTAACACCCACGTTTCGTCAACTATGATTTTCGGTCCCACATAATAGGGGATGAGCCTATTGTAGTCCAGTGGGTACTTTGTCTTAGGCTTTATGTTTACTGTCGGATAAAGAACAGCCCTATCCTTTAGACATCTTTTACGACATCCACAGGAAGAGCTAGGGTAGTGTTGACAAGCGCCTTTTAAAAGTTTATTAGCTAAGTACAAAACGCTGCATTACAAATTGCTATTATAATTATTTCAGGCGCCAGTCGGCAGCGCGAGCCGCACCGACTACGAAGCAGGCGTACGCTTCGGCTGCTGGGGCATGGCGATGTATTCACTCTCTTGTGCTTGCTATTCAACCATTATAGAAAGATTAATTAAAAGGATTGGGTAAGTTTTTTAACTTGTAGGTATAACAGTAGGTAGGTACCTTTTTTTCGTGCAGATGTTCCCACGAATATCATCTTGTCGACCGGCTGTTATGCCAGAATCAATCAGGCTTAAACTGCACGCCGTATCTAAACTCAATTGCCGGAGTTTAAGGTGGCCCAATAAAGCATTTCCCTCGCACGATCCCACACGTTTGGGGATGGCCCTCTTAGGTGTGGCGTGCCCCGTTAAAACCTACGTATCAGTTAACAGGTGAATAAGAATAAAGTTACTAAAGGTTTTTGTACAACTTTTCATACATTTTTTGAAGTGAAAACTTTAGCGGCGTTGGATGGGTGTAAAATGTTAAGGAAGCGTCAGGATTAGTTGACCTTTGAACCGTATCCGACGACTGACGTCATACAAGATTAGGTACAGACTATCTATTTTGCAAGTTATGATAGATAGCGTCGTAGCTTAAACGGTAAGTACTCCGACTGTAAGTCCTTATAGTTTCATATAGTATCGGGTTTTTAGTGATTGTTTTTTCTTATTATAATTTATTACTTTTGGTGATTATTTTTTCTTTTTGTAATTTATTACTTTTTATGATTATTTTTTCTTTCTGTAATTTATTATTTTTTGTGATTATTTTTTCTTTTCATAATTTATTAATTTCTTCTGACAGAAATTAGCAGAAAATAAGTGATAGGTTCTATGATTAGCGCTATATTAGATATAGGTATGGTATGGTATGTTCTTTTCTATCTTTTTCTATGTATATAACGAAGAAAGAAAAAAAAGAAAATGTTTTCACTTCTGCCGGCACTCCCATAGTGCAACCCGTCTTTTTTTTTAAAGTTTTTATTGGCAACTGGATACAAGTCCTTAATGCCTAATTTTCATACATGTCACGTAGTGTTACCAAATCTAGGAAAAAAATTACCCAGATTGTTAATCAATTTTGAATATTATCGTGCACCGCACTCGAGGAGCGGATGGCTCTTGATAGAAGTACCCTCGACCGGGAGTGGTTCAATTTCAATAATTGTACTACAAAGAATTAATTTACTTATGATTTGAGCATTGTTCAGATTTATTGAAGTCAAATTTGCTTGATTAAATATGATTTCATTATTGTATATTTATACCTACTACAACCTGTCAAGCTATATTTGGAACTTAAAAAAAAATGTCTTTATTGCAGTTATAGTCGTGACATTAATCAGTCTATGTGTTTACGTGATCAACATCATCCTAGCACCAATCCTAGTTTTATCCAAAATTTGCACTAAAAAGTCCCGGATCGGCTCTGCTACCCCTCCTTCAATGGATTTTATTACTGCCATTCGAACCACCCGACTCTGAAATGAAAGCCAAAGCCATCTCAGTGGCTGTTGTTCACCAAGTGTACCGAGTCAAAGTGATTCGAAGTCCATTAACAATCGGCATTTAAATCGAATGATCGCAAATATTATAAGGCGTGTGACGCCCCTGGTGTTGCACACTTCCATAGGCCACGGTACCTAACCACTTTCCATCAGGTGGCCACGTGCTTATCTTATTCACCATTGAAATTTCAACATATATAAGTAAGCGGTATATATTACGTATTGCTGGAGGTGTTTAAAATGAAGAAAGATTGTTTCACCCATCTGATATCAGCCCATCATTCATATAATCATGCGTTATCACACGTTTAGCCTTCAACTTGACAGCTCACTAGTAAACACCGTCTCCCTTGGTACGTAATGAGATCAACAGATCCTTGACTTTGCACCGCTTCCTGGCTGACACTTCTCTGGCTTCACGTTGATTTAAAAATCAATAGCCCGTCTAGAATATTTTCTACTTCATCGATTCCAAGTTTATCGTCAATGGCTTGTAAAAATCGGAAACTATTTAGTTTTATACGTGAGTCATTCCTGACTAATCTAGCGTGAGAGGAGCTTGTTAAAATTTTATTACGATTTTTTTGTGGTAATAACAAAAGATTACATTCTTTACTAGCTGTTCTCGCAATTTCATACGCGTGAAATTTATTTTTCTACACACTTATACCACAGAGAGTTATTGGTGTGTAATAAATGAACACAACTAATAATGACTTGATTTAAAAATTCTTCCACATCTAGAAAGTCATATTATTCGTGAAAAACATAGGTTACTTTGACCCCAAAATTCCCTCAGTCAATGCAGTTGGCAACTGTGGCAACTTGATATTTATTGAGCAACTTGCCCACATAATATGCCCTTTACGAATAAAACTTTTTTAAATATAGAATATAAGACAGAGCTACATATAATTTTAATAGTAGTAAGTTTTTTAGAATATCATTGGCCACATATTCTTTTTTCAGTGTGCTAACACTGTTCGTTATTAAAGTATGGCGGTTTAAAGGTATATGCAGTCAATAGGTTTTTTGCTAGTGTATGAAAGTTGTGTCTAGCTACCTAAAACTGTTGATCGCAGGTGACTACAATTTTAATATATTCCAAAGTAAATCTCGTAGATTCATATAATTTTGATAAATATCCGTTTTTAATCCAATCTGCCGAAATATTTGATTAGGTCATGTTACTCGAGGTTAGGTCAAGTTGCCATTCCCACCATAGTGGCATCTTGACCTCTGCCTAGGGTTGTCACAAATGGTTGATACGAAATAAAATTTAAAAAGTAATTGACTAATCTTAATACCTAAAATAAATATATCAAATATGAATATAAAAAATGTTAAAAATAATCCTTTTTAAAAAAAAATATTTTCCAGTAAAGAATAAATAATATTTAGACATTTGTTTTTGTGACAGCCCTATAAAATAAGAATGATTTGTATGAAAATTGTTTTGAATCCTATGGCAACTTGCACTAGTATCCAGTACCTATTACAATTTCCCTGGTTGTATGTAATACGAAAAGGTTCAAATGTTTAAAAATACGTAAAACATGGCAAATGGACTTTAAATAATAAATAATATGCAATTATCAATCAAAACTGATGTATAGGTCAAGATCCCAGGTGAGGTCAATTTGACCTCTGTTGTATTTCTTTGTTTAGAACATCAATTTCAAAGTATTTGAAAGAAATCGATAGTTACGATGAATTATGCATTCATTGCCGCCAATAAGATATTAAAAAAGTCTTTTGGTGTCATAGTTATTCGATAAATTAAAAAAAGAACGTGGTCAAGTTGCTACATATACCCAGTAGTTAGAATGATGGATGATAAGATTTAAGAGCTCGTTGACTTCAGCAGTCCTGCCATGTGGAGTTTAAAATGGTTCCTAAAATTTCAGGGCATAAATCTCGTTTGCCAGCTCGTTCCCATCTAAATGTTCTAACTTATGGATGGCAGTATTTTCAACATCGTAATCTATATTCAACAAGCTCGTTCTGAAGTATTATTAAGAGCCCTTTAACAAGTTCAAAACAAAGTTGCTTCCATTTAATTAGCATAACTCAGAGAAATTAGATCTTGAAGTACTGAAGTAATAACAAGAGTAATTAATAACTTATTTTACTTACTAATTAGTTCTGCATCTTGAAGTAAAAGTACAGCTTAACGCTAAATGATTTTCAGGTAGAACAATTTGACCGCTTCGTATTGACTCCTAAAAGCTTTAGTAATAATAAACTTCAATGCCTAAAAGTAACAAGTCACTTTCAAGGGCGAATACTCTGACCAGCTGAGCTACCTGGAGACGACTGACCAGCTCGTAGCCGCCCTAAAAAGTAACCAGTTACTTACTTTTTGCATGCCACTGAAGTGGCAGACATGCTCACGGCCACCTGATGGAAAGTGGTTACCATGGCCTATGGACGTGTGCTTCACCAGGGGAATCACACTCGTGCTGCCGATCCTGTAAACACAGAGAGTTTCTGTGCCGTCAGTGTAGAAGACAAAGCAGGAATAGCCTTTGGTCTTCCAACTGACAGCACCAAAACTCTTCAGTAAACTCTGGCTGTCCTATCACCGCCGGGAACACAACACGAGGTTATTATGGCCGCGGTATTCTATAGTGCGGAGGTACTTAACCAGTCGGAATGCTCAATTGGACGTAAATACCGTCGTGTTCTAACTACTTAGCGCAAGTACCCAAAATTCTCGTATATGTATGTCTTCGTGGGGTGAAACCGTGTAGTGACGGAGAAAGAATAAAAGTATCACTAACCTATCTCATCCAAAGGGTGTTCTAAGATGCGACAATCGGATAAATACGTTGATGATTTCGTTGTAGCCGACCAACCCATCTGGCCAGCGCGGAAACAGTAGGTCAAGCCTCGTAACATTAGGAGAGGGTCTATGTGAGGGTGATTGTACGTCTACAGTGACGTTTAGAAAAGAGCCGATTTCGGAAGTTCAAATCTTTGACTTGATTTTTAAGAACAGTTGATATAGTAATTGCTCATAAACATCAATAAATGTCCTTTCTTTTAAGAAACTGTTCATGTCATTTTCCAGTGCCAAGCGGGTGTACGTTGGTGGCCTCTGCACCTATAGCTGCGGTATGATGGCCCTGTTCGTTATTCGGGCACCAGCAGCTGTCCTGTTGTGTAGCTGGACCGCTGGAGTCATGTACTCCACACTCTTCACCATGCCGTACCTGCTCGTCGCGCATTATCATGCTACAGGCACGGTGAGTTCAGCCTGCATCCTACTTCTTTTTTTTTTTTAATTTTCATGCCACTTAGATGGCAGACAATCACACGGCCCTCCAGACGGAAAGTGGTTTTCGTCTCCTAGGGACGTGTGCAACACCAAGGGCATCATCTCTCGTGATGTCGACTATGTAGAAACCTCAATTTTTTCGAGAGGTTTTCCTTTTATAATATGTGCAAATGTTTTTATCGGCAATAAAAATCAAATTTCTTTCTTTCTTTTCTTTTTAGTGGCTTGGGAATATTATAAATGTGAAAGTTCGAATTCAAATTTAAATTATTTATTTTGCAAACATGAGTAGGTACAGGTGATAGCACAATTATAAAATTGAACAGCCATATTCCGCGTCAAGGCGTGAGAATTTCAGTAGGCAATTTATTATATAAATTTAATTAAGTCGACGGGTACGCAATTATTTCAATTTTGTATCATTAAAGCCATTAAACAAAGCCACAAATATCATAATGCCCAAAGTTACAATCATCTACATTATGTCAATAAGCAAATCAATAAATAATTAATGTTACAGTGATTAGGATCAAAATTTAGATACTTATATAATACTTGTTTAACAGGGATTACACATAGCTACACATACTTATCATCTAGGTATTCTTGTACACTATAGTATGCTTTTTTAATTAGAATATTTTTTAATTTGTGTATGAATTCGTTGAGATTATTAGTGCAGCATATTTCGGTTCGTAGTTCGATAGTCAATGTTTCGATGTTTTTTACTTAATGACGCCTGAAATTTGGTACATCGATAGATTATACTGGTTTTCCTTTTGGAGTTGGGAGATGGTAGCCACTTCCGAAAAACTGTCATACCAGTCAAAAACAATAAGCGAATCTGGGCACCAAAGTGGAAATTTAGGACGTAATTAGGAAATCTCTGAGAAAATGGTGACCAACGAACTAAATTCAATTCTAGTACAAGTGTATTTTTATTACCTTAGTAGGTGCATATATTTGAAAAGCTACGTGTTTATGACAATGTTAGTGCTCATTTTCATTCGTTACTCGATTGGTTCTATGTTAATGGTACAAGGTGCCTATTAAGAGTACGATTAAGAAAACATAATACTCCCTCGTGGTCACAAAGCAAAGAGAATAATAAATATTTTGCATATGGCTCAGATAAAGGTCTGTGCTGTTTTTGAGTTTAAAAATAAATTTACATGTGAAACGTATTCTACTAATTTAGTTCTAACCAAAATTTGCGTTTTGGAGCCTTAGATCCGTTTATTATTTTAAAATGGTAGATCATATTGGTTTTTCTGGGAGGTAACTGCTGTCTGAGTTCCCATCCCCGCAAGGAAAGCCTGCGTCAGAATCTCGTCCGTCGTTTAGAAGGTGCACCGATTTGCAGGTTGTTTTGGACCCCAAAGGCATTATAAGGCCTTGTACAGGTATAGCATCTTTAAAATGTTGACAAACAAAAGTACTCAAAATAATCTAAATATCCAAATTCCAATTTTATATTGGTTATTAGAATACTTTAAATAGTTGTGAGTATTCAGAGTGGTCCAACTCTCTTAACAATCGGTCTTCCAGTATTATCTAAGTTAGTAGAGTTTTCATATTCATATACATACAAAATCACGCCGGTCGATGGTAGCCAGTCAAGTATAATTTCAAAAAATCTAAACATTGTTATTTAATCGCATTTTGAATCCCTTTCTTATTCATATACCCGTCCCTTATCATCCCGACATTGTGTGAAAGGGATGACTTGACAAGAGAGTGTGTTAAGATGGTTGGACCAACTCTGGATACTAAAAACTATTTGAGTAGGTATTCTAATAATAAATAAAAAATTGGAATTTTGGTATTTATATTATTTTGAGCACTTTTGTTATCAACATTTTAATGACGCTGACTGCACACCTTACGTGGAAGCTCTATACATACATTTTATTTACGCCTGTAAATTCTCAAAGAGGTAGGCAAATGTGTATTTTGCTACCATTTTCAGTCTTATATAACAGGGACGGCTCTTGCCCTCAAGTAGGTATAGCCCTATTCATTAGTCGCCTTCTACTGCATCCAAAGAACCTATTTCATTTAACTGGGAACCAATGCAGCCAGCTCCATATGACCAAAGAATCGAATCTGATAATAAACGCACTCATATTTGCATAGCTTGATCCGCTACTTGACATTTATCGCGTCCTCTATAAATTCACGGCCAAGTTCGTATACTAAATAATGAAAGCTCTAATGGTGGGGTAATTAGCAAAACTATTTTTATTCCTTTGATGAAGAATGTTGATAGTACTTCAAAGAAACTGCTAGCCTATACTTAATTAAACGATGGCAAATTATTTTTTTAGAATAATTAAACATGCAGAGGCTCTTGCACTGTGTCCATTTTACCACGATTAACAGCTACAATAACAATATTATTGTTGATTCTACTATAAAAATGGCGCCTCGCGGTCAAATGAAAGTTTTTGTTAGAAAACTTTCGAGAAGCTGTTACGTTGGTTCGAATAATATGATGAATGGCTTGTCTACTTTGACTTTGCTCTTGTTCTTTTGATAAATAGACTGTTCTACATTTATACGAATATACGAGCTGTTTCCAGCCAACCAATAGTTAGATATAGTCTAATGATTAGTGACCCAGTCTCAACACATTGAGACCCTTCCGTGCCCCTTAAAGTACGTTAAACCGTTGGTTGCTCTATCATTGGCATTAGTTACGAGTAGTTGACAGTCCGAAAACCTGGTCTTGAAAGATCTATGATATCACATGTGAGTTATTGTGGTCAGGTCATATTCGTTCCCTGGAAAATATAGAAGTTACCTCAAATGAGTTGAGCAACCGCTCGCAGGATGAAACACTGTCATTGTTTTAGACCTGCCAATTTAAAAAAAGAACACTAAATACAATATAGCTAATGGCAATTACCAGCCAGGAAGGCCAGGTTCCGAATTAGTTCTGAAGGGATACCCAGTAAATAAAACAATTCTATTCGGTTAGAACAAAATCGTCCTGCCCCTCTAGACAAGTGGCAATTCGCTTGTCAGCGTTTGATGGAATAGAATGACGAATGTATGGGATTTGACGTTTATGACATGCGTTGACGACTGTCACAAACGTCAAATCCTATACATTCGTCATTCTATTCCATCAAACGCTAGCAAGCGAATTGCCACTTGTCTAGAGGGGCTGAACTAGTGACCCATTTCAGGTGCAAAATCTGAGCAGAGCTCTAAGATAGTGCTGGCGACCCGGCTAAGGCAATCGCACTGACGAGAAAGTCGCCTGCGCTTTTATATTAATGGTTTTTACCCTGATGTGGGCCTCTAGTTTCGGTCGGAATATTGTCTTTATTGCACAATAATTTTGACTATCGATTACATGAAATAATTACAAATTTTCATACAATTTTTAACAATTCTGTGACGTCTATTATCTATAAAACTGTGCAACATGATCATCTATTTGTTTATTAACAATTAAATTACAATAATTACCTATTTACTGTGAAATTAACAAATAAATACAGAGATTACAATGGTTGGCGTCTAAGTTTGGGGTTTAATTGCTATTTATTTTATTCTTATACGACTATGGTTTACAAAAAATGTTGTTGAGTGTAAGGTACGGTTTTCTATTTTAATTACATATGTTTTTATACACGTTTAATTAACATTTATCATCTAAATTAATAAAAATAAACAATATCAATAATAATGGTTTCAGAATCTTAAAATCTAATAAGTTCCATCTCTAATTGTAGAGGGCGCGACTGGTCCATACAGTGGCCAATCAGAAGCCGTTTTACACTATACGATTCACACTGTTTAATACACTGTTTATTTTGATTGTTTTGTAAATAATAATCAACTATACACAATTACAATTGTACCGTTCGTCTGTCACAAGTAGGTACTGTCTGTCGCGAGCACTAACGGACGCTAAAAGTAGCCTATGTGTTATTATTTCAGGCTGTAAACTATCCCTGTGCCAATGAGGAGCCAGATCCGGTGACCCGTCAGAGTGATATTGCGAGAAACATTCAAACATCTTCATAATTTTTCAATATACTAATATTACCTAGCAGGATAAGTTAATATAAAGTAGTGCTTGATCTAAATCTCGTATAACACAGTTAAATGGCAAATTGCTGTTACTTTCCAGTGGGACAGCGGCGGCGGTGGATGTGGGGACACTCGCGGCATTGGGACTGATGTAGCAGTCGTCAGCAGTTGTGTGTTCGTGGCTCAGCTGCTAGTGTCCTTCATAATGGGCCTTGCAGTGAAGGCGATAGGCAGTACCGCGGCCGTCGTGGCGGTAGCTGCTGCACTGGCGGCTTGTGCTGCATTAACTGCCACTCAGATTACTTATCTTGATTTGTAAACGATTGGCGTATCTGTTGTTCACAAAGCGAAAGTATTGGAATTCTGGCTTTAAATCTATTTAGCAATTACATTTGTAGCAAAATGTCTGATTATTGGAACTTCTTTCTGTTCATTGCAGACGGTGGTAACTTTTGGGTGAACGGGTTATTTATTTTATTGTATCGTTTATTTATTTATTTATTTACATGATGTTAGCAATATAAGCTTACAGTATACACCAAAACGCTTATATGCTATATGTAACAGAATAGAATGTCAATAGATGAATTACAATTAGAAAGACAAATAAATTAGAAATCAATTTACAATTCATCAAAGTATTATTTATATTTATACATTAGAATGTCAATAAATGCATTAAAATTATAAAGTCAAACAAATTAGAATTCATTTTACAATTCATCAAATATATATAATTAAAATGTCAAAAGTGTACAATACGTAAATATCTGTATTCATAATCAAATTGCATTAAATTATTCAAACATTAAATTATAAATGACATAGATGCTTTCTTACACTTACACTGATGGTACTAAGCTTGTCATAGAATATGTCTGCATCTGGATTCATTTCCAAAAAGCTATTTAGGGACTGTACACCTCTAAAAGCGCCATGCCGACGGGCATGTAAAAAGTTGATGCTGTCGCCTTCCAGCCCCTCGTAAGTACCTGTCCGGCACGTAAAACTGGATGCACTCACGCACCGATGGGTTGTCTACCTTATTATTTAGCAATAGATAGTAGTGCATTATCAACATGAACTCTCGCCTGAAGTGCAGCGTATCGAGACCAATCATCCCTGATACGAACATGGAAGGGTAAAGAAACGGGTAGTAACCATAGGCACGCCTGTATAGGTATCGTGCAAATTTGCGTTGGACCCTCTCAACCATTAGTGTGTACAGGTGTTCTGTGGGATTCCATGTTATTGCGTTATACTCCAGCACACTGCGAACATACGCATTGTACAGCAACTTAACAACTTCTATATTCTTAAATTCAAAAGAGGTTCTAATTATAAATCCCAGGGATTTATTGGCGTTCTTGCATATTTGTTTAATATGTTCGCGAAAGTTCAGTTGACTATCTATGATTATGCCTAAGTCACGTATTGTGGATACACGCTCCAGTGGTGTTCCTGCCAGTTCATATATTGCCACAATTGGATCACGGGATCTAGTAAATGTAATTGTTTTACATTTGGAGACATTAAAAGATAGTTTGTTTTTAATGCTCCATGTAACAACCGCGTCGATATCTGCCTGCAGTGCTACACAATCTGTATCGATAGTGACAGGAAGGAAAAGCTTTAAATCATCGGCAAAAAGAAGACACTCAGCACTATGAAGGACACTTGGCAGGTCGTTAATCATAATCAAGAACAGCACTGGGCCCAGATTACTGCCCTGGCTTATTCCTGGGGTTCTAGACAAGTGGCACGATCGTCAGTAGAAACGCATAGAATAGAATGACAAATGAATGGGATTTACAACTTGCAATACGATTCAACGGATAGAACTTAAAATTGGAAGCCAAGCCGAATTTACAAGCAGTCCAATCGATTGCAACGACCGAGAAGTACATTATTATCTACAGCAAGCTAGCCATGATGAAACCATTCGAAACACGAATAGATTATGAAATGTATGGAACTGACATACGCTTACGACTAATTGGGTAGCCAACGGCGAGGAGCAATGTAATGGGTAGCCACGATGTTACTTTCATGAACGAATACGACTGACAATCGTCAAAAATGGACGCTCCACCAGCGTTAATAAAAAGCCGGAGATAACGCTACAAAATGGCGGATTTTTGATCAGCTGATATAAATGACGGTGTATTTTTATTTATTTTTTTATAAAATGCATAAAATTAGGCTATTGCAGGTTGCGCATAATTATATTTGTTGAATCAAATCACAAATCATGAACATAATAATATTTTACTCCTATAAATTGATTTATTTTATCCTATTCTATTCCATTGACTGAGCGAGTCCCTTGGCTAGCTTAGGTTCTTGTCATATGATTGATTAGAATATGTTGAAAATGGCTTTTTTCACCAGTATCATAGACAATATTAGAGGACTTGCCGGTCATTTGGAGAGACAGGGCGTTTGACAATCGGTAATACGCTTGGCTACAAATAATTCGTCACGATTGCCCCAGCAGTTGAACGGATTGCTTATTTTTTACAAAATGGCGAGTGTTTGTTAAACATATGCTTGCATTTTTAGTAAAATGCATGAAGTTTGTTTGAAAAGGGTTGCGTATAATGACGAAGTGTGGCAAATGTGTCACAAAAAAAATATTACTCGTTAGTTATTAGACCGCATTTCTTTAGGTTACACACAAGAGTAGGAAAGTGGGATATTAGTGATATTACAGTGAATTATGATTTTTTGTGTTGGTTCCATATCTCTTTAGAAGCCTGTAAACCTTCACAAATCCTCTAAAACAACATAGGCATTTTTCATCATCATTAACGACAACCATTACAACTCGAATAATGTGTGTAACATAGTTCCTGGCAGTGCGAGTGTGACGCCTCTGCTGTTGCACATGTTCACCGTTCATAGGCCACGGTAGCCACTTTCCATCAGGTGGGCCGTGTGCTTGTCTTTCACCTAAGTGACTCAAAAATATACTACTGTTTTCTATATATAATAATATATAAAGGACATTGTGCATTTTGTTAGAGATTTTGTTAAGCATGAACGTAACAACTACTATTGACATATTTTTCTAATAAAGTTTTATCCAGGTTCACACAACACCTTTTATTAACAAGAACATTTAGCGGATTAATATAAATGAAACATTCATTTTAATTATAATTTTTTAATAATCTGCATCATATATTCACAGAATGTGTAGGTACTAAAACCGTTGCTGGATTAATATTGGCTTCATATCTTGCCCAGTTTAAGAACCAAATAATTGTCATTACATGACCACAGCAACTCTCCGTCCTTTGCCTACAATACAGTTGCAGCAGTATGGATTCATAGCTTCTCCGCTATAGTCATTAGTCTCATATGGAATATATAGATGACTGATATATAAATTGCACATTATTTTGAGGTTATTCGATCAGCTCTTTGCCAGCATGGATGACATATTTGGTGTGTTCTTCATCTGCAAGTAAAACATACCTAATTAATATTACTTTATATTCATATTGCCTTAATTGTTGCTACTACCAACCACACATTTATACCCTGTCCAACAAATAACTTTCCTTTTAAAAGTTGTAGTTATGTGATTTAATATGACAATCGATTTTTTTTATGAAGTATCAATGGTTATGCATTTCAATATTTTTTAAATTTGTTGAAATTTTATGTGAATGTTATAAATTGAAATAAAACTATTTTTAAGGGGTTTTCCTATGCCACAAATACATTATACATACACACAGAAGGTTATAAATGTGAAAGAGATTATGCCAAATTTTTAATTCCTACACCACATTGTGTTGTTGTTCATTGTGGGTAAAATAATCCTCGATTATAAAAACCAGACTATTATAGTTACTAATAGTTATTATAGTTGCACTACATATTAACATGCTAGTATGATTGGACATAAATTTACCACTTTTAGATACCACCACTGTCTAATAACAAACAACCATTTCAGTGAAACGACGAGTATGCCTTGCCCTCTGCTTTTGGGCTATGACTGTGCCCAGCCATACAATACTGCATGGCACAGACTTGTAGTCCAGTCCATTCTGCGTTCAGTTCAGAGATCGGGTGCAGTCTCCAAAGATGCGCCAGAGTCGATCATCAGATTTCTTTTTCAATTTTCAACATATAATGTTATGTTTCAGTATTCACATTTCAGAGTGCCAAAACCATGGACGTATTCGGAATGTATAGGTACTCCAAACAAATTTCGTGTAACAAAACGAATGACAGTTGGTTTTTTTTTATGAATATTATTGGCATGGTAACAAGACCTTTAAGCCATGTCTTCATTTGTTTGTATCTTCATTTATTGATGATGATGAGAATGAGTTAATGATGTTGATGTTGAAGATGATTCGAGATATCTCGATTAATGCAAGAAGAAATATCGACTAGTTAAGTAAGGTAAAAGCGCCAATGGTAGACATTTTAAGGACCAATCAAACTTCAGTCTGCAAAATTACACATATTTTAAAAAAAAGAATGGTCTTAAAACTTCTCTTAATTTAGACATTAGCAGATAAAATCTTTATAAACCAACATATTTCTACTTTATATATAATTATTATACACATGGTAAACATGGTAAACACCAATAGTCGATAATCACATAAAACTGATAGAAAATCTAACCATAAAAATACGGCAATGAGCAGTTTTCCAGTAGGTATTAAAATCACTTGGTTTTTAAAATCATCAGAGATGGCGCTAGCATAGCTTTTGGTACTGAACTTGAACATGAACTGACCGAATGTCTTAATTTGATTGATTGCTGTTTCTGAAGCGTTGAAGTTTGTGTGTAACATAGTAACCTCAAAAAGTTGATACCTACATAATTTTAGTTAATAATACGTACCTGGATGACCGAGCTTCGCTCGGTATTTTTTTGTGACAACGCCATCTGTTCGTATCTTTAGTGTTGTTGTGTCGTTAAAGCAGTTAGTTGCTCACATCGAGAAATAGATGTCAGGAAGAGTCATATTTCTTTTTCTTTTTTTTATAAAATGACATGATTCCATAACATATTACACAACGAAATCAATGGATTAGGGCTTTAAGAATAGATGTGGACAAGGCTAGTCGTCAGCTGAAAAAGTACTTAAAGTAAAGTACCTACTGAAAGTCTTACCAAAAGTGCCGGCCGCGCCATCTAGAGCGTCTTTAGGAATGCTATAAATACCTACTAGAAAACTGCTCATTGTCTACGTAGGTCAACAAGTTACATAATTTTTAACATCTGTACTAAAAATAGTGATAATCATTATTAATAAATATAATATCATACCCTTAACAAAAATCTGAAGATACAACTGGCGAAAATTCAATATTTACTCATAACAGTGTTGCGAAATTTTGAACATGTATTATATATGCCATTAGATGTCTTTTAAGTAAGTAGTCAAGTAAACTAGATAGTTACTTTTCTTTACAATAAAGGTTTTTTTCGAAAGTGTTAACTATTGGATCAGTGTCGACCATTAGGTCTTTTAATGAACACAAACAGAGCGAGATAAGACGAGTCGATTCCGATAGCCTCTAATTCCATGCTATCTTTTGACTTAATTTAAATTTATAAAATAACATTATCTTAACTATGGCGGTCATGAACAAGCGGGACGTGATTTTCTTAACTTATTACATTATTAGTTAAACAATTCAATGTCCTTGTGGAAATCACATTAACGATCATGATTACCATATTAACTATTAAACTAAAATTATAAATTAATATTATACTATTGAAATAAGTCTGATTGTGAGGGATTCCATTGCACTGAATCACAATAAATATGGGAGGCAGGAGGATTTTGACACTAATAAATTATAAATCTTCAACTTTACACTATTCATAAACCACAACACAAACTTCATTAAACTGAAAACAAAAAACGACACCCGATTATTCACTAGGTTTTAATCGTGTATTTAAATTATCATTCAAAGAATATCTCGAGATATGAAATTATTTAGAAAACTAATTTCATAATCGAAATTCAATTCGATATTATCTCGATTTTTGCCCTAGACCATGGACAATTTCGAATCTAGACTTGTCGTCCATACGACAGGCTCTTTCTAATCCGTTGCAATCCTTACCAAATCGTAAGCAATCACTGCTCTTGCAAAAGCATTATTCGAATTCGAACAGCTCAAAGTGGAGATCCACTTGTCTAAAGGGTCTGACCTGGTATAGAATTCACGCGACATATGGTGCCCAATCTTAACGTACTGCCTGCGATTTCTCAGGTAATCTGCCATAAATTTTAAGAGCTGTTTAGAAAACCCTAACGACGCAAACTTCATTAGAAGGACATCATTATCCACTAAATCGAAGGCTTTTCTAAAATCGAAGTATGCTGCATCAATTTGGCATCCTGCTGTGACCCGAGACCGCAGACAGTCAACAAAGTGAATATGGTTAGTCAGAGCAGAGCGTGCTGGGCGGAATCCATGCTGCGAATTGTCTATGTATTTATTGATTTGCTTGAATATACAGCTGCTTAAAATGGACTCAAAGATTTTTCCAAAAACAGACAACACTGCTATGGGTCTAAAATTTGTTATGTCAGTTGAAGAACCACTATTAGGTACCGGTGTTATTCTGGAAACTTTCCAGTTGCTTGGATAAAGACCTTGCTGAAGTGATAGGTTATAAATATGCAAGAGAGGCTCTTCGAAGACAGATATACAATCCTTAAGTAAGAAAGGGGGTATATTATCAGGACCACGTGCAGAGAATGGCTTAAGTCGTTGGACCGCTCGTCTCAGCTCCGAAGCATTTATGCGTCCTACGCTGAAGCTGCTGGCACAATATCCCGTACCGGTTGCATCGCGCTCCGCCATTTCGGGATCCAATACCGGTATGTTTGGGTGAAATATCGACCCGAAATACCGCGCCTAACTGGCCTAATGTTTGTAGATACCTACTATCTTATGTTAAAATACTAGTTCTTAAATTCCAGCATTTGTAATTTCATACAAGTAGGTAAATTATCCATTGTAAACAAATAAAAAGGGGAATTAACCATTTTGCGCTACAAATAGAAAAATTTAATAGTGTTGAAAAAATTATCATTTTTGATTTGAATTATAATCATATTAGCGTGGTTTCTTGTTACCCCTTCTACGGTATATATAGACTTAGCTTATGCAGCTTTAACGGGACCGACTCCCATCTGATGTTCCAAACTGATGATTCATCTGTCAATCATTAGAGGTACCTACCAGCTTGCAGATAAGGTCGGCTTGAACCCGAGAATGTTGGTGGGATCAGATTAATTTAGCAAAATCTGTATGATACCAACCTATATAATGCAACAAGCCGATATCCTATAACAGACGCCCGACTGGCCATGACATACAGGCCGATTGCTGGCCCCTCAAGAAGTTGCAGAAAAATTAATTACACTGTGCAGAAATAAAGCTGCTCAGGTGGGCAGGTGTATCTAGGCTATACCATGTCAGAAACAAACACATAAGAGGCACCTTCAATGTGAGACCTATCCCAGATAAACTACAGGAGAGCCGTCTGAGGTGGTACGGACATGTAATGAGGCGACCATCTGAGCACATTACCAGGAAAGTGCTAGGCATTGAGACCAAACCCTGAGGACGAGAAAATCTCTAAATCATAAGGATGTCTGTAGTAAATAAGAACCTCAAAGAACCCTAAGTCAACAAAGAGACGATTCAGGACCAAGCTACCAGGACCCCGAATGAAACGAGAATGGGTCAGGCAAAAGAAGAGAACGAGTCCATTTATTACAACCTTCGAACGCTTACAGTTACATATTTATGAATTACTGGTATTTCGAGTGTTAATAATTACGGATATGAATCTCTTAGTGTGATCTAGCGATAATATCGTTACTTATGTGATATTTTATTTTATTTTATTTGATAATCTATAATGACAACTTCTTATTAGGTAACTAAATGACATTATCATAAACATTACTCTTGTATTATTGACTACGAATAGGAACTAAACCTAAAACGGTAACTAAACTTTTTTCGTTACAACCCATTGATTGATTACAATTTATGAAGTTGGAATTTACATTTCCTAAACAAAATTTCTTATAGTATGTCAACATAGGTGTTAGGGTTGGTTCGATTAAGATAGGAAAAAGTGAATCGCTCAGGTGGGACTCGAACCGGGAACAGGCTCGGTGGCTCAGTGGTCTGTAAGGGAAAGATCGTGGGTTCAAGTCCTACCTGAGCGATTCACTTTTTCCTATCTTAATCAATTTGAAAAGTTAGCATAGTAAATGCTTCAAAATTTCATTCAAGTTAGGGTTGGTTACTTATTATGCAAATATTCTTACTCTATTCGTCTCTCCCGTCATTTGATCATCATCATCATCATGATTGTCATCATCATTCATGCGTTAGTCCCGATCTGCGAGGCCTTTACCTTTTAGTCCGGGCTTTTTCCAGTGCGACTGAACTCCGATATTTTTCGTGAAGCGACTGCCAAATGACCTCTACTACCCATTGGCAATATCGAAGACCAGTAGTTAGACTAGCCCCTCTAGACAAGTGGCAATTCGTTCGCCGGCGTATATGACAGTCGTTAACGCATGTCAAATGCGTCAAAGCCCATACATTCTTCATTTTATTCCATCAAACTCCGGCCAACGAATTGCCGCTTGACAAGAGGGGCACTTGTTGGTTTGAGGCTCTAATTACCCGTAACAGCTGGAACCGACGGGTTAACGTGCTTCTCCAAGGCACGGAAGGGTCTCAATGCCTTAAGAATGGTCACCCATTGTTTAACCTTGCAATGTGTTAACCTCCTCGCTTACCACATAACCACGGGTCCTTCTTTCACTTCATTTGATAGTAAATATCATTGAATGGACTAAAAATCTAATATCACTAATATTAATTTGATATAAGAGGAAACTTTAGTGACAAATGGTAATATTAGAAACGTAATCATAGATTGTTTGTGATAATTATGTAATAATGTGTTTAATGTTTGATGTTGTATGAATAAAGAATATTATATTTACTGTTAAATATTAAATGAATCCTATTTATCAAATTAAGTGTCAGGCTTTCATTTCTTCGTTTTGGGGTTATTGAAGTGCACGTTTACATTGAATGCCTGGTTCATAATGCAACCGAAAGGCTAAAGTTAGGATATGAAGAATCAACCAACATGACACCCTTCACTCTTTTAAAATTGCTAAACTCTACCAGTTGGTTGCAGCATAGAAAAACACTGACACTGACGGCGTAACACTGATCAAATAAAATAATAAACTATTGAGCTAAAAGTGATCATGTTGTAGGAGCTTCTACAAAAAATTCACACCAAAGAATAATTTTAATCTGGCTCGGACCAGTGCCTGCAGATCTCCTTAGATACAATCTCACATTCCCAGATCTAATGACATCCTGTAACGCACCGCATTTTCCACTAAAATTTGATAAATGGCATAAAATATCAGTCAGAATATTACCAAGAGCTGAAACCCTTCCAAATAAATTATTTCTGTCTAAAGCATCTTCTTTTATTCTATCTGAATATTCTTCTATCAAAAGAAACAATGGAAACGCTACTCATAAATAATTTCTCTTGCGGTTAAATTCTTATAAAAAGGCTTCATATTGGCAAACTAGTATCACAAGTTCAATATCAGACCGGCACAATGGGATACTTTGCAGATCTTTGGAATAAATTGTCGCATTCAGAGGCTTTGGACCGTAGCGGACCATTAGAAATGGCTTTCTTTGAGTTTACGTACAGAGTAACTTATATCATAGGTAATGTTTGTTTTTGATAATCATCCTAGCGATGCAGTTTCGTCATAAACTTCACACTTAAGTGTGCGGGGTCAGCTTGTTTTTTTTTTGTTGGTTGACTGTTATGAGAGCAGCCGCTGTAGTCATGTGACCTCCTGTGCCCCGAATACGAAAAATATTCGAAATCGTAAACGTATCGAGATAACGAAGCATTGTGATTGGCTGCCTGCCTACTGTGTACCAATTGCAATGCTCCGTTCTTTTGATACGTCTACGTTACGAATTCGAATGTTCGAATGCTTAGGGCACTGATCCGAGGAACGCCTACGTCAGGATCTCGTCTGATGTTTAGCAGGAGTACTGACTAGCTGGTAAGGCTGACTTTTGCTTTGAAGGTAGGGTAACGCCCTGTACACAATTGTGATACCTAGGTACTTAAATATTTGGGCTAAGTATTTAGTGAGAAATTATTTATTGCTCCAATAGACCTTGTTTCTATCAATACCGCATAGTACTATATTGACCTCGAACACGAGAGACGTTTACTTCCGATGACATTAACATATCATTATTAATGTATAATGGAAAAAAGTGGACCCCAGACTCCGAGGTGGAAGCTTGGGATGCGATTGGGATTAACGCTAGGATGAGAAAGAAGAATAACGTATTACTGTTCATGTTGGCATTGTGAAATTATAAAACGACCGACGAGCGACAGACAAAAATGCTATCTAAACTTGTCCGAGGAGGGCCAGACCAAGACGGTTGGCCCTGGGTTAGCCGGGGTGCGGGGTCCGACAGCCTCACCTTCGGCCTAGCACAATGACCCACAGACGGCGTGCGGTTTAGTCGGTTCAAGTCCGATGTATCCTCCTCCTCCGGACCCGGAGAGGGGGGGGGGGGGGCGGCTACCCGTGGGAATTTCCCGCACGTAAAAAAAGCTATCTAAGCTAGTGACTAAGTTAACAGTGTTACCAGAGGACTGAACATAATCTACGACCAGTGTGTGTTGCCAGCGATGACCTACGGAACTGAGACTTGGTCCCTTACTATGGGCCTCATAAGAAGGCTCAAGGTCACCCAAAGGGCGATGGAGCGTGCTATGCTCGGAGTTTCCTTGCGTGATCGAATCAGAAATGAGGAGATCCGCAGGAGAACTAAAGTAACCGACATAGCACACAGAATCGCCAAACTTAAGTGGCAGTGGGCGGGGCACATAGCTTGTAGAAGGCCGTTGGGGTAAGAGAGTCCCCGAGTGGCGACCACGCGCCGGAAGACGCAGTGTAGGCAGGCCTCCCACACGGTGGACCGACGACCTGGTGAAGGTCGCGGGAAGGGCATGGATGCGGAAGGCGCAGGACCGGTCATTGTGGAAATCCTTGGGGGAGGCCTTTGTCCAGCAGTGGACGTCTTTCGGCCGAAATGATGAAATGATGAACATAAGGGCGCGATTAGACCGCGATCCAATATTGTTATTTAGTGTTAATTCTTTACAATAAATATTGACAGGATTTCTTTTCAGGACTTTCTTTCTTTTTCTATTAACGAATACCTATTAGTGACCGAAAATATTCCTCCGAACTTCTTCAGCTTATTAGTATTATTTGTCTTTAGGAGGTATCACTGGTGTAATGGCTAGGATTTGAACCCCGGACCTCTCGATCATAAGGCCAACTCCTTAACCACCAAGCAACATGTTTCAGACCGAAGCTAACCGCACCTGCTTGTCTGTGCAACTGCTAAACAAAGGATGAGGCTCTGGCATATGGATTCCTCTCGATCAATGTCTATCAAAACTACTTAAAACTAAATTTTTATACAGGAATGTCTTCGGCAGAACAGAAAACTGGTTACCTATTATACAGATACTTTGTACAGGCGGTGGTACTTTTACTATTGTGTGGGGAAGTGGTGTTCGTCATATATGGTGGAGCCAGTTTCGATGATGCGGCTAAGGTTCTCGGCGTGTTCATGCTGCAGTGCATCACTCAATACAGATACAGGAACGTGGTAAATATCAATCACGACAGTACTGCATACATTGCTTATTTGAACAGAGTTCTTATTAGGTTTGACCAACTGTAACGTGACTACGTGCCGTTAAAGGTAGGTACCTACAAGGCTTTCTCGTGTCACGTGAGCAATCTCGCAAAAGGACTAGAGCGACTGCTAGAAAGATCATGAAAATGTTCGTAACGATGTTTACTGTAGCGATGTTGGGCTCTATGCTTTGCTCGATTCGTTGTTCATTTCGAACAATTTAAAAACAACGAATGATCGAAGTTCTGTTACAAGTAAATACTCATGTCTATCAGCACCTTTAGAATCACCGTCATCACACGGATAACAGACAAATAACACAACCCATACTACAGTTCTTTTTTATGCACGTTTTGAATTCTTGGTATAGTAAAGACCATTTTACAATATTCTTTTATTAAATTGTATCCCATATTTTAGGTGGCCAATAGATCCCTATACAACAATCTGGCGAAGAGTATGGATTCACCTAACTTCGATGCATCAACGGAAGCGCGGCAAAAGTTAGTGAACACCTGGGCACGTAGAGGCAAATACTATGCAAAACTACTTATCATTCTCGGAAATTGTTCACTTTGGTCTTGGTAATCATTTGTGTAACATGTCATTTGTAATTTTTTTCTTTCTTTTTTGGGACGAATTTTTATAATCGGAAGTAGTATTTGTTTGTGCCCGACGAAAACTTGAAAGCCTTTAGCGTACCTAAAAGGATCTGGGCGTATTCGGAAAAAAATCCAAAGTTCTTACTCATGTCGGAGTCGTGGGCAACAACCAGTATTGACATTACCAACAGGCTCACCCATTTAGTGTCGGTAGCTTAGTGGTTAAGAAGTCTCCCTCACGATCGAGAGGTCTCGGGTTCGAATCCTGGCCATTACACTACCAACGTGAACCCACTCCTAGCACAAGCAATTTAGCTTAGTTGGAGGGGTTAGAGGGAATATTAGTAATTTCTATAATATAGGTTGCTAATATTCTTTTAAATAAAAAAATAAAAAATGAAACGTAGTTATATCCGATGTTGCGGACAAAAATTTCGAGCAATTAGTTGCTTGAAAGGCATTTAACCCGCCTTCTGACCAGAAGATGATACATTATACTTTTCTGGGCCGAACTCCTCGAAGAAAATCTGTACTAGTGCTTCTTGGTATGTTAATATTTAATGCGTTTTCTGTTCATGTTTCGTATGGGCTAGTGTGAGCCAAAATTTTGGACGTAGGTACCTAAATTTTTAGTAATCTTGAGTTCAGTAAAATCCGTCATAAATGAAAATCTTTAGTAAAAATAGTTCCTTTATTTGCAGGTATATAGACCCTTTAGTAGATGACCTTGAATATAATCTAGTTGTTGACTTATATGTGCCGTTCAACTACAAAACTTCTATACTGTACCCAATTACGTACATTATGGTACTGCTAACGCTAAATTATGCTGGCTACTTTGTAATAGTGACAGCGTTCACTTTGCAATCCCATCTCATACACGTTCTTTGCCAGTATGAGGTACTGGCAAACTGCTTTGAGAACCTATTGGATGAAACTAGGGTAGGTTTCGAAGGTAAGTGATTATGAATAGAAATTCATTTCATGTTATGAACAACGATTAATTTTATAACCGTATCTGGTGCTAAGGCATCCAAAATGGCACTGCAGCCAGCGTGATGGACACTTGCGCACCGGATACAGGTTTATATGCACCTGTTTTTAAAGACAAGCACGGATATGTCATTATTATATTACTGTATAATGTAAGAATCGACATTACATCAAATACTTACTTACTTAATATCCTATGACCCCTGGATGGGGCAGAGGGCGTCCACAGTGATTCTCCATTCCGTGCGATCCTGAGCTTCGGGTTTTATCTCGCCCCACGTTTTCCCGATCTTCTTCGCCTCATCTGTCACTGTGCGTCACCAAGACTGTTTAGGGCGACCAAGTTTTCGTTTGCCTTGAGGGTTCCAATCAAGCGCTTGCTTAGGGATATGATCGGGGTCTCGTCAAAGAGTGTGGCCAACCCATTTCCGTTTAGCAACGCTTAATTTGTTGGGCGATCGGAGTCTCGCGGCAGCGTTCCAAGAGGTCTTCGTTAGAGATGTTCTTGGGCCAGGAAATACCTTCCACGTCTCACACCCATATAGCATTACGGATTTAACATTAGACCCGAAAATTTTGATTTTAATTCGACGTGTCAGTTACCGTGACCGCCACACAAGTCGCAGACGTGCAAAGGTTGCTCTGGCCTTGGCAATGCGTGAAGTGATATCCTCTTCGGTACCCCCTGTATCCGACACGACACTCCCGAGACAAGTGAACTTGTGGACTTGTTCCACTTCTTCTGCACCAATCCGCAACGGCGTGCTGTTCTCCACTCCAGTTCTTATCTCTTGGAAGTTAGTCTTCCGTGTGTTAATTTTAAGTCCCGTATTGCTCGCCTCCTGGCAGAGGTCATTCAGCTTGGACTGCATATCGCGGAGCGTATGACTCAGAGGGCATAGATCATCGGCATAATCCAAGTCTTCTAAAATGTTGGTTATACCCCATTCTATCCCGCGTCGCCTGTTGTGGTGTGCATTACATAAGAAATTAATTATTATATTAATATGAGCTGATACATTATTTCCAGGTATTCGTAAAGATAATTTAGCTGACAATAGTGAGTTCGCAGAAAAGTATACAAAAAGACTTGGCAATTTAGTTGAACAACACAAACTTATCTTAAGGTAAACTATTGTCATTTTAGCCTCCCATCAGTTTAAAAGAAAAGCTATGGCTGCTAATTTTTAAATGGTAAATTTGACATCAGCATGTAATTTTTAAAATTCACGCCATAAATTAGAAACGTTGTTAAGTTTTCCTATGCTTTGAATTAAAAGTTCTTTATGAGAAGTTACGGAAATTCAGTTCCAGTAGCGCATATACATATTATGGTACGTTTAGACTATGACACTATACACGGTACACTCAGTGTATACATCGAAGTGTCTATGTATGAACACGAGTTTCTCTGATTGCAAAATTTATTGTGACACGAAAATTAGTGTCGCATCGTATTCATACAGAGACATTTCGATGTATACACTGAGTGAACCGTATATAGTGTCATAGTCGAAACGTACCTATACACTAGTGTTGTATGCTGCAGCCTCACAAAGGATCTGGAGACCGTCTTGAGTAGACCAATGCTGGCACAGCTGGGCGCCAGCGGTTTAATGATCTGCTTCGTTGGATACGAACTTGCTACGGTAATTAAATAAATACAGCTAAAGGCAAGGCTACTTTGAGTATTCATAATTTGCTTCCTCCACTCTTCTGCTCCCTCTTCCTTGAACTGGTAACTAATGGTGACTTTTGTGTCTGTCATCTCACTCTCCAACCCCGAAAGTCCGGTTCGTCCGTCAATCAGAAGGTGGACCATCAGTTTGAAGGTAAGGTTGCTTAAGTTTAATCGCTTTGTGCTACATTTGAATCTGGAGTCATAAATATTTATATTTCGATGATTTACAGAAAGTTGACAAGGGTATAGTTACAACGTTTGTGAGCTTCTTTTTCTTGGCATATAATGTGTTTGAGCTGTTCATCATTTGCAACTGGTGTGAGGCAATCACAACGTGGGTAAGTTATATTAAATGTATTTAATTGAACACTTAAAGTATCAATGTAAAATGTTGAAATCGAGTAAAGGAGAAAAAATTGAATCGTTCTAGGCGGGGTTTGAACCCGCAATCTTTGCCTTACAAGGGCAATGCTTTGACCTGGGGATCGTGCGAAGTATGGCCCTATACGGGGCTCCCGTATGGGCGGAAACCCTGACGGCCACCAATGTGGCTAGATTGCTGAGCCCGCAGAGGGCGATGGCCGTCAGGGTGATAAGGGGATACCGCACGATCTCAGGTGAAGCGGCATGTCTCCTTGCCGGGACCCCTCCATGGGACCTGGAAGCGAGAGCCCTTGCGTCTCTATTTAAATGGCGCAAGGAGGCGCTGGAGCGGGGTCAAAGGCCTGCGTCTCGAGAAATCGAGGCCCAGCGGTCCCAGCTCCACCAGGAAACCGTGGAGACATGGAAGGTGCGACTTGAGTAACCAAAGGGGGGATTCGCCACAATCGCGGCCGTCAGACCGGTCATGGACGAGTGGCTGGAGAGGAGACATGGTGCTCTCTCCTACCGGTTGTCACAGATACTTACCGGGCATGGTAGCTTCGGTAGATAGCTGTGGCGAAGACTCCGGGAAACCACGGCCGAGTGTCAGCACTGCGAGGACCGCAGCGACGACACATCGCTCCACACGCTGGTGGAGTGCATAGCGTGGGCGGAACAGCGCCAGGCCCTCGTGGTGGGTCTGGACGTGGACACTCTCTCGCTCGAGACCATGGTGCGAGCCATGGTCTCCAGCGGGAGTAAGTGGGACTGCGCCGTCTCTTTCTGCGAACAGGTCATGCTCGCGAAAGAGGCGGCGGGGCGGGAGCGGGAGAGAACTCTCCCAGCCGACGTGTCTTCGCCGAAGACCATCGGCCTCCATGACCGGGGTCCTGAGGACGGTGAGTGAGCTGCTCACCGTCCTTACAGAAGCAGGCCCATGACGGCAGCGTGACGTGAGAGATCACGCACGCCCCCCCCCCCCCCCAAGAAGCGGGGTGACACCCGACCCCCCTCCCCCCCCATAGACGCGGGATAACACCCGAACCTCCTAGGCGTGGCCGGAGCCGTAGGTCTGTTGGTAGTCCTGGGACATCCTTCCGAGGGCTTACCCGGGGCTACCAACCGCAGGCCATTAGGCGGTACGTGAGGGTTTTTTAGTCGGTAGGAGTCCGGCATAGCATCCATGAAGGATTTTTCCTCACGTTAAAAAAAAAAAAAAAGGGCAATGCTTTGACCTGCTACCAGACCTCGCCCTAACCAATTCACATTTCTCTTTCTATATCTGTCTTTGTATTTAGCATGAAAAATGCTTAAAATTTTAATTCAAGTTAGATGTTCCTTTATTAGAAACGAGATATGATGAGGACAAAGTTACTTATAGAATGAAACTTTGTGGAGGTGAGGAGTGAGACGTTCCTCCGACCTAAAGGGTTTCAAATCGAAATAAAGAGACAAATTGAATCGGTCTAAGCGGGGTTTGAACCCGCGATCTTTGCCTTGCAAGGGAAATGCTTTGACCACTAAGCAACCAGACCTCGCCCTAACCAATTCCAATTTCTCCTTTTACATCTGTCTTTAAGGCGACCGATTCAATTTTTTCTCTTTAATTCGATTTGAATATTTAGCATGAAATATACTTAAAAATTTAAAATAAAAAATAAAGAACAAGCGGATTCCTTTGACCAGATTAACCAACGGTCATTATTTGGATATTAGTACATATATTATGTACTAATATCCAAATACATTTATGTTGTACATATTATGTTAACTAACCCAAAAATTTCAATAACGCAATGTAGGATCAGTAGATTCTAAGTAGTTCAACTTGGTATCGCTGGATGGCGCTAAATATAACTTCATGTACATCACACCAGAATAAGGTTACCGCATAATCAACTTTTAGTTGAACAACTATTTTGTCGAGCGCTATAAATTTCAACTCGATAGTTGCTCGATAAAAAGTCAAAAAGCTATATCAATCTGCTATTGATTACAACGTGATTACAACAAAAGTTTTACAACTATCGATCTAATGCTCATTATGCATTGTATTGATGGGCGCAAACCATCGACTAATTAGTCGATCCGCAACTAAGATAATATGCCACTAAGTATATTCTTAATTTTAATTTATTTTTCTTCTTAATGTTTTCTGGTTAATTGACATTGTTAACTGTAGCACCTTGCCTTGCGGCGTAGCTGAAATAAGACAGGTCGATATAAAAAATAAGACTGCATTAACATCTTCATTACTAAACGGTTTAGTTTTGTGGTAGGTAGAAGTACACAACTCGACAAAACAGTTGTGTCGATGTAAAAATTGTATATATATTGGCCTAAACAAATATAAATTATTACAGAGCGCAAAAATAGGGGAAGCAATTTACTTCTCAGGCTGGGAGTACGGTGTTGCCAATATTCGTGGTGTTCGCTCCACTATGCTGATTGTGTTCACCCGTGCTAACGATCCCGTATACCTCACCGCCGGAGGGATGTACAAACTTTCTATTGATTCTTTTGCCAGGGTGAGTGTCATCATTATCATATGTTAGCGTTGTTCCCGGTTGCATGGTGGCTCCTACCTCAGAACCCCAGGATGCACTTTCCTCTCTCCTTCTTGTGCTTTACTTAGTTTATCTATCTATAGTAATATTCGACGCTAAAGTCTCCAAAGAAAAGCTTCACCAGAGGCTCGTTCATTTATCAGTAAGTGTACTACTGTCTTGCTTGTGAGGCTAGCTTGTCTGCTAGCCCTGAAAATCTACATAGGATGAGGTTATATCAGATTGCATTGTATAACCACCTTTACATTGTCTTCTGGTTTAACGCTTTTCCTATTCTGACGAATGTGTTAAATCTTCAGAACTTGGCTTGAAAACTTGAGAAAAATATGAAAAAATAAGAGCGAGCAATTTGTTTTTTTAATGGAGGAAATTTTCTGCACTGAGAATCAGAAAATTTTCTTCACCGTGCTATTCATAGTAATATCAAATACGCTTTTTTTTTTTTTTTTTTTTTTTCCCCACGGATACCCGCCCCTCCGGAGCCGGAGGGGTGGGTTATGTCGGACTCGAACCGACTAAACCGCACGCCGTCTGTGGGTCGTGGTGCTAGGCCGAAGGTGAGGTTGTCTTGCGACATATCCCTCGCACCCCGGCTGACCCAGGGCCATCCCTTTCGGTCTGGCCCTCCTCGGGAGGTGGGGACCACGCCGTCCCCGACTCAACCCCGGTGTGGGGAGGCGCGCATCGTCCTACGATGCGCGCCGCCGCCGTGGCCTGCTTCTGCTAGGGTGACGGGTGGCTCCACCCGTCACCCTCAGGCCCGCGCTCATGGGGGGCGGAGGTCTGTAAGCGCCCTCCGACGCCCGAGCCGCCTTCGGGCGCGAGCAGCGATGTCAGCGAGTCTTTCTCGCTCACCGCGCCGCGCCCGCTCTGCTGTCTCCTTCGCGAGCATGACCTGCTCGCAGAAAGAGGCGCTGGCCGCCCACGCATCCGCGCAGCGGACCATCGCCGCGAGCAGGGTGGAGAGCGTGAGCACTCTCACCCCCAGGGCCTGCACAAGCTCCCGCCTCGGCGTCTCAAACGCCGGACACTCGGTGAGCGTGTGCAGCCCCGAGTCCACGCTCGCGTCGCAGTGATGGCACTCGGGCGTTGGCTCAATACCCATCAGATGCAGATACCGCCCGAAGTAACCGTGCCCGGTTATCATCTGCGTCTGACGGTACGAGAGGCTCCCGTGTGGCCTCTCTAGCCACTCCCCCATGATGGGTCTTACCGCCGCAATCACGGCGTGCCCTGCGCGTGGTTGCCCAAGTCGTCGCTCCCACTCGGCCACCATGACCTGGTGGAGCCGGGATTTCTCGGCCCGAATGTCCTCGGGCTCGGGATCGAATCCCCGCTCCCGCGCCTCCTTTCGGAACTGGTATAGTGCCGAAAGGGCCCTCGCTTCCAGGATCCACGGTGGCAATCCGGCCAGGAGACTCGCCGCTTCGAAGGATATCGTGCGGTATCCCCTGATGGCCCTGGAGGCCATCGTCCTCTGCGCCGTACGGAGCAGAGGCAGGAATCTGGCCCCCAGGGTGTCCGCCCACACGGGGCACCCATATAGGGCCATGGACCGCACGACACCCGCGTAGAGTCTCCTGCAGGAGGCCCCTGGGCCCTTCAAGTTGGGCAACAGCCGACTCAGGGCATTCGCCGTGGTGACCAACTTGGGGCGCAGGCTTCGGAGATGTTGTCCGAAGTCCCATCGACCGTCAAGCACGAGCCCCAGGTATTTCAGCTGGGGCTTGATGTCGATGGGAGTGCCTCCCACAATATCAAATACGCTGTGGTATTAATAAAATTTGTCTTTTTTTGCAGTTGATGAAAGGATCTTACAGCGCATTGACAGTTTTGTTGGGAACCCGTGATGAATAGATATAAGAAAAATATTTAATAAAATATTAAATAATAGATATAAGTTAAATTGTAAGCTTTATTCTTCTATGTGTCATGGCAGCTATAAAAGCTTTCTATTTTTATTAACTTAAAATTTCATATATTTGCAATATTTTCCAATAAATGAAACGTTTTAGACCTAAATACTAAAAATAAATACAGAAATTAACATGAAAAATCTTTACAATTAGAGATATTTAGCATATAAGTATTGTTTTCCGATATATCTATACAACTATTGTAAACTGCTGTTTTATTTATTGCTACATACACCTAATCCATAAGACACATTTTAAAACTTAGGAGTTGGGAGATCAGATGGTGCAAAATTCAATAATGTAGAAGTCGAAGCGCCAACACAAGGCTCCAGAGTGTGAGCTTTAAATGCAACCCAGGTTAACGCTGTTAAGATAATAATATAGCAACTGATGTACATTACTTTTCCCCACACAAAAAGACGTCTTAAAAATCTAAGCACCTGTTTTAGAGCATGAAATAAGCACATCAAAAAGTAACTTCTCCAAGGGGCAGGTCCCCCTAGAGAAGTTTCAATTCGTTGAGATTCGTATTTAGTTTTTATGAAAGTTCAGCTTCCGAGGCGTAGCGGTAATGAATGCGGTCGCTACGCAGGAGGCGCGGGTTCGATCCCCGCTCAGTGCAAATATTTGTATTCAAGAATATGGATATTTACACTGGGTGACAGGGTTGCTCAACGTCCGTAGGATTTACCACCTATTCCTAGGCCCACCCTACACGTGTCCCCCGGGTGGTGCTAATTGAGCAACAACGCCGAACAACGGGCGGCGGTTAACTAACCCGACCAGGTCACCACAGGCCAAGGGGCACTAAATACCTCCTAAAAGAGTGGCACTTGTTTATTTATGTATGGGTTTTATGTATCTATTTTAAATAAACTATATATGTATTTGTCCTATTTATACATGTAATCTTAAGTATACATCATATAATATATCCCTTTCCGGCAATCCCGGACCGCCAAACCATAAAAATGAGCGCAAATGAAAAGGAAAAACTACCCCAGGAGGGTACCGGCAACGCCGGAGAATCCCTCCCTGGATCACTAAGTGGTCCAGGCTGCCCCTCGTATTCTGGGGGGGGCACATTAGCGCACACAAACCCCAAAACTAAGACCCCAAGCGTACAGCGCCGTCTTGACAGACCCTCATTAGAGACTGTCGGGCACGACCTTACAGCCATGGGGGAAACAAGCTCGCAACAAAATGAACGCGTATGGGTCTCAAGAGCCAAAAGGAGGAGAGACCGAGTACGTAGAAAGAAGATAGAAGAAAGGGCAGGCCTAACTGAACCTAGAACGTCAACTGGTGTGGCAACATCCACATCAGGGGGCGCAGAGGTTAGGTCGAAAGCCACCAAGATGAAGAGGCAGGGGACAGACCCTGAAGAAAGGACGCAGCAGCGGCCACCAAAACGGGCAAGGCCCGACCCGCGGAGTGAGGGACCACGGAGGCCTACAACGGGCCAAAGTGACCTCTCCGTAGTTATCCTGCGGGGAGATGGCTCGGAGATGGATGAAGCCACGGCTGCGGAGATAAGAATAAGGCTTGTGGACAAGATCGAGGAAGCAGCCATAAGTGGAGTGAGTAGTCTCGACCTCTCATTCTCGGCGTCGGGATTGGTAGCCGAAGGCTACTTCCTAGTGAGCCCGATTAACGAGGGGGCGATGAGATGGCTGCTGAGCTGCGACCTCGGAGAATTCAATGGGGTCCAGCTTACACCAAGAAGGCTAGACGCACACAAGATGTCCATCTGGCTGCCCGGAAACGTGGTGGGGAAACGCCTAGACCCACTGGGCCTAATCAAACTACAAAATGGGCACCGGGCAGACCTGAAGATAGACGAGTGGACCCTCATCCGGAAGGAGGCGATGCCCCTGGGGATGCGACTAGTGGTAGGGGTCCCCGAAGAAGGCGCAAAAGAACATGTGTGGCTCAACTATCAAGCCACACAGGTGTATGCCCGAGTTATGGGAAAAGGACCCACTAACCAAGCCCCTGAAGAGCCCCCAGGTCTACCTACACACAATGTAACACCGGAGGGGGAGCCTGTTGAAAGCGGCAGTAACGTCCAGTTGAACACTCCGCAGAGGAGGACCACTGACGAAGGCAGACCGTACCAGCAGTGTCCGAACCCAAGCACCACACAACAAGCGCCAAACACAGAGAGGGCAAAACCTGAAGGCGGGAAACGGGGTGTCGCGCCGGCATCCTCAAAGGAGGACCCGACAGACAGTCTCACACCCCGCCGACAGATACTCCCGGGACAGACCGTCACAATTCACCCCCTCCCTGTGCTACGTAGAGACGGGACCCCCCCGCAGAGCGTTGCATTATTGCAACCGCACTGGCTGGGGGGCACCCCGCCCTCGTAGCAAGATGTGGGGGGGGGGGGACAATAGACACACACTAAACACACAATCACAAAAACACTAACATATGAACACGAACAACAACACACCACAAAAACACACACACAAAATAAAAATAGTTCAAGTAAATCTCCACCACTGCCGCGATGCCATGATCGAATTCTGCAGACATGTGGTGGATGAGAAAATAGACATCGCACTCCTGCAAGAGCCATACGCTGTCAAAGGACGTATCTCTGGGCTCGGATCCCTGGGAGGAGAAATCATCTACCACGAAAGCGGTGAGTTAACTCCCAGGGCATGTATATACATCAGCAGTAGTGCAAGATCGTTAGGCATAATAAAGGCAGATTGTTACAGTGACCTAGCTAGCGCCACAGCAACAATCCAGTTAAACACAGGCAGCAAAGAGAGGGTGCTTCTAGTCTCCGCATACATACCAAGCGAAGTGGACTACAAACCCCCAACACCAGAAATGGAAGAAATAACAAGAAAATATAACGGTAAGAACATTCCTATTATTCTAGGTTGCGATGCTAACTCCCATCATGTGGTGTGGGGTAGCACGGACTGCAATGATAAAGGTGACTTACTATTAGATTTTATTAGCTCAGCAGGCTTTGATATACTAAACGAAGGCAACACACCAACGTTTGTTACCAAGGCCAGGGAAGAGGTGCTGGACATAACCATCGCATCCGACAGGATAAGCCAGCACATAACAGACTGGACAGTAGACAAAAGGGACTCGAAATCGGACCACAGAAGAATAACCTTCAAACTGGGGGCCAAGATCGAGAAGACCCTAACAAGAAATGCGAGGAAGACCGATTGGGCAACATATGCACAACAAATCGAAAGATGGAGTCCAATCGACCCTAACCTACTGAGGGACAGAGAGGACATAGAGAGAGAAACCAATCGCCTGGCTGAAGCCCTGAGAGAGGCATACCATAAGGCATGCCCACTGAAGGAAATAATACCAGGAAAGGGACAACCATGGTGGACAAAAGCACTGGAAAAAAAGAGGAAAAAGACACGGCGAGCCCTCAGGATAGCCCAAAGGAAGGGCGACGAGGACAGCTGGCTGAAATACAAGATGGAAAGAAACGCATTCAAAAAGGACTGCAAAAGGGAGAACAGGAATAGCTGGAAGACCTTCTGTGAAGGGGTAGAGAAATACCCCGACGCAGCAAGGCTAGCGAAGATGTTCCCCAAAAACAACACCTGCAAACTAGGCAGCATTAAGAACGGGGACGAACTGATATCTGACCCGGAAAAGATTCTGGAACTGATGCTCAATACACACTTCCCAGAATGCGAAGAATACAAGGATCATGAGAGGTCCACCGACACGTACCCAACAATGGAGACGGAGACGGAGGAGGGGACAGTTATCACCAAAGAGCATTTAATGTGGAGTGTCCAATCATTCCAGCCATACAAAGCCGCTGGACTGGATGACATCTTCCCAAAAATGATCCAAGCAGCCTTAAAATATATAGGCGACGATCTTCTGGCGCTATACAACTACAGCATCAGAATGAATTACATACCAAAGAGATGGAGGGAAGTAAGAGCGGTGTTCATACCAAAACCGGGAAAGGCCACGTACCAAGAAGCCAAATCCTTCAGATGTATAAGCCTCTCCTCGTTCTTACTGAAGACCCTTGAAAAGATACTAGATAGACTGATAAGAGAACAAGTGGCCACGAGCGGATCTCCACTGCACAGAAACCAGCATGCGTACATGGAGGGAAAATCAATTGAGACAGCCCTTCATAACCTGGCCAATAGAGTGCAAAGATCGCTGAGCAATAAAGAATACGCACTGGGATGCTTCTTTGACGTCGAGGGGGCATTCGACAGAGCAACTCCAGACTCAATAGAGGAAACCCTGAATCGGGAAGGTATAAACAAAGACGTATCAGGATGGGTGAAAAACATGCTGAGACATCGACTGATACAAGCAGAGATAGCAGGAATAAAACGCACGGTGATAGCAAAAAGAGGCTTCCCGCAAGGAGGATGTCTATCGCCACTACTATGGTGCCTGCTAATAGATGAATTAGTTGACAAGATTAATAGGAGGCACATTTACACACAGGTGTACTCGGACGACGGTGTGCTCCTAGTCACAGGAAAAGTCCTCAGTGTCATGTGCAACATCATGAACAGGGGGCTTAAAGAAGCACTAGAATGGTGCAGGGGTAAAGGTCTCAACCTAAACCCTGACAAAACCAAACTAGTCCTATTCACCAACAAGAGAAAAATAGGACAGACTGAACCAATTAGAATAGATAATCAGGACCTTGAAGTGGTGAAGGAGGTCAAATATCTAGGAGTAATAATGGACAGTAAACTGACCTATAAGACACACATAAGCCATGCATGCTCAAGGGCGAAAATGGCCATGATGCAATGCAAAAGAGCGGTAGGCAGAAGCTGGGGGATGAAACCATCCATAGTGATGTGGATATACAAAGCAATTATATTGCCAAGGATATTACACGGAGCTCTAGTGTGGTGGCACAAAGCCCAAGCAGGAAAAAACAAACAAGAACTGAACAAAGTCCAAAGACTGGCAGCTCTTATGACCACCGGCGCGATGAGGACCACTCCTACAGCCGCACTGGAAATCATACTGGGCCTGAATCCTATAGACCTTGAAATAAAAAGGAAAGCAACAGAACAATGGTTCAAACTGAGAAGCACTGGTCAGTGGACTGCCAATACATTCGATGAGGGCCATGCCAGAATCAGTCAAGGCTACGAAGAAAGACTATCAATGGTCCTGTCAAACAATGACCTAATTAGGAAGGAGAGGACTTTTGATAAGAAATATAGAATACATATAGGATCAAGAGAGGACTGGATGATGAATGCAGAAGGCATCATCTGCTACACGGACGGCTCTAGAAAAGAATCTACCAAGCTTTCTGGCTCCGGCGTACACATCAGATGCGAAAACGGAACAGAAATAAATAAAACGATATCTTTAGGCAAATTTGCAAGTGTCTTTCAATCGGAAATTTATGCCATAATGGAATGCGCGGAAATGGTGGACTGCCTAAAAGATACAGGCATGGTAACCATTTATAGCGACAGCCAGGCGGCACTGAGGGCACTAGGAAAAACTGAGACGACATCTGCACTCGTCAAGGAATGCAAGAAAATCATTGAAAGACTGTCCAGGAAACTCGACGTAACACTTGCCTGGGTGCCCGGACATGAGGGCAACATAGGCAATGAAACGGCGGACGAACTGGCAAGAAAGGGAGCTGATGAAGATCAGGTGGGCCCTGAGCCCAGACTACCTATTGCCCATACAATAACAAAGGGAGTCATCAGCCGAAGCATAGTAGCGGAAGCCAATCGAAGATGGAAGACCTCGCCAGTCATGAGACAGTCGAAGATCTTCATCAAAAGTATTGACACAAAGAAATCAAGCCGACTGTTGAAACTCTCCCGAGGAAACATGAGGCTGGTCGTAGAAGTGATAACGGGACACTGCCGACTAAATAGGCACCTGACACTTATAGGAGTGAAAACTGACCCCAAATGCCCAGAGTGCATGGAGGACGAGGAAACCAGTCTCCACCTGCTGGCCAAATGCCCCATGTACTCAATGATAAGATGGGAAACCATGGGGACGGACACCCTAGAAGAACAAGACCTCGAGGATCTGAAGGTGGAACAGATCGTAAGATTCTGTAAAGAGACAGGTAGGTTCGACGGAACGCCGTGATTGCCGGACACTTCTTGACCTCCAAATAGGAGGAATAGGGGAATTGGGTGAAATGGCCCCCACAAAAGGGCAGATCACCCGTCCGGTCTACGGCGTCCCCCGCTGGAAGTAATTAAATAATTAATTAAGCTTTATTCTTCTATGTGTCATGGCAGCTATAAAAGCTTTCTATTTTTATTAACTTAAAATTTCATATATTTGCAATATTTTCCAATAAATGAAACGTTTTAGACCTAAATACTAAAAATAAATACAGAAATTAACATGAAAAATCTTTACAATTAGAGATATTTAGCATATAAGTATTGTTTTCCGATATATCTATACAACTATTGTAAACTGCTGTTTTATTTATTGCTACATACACCTAATCCATAAGACACATTTTAAAACTTAGGAGTTGGGAGATCAGATGGTGCAAAATTCAATAATGGAGAAGTCGAAGCGCCAACACAAGGCTCCAGAGTGTGAGCTTTAAATGCAACCCAGGTTAACGCTGTTAAGATAATAATATAGCAACTGATGTACCTTACTTTTCCCCACACAAAAAGACGTCTTAAAAATCTAAGCACCTGTTTTAGAGCATGAAATAAGCACATCAAAAAGTAACTTCTCCAAGGGGCAGGTCCCCCTAGAGAAGTTTCAATTCGTTGAGATTCGTATTTAGTTTTTATGAAAGTTCAGCTTCCGAGGCGTAGCGGTAATGAATGCGGTCGCTACGCAGGAGGCGCGGGTTCGATCCCCGCTCAGTGCAAATATTTGTATTCAAGAATATGGATATTTACACTGGTCTGGTCGTACCTCAGAGAGCATGGTAAGCTGTCAGTCCCGGTTGCCATACGGACATCTATGGCAGACGTTGTGGGTAGTTAGAGCCCTCAAAAATTTAACAACTGGTCGAACTGCAATGCTTCTATATCACCTTTGGATTGTGAAGGTCAGATGGCAGTCGCTTCACGGAAAATATCGAAGTTCAGCCAAATCCACAGTTAGACTGGTAAAAGCGGATCCCAGACTCCAGGTTGAATGCTTCGAATGCGACTGGGATTAAGGCTAGAGTGAAGAGGACGATTATGACACAGTTGTTAACGTATGTCAACCCTGTCCAATGTACATATATTCTACAAACGTATCTCCACATCTTTAGGAGAGGCACTGTATAACTACATTATTTTTCACGTAGCATGGGTACGGTGACGTTTGGGATTTGAAGTTACTAGAGATGTAGTCAAGATAAAATCGCATGAAATAAAATCGATTATATATCTTTTCGAGATCATTTATTAATGAAGAAGAAATCGATTCTATTAACTAATAATTTTGAAGAAAAAAAGTAAAACAAAATTGATAACCTGTTTAATTATTTATTAAAAATCAAACATGTTCATCATCTTCATCATCATCGTCATCTGACTCGTCGACGTGAATAATTATTTGGGAATCAATTATGCAGTCTATTCTAATGTCTCGCTCCCAGTCATGTAAGATTAGATTTTTGGTTTTCTCCACTACTTTCTTCCAGTCAGCGCCAGTGACATTTTTGCATCCCTCTTTCAATAACCCCATCATTTTTGTGGCTGTAAAAGGCGGAGCTGTATTTTTTCGTGCAGCGTATCCTGAAACAAGATAAAATACAAATTGAGTCATAGAATTCAAGTAATAAACATAATCATATTTTTGTCAGTATGTAAATAGACTATGGTTAAACAAGTTACCTTTGATTTGGGCCCAAATTAATTATAATATAATAATAATAATAAATCCATTTATTGCATGAAACATGGTAAAGTATAAAGATATTAAAATTACAATAGTGTACAGCATGTCTCACAGAATTTCTGCATTCAATGGCATTGTACTGACAGTGGTACGGTGGCAGCCTCAGGACTTCGTGACCATATTCGTTTGCCATCATATCTAATTTGTATGTCGTTTGGGGCTTGTGCATTTTTACGAGCTTCACTAGCTCCACCTTTAATTTCGTCTCATCGACTTCCACATTATTGGCTTGGAGCCACTCGATCAACTCGCTCTTCTTATTGGAAGAAGTCGGCGGTTTGTTCAATTGCACGGAGTGATATGGGGCATTGTCCATAATAATTGTGCTGGGTTCTTCTAAATTGCTAAGCATATTTTGAAACCACTCCGTGAATACTTCCGCATTCATATCTTCGTGATATTCTCCCGTCTTTTTCGATTTAAAAGCAAGTAGCCCATTTTCTACAAATCCTTTCGATGTGCCTGCGTGACAAATAATCAATCTCTCCCCTTTTCCTTCTGGCACTTTGGTCGAGGCATGAGGTGTATCGTCAGTCCACATTTTACCGACCGTATGATTGGCATTCAGCCAAGTTTCATCCAGGAAGACGACATTGCTCCAATCGGTAATCGCTTTAGCCTTTTTCAAAAAGGTAACCCGCGCAAGTGCTATATCGCCCCTCTCCATGACAATTTTTCTTTTGTTTACTTTTTTGAATTGGAAACCAATGTCCTTCAATACGCGCCACAAGGATGTAGGACTTCCAGTAAACAAATCAGCATCTTTTAAAGACTTGACCAGCTTTAGAAGCGTCGGTAATTCTTTATTCTGGTAATAGTTATAAATGTGGCTCCGTATAGCATCGGCCGCAAAACTGTCTACATCTGTTACAGATGCCTTTTTGGTTCGCTTTTTATTAGGGGTGGACAACTTATTTTCTTCTGTATCGTGAGCACCATATTTTTCTCGAGTGATTCGAGAAACCGTGTTCCGCCCAATGTCTAACGCATCTGCCACTCGATCCAAAACGTTGGACACAGGCAATAGCGTTCCACCATTCTCACGTTCCCGCTCAAAGTAATCCCGCAATCGAACTACAAATTCACGGGCTTGACTACCAAGCACAGTCTTTTTCGTTCTTTTTGGCATTTTGCCAAAAAAAAAACAACAAAACAAAAGTCAATAACAAAAAACGGTAACGAAAACAACAAAGCACAACGATAGTCAATAACAAAAACAAGTAACAAAAACACCACGCAAGCTCAAAACAAAGAAAACAGACCGCATACAAGGCAGACGCACTCGTACTGAGTTGATATAACAAGATGGCTGCCAGCTCATGCTTAAGCAGTGTTGCTATATTATAATAAAGCTCCACAAAGACAAAAATGCTTTGTTTAAAGTTTATTATTACATAATTATATCTTATAATCGTATTTTAGTTAAAAATACAACTAACGATTTATGATACTTTATTCGACAATTTATCGATTATAACGATTTTACTATGTCAATCTCTAACGCAACCTGTTCCGATTCACGCATCAAGAATTATGTATTTGGAATGTTTATATTTAAAGTTTAAATAATTACGGAGAAATAAAAATAGTTTTAAGTTAAAAATGCAAAATAAAACAGTTTTCTTTTTATCTTCGTATTAAGTGTTGTTTCCTGTATTCCGCGTTAGGTAAATTGTTTCGAAATGAATCATGCATGAAATGGAATTAGTCAAATGTCACCGTACCCATGCTACGTGAAAAATATTGTACAGTAAGATGAGTATTATGTATGGCAAACGCCTACTAAATATAAGTGAAATAAAAAAAAAGACGGGTTGCACTCTGGGAGTGCCGACAGAAGTGAAAACTTTTTCTTTCTTTCTTTCTTCGTTATATACATAGAAAAAGATAAAAAGACATACCATACCATACCATACCTATAATACAGCGCCAATCATAGACCCTGTCAGTAATTTTCTGCTTATTTTCCTATCAGAAGAAATTAATAAATTACAAAAAATGGAAATCCAAAATAGCCTATGTTACTCAGGGTGAATGCAGCTTTCCAATGGTGAAAGAATTTTTGAAATCGGCACAGTAGTTTTTGAGTTTATTTATTACAAAAATCTTTCCTCTTTATAATAGTAGTGTAGATAGTTAAATAAATAACTTACCAATGAATTAAAATAAAATAGAATTGATAATTTTACTTAAAATAACAGAGCTGCAGGCATTTTTGTCATACCTACGATATCTCAGAAGTTTGGTTTTGTTGGGTTAGGTTCCATTTTGCTTATATACGAACAATATATAAAAGCGAAATACCACTCGCTCATTAATCACGAATCACGATCGAAGGTAAACTTTATCACGTAAAAACTTGAAATTTGGCACGTTGATTCCTAGCAGGGTGTAAACATCCGCTTAGAACGGATTTTATGAAACTTTCCTCTTTAAGGGGACAAAACGGGGGTCTGAAGTTTGAGTGAAAGTCCTATATTTGAAGTCAGAGGTTTGAAATTTGAAATGTATGTTTTATAGATGATGTGAAGGTGTACCAATCACGTTTCTTCAGAAATCAACCTCTTTGTAGGGTTAAAACAGAGGTAGTACTTTGTTTGAAACTCTAACTCACTCCACGCGTACGAGGTTGCGGGTACCCGCTATATATAATATATTATATAATACATCTATGAGGAAAAGGGGCACGGATATTTTAAATTCTCGATAACACCTTGCAGTGACTATTATTTCACGAAATAATAATATATTATAATAGTTTTAATTGCAGGGGTATTAGCAGAAATTATGCTACCCTATATTTGATTCATCGGCAACTAATTATTATGTAGAATGTTAGACCATTTAGGAGCGCATTGGAACTGTGTCCATTTTATACCTTTGAAAAATTGCAATCGAGGATTTGTCTGCCGGGATTGAAAGTAAACGTTAATGCCTTTATGAAGTATTATAATACAGCCAGTAGTGGCAAGAACTGAGGCGTATTTTAAATATACGTTTAACTCATCCGAGAAAACTCAGACCGTTTCCCTCACACTTTGTTTTAATTCCATGTGGTCCGATTGTTGTTGAAAAGATTACACTTCAGTTGAGATCCCACAAGATTGCTCGTAGTAAACCACGCTACTCATAGGAATACACGGAAACCCTCCCTCCCCCCTCCGCATTCGGAGGGAGGGGGTTATGTTGGACTCGTACTGACTAAACCACACGTCGTCTGTGGGTCACAGTGCTAGGCCGAAAGTGAGGTTGTCGACGACATATCCCTCGCATCTCGGCTGACCATCTCTCTCGGTTTGGCCTTCCCTGGGACGGCGCGTACCGCTGGTATGATAGACCGCTTTGAGCAACATTTTCCCTTTCTATTAGGTAATTAGACCCGTAAAGTATCGCCAAATAAATCCTCAAGTCATTTTCTCGGTGTCTAAAAGAAAAGTAGCTATCAAGGGTTATCGGAATTATCCTCTCGTAATATTTTTATAACTTTTCTTGTCCAAAGAATTAATGAAAACGCACTCAATGTTATTAAATCACCGTTAAGACACACACATAGGCATTTCTTTTCTCTAGAGAGAATCATTCGTCCATTGTCTGACTATCCTAACAATGGGTCACCTAAGAAACCTTTGGAGAAAATACACACACTCAAAAGCACTAGATCAATTAAGTGGGAAATTGGAAACGGATTTCTTTGAGTCCGTGTATAGAATTACTTATCTGGCAGGTAATCTTCAAATCTTTGATTTTCGGTAAAAATCTCTACTAATTTAATTGAAAATGAATATAACTGTATAAGGGTAAGTACGTTAAGTACGTACATTAATTGAAGTTATAGATTACATCTCAAATAATTTAAAAACAGGACTGATAGACTCCAAAACAGCCGAATTGAAAATCAAAGAAATCAAAAAAGTCGGTTATAAAATATGTGCTTAAAACGAATATGATTGAATAAATAAATAAATAATGAGAAGAAAAGAACGTTTTATGTTCAAAATTCTGGATTATTGAGAAATCGGCAGATAAGAAACTCTTGGAAGATAGAGGATAAAGCGTCATTTAGACAGGGCGAGTTTCTCCCCTCAAATATACGATTCACGAAAGGAGAGAAAATGGTTGCTACGTCTAAACTTTCGCAGAAACAATTGCCATTCGCAATTTGCAAATTGCCAAGAGAAATGCTTCTTGTCGAGAGATGTCAAGAAAGCATACTGCAAATGCTGCTTTGATGCCCTACATCTACACAACAAATGCTTCTTGACAACTCTTGTCGCGAAGCATTTTTCTTGGCAATGCTGTGTGCTTTGGTATGTGCCCTCCATAAATGTAGGTAGATTTCGTTGTTTTCTCGTGGTCTTGGGATTTTGTCTTATTAATGGGACCACGAAAGAGAACTGTTTCTCGTAGTTCCAATGTAGCGTACCTACGGTTACTAAAAAACAATGACAATAAGCATACTTACTTTAATTTTGATGCTTTAGTGCATTTGCTGCTTTGGTTTGTGGTATATCAATGATATTCATGCACAGGACTGTCTACATCCGACCGGAGCAACACCTACTTACTGTACAAATACTTTGTGAGGTTCCTGATATTTTCGCTCATGTTTGGTGAAATATGGTTCGTGTGCACTGATGGATCTAATTTAGACGAAGGAGCTAAGTGCCTCAGCGTGATCATGATTCAGTTCATCACTCAATACAGATATAGAAATGTGGTAAATAAAAATAGCATTTTGGTTTATGTTGGAGAATATTTTTATTTGAACTAGTGGTAATTCATTTTTTTAAACAGGTCACAGTTACTGAGTCGACATACTTATCTGCATCTGCATAGGTTAGTCGTTAAGGATTCGGCCTTAGGTCCCGGGTTCGAATCCTGGCCACTACCGACGTAAACCCACTCCTAATACAAGCAATTTAGCTTATCTGGAGGGGTTGGCAGCAATACTATTAATATGGGTTACTAGTACTCTTTTTAGAAAATAGTCTTTTGTTAGTGCGGCAAAGAAATGCAGATTAATGAGATTAATTATGTGTATTTTAGGTTTCAAACAAACACTTATACAGTAACCTGGCGAAGTCTATGAATTCACCATACTTCGACATCTCGACGGAGACGCGGCGGAAGTTGGTGGAAATCTGGGCTCAAAAGAGTGATACCTACTTGAAACTAGTTGTATTTCTCGGAAATGCATCACTTTGGTCTTGGTAATCATTTTTCATATATTAATAAAATAAAATTCTTCTAAGATTTATCGTTACAGAATCGTGAGAATTTGCCCAAATGGGAAAACCCTGGTAAACTATTATTCAGTGGCGTAACTATACCATCGGAGGCCCGTGGCAATTTTTTTGGATGGGGCCCTCCGGCGTCCTAGTAGAAATAGTCACGTTAGAATTTAATTTTAATAAACCACTGATGTAAGTAGTTACCCAAAACTATTAAAAAATATTGTGTGCATTTTAGTTGAATATCTAATAAGTTTTTATTTTCAAAAGCTTAGGTTTATACAAATATTTATAATGCAATAACAATTTACCTTTAATAATATTTTTTTATTAATTAAATTCTTTTATCAGAGCTTTCTGTTCCGCAAAAGTATCTCATCAAAGTTTAAAGATCGAACCATACAATTTTCAATAGACAGAATAGCCTAGTTACGTAGCCTGTCTTGTGCCATAGAGTTTTTTAAATAGGTTTTTATTAATTTAGTTTCGAAAATAGTCGTTCTATGTAGTCACAGGAATTGTAACAAATGACATTAATGCAGTACATATTTCAGGATAGGTGCACGACATAAAATGATTCTTCATTAGTAATAAATCAGCAAGTTCTCTTATGCATGAAGACTTTTTTATTTCATCTATGAAAGTGGACCGAAAACTGAGCATTTCACTGGTAGATGATTCAGTGCCTCTCTTAATTTGTCATAGCTACTGCCAGATCTTTTTGACAAGTTGCACTCCGGGAGTGCCGGCAGAAGTGAAAACTTTTTGTTTCTTTCTTTTCTCGTTATATACAGAGATAAAGATAAAAAGAACATACCATACCATACCTATAATATAGCGCCAATCATAGAACCTATCACTAATTTTCTGTCAAAAGAAATTAATGAATTACAAAAAGAAAAAGTAATCACAAAAAGTGTCAGAAGCCCAGGTTCGACCTCGGTACTATCTGAAACCATAAGGACTTACAGTCGAAGCGTTTACCGCTAAGCTACGAAGCTTACCTAACAAAATAAACAATCTGTAGCTAATGTTGTATGACGTCAGTCGTCGGTTACGGTTCAAAGTTCAAGTAATCCTGACGCGAGTTTAACACTTTTTACCCATCCAACATCCAATTTTTTTTAATATTATCTGGCCCTTTGGTTTACTTAATAATTCTTGTAAAATCGGATCGTATTTTCCTAATAACTCAACAGTACTCAAAAATTTTAGTTAACTTTTAATCTCTTTCTTTTTCGTTTTTTGCTCCCACTTAAATATTTTCTAGAACCAGACATGTTGAAATTTAACCTTCGCGATTAACTTTATTTTACATCCATTTGCTGGTTCAATAAAACAAAAACTATCAAAAATCAAAGATACAGATGACCAACTGAATCAAGCAATGAATGCGCAATAGAGCTCTCCGTAAATAAAAAATATAAATATCCGGGATCCCCCTACACTGATAAGGCTGCCATACAAAAGAACTTTTAGCCCGTCAACTGATGACACTAAAAGTACCGTCACGTGGATTCGAACAAAAAGTAAATGTAAATCGATAGTTAATGGTACGCGTTGATTTAGTAAGTTGAAAATATGTTAAATAAAATTTATTAAAATAAAAAAAAAACAGAAATGTTTTACTTTACCGCGCTTTTGATAAATTTTAGTACATTCAATAGGCAATTTCGTGATCTTTCGCTTAAATCACGTTATACCTTTCCGACCAAATGAAGTATGTCAGCAAAATTTTCGGATAAATCGCAAAATTTCGTATTGAAAGAACTCAAATTTATCGAAATCCACGATATACAATAAGATACATTTTTGCTTTTATCATAACAAATTTTATTTAACATATTTTTGGCTTACTAAGTCAAGGCGTACCAAGTTGATTTTATTCATATATTTCTTCACTATCGATTTACATTTTTTTTTCAAATCCGCGATGTCAAGACTTTCAGTGTCACTGGCTCCTAGCCTATTTGTCGACCTACAAAATGAGGGAATTCCCCGACCGTCACTAGCTCGCCTGCGTTACCAATGTACCGCGACAAAAAATGAAGCAACCAATGGATGCGTTCCGAAATTCGACATCTTTTTGTTTTGAATGTGTTGAAATTTTATTGATTAGTTTGAATTTCTATATAGTCTTTAGTTGTGCCCACACATTGATTGATTTTAAGTAGGTACTTAAAGAAATTATAATTTTCAAGTACTTACTTACAAAATTTTGTTAAAAATATTAGGTTATTTCTGAGCTCATGGCCTCTTGGGCCGGGGCCCTTTTGGGTCGGGGGCCCGTGGCATTTTTCCAGCCCTGCCACCCTATAGTTACGCCACTTCTATTATTCAAACTCGTTTATTTTTCAATCAATGGAGTTTCAGTACTACATACATAAACTGACACCTATTTACGCGAAGAGGTACTTTTCGCCAGTATCTTGTTAGAACTATATGATAAGAGGCGAGCCTATTGCCATTATCCGGGTTCTTTTATATTTTTTCAGAGCCTCGTCTGTTATTCAGCAGTTGACCCCTTGCCGGTGAACTTGGTTTGACGAGAGCTTCGTAGTCCTCGGTGGGATCTCTATGCACTATCAGTACTATAGAAATTTAATGACTAAATAATTTTGGTCTTGACAAATTTTGTTGCGTCGGGCTAACTTTCTCAAATTCTGTAAGTTTTTGTTGCAACATCAGGGGGGCCACACTCATGCTGCCGAACCTGAAAACACAGCGAGTTTCTGTGGCGACAGCGTAGAAGACAAAGCAGGAATAGCCTTTGGTCTTCCCACTGATAGTATAACAAACTCCAGTGAGCTCTGGCTACCATACTCACTGAGGTTATTAGGACCGCGGTTTTCTTTAGGGCGGAGTTACTTTCCCTGTCGAACTGCTCTCTCTCTGCTTTCGGATCTCGAGAAAATATAATCTATGTGAAAATTATGAGTATTGCTTTACATATTTTTCTTACAAATTTTTAGGTTTATAGATCCGCTGTTCGATGATATCAGTTACAACCTTGTTACTGACACTCGCCTTCCTTTCGACTACAGAACCCCCAAGATGTACCCCATAGGGTACTTCTTGGTGATGATCTCGCTTTGGTATGTGGGACAAAATGTCATGGTAACCGATTCAACTATGCAAGCGCATCTTATACATATTTTGTGCCAGTTCGTCGTACTAGCGGACTGCTTTGAAAATGTGTTATCTGAATGTATTGTAGGCTTTGAAGGTTAGTAATAAAGGAAGCTTTCGTTTTCGTCATCATTTCTTTAGGAAGTGTTTTTCAATAATTATAAAGTAGCAGTGGACCGGATATCCGCCGTCATCTCTTTGCAGAAGACCTGCCTTTTACCACAGATTACCTAAATAGTTGCGAGTATTAAGTTTATAGTGAAGGCGTCAAAAGCAGAAAGATCAGCAGGTATAAATACTAATGGATAGCATGTTGCGTGACAAACTACATCGAGGTAAAACAATGCTTCCACAGGCTCCACTCTTCGCTACTGTAAAGTAGTCAAAGAGTTTACGGCTTGTTTTATGGTAAAATATTGCCGTGGCATATGAACCAGCAGGAAGAAAAATGGGATGAAGTCAGAATGGAAATCAGTCTTTTAAACTATACATAAAATCTTATGATTCATCTGTACGACAACTTCAAACGATGAGTGAGCAATCGGGCTTTAACAATTGATTAATGGATACTGATTTGCAGCAGATAAAATGCATGGAGTCGCCTTCCTTGTGGAAACCACCAGGGTACCTGGGTAACAAATACATTTCTATTTCATCCACGCCGGGTTCCAGTAGGAGGGCTCGGCCCAAGAAGTCTTGGTTTGGCGTCGTGAAGGGTGACATGTGTGCCAATGGTCTCACCACCATAGACGCTCAAGACCGTGTGAAATAAAGGAAGAAAATCCGAATGGCGGACCCTGAGCTCCAAGTTCACCTCGGTCTCGAATGAGCTCAAGAAAATACGTCTCCATGATGATGACAGACTTGCAGCGGTTATAGTTTTATTTAAATTAATTGCATTATTTTCAGGTATTAGCACAGACGATCTTATTTACAATAAACAATTTGTAGAAAAGATAACAAAAAGACTTGGAAACTTAGTTGAACAACACAAACTTATATTAAGGTAAAGTTCTCAAAGTCAAAGTCAAAAATATTATTCAATCTAGAACAACATGTCTGTTTCCTATTGACGTCAATAATCATTCTATTTAACACACAGCGGCATTTTTAACACGTCAATTTACAATATTTATTTCTTTTTGATAAACTAAATGTCAACAACTATAATTATCTACAGGTTTGAGTTTTAAATTATAGGATTTTTGAATGTGGCAGCAAGCATAATATATTTTCACTGTTAACGTTTTTTAAAAGATATAATCGGTTTGAAGATGGGCGCCGAGGTGTGAGGGATATGTGCCAAAGGCAATCTCACTCTAGTCAATTGATGACCCTAGACAGCGTGCGGTTTTAGACGGTTCGAATCTGACATAACCTCTAGTGGGACAGTATCTGATCCCCAAGGATACTCCTCCGTCGGCTCCGATTCAAATGACGAGAGGATTTACTTACAATGAAAAAATAGAACAAAATTCATAGTATTAGGGGTTAAAGTATGAAATTGCCGATTTGTACTGACAAATTGAATTTTTTTAATTTAACGTATTTATTTAATCAACATAATTACCATTATTATCTATACATTGCTGCCATCTAGTAGGAAGGTCATTTATGCCTTTGTGATAGAACTCTGGTGATCTAGATTCGACAAACTGTGTGAAAGCATTTTGTACTGCCTCCTGAGAAGAAAACTTTTTATCACATAGAAAATTGTCCAAATCACGAAAAAAATGGTAGTCTGTTGGAGCAAGGTCTGGCGAATACGGAGGGTGACGGATAGTTTCTAATTGCAGTTCCTGTAGAGTTAAAACGATTTCTCGTGCTGTATGAGGTCTCGCGTTATCATGGAGCAATAATGGTGAAGATCGATTCATGAGTCGGGGCTGTTTCACTGCTAGTTTTGCTATCATTGTTCGGAGTTCGGCACAGTAGACATCTGCCGTTATTGCTTGACCAGATCGTAGAAAGCTATAGTGAATAACACCATGCTGAGACCACCAAACAGTTACCATTACCTTTTTATTGGTAAGCTTTGCTTTAGGACACTGTTGTGGCGTTTCACCTGGGGTCAGCCATAGCATTTTTCGCTTACGGTTATCGTAAAGAATCCACTTTTCATCACATGTCACAATTCGATCCAATATTCCTTCATTTCTGTATCGATTCAACAAGGCAACACAAGTTTCAACACGCATTTCTTTCTGCAGATCAGTCAAATCATGAGGTACCCATTTTTCACATTTTTTTATTTTATTGATTTGACGCAAATGAGTCAATATTGTTGGTAAGGTAACGTTAAACCATGCAGCTAATTCCTGGGTAGTTTGGCTCGGATCGGCTTCCACCATGTCTTTCAATTCATTGTTATTCACCTGTGTGGACGGCCTTCCTCGTGGTTCGTTCTTCAAATCAAAGTTTCCATCACGAAAGCGTTTAAACCAAAATCGCACGGTGCGTTCACTAGCAGTCCCCTCTGCAAACGCAACATTGATATTGCGAGCTGTTTCTGCCGCGTTAGTTCCGCGTCGGAACTCGTATTCAAAAATCACTCGAATTTTCGAAGTATCCATCTTTCTTGTCTAAGCGGAATAAAAAACACAACTGAAAGTCGATAATCGAATGTTGCACATTTTTAAATGAAGAACTACATAGGTACCATGTGGAAAAAGTTTCACTCAAAAATCTCAAACCATGAAGGTTCTATGTCAATTCGAAGTACCTATTACAATGAAACGGCAATTCCATACTTTAACCCCTATTATTTTTGTCAGTACATACATATAATCACGCCTTTATCCCCGGAGGGTTAGGCAGAGGTGAATTAACACCCACATTTCACCAAACATTATATTCGGTCCCACGTAATAGGGGGTGAGCCTAATGCCGTATTCTGAGGCTGAGTCTGGGTTGTTCATATCTGTCTGATGTTTAACAGCTCTGTCCCTTAGTCGCCTTGTACGACACCGCGTGGAAAGAGATGGGGTGGCCCAAATTCTACTCTGCCGGGAACCACTCGGCGCATTTTTGTCAGTAGTGTACTTATTTATAGATTTAGTAGCACTTTTGTATATTGCAGCTACACAAGGAACCTGAATACTGTCTTAAGTCGTCCAATGCTCGCACAGTTGGGTTGCAGTGGTTTAATGATATGTTTTCTTGGTTACCAGGCTGTTTCGGTAAGACTTTTAGTATTCTGTAAACGTAAACATAAAAAATCATAATGTATAGGGATACAGGGCCATATTCGAGCCCCAAGTCAACTTCACCTGCAAGTCAGTACTCCTGCCAAACATCGCAAGCTTTTCTCTTTGGGATGGGAGGTCACAAGGGAGTCGCTACCAGAATAGTCAAAAATCAATCAAAAACAAAATACTAACCCTGAGCTCTAAAGTTAAGTCTCCAAGACTTTTGACGCAACTGGAAAATAGACAAAAGCAGAATAGAAAAATATTAGGTAAATATTCATCAATAAAAAACCGGTTTAACTGCAACACTTCAATATCACATGGCAGTCGCTTCACTTAAAATACCGAAGTTCAGCCATGACGCCGTTAGACTGGAAAATAAAAAATAATTAAATAAATGTTTATTGCAAAGCTTCAGACCCGTATTTTCATTGCATGCACCCACAAAATGCACACACCGGCAGAATTAGCGGAACACAAAATATAATGATTTTTATTTGGTACGTCAGCTTTATGAATAAGTTACAATTATATTACAGAATAATACTAAATAATAAAAAATATGCTATATTATACAAACAAAAATAACATTAAAGAGGGGGAGAGACTGCAACTAATATTCATTTCGTAACACTGGCCAGTTTTGTTTTTATTATTAAGTACATAAACAGATAACAGATCACATAATATCAACATTTGCGCACAACATTTAGATGCAAAATAGCTTCGTTAAGTCAGTATATATACGTAAATACGATGATTATGAAAAAAGCGGAGCCCGGATTCCGTGACGTAAACTTTGAATGCAACAACTACTAGATAGGTAATATAATATGAATAATGTAATATGACCTCAAGAATAATTGTTATTTCCAGGCTATCGACCAGGGCATAGCCAAATTTCTCGGGATCGTTGTCTTTTTGTCATACAACCTGTTTCAGATTTATATAATTTGTACCTGGTGTGAGGAAATCACAAACTGGGTAAGTTTGTAATGAATACAGCTCATTTCTTTTTTTGCTTCATTGCAAAACATTTTTCCTTGTTTCTTCAAAATTGCCAGACAAATAAAAGCCAAAAGTCGAATAAAAGCTATACTTTCTTTGGACCTAGATCCTTATTAGTAATAAAATATTTTGATATTTATACATTCTTATAAACGTTACCAAGTAATTCAAAGCAATCAAAATTTAACCATCTTTCCAAATTTAGTAAGCCATTCGGTATAGCAAAAAATAATACTCGTAGCTACAAGTGAATCTTACTCCTCGTCATTTAATAATAGCACAATAATTGTATCCAAAAAAATATTATTCCAGAGTGCTAACATTGGCAAGTCGATATACTTTTCTGGTTGGGAAAGCGTTGGAAAGATCCCAGGTGTCGGCTCAACCCTGATGATTGTTATCGCGCGCGCCAACCATCCCATGTATCTTACCGCTGGAGGGATGTATCATCTTTCTATTGAATCTTTCGGCAGAGTGAGTATTCATTTCATTCACTCAACGGCTTACTTCTTATATAATGTAGGTACTCTTTTAGTAATAAAGTTATTACAATATCTTGTTTTTATTCTTCTTCGTATTCTTCTTCTTATTCTTCTTATTATTGCGATTAAAATGTCTGCAAAGTACTTGTTATGAAGTAAATGATTTATTTTGTACAACGTCCGATATCTGATGTGATTGATGTGATGTGAGGTCCTTAACGTTATGGAATGTTTACTACCTGAAAACGGCAAGGGTAAATATCAATTTTTGTATTATTTTATTCACAAGTAAATTGAAAAAGGCCGTATTATACACGTGTGCATTGTTGATTCCCGTCTTCGGCTCTCTTTAGACCTTCGCCTCACGGCTTGGGTCTGAATGGCGCCTCAGCGGTAATCACCAACTTTATACACTTGTTCCATAATGTACTACTACAATGCATTTCATAAATATTCGAAGGCATAACGAGATATATAATTCAATTATAAAATACGGATCGTTTCAAAGTTACGAATTCCTTTTATAACAAAATCAATAATAGAGCATACCTTCAACTTTTGGACTTCAAACTCGTTAATTAAACGGTATTTTTCATGATTTCCTTCATGGTTTGTCAAACTGAGAAATAAAACTCACTCTTACCCCACTTTGCAAAAAGGTCACAATCCAAGTCACAGGTGCTGGAAAATTGCGTCGTACAATAAAACTGTAATGGTTTGGTGACAATGGGTAAAGTTACCCTTATTTATAGTCTACTAAGCGTGAAATAGCTGACAAGTGGTAAAAAGGTTTATTGGGGCAAGTATGAGAAAGGTATGAGTATATGAATGTGCTAAGGTGGTAATATTTTATTTCACATTTTCAGGAGTACAGCATTTCGAATGAATACACTGAGTCAGTATGTATTAGTTTATTGGATTTGCACCGAATAAATTTGTGTTTATAGTGATTTGTTAATCGAAGCTAGTATTCAGCTATGTTTACATGAAACTCGAATTGGATTCAGCATCAGAAATAATCAGGCACTATAGGCAATCAAAATGCAATTGAACTTGAGTACCTTTGTTGTATTCTTCATTTTATTTTTGAATATGGGTAATACCTAAATTCATTTTATCAAAATATCAAAGCCATGCATTATTAAACACATTGCGGTTTTTCCTCTATCCCCTAAAGGTATGCTGAGAGAATACTTAATACTGAGTTGAGCTCGCCTTTGTTCATCAAAATGTATTTATTATTGTTATTGTATTATCCGACAGAATATAGTATAACTTCTTTAGGTTTCGGGTCATTTTACTTAATTTATGTTTCTTTTTTACAGTTGGTGAAGGGATCCTACAGCTTTTTGATGGTCCTGTTACGGTTCCGTTCTTAATAGAATTAATCAACGAACTTTGTTACTAATCTCTCTTTTCTATTCATAAACATTTTGAATTTCAGCTGTTTATAAATTTTCTTTTTTTTTCAATTTCAAATTAAAGAAAATTAAAATACTTATAATATTTCTAAATGCTTAAACTTTTCTGCTTAATCGCCACAAAGTCCATCTCAAATAATCTGCTACAAATAGATTTATCGCATATTATTATACGGTAATTGTGAATAAGATTTTGGTAGATAAAAATGGTTACGTATTTAAAAGGTGTTCAATTACATTTTTCTTTGTTCGGATATTGCTCATTATATACCCATGCAAGCTTAGCAACTCATCTCCATTTCTTGCTTTTGATTTTCTTTTCTATCAAATGCAAGCGCAATCTTTACAAATATATTATTAGAATGCAAGTAATTGTTTTATTTATTGAAATTTGCACCCTTACTATATTGCCGATATTTTACATAAATGATCGACATTAAAACTAAATATTCCTATTTCTTCCGCGTTAGGTTGATCGACAATGATTTTGACTTTTGATAAAGCCGTTGATCTGAATTAACCTATGGTCAGCGATAACTTGTAAGTATTGATTTATTTGCATCTTTATATCTAAATATAAATAGCCCAATCCTGTTAAAGAATGGCATCTTTTGATTTGACTTAAACGACTTTTTGAGAGAGTCAATTAGCAGGTGCAGTCGGCTTTCAGGTATTGTTGACTTGTCCCCAAAGTACTTGTGCCCAAAGGTCTTAGTAGGGCTCCAGATAAACACAGATAAACAACTAAAGTGCTTTTTATTCAAATACAAAATGTAAATCAAACACAATACTGAATTTCGCCTTTTCAACAAATCATAGCAAAAGCAACGATATTCATGATAGTTTTAATCATAGGTTAATAATATCAGCCCCTTTTAATCCTTTGAAGTAGAATGTTCACAGAACTTCAAACGAACTGCTTCCTTCTAATTGATTAAACGATTGTTAATTACGACTGGGAATGTTTAAATATGCAGTACCACGTTAAAACAGTTTCCATTGTACCAAACATGATTTGCATTAAATTTTCTTGAGGCTTTTCTGTCTCGTATATTAAAAAAACCTGAGATACTAACTGACAGACGCACGATAGACGATTGCAGTGTCATTTGACGAGTGTCAGTATGTCATCCATTCTGAATTAAAATCATTCAGCGTCTTATTTAAGTACAGATACAAAATTTTAGGGAAATCCGTTCACCTGTTTAGAAGAAGATGATATACACATTTATACAGAATCTATATGTGTATAAAGCTATACCTATCATAACATAACAAATGCGGAGTCGATCAGCAACTGCTGATCGACTGCGTTGGATAAAAACAAAAAACTGCGCAATATAAGGGCACAGTTCCTGGTTCGACCGAGTATCTCAAACGCAGAAAAAGATAAAAAGCCTTGCCGCGTGCGTACTAGTATGATATACCTAATCTATAATTGGTGGAGTTCAGCTACTTCGCCACCGTAACTCTCTGTGCTATCCTCAAAAGACACCCAGTAAATGTGCACTACTTACGAGTTTATCCCCTTCCCCTCTAGACATGTGACAAATGAATGGTATTTGATGTTTATGACAGTCGTTAATGCATGACATAAACGTCAAATCCCATACATTCGTCATTTTATTCCATCAGCCCACTTAAATCCAACCACATGTCCTGATGGACACACGGAAATTAATTTACTGGCATGGCTAACGTGGCTCTGGTTCACTTGACATTTACGTCTCGCCATTAATAATTTTATAATACATTCTACTTGACATTGGCAAAATTGTGGCGATTTACTACAGAGGCCATTTTAAGAGGTTTGGAGTTGAAGTTCTATATTCTATAGTGGACTGGTAAGTGACCATGGATTGGTAGCGTACAATATTTCCCCGCCTGGCGTGCGGATAAATCTTGGTCAAGCTTTAGCGAATATTTACTATTTAACTAATACCACTTGAAAAAAGTCGCGAGTATATGATTTTGTAGTGAGGTAGTTTCATAGATTTATACATTTGCTAATATTACTCTAAGGATAGGTCTGTATAATTTAGAAGTTGAAAATATTCTGTTCTGCCTATGTTTTGCCTTAATTATTCTTGTTCTCGTTTTACAAGATTTCTGAAAACATTAACAGGAGCGAAATTAGGTGTGTTTTTTGGATTTTAGCTAAACACTATTCATAATAATAAATAATGTAGACTAACAAATCAAACTAAATACGGAGGAGTAGAACAGCAAATGTTGATTTGATATAATGTGATATTCTGTTGTTACGAGTTCAAAAAATAATTTCCATACAAAAGACCCAATGGAAACATACTACAGAGTAAATTCTATTTCAATCCTGTTAGTACCGTACTTAATTACAATATCTTTAACAAACTAGAATCTCTTATTTGTTATCAGACCGGCCGGCTCCAATATGGGACGCGTCTCAAATTTCTGGAAATGGTTCTCGCAGACAAATCTCTTAGATCAATTAACTGGAAAATTAGAGACGGATTTCTTTGAATCCGTATATAGGGTTACTTATATCGCAGGTAATCCTAAAGATTTCATTATATGGCCAGCTATTTGGTTATAATGAAGATTTTTTGTCGTAAGATGTTCTGTACAGTCGACAACGGACTGTTTCACCTTTATATACAACTTTATGTGAAAAAGTGCTACCATATCTCTTTTGTTCACTGTACTTTGAGTTAGTGACATAAGAAGAAAATAGATCGGTAATAGTCTTGTAAGTAGTAATTTGTCGTTCACCCTTTACAAGTACTTTGTAAGATCAGTGTACTACAAATAAATATAAAAGGAGTAGGTACATTTTACTCAAAAACTATGCTGCTAGATAAATTATTGTCAAGTGCAGCGGATACCTTACATATGACCTATGTGCACCCACTCTAAAATTATACACAATTTAGTTAGCGTATCGTAACAGCGCGCAGAGGTAGCATTTGTGTCTAGTATGAGAATTTATTGCTACCATCATAATGGAATGGAAGTCAGATATCTACCTATCAACGTTAAGCAAACTCATGAATTGAATTGGCCATATCTATACTAATATTATAAAGCTAAAGATTTCGTACGTTTATTTGTTTATTTGTTTAGTTAAACGCGCTAATATTAGGAAATATATCAGATTCTCATACATTATTTGAAAACTAAAAACTAGTAGTTCTGTAAACAGTAGAGGTCGCGAGCACAATGTGTCACATTATTCTAGTACCCGTAATCCAATTTGGTATCCCGCTCTGGATGTTTCACCAAAAAATAATGACGATCCGATCTTAAAAAAACGCTGCAATAAATGTCTCCACTTTTTTTTCGAGCTTGCTTTCTTTTACAACAACCTATGAGGAATCATGCCGTTGATGTTACAGCCAAAAATCATTTAGATCCGTTCATAAATAACATCACAGCAATCTTCCCCCTTTCCTCCCTCATTTTCCTTTCTATCAAAATAAGCTCTCGACAAAAGTTGAGTTTCAAATCAAAGAACATGTGTGCTCCCTCATTTTCCTTTCTATCAAAATAAGCTCTCGACAAAAGTTGAGTTTCAAATCAAAGAACATGTGTGCCAAGTTTGGTGAAGATCGGTTTAGAAATGCGCCCTCTAGACCGAAAGTAATAAACCGACATAGATACGGATACAAGCAAAATCTGCCACTTTTTCGAAACAGAAACTCTCCTCCTTTCCAGGTTTCGAAGTATACCACCTACAGTCTAAATATAATTTTGATCAAATTTATGCACAGGGCTTTCTTCATCCGACCGGGACATAGGATACCAAGTGTACAGCAAACTGATGAAGTTGATGATCATTTTATACGTATGTTGTGAACTGTGGTACATGTTCACTATGGCACCCGACTTAACTGCAGTAGCCGAGCCTCTCAGCGTGGTACTGTTGCAATTCATCACACTCTACAGATACGAGAATTTGGTAATGCAACATTACTTTAGTTTTCAATTCTTTTTTAAGTTTGCTCCTTTTACAAAGTCAATCTAAGCCTACGCTGCAGTTTTATTACTCGTAGACTGCTAGTGCCTAAAATTAAATTAGATATAATTGCAAGACTACGAACAAGTATTACAGTTTCGAGTCTATAGTGCAGTTGTAGGTTATAAATTTGTTTATTAAATTACAATAATTGCAACCACATTTGAGGTAACTGATGAAGTGAAAAAAAGTATTTGATGAATAGATATAAAAAATTAATACACAATAGCTATCTGAGAGAGAATCCATACTAATATTATAAATGCGAAAGTAACTCTGTCTGTCTGTCTGTCTGTCTGTATGTTAGCTTTCATACCTAAACCACTGAACCGATTTTGATGAAATTTGGTATAGGGGTAGAGTAGACCTTGAGAAAGGACATAGGCTATATTTGGTCTCGATAACAGATTTCCACGCGGGCGGAGCCGCGGGCAAAAGCTATCTTATATATAAAAACGAATTGCAATTATGTTAGTCTCGCTAAGACTCGACAACGGCTGAACCGATTTGGCTAATTTCAGGCTTGAAATGTTTATGGATGTCCAGGAAAAGTTTAAACGGTGAGAAAATTTGGGAAATTGCAAATTTTTTATTGATTTTAAGGCGGTACGAAGTTTGCCGGGTCGGCTAGTTAAGTAATAACTGTGTAATGTAATGTAATTTCATATATTTTAGATGTCTAATAAGCGCTTTTACGACAAGTTGGTGACGTCTATGAATTCACGCTATTTTGACATATCAACGGAGACACGGAAAAAATTGGTTGAGTATTGGGCACACAAAAATCAGAAGTATTTGAAGCTCCTCCTTTTAATTGGAAACATCACACTTTTTACCTGGTAATCGTTTAGTACTAAATGAAAATGTGCATTTGAACAACGTATATATACGTTAAAAATTTGTGACGTTACCGTGGCACAACGTATATTCACGGCCATCAAAAACTCGATTAATAGAGCATAACGCAGTAATACGACCCCTGGCAGTACGATTATTTAAAAGCTCTCAAAACTCTATTGGTACACCGTATTGAATTATTTTCATCTTCGATGGCATTCCGTTTTAATTCTAAGTGCCTACTCTGTGAGCGCACACAACGTGATGGTACGTCGCTTTGCTATGTGAACGCAATAATCCTTAGTTATTTGCACAACGACATTAGACGTCACTAGAATTTGTATGGGAAAATGGAGTGCTTTATCACATATAGACGTATGTATACGTTGTTAGCATGAACCTGTTAAATAAATGAGAAAATTTCATTTTTCCAATATTTTTGCTAAGTAAAGCCAGGATTAGTAAACATACTCGTTTAAGAGCATTACAAGCTTTAGAGCATTTAATGTGATAAGGTCTAACTTATCAAATTAAATCACATGATCATCTTAATGATATCCGTGCATGCAGGAATTAGACTCAGTCCACATAAATCCCTTGCCTTACTCCCATGGGGAATCTATTGGGATATTACGTCTTCTGGATCCCTGGGGTGGTGATGTTAACACTGTTTGTAGTGATTATGTAGATCACAATGTCTTTAGGATGATACATTACGATAACATATACAATTTTTCTATTTTAGGCTTACTTACCCATTATTGGATGAAGTTGAATACAACCTGATTACTGAAATCCGTCTACCTTTCCATTACAAAACCCCCATACTGTACCCCGTAGTGTATTTGGTGACAACTTTATCATTGATATTTTGCGCGTATTTTGTAATGGTGATATCTCTGACTATGCAGGCGCATCTCATACATCTTTTGTGCCAATTTTCTGTACTGGCAGACTGTTTTGAGAACGTTTTGGATGATACCAGAACAGATTTTGAAGGTAAGTAACTTTGTATTGTATTTGTGTATAACAATGTAAGGGTTGGTTTACAAAAGGATAAACCCTTTCCCAGTGTGATTGGCAGAGGATCCGTAGGACTATTCGGTTCTGTATTTTAACCACGACGGACTGTCTACTAGTCGTGAGTTAGCAAATGTTACGTTTGTACAATATAATAAGACTACTAACTGTATTCAATGTCGACTTATAGTCGAGAGAGGAGGTATAAGTGTGTACTTCATTATCAATTATATCCGTCACACCAGCCCCCGTAGACAAGTGGCAATTTTGGACCTGAAGAGATCTAGGTTAGAAGGCTAAGGCAGTAGCGAAGCGGATTTTTTTTAAATAATCGTTTATGTATTTTATACTACATTCGTATATTACCGGCTTTGCACACTTTTGTTTAGAATGCCTAGGCAAAGTATAAAATAAATAATATTTACACACATATTTACACATTTTAGATGAAAGAATACCCGATTATACACATTGCCTGTTAACAGATACACGAAGTGTGTTTTACGAGTGCTATGAGTAGTGAATGCACTATGGGGCAGAAGTAATGCCTTCAAAATAAATTAAGATTTTTTTACCAAAGTCTAGGGTCTTTGGTATCGTTGTATAAGTATCTAGCCATCCTTATTTGCAGGTTGTACTCCAGATGATTGGCTTCATAACGAGCAGTTTGCAGAAAAATACACATATAGACTTAGAAATTTAGTAAAACAGCATAAACTACTTTTGAGGTGGGTAGATTTTCAAATAAATAATCGACTTTTGAAAAATGTACGTTACTAAACTTTAAAAAGCAGTAACAACAATTAATACTAACATACACTCTTGAGGCTTTTAGTATCTCATCATTATCATCGTCGTCATATCAGCCGCAGATAGTCCACTGTTGAACAAATGCCTCTCCTATAGACTTCCAGAACGACTGATCTAAACCACCCCCTATCCAGCGCTTCCCGGCGACCTTGATGAGGTCGTCCTTCCACCTGGCCGTTGGGCGTCCCACACCACGTTTGCCCGTAACTCCAGAACTTTTTGCTCCATCGGCCATCTGTTTTGCACATTTCCATTTTGGCATATAATATTAATTAAATTTTGATGCAAATAGTATACTAACTTTCTAGCTTCGTCTCTATTCCAAGACGTTTTTGTGCTGACAGTGGGAAGACCAAAGGATATTCCTGCTTTGTCTTCTACATTGACAGCACAGAAACTCTCTGTGTTTACAGAGTCAGCAGCACGAGTATGACTCCCCTGGTGTTGCACACGTCCATAGGCCAGGGTAACCACTTTCCATCAGGTGGACCGTGTGCTTATCTGCCACCTAAGTGGTAAATGTACCCTAGTTGCTCTGGTGATCAGAGTATTCCTCCTAGAAAGAATCTGATTGCGGGTTGAAGTTCCGTCTTAGATGTCGTAGTTTGCCGATTTGCACTTTTAGTAAAAAAATATTAAATAGGTACCTAGAAATAATGCAGAGGCTTACATCTTTTAGGTAGATTTAAAATACAGAAGTAGTAGACTGCAGTCACAGAACAGTGTATAGACTCGTCAACAGACACGAGTTTTCTTGAAACACTTACTTTTCTACATATTTAAACTGATGATCGATGGTACTTGGTGAAACGTGTTATTATTATTACACATATTGGTACTTGTACTTATGGACTCTCCCCGTGACCTGGCTGACTTTTACCGCGCACAAAGAATTAGTATCGCTATTCAGCGTGGTAATGCCGCCAGTCTTTGGGGCACGGTACCAGTAGAGGTCGATGGGGAGGAATTTTTGGATGCCTAAAGTTGCAATCTCTCCCCCTTTTTTATTTCATTTTTGTAAGTATCATATAGTTAGCATAGTTTTGTTAATATTTTTATAACCAGTTAATCCACGACATTTATTAAGACCCTGCCCCTCTAGACAAGTGGCAATTTGTTGACAGGTGTTTTATGGAATAGAATGACGAATGAATGGGATTTGACGTATATGACAGTCTTTAACGCATGTCATAAACGTCAAATCCCATACATTCGTCATTCTATTCTATCAAACGTTGGCCAACGAATTGCCACTTTTCGAAAAGGACTGACCGGATTTGCCTTACGGCATTATCGGCATTCTTAAATATCGTGACGTGTACTTTACATAAAAAAACGTAGTATTTAAGAATTAGAATGTTCATAACCAATGTAAACCTTTGAGAATACCGTAAGGCGAAACTGGTTCAGTTTTAATTAATATCGTGGAAAAGTACAAGTGCATTATCAATATGTGGCATTTACTTTTTGTTCTAGCCATACTGGGACCTTGAAAACTATCTTAAGCCGACCGATGTTAGGTCAAGTGATCAGCAGTGGGATAATGATGTGTTCTGTTGCTTACCAGGCCGTTATGGTGAGATTACATTATTTGTAAATCAGTAACTGTAACTCGCGGATCCGCCTCCCCAATGGTATTTTATTTGAGATCGACATCGTCATTCACATTAATAGAGTGACGTATTTTACTTTTTATCTCGGTAAATTATGTTACACTATCAATAATGATAATTCCAATTTCCAGACCATTGCTGAGAACGTAGGCAATTGCATGATGGCTTTCATGTTTTTGTCATACAATGTATTTGAACTTTATATTATTTGTCGTTGGAGTGAGGACCTCACGACGTGGGTAAGTTTTTTATTTCATGAACATTGGTATCTTGTTTAAATACGTCATTATCATAATCTAATGTTGTTCTTGATTGCGTCCGACGCTTTCAGTTTGGAGCCCAGAGTCCGTTTAATCCACCTCATGCTTTTGGTTTGGCTTACATATATAGCTTTTATGGATGCGATTGCCGCCTGGTTTCCCGACACCGATAGGAAAGCCTGGAGAGCCAGAGCCCTGTCCATTAATTATTACCAGCTTGCTTGCCCCTCGTCCTCGCCGTTGGATCTTGATGGAGCCACATATATCCTTTCATTTAATAAGCACCATCGTACTGTTTATTATATCATTCATATTATACCGTATTTCATGCCAATTTATTCATTCATTCATTCAGTCATTCATTCATTGAAGTGAATAGAATATAGAATTTACTATTTTAGAGTAGAAAAATAGGTGAAGCAATCTACTGTTCTGGTTGGGAGTGTGGCGTGACAAAGATTCGAGGTGTACGCACTACCGTCATGCTGGTGATCGCTCGCGCCAACAAACCTGTGGTCTTCACCGCCGGAGGGATGTATACCATGTCTATTGCTTCTTTTGGTAGTGTAAGTATCAAAATGAGCTGTAATCGATAATTTCGAAATGATAACTTCTTCAGGCCCGTTGTGCAGTTTTCGTAGAAAAAAAATTGGGTGAGCAAAAATCATGGAACTCCTATCGCCAGTAGTTAATACCTAGGTACCTAATTAACTAATTGTGACAACTTATTGTCTGAAACCTGTTTGAAGTGATAACTATGTAGGCGCGTAGAACACTTTTTATGTGAAGTACAGTAATTTATTTTATATGCAGACTGTTTTCCTTCTTTCAGCATTCTCGAAGTGCCGCATTTTTTATAAATGTGGCGGTAGATAGACCTATTATAAAACTTCTAATTATAACACTTTTTTTTACAGTTGGTGAAAGGTTCATACAGTGTTTTGACAGTACTGTTGCGATTCCGCCACGACTAAAAATATTATTCAACCTTCACAATGTAGAAAAAGTAGAGCTGCAGCTATACCCTGGAAGCCTTAGAATAAGAAAAAAAAGGATGGCAATGGCAAAAAGTGCAATTTTCAAAAGGAAAGTCTGTGAACAAAACGACTTACCGCGATCTAGTTCGTTAAATTTAAACATCTCTGCAATATCTGCAAAGGAAAGCTAGCAGTAATCGATTTATACGGATCCTTTGCCACTGGAGGATGGTTAAAATTGACAGAGTATAATACTTCAAATGAAGCATTGTGTCTTCACATTTGAAAAGGGGTGCTTTAGGCCACAAAATAGGTACTAAAGAGGTGGACAGCATACTGCTGCAATTTATCGAGAGCATAATATAGCACCAGTGTAATAAAAATGCAGTCTAAAACCTACTAAGTTGTTGTTTTTATTTTAACAAGTTATCCCTCACTTACTTTTTTTTTAAATTTATCCTTATCGCTAATAACGAGGACCCACATGGAAGACCAATATTTTATACGTTTTATTTCCACAAGTCCAATATTTAATCCTTCATTATGTTGTTCTATAAAACAGACAATAGGCAATTATTTAGTTATGTGCATATATTCGTACAATGACTTGAAATGAAAGAGACCGTGGTTAATTTTATCTTCTGAGTACTGAGTACAGATTGATGTTAATAGGAAGGTTTAATAATCACGATTTTAAACATCATACTTACCTGAATGAAGTACTTTAGAGTACCTATTATATTATTCATTAATTTTTTATTCAACGAGTCCTCGCAGTACAATAGAATTAATTGTAATAGTTTTGTTCATGAAATATGTTAATGCCGAATTGAATTATTTAAGCAAGAGGACTTATAATTAGCTCATGTAAATTTCGTTTGTTAATTTGAATGAAAGTTTTAAGCATTTTTAGCGTGCTATTATAATATTCAAATCAATTAGGATAGGAAAAATATTGAATCGGTCTAGGCGGGGTTAGACTCATTGTCGCATAGATATAAAGGAGTCATTTGGATTGGTCCGGGCGACGTCTGGGCCTCGATTCTACTAAAGTAAAACCATCGTCATACCACAGATACTGTAAGAATTAAAGTCTAATATTAAATGGCTTTTAGTAGAGTGAATGAAAAAGTGAAATGTGACACTCTTCATTAAATTTTGGACTTTAATCTTATAGGAATAAAGTCTAAAATTTAATATCGCTGTGTCTGTGGTGTCACAGTTGATTTTGCTTTAGCAGAATAGAGGACCTGGTAGCTTGGTGGTCAAAGCATTGCTTCTGTAAGGTAAAGATCGCGGGGACCGTTTCAATTTTTTTCCTATCTTAATCGATTCATTTGTTAATTTATAAATTACAATGAAATAATTTGAAGACCGTTTTCTGCTCTTTCAATCCTCTAACTATGATTTGGTAGATAATTTTATAGCCGCAACTGCAACCTTTCAATTACGAGAGGAAATCCTGCTCCAGAGCTTCGTTCATCAGTCAGTACGTGTACCAGCTTGCAGGTGATTTTGGTTTCAATTCGGCAGAGGTTGTTTTTTATACCACTGAGGTGGCAGACAATGGTCCACCTGATGGAAAGTGGTTACCGTGGCCTATGGACGTGTGCAACACCAGGTGAGTCGCATTCGTGCCGCCTACAAACACAGAGAGTTTCTGTGCCGTCAGTGCAGAAGACAAAGCAGGAATAGCCTTTAGTCTTCCTACTGACAACACAAAAACTCTCCAGTGAGCTCTGGCTACACTACTCATCTGCCGGGAACACAACATGAGGATATTATGGCCGCGGTATTCTGTAGGGCGGAGGTATTTCCCTAGTCGGACTGCTCAATTGGACGGAAATACCGTCGTGTCTTACCTCCTACAAGTAGGGCAAATATCAATTATACATGCACCCAAGAAATGTCTTTGATAAACATAATATCATAAGCTCCGTATTCAAAAGTATGTCAATTAATCGCTTTTTCATTATTAATTACATATTAAGCACTTACGTCGATAGCTGTAGGTCCATACAGTTGTTTAAATAATTTTCTTGCATAATGCATTCCTTTAATTATGTTCCGTCTAAACTTGCAACAGAGTCCCGAATGGCCTCGGGACATGGCACGAGTAACTCGGTGGAACATGTATTTAGATGAAGTTTCTGAAAAGTACAGTCAGCAACCATAATAATTTTATATTATATTATCTATACAACTTTACATACATAATTAAACTAAAGTAAAAATAAGTAAAGCGTCGGTAGCTTAGTGGTTAAGACGTCAGTCTTACGATCGAAATGTCCCAGGTTCGAATCCAAGCCATTACACTACCGACGTGAATCCACTTCTAACACAAGCAATTTAGCTGTTCTGGAGGGGTTAGAGGGAATATTAGTAATTTCAGTTCTAATTAAACGAAATTTTAAAGTAATTGATATGTTAATTAAACCTATCCAAGGTATGTCCATGTAACTCAGATGCTCAGAATATTTCCTCTATAAGAGGCTGGTCGCAGCTTCATGTCCCGTCTAGGATGTTTATATTGCCAATCTAATTTTGAACCGATGTCTTGAATGAATCACTAAGCTGCTCAGCGTATTTTACCAAGTTGGCATGTAAAAGTTTCGAGTTTTCAAGAATTCCAATTTACTGATCCATTTTGGTCGTTCCATAAAATAATAATGGACCTCATTATGCAAGCCTGTCAGTTTCAAGTGCTTAGGGGTTACCCTTTTTCAATACATCATCAATTTATTCAGAATTGCGCATAAACACGTTCCACTTGTTCACTTAATAAGGGTTGCTAAACGAGAAGTTGTCTAAGCGAGACGTAGCCATAAGTAAATTCATCAAGCAAAGTAATTATTAAATTTAAAGTAATTATTCAGTTAGTGTTAGGTAACTTTTTCGCTGACTGTACCTAACTATTTGATCGAAAGTTTTTTTTTTTATTTTTTTTTATACATAGGACACGTCAATTTGACTTTACCTCGCCTGATGGTAAGCTGAAGGTAAAGTCTCAAGAAAGAGGGTCACCATTATATACACGTGCCATGTTAACAATGGTGGCACTCAGCTTGACGGCCTCATCAGATGCTTTTTCACGCCCCGCTTAAAGGACCCGGGACTGTAGGAAGAGGGAAACACGTGAGCTGGCAAGGAATTCCAGGTCTTAATGGTGCGACAAAGGAAAGAGTCACCGAACCGCTTGGTTCTTGAAGGAATGTTCTGCACCGTATAGGGGTGACATCTAAGTCCTGCACGTGTCGTCCTGTATAGGAAGGGGGAGGGTGGGACTAATTGGAATAGCTCTTCAGAACATTCACCATGGTAGAGACGGTAAAAAACTGCCAAAGAAGCAACATCTCTACGCATCTGCAGAGACTCGAGGGTACTCGTGACCTCAGGATTTCCGATAATGCGGATCGCACGTCGCTGCAACCTGTCGAGAGCATCTAATAAGTACTTTGCGGATCCATCCCAGAGATGTGAGCAGTACTCCACGCAGGAACGAATTTGTGTCTTGTAAAGAAGACACCGTTGCTCCGGCGTGAAAAACCGTCTCACTCTGTTCAGGACTCCGAGTTTACGCGAGGCTGCTTTGATGATACTCTCGATGTAGTTTTTGTTGTTCAGTTTGCAGCGAACATCCATACCTAGGATATTGAGGTTGTCCTGCAGTGGCAGTGGCGTGCTCTGAAGAGTGGGATTCGCATAGGACTCACTCAGCCGAAGTATTTGTTACCTGTGTGATATCTTAGACTAGTTTGTAATAATTCCATGTTTCGTGGCATCTGGTACCGTTTCACCAATAGGTATTCCGTGTATTTTACTGCCTCAATTGGAGTCGTGTGAGAAACCGACATCACTCGAGTTCCAACTATGCCTGTGATTTCCCTTTGATTATCTAAAAGATTCTGTCAAAATGGTAATAGACACATTTGCATTTATTGCAAGTACAATAAAGCAGCTATCTTGAAGCGGTTTATCAAAATACAATTCCAACGCAATTCAATTAAAAAAATAACTATGTTTAGTTTGTGCCTCTACGAGAAAGTGCTTTAAACAAATAAACACAGACACAAAACCAATAATATACCAAGCATATTGACTAGCAATTACCTTGGGAAATCATGAACAAGAAATATAGTTGGCTTGTCGTAGTTCAAAGGTAGGCACGACGACTGAAATATGCAACTAGAGCAACAAAAGTAAATTTAATCAGAATATTTACAAAAAATTTGAATCACTGATCAAAATTTCATGTTCCTCCATTATAGAGGAATCAAGGCAAATACACAAACGAATATGGCAGGATCTTGTAACATGTGGTAACTACTTTTTAATAAATGCATAATAAGCCTAAGTAGTATAACACCATAGTACAACGCTAATAAAAAAGCGATATTCAAAATAAAATCTTCTATGTCTATCTTTTTTTTTCTTCTTTTACCCGGAATCTCTGAATTAGCTAAGTTGACTTTGACAGGATTTTTATTGTTGATAACTGACATTATAACCCGTATAAGAGCGACTTTTTTTAATACTAAAAATATTTAGAGAAGCTTGATAAATTAAAACTAGATCTGAGTGTACGCGGAGGAAGTAGCGGGCATTGGTAGTGCTAGTATATAATTTTACAAACCAGAACTATTATTATACATACATACATACATACATAAAATCACGCCGGTTTCCCATAGGGGTAGGCAGAGATCACGGATCTCCATTTGCCACGATCCTGACATACTACTACTTATTATATACCTACACTAACTACGAACAGTTGTTAATAATCAGGATCTGAGAGGCATACCTGACTTTGGGGGTCGTTATAAATCTCATGAGGACACACACGCACATAAGCCTTCAACCAATGAACCGGGAAATTGGACACAAATTTCTTTGAATCCGTCAGGGTCACTTATATTGTGCGTAGGTATATCTATTAGTTTTGGTGCAGTAATTCATTTTAGATAGAGTTTAGTTGAAGAAGATTTGTTGTGATACGAAATAATTTTGTTTAGTTACTTAGGATAAGGAATAAAATTGTTTTATATTGATGGGTTTTAAAACACAAATAACAAAAAAACACATTAGTGTTCATAAATGAAACAAGATACAAAAAATCTAAGGTACAACCGATTTACAAACGAACAAACAGCGCAGTATTAGTAATAATAAGATCTATTTTCCACTAAAAACTTTTTACTTTAGCTCAAAGCAATAATTGGAATATTTCACGTTATTTTTCAGACAACGAAATAGAACTTAGTTGCCAGCAAAATCCTTTGCAGTAGGCACACAAAGAGATTGTAAAAACAGCAACTTTGTAAAACAATATAAGAACATTTCAAAGTTTTTTCAACATAATCCATAGTCACAAACTGAACAAGGGTTGAAAAGAACAATACTTTTGCTGAAGTCGTTTTCAAAGAAAATTTTGCTTTTTTCACTTTGTCGCTGTTCCAAAGTTACACACCGTAAAATTGTCTTACCAATAAAGAAACACTATCCAAAATTATTTTGGATTCATCAATGATTTATCAAGTACAAAGAATTTTAATTTTATGTGTGTTTAAGGTTGTACATTCAATGTTTACATGCTACCTGCTTTTCTCTACTGTAAATCAAATTGTGTACAATCTATCTATCTATTTTAAGAAGGTGTTAAGTTATGGTGTGCGTTAGTAATTTAATTATATTTTATTTTTAGTTATACTTTTTGTTAGATATAGTGTATTTTTAGTTAAGTATAGCTATTGTTATTCTATAACGTTTAAAGAATAGATTTTATGAATCAGCATTTACATGAAGATCTTAGACGTCAGCAGAATGCAATATCGTTTACTAGTACATACTCGTAAAATAAATATTGAGTGTTACCATCAAGCTGATCTCGGCGTTCAGATTTTATGTTTGGCTTATTTTGGTTATAACCAAGCGCCTGCCATATGAACTCCTAGCCCCGAGAAGAAAGCATGCGTCGGAGCTTCATCGTTTGATCGGATACATAAATATTCTACAAATATAAATAAATAAATACATATTCTACAACATTTCACACAAAGCTATCTAGACCAATGGTAATCATAGTTAAATTAGCTTGTGTTATGGAATCTAGAATGCGGATATAAATACTTAGATACGTTATCTTTGTAAATACATACATATTATACATAGAAACACCCAGACTGATGCAAACATACATATTCATGCATACAAATATTGGCACTGAGTGTGGATCGAACTTGGGCCTTCTGCGTAGCGGCCGCGATCACTACCAGCACGCCACTGAGGCCAGCTAGCAGAGCTGGAGGTTAGCCTGAGCCCCAAAGATATTGATGGGCCTCCATACACCAAAGAAAGGAGAGCGATCGAATAACAGTCCACTTATGTGCGAAATAAAACCCCAAGGGAATTTTATTTACGGATAAAAAGCACGTAATTTTATCTCTAAAAGCAGCTAATTTTTCAGTATAAATATAAAATCACATATAAATACTCTTTGTATAGGGATCACGTACGCCAAACAAAAATGTATATGATACGTGACATTCTTAACTCGAATGGCTCTTGGATTTAGGGAATATGACAGGGTATCTCTCTCTCCTGTCTTTTTTACTGTGTCGATCTACGAGAGTTAATACCAAGAGATACCTTAAACTTTATTGATAAAATACGTGACAATCATTTGTAGGATACAAATGGGCTTTGTTACAATTGTTCCCTTTGCTTTGTATTTTTAACTAGCTTTTCCCTCGCAGTTCTGCGTGAATGTCGGGGCTGACTCCGCCAAAAACGTATGTATAAAAATATTGTACATATGTTTGTAATATTCTTAATTACCTCATAATATCTTCTGAACCACTATTAAGATTTCATAGATTGATATTTATCTCAAATGAAAGGTATTCTTGTCCCAATGGTTCTTGGGTATTTAAAATGTAAACAAAAGTTAAATGTTACATTCTAGGGGCCAAAATATATGTTGTCATTTTTTTTTTCACGCCAACTTATCGATGAGGTTTTTTTTTTTTTTTTTATAAATAGGACACGTCAATTTGACTTTACCTCGCCTGATGGTAAGCTGAAGGTAAAGTCTCAAGAAAGAGGGTCACCATTATATACACGTGCCATGTTAACAATGGTGGCACTCAGCTTGACGGCCTCATCAGATGCTTGTTCACGCCCCGCTTAAAGGACCCGGGACTGTAGGAAGAGGGAAACACGTGAGCTGGCAAGGAATTCCAGGTCTTAATGGTGCGACAAAGGAAAGAGTCACCGAACCGCTTGGTTCTTGAAGGAATGTTCTGCACCGTATAGGGGTGACATCTAAGTCCTGCACGTGTCGTCCTGTATAGGAAGGGGGAGGGTGGGACTAATTGGAATAGCTCTTCAGAACATTCACCATGGTAGAGACGGTAAAAAACTGCCAGAGAAGCAACATCTCTACACATCTGCAGAGACTCGAGGGTACTCGTGACCTCAGGATTTCCGATAATGCGGATCGCACGTCGCTGCAACCTGTCGAGAGCATCTAATAAGTACTTTGCGGATCCATCCCAGAGATGTGAGCAGTACTCCACGCAGGAACGAATTTGTGTCTTGTAAAGAAGACACCGTTGCTCCGGCGTGAAAAACCGTCTCACTCTGTTCAGGACTCCGAGTTTACGCGAGGCTGCTTTGATGATACTCTCGATGTAGTTTTTGTTGTTCAGTTTGCAGCGAACATCCATACCTAGGATATTGAGGTTGTCCTGCAGTGGCAGTGGCGTGCTCTGAAGAGTGGGAAGGGGAAGGAAATGAAGGAAAATAATTAAATATAGGATATAATAAATAAAGGAAATTAAATAATTAGAAAGGATAAAATAAAACTCATTAGCTTATCTTGTCACAGGATCATCCTAAAACTATCTAAGAAGCAATTATTTCCTATTTCCTTTTTGATTTTGAGGAGTTCTCTAGTGTTTCTCTGGAATCAAAGATCTAGTTCTCATGAAATTGATATAGGATGACCTGTCAGTAATACTAAACCCAATGCAAAAAGAATTTTAGAAATCGGTTCATAAACGAAGGAAATATGGGACAACATAAATAGTATGTCAGTCAAGAGTGTGAATTAAAATAAAACAAAAATGTTCATAAAATATAAAGTAATGTCATCATCATCATCAGGCTATATTAGTCCACTGCTGTACATAGCCCTCCCCCAATGAGTGCCATAGCGCCCTGTCTTCAGCTTGCCGCATCCAGCATCTGCCTGCAGTCTTTCTTAGATCGTCATCCCACCTGGTCGGAGGGCGTCCTACACTACGCTTGCGCAGTCGCGGTCTCCACTCAAGAACACATTTACCCCAACAGTTGTCGGTTCTACGTGAGATATGGCCAGCCCACTGCCACTTCAGCTTGCTGATTCTTTGAGCTATGTCTATAACTTTGGTTCTCTGTCGGATGTATTCGTTGCGGATTCTATCCTTCAGAGAAACGCCGAGCATAGCTCTCTCCATAGCTCGCTGAGCGACTTTGAACTGATGGACCAACGCTGCCGTGAGTGTTCATGTCTCGGCTCCGTAGGTCATGACGGGTAGGACGCACTGATTGAAAACTTTCGTTTTCAAGCATTGCGGTATGGATGACGAGAAGACTCGGCGTAGTTTCCCAAACGCTGCCCAGCCCAGCTGGATCCTCCTCTTGGCCTCCCTCTCGAAATTGTTTTTACCTAACTGCAGAACCTGCCCGAGGTAAGTGTACTCAGAAACGATTTCGAGAGGGTGACCATGTACGACGACCGGTATCGGATTAATGTGGCCATTGATCATGACTTTGGTTTTGTCCAAATTCATGCCAAGACCGATACGTCGCGAGGCTGAAGCTAGTCCGCCCAGTATCTGGTTCAGCTTCTCTAGCGACTCCGCCATTAAGACTATGTCATCTGCGAATCGTAGGTGTGAGATGTAGTCGCCGTTTATGTTAATGCCCTTTCCTTTCCAGTCCAGCGTCTTAAACATATCCTCCAATGCGCTGGTGAACCGTTTCGGGGATATAGCATCCCCCTGTCTCACTCCTCTGCGCAACTGGATCGGTTTAGACTGCTGGTCCTGTACTTGGACACTCATGGTGGCGGCTTCGTACAGACATCTCAGCACCTCAATATAACGATAGTCTACTTGGCATCGCTGTAAGGATTCCAGAACAGCCCAGGTTTCGACAGAGTCAAAGGCTTTCTCATAGTCCACAAAGGCCAGACACAGGGGCTGATTATACTCTTCGGACTTCTGTATAATCTGCCTCACTGTGTGAATGTGGTCTATGGTGCCATATCCTCTGCGAAACCCGGCCTGTTCCGGCGGCTGGAACTCGTCGAGTCTCCTGGCGAGACGATTCGTGACCACTCGTGAGAACAGCTTATAGACATGGCTCAGGAGCGAGATGGGTCTGTAATTCTTAAGAAGGGTTTTATCACCCTTCTTGAAAAAGAGCATCACCAAACTCCCGCTCCACGCCTTTGGAGTTCTCCCACTGTGAAGGACGGCGTTGAAGAGGTTCTGTAGTTCCTGTATAACAGGGGCTCCTCCAGCTTTCAAAAGCTCTGATGTTATTCCGTCCTCACCGGGGGCTTTTCCATTTTTAAGCTGCCTCAGAGCTGACACGATCTCGTCTTGACTGATGTCAGGCAGTTCGTCGGTGTAGTGGCGTGTCAGGGTGGCTCTGGAATCGTGGTCATCTCGTCGAGAATGAGAGGCATGTGCAGCGTATAATCGGCCGTAGAAATCTTCTATCTCGGCGAAGATCCCTGGCTTCGACAATACGGTCCTTTCGTCGTGCGTTTTTAGCTTCATCAGGTGGCTCCTGCCAAGCTGCTGAGTGAATACTTTAGACCCTCGGTTTCGCTCTATCGCTTTTTCGATAAGGCGTGTGTTGGAGCTCCGAAGGTCGCGCCGTACCATCTTCGCAATTTGCTTGTTCAGGTCTGACCTCTCCGACGAAGTCGCTTGGGTGGTTTCCCGTCTTTTTGTCATCAACCCGAGAGTCTCAGCCGAGAGTTTGGATATCCTGCCAGTCCGCTGCGTTCTACAGAACTTGATGCCCTCATCCCTCAGAGTTTCGACCAGATTGTGTAGGCTCTCGTCAACGTCGTCGATGGGTTCCAAGGCAACAAATCTGTTCCCGAGAAACTGCTGGAACTTCTCGGTGCCCGCCATGATATGGATTGGGTTAGGTCGGAGCGTGGACTTCATCAGTCGGCTTCTTTCAAGCTTTAAGTTGATATTCAGAGAGCCTCGGAGAAGTCGGTGATCAGATCCGGTATTAAACCTGTTGATCACTGAGACATCTCTGAATATGTGCTTGCTATCCGTCATGTTGAAGTCGATCTCATTTTTTGTCACAGTGTCGGGGCTTTTCCATGTCCACTTTCTTAGAGGCTGTTTCTTAAAGAAAGAGTTCATTAAGAACAGTCCCTCCTTCTCAAGGAAGTTGACAAGCATTTGCCCCCTGTGATTCCTAACTCCATAACCATGCGGGTGGTCTTTCGCGGACAGCGGTGGCCAGCGGACGTACCTACGGAGTGAGCGCTCATTAGCGGTGACTCACGCGCTCGACTGATAAGCCACCGTCATTTTATAAATGTATGGAATAAAATCTTCCGTGCGGACGCGAGATTTTTAGTGATCTTTTATTAGTCAATTGTAGACTGTGAATACTACTCCGGGGGGTCTCGTAACCCCCGGGATACGTTGTAAATAGTACATTTAGTTTTAGTCAAATTATAGACTCAAAACAGTGAACAATGTTTTCGGAAATAAAAAATATAAGTTCGATAAATAACAGTGATATGGACACGGACCTGCTTAAGTCGGGATCGGACAGTGAAATAGTGAAGGACAAAGTGAAATTAATGAAAACAGATTTATCTGACTTTAATAAAAACATAGTGAAATGCTGGGAATGTGAAAGTACCTTTCAGATGGACACTCCCCTGTGGGGTATAAATCAAATGAACACCAAGAAGATTCAATGTAAAGTATGTTTGAAATTTTTCCTTATCAAGGCTGCGCTTAAAGCAGAGCCAAAGTATAACAACGGAATACTAAAAATTGAGTCTTCAGTAACAATTTATACGGCAGGACTAGAGGCTGGCGCTCAAAGTATTCACCCCTGTATTAACTGTAAAATAAAAAAGGAATTGATCACAATGCCCATCGACGCCTTCACATCCGAGGAGTGGTTCATATGTAAGTGCGGTAAAAACCAGTGTGCACTCATTGAATTCGTTCCACAAAGAGAGCAATTGCCCCCGGCTGCCAAAAGATCAAAAAAAAAAAGAGGCGTGGGAGCAAAGCTACTAAAAACATCGAAGCCTCCGGAACACTACGTGCCCCAAGTACCCATGCGTGTGTGGGCCAGCAAGTCCCGCAGGCGCCGGCGCAGGTGCATGGAATGAGTGGGCCAGACCCCGTCAACATCCAACAATATTCGTCTACCCGAGTGATAGTAGGGGGCAGGGAGCCCACGTACGTGCCTTCTACAAACAAAGATCAGGACAGCACCCGAGGCCAAACTACACAAACAGGTTCCCAGATAAGCAAAGTACAGACAACGCTGGACGGATGAAAAATTTCACAACCGATTCAACCGTCACCTGTCATAGATAGGTTTAAATCACAAATACCAATAAACGACAATAATTGCACTATGCAGGCTAATCAATCGACGCCTCAACTGGTAACTAGAGGAGCCAAAAGACAGCGCATAAGTTCATCAAATTATACGACACAAACACATAAAAACACTCATGTCCCTAATATAATTATCAGGGATGAAAATGCAATTAAAGATCAAGACATACTTAAGAAAATTAGACACTCAGTAGCGAAGAACAGCTCAACGCTCAACATAACGAGAGGCCAAATAAAAATTTACCCTGATAATGCAGCAGCGCGCTTAAACTTACTCACTGCGCTTGAAGATTGTGGGATAAGTAGAGTGATTGCACCAAAGCCTAAGGCCGACAGAAAACCAGCAACCAAGATCGTCCTTAAGAATGAGACTTATGGAGAATCCACCGATGCGATTGCTGACGAGATAGCAGACTGCATCGGCATTAAACCAATAGCAATCAAGCCACTCGGAAGAGCAGGAAAAATACACCTACTTATTTTTGATGGCGAAAACAAATCGAGAGATCTTCTGAAGTATTTTAAAATCTCCGAAAGAAAGTTCTTCTGCGCTCCCTCCATTAGGGTCGAACCATTTAGAGAAAACCCAAAGCACATTATACAGTGCAAGAAATGTTATGCATTCGATCACTCGAAGCAATCGTGTCACGGCAAACAAGAGGAACCCCAGATAGTTATCACCACGCCAGAGGGTACCACGACGAAAGTCTGTAGAAATTGTAAAGGAGAAAGAAGATCATAGTGCCAACAATGCCAAATGCCCTGTGTTCAGAAATGTGATAATGGAACAAACAAATAACAAATGGAACATGCAGAGACTAAGCAAGCAAAGAGAGAGGAGAGAATTAAACGCTCAGTGGTAAGACTGGGTGTTAAATACGCAGATGTTACAGATAGAAGGCAATTTCCAACTCTGCCACAAAAAGAATTGATACAACAACAGACCACACCACAGACATCCACCGATGCGATTGCTGACGAGATAGCAGACTGCATCGGCATTAAACCAATAGCAATCAAGCCACTCGGAAGAGCAGGAAAAATGCACCTACTTATTTTTGATGGCGAAAACAAATCGAGAGATCTTCTGAAGTATTTTAAAATCTCCGAAAGAAAGTTCTTCTGCGCTCCCTCCATTAGGGTCGAACCATTTAGAGAAAACCCAAAGCACATTATACAGTGCAAGAAATGTTATGCATTCGATCACTCGAAGCAATCGTGTCACGGCAAACAAGAGGAACCCCAGATAGTTATCACCACGCCAGAGGGTACCACGACGAAAGTCTGTAGAAACTGTAAAGGAGAAAGAAGATCATAGTGCCAACAATGCCAAATGCCCTGTGTTCAAAAATGTGATAATGGAACAAACAAATAACAAATGGAACATGCAGAGACTAAGCAAGCAAAGAGAGAGGAGAGAATTAAACGCTCAGTGGTAAGACTGGGTGTTAAATACGCAGATGTTACAGATACAAGGCAATTTCCAACTCTGCCACAAAAAGAATTGATACAACAACAGACAGAACAAGTACCACCGACAATAGACGGTCTCACTCTTGAGGGCCTCTTTCAGATGCAGACACAAATGCAACAGACATTGACGATGCTGATGAACACTATAAATAAGATACACTCGCATCTCAATGGCTAGCAACAACAGTAAGAAAATACAGAGCCTCAAAATCTTACACCTGAATACCCAAGGAGTGAGAAAAAAAATCCAAGAAATAAAAGTACTAGTCGAGAAATATAGGCCGGCTATAATTATATTGAACGAGTGCAAGATCGACTTTGAGACACAAAAATATAATATAAAAGGGTAGGATAAGCTCACCCACACACTGGCAAAACACTTAGCCACTGCTATGTATATACAGAGAGGCCTAAGGTGGATCGAAACTGAAGTCACCCCAGGCTGGGACGATAAAAACAGGAAGATAGAAGGCATAGGCATAAAACTTTTTACCAACCATACAACAGGACAATACATAAAGGTCAAAGGAATATATATCCAAATACCAAACCAGCATCATGCCAGAGAAGAATTTGAGGAGACCCTAGCTGACGAGCCATCCATCATCATCGGCGATATGAACTTACGTATGCAAATCTTGGGTCATAGCAGGAACTCCGGCCTCGGCAACGTCGTAAGAAAAGCAATGAAAGACGGAATCTGCTCGCTGAAACACGTTAACGCACCATCTAGGCCTTTCAATCAAGGTGACACCTTCTTAGACCTGGCTATAATAACACACGAACAACTAGAAGCGCAGGCCAAACAATTAGAGAGCGTTGGTTCGGATCACCTCCCCTGGTTGCTAACGGTAAAGATTGAATATAATATAGAGGAATCCCGATCCCGTAACACAAAGAAAATTTATGAAGATGGGGAACTGAGAGCGGCGTACCAGCAGACAATGTGGGAAGGCCTCAACGACCTTAACAAAAAAATCACAACAGCATCCGATTGTGAGAAATATGTCGAAACCATGGAAAATGCCATCACCGCAGCCCTCGACACTTACGCACCCCTGAAGAAATTAACAAGGCAGGAACAACTACCGAAGGAAATAAGTGATAAAATAGACCTTCGAAATAAATTAAAACGAATTGTATGGCAAGTGAGACATTGCAGCCACAGACTCAAACACGAAATACATATTCTTTACAACCATGCTAAGAGAGAAGCTAAAAACGTACTGAAAGAATACTCCGAAAAGGGCTGGCTTGACAAACTCCAAGATCCACGGGACAACAGATCACAAATGTGGCACATCCAACGTAACATGAAGAAGCCTATAATTAAGCTACCAAATATCACAGGATGCAGCACAGAAATAGAAACTATCGACAAACTCATTGACACAGCGATAGTTAAAGAGGCAAAAATTGCGAAAGACGATGAGGGAACTGAAAAGACAACACCGTTCCAAGCACTTGACCTAACATCAACACAAGAAGTTCAACTTGCACTCAGAAGATTCAAAAACAAGAAGGCCCCAGGGCCAGATGGAATTAAAGCAGACGCCCTCAAACTTGGGGGAGAAGTCTTCATCGAGGCATTTGTGCCTCTTGCTAATTTTGTATTGTCCACAGGTTACTTCCCTAAGCGATGGAAAACTGGCATGTGCATATTCCTGCATAAGGCTGGCAAAGATCATCGCCAAGCATCATCTTATCGCCCTATCACACTGCTCAACATCATGGGCAAGCTGTGTGAGCGACTGATCCTGAGAAGACTTACTGCTACGATCAACCGCCTACAACCAACGTTCCAGCACGGCTTCACAAGGGCAAGAGGCACAGGCACACAGATTTTACGTACCGGAAAAATAATCACCGATGCTTTAGCCACGGAAGACAGCGTCTCTATGATATCTACAGATCTATCGAAGGCCTTTGACTCAATCAACCACAAGGGCCTGGTCAAGAAACTTCAGAACCAAGATGTGCCCAATAACATTATTAAAATCCTTGAGAACTATCTCGGAGGCAGGAACCTGAGAGGTAGATTTAGAACAACCACCACCAAGGACAAACCAATACTTCACGGCGTGCCCCAGGGCTCGATCCTGGGACCAATTATATTTAATTTATACGTTCATGACATTTGGGATACACAAGACCACATCAGAGGTCTTAAACTTTCGCAGTATGCGGACGACCTCTGTATACTTAATAGAGCCACGAATCCAGATGATGCGACTACCCGGGCTGAGTGGGCAGCGGAAGTCATCGTTGACTACTACACGAGATGGGGGCTAAAATGTAACATAGAGAAAACAGAATGCATCATGTTCTCGAAAAAGAAAAAATATCGGCCAACGGTGAAACTCAAACAACAAAAATTGCACTATCAAAAACAGATCAAGTACCTTGGTGTTATCTTTGACAAACACATGAAGATGAATCAGCACACCGAGAAGGTGGTCAAAAAACTGAAACAAGCCAGAGGAGCCCTCGGTCCAATAATAGGATACAACGCAAAGACGGAATTAAACACGAAACTGGCTATCATTCAGGCCTGCATCTTACCGCTGATGGACTATGGAGTGGTGCAACTACTTTCAAGGTACAGCGCAACGAACCTAAGCAAAATTGAACGCCAATACAGACTGGCACTGAAAAACGCTGCACGACTACCAAGACGAACACCCACGGAACTGATTTGGGAGATGGCTGACATAGAAGCTTGGCACCTACGCGCCGAGGATCTTAACACCAAAATGCTGGAAAACATAGCAAAATTAGAAATAGAAGACCTCGAATCCCCTGGAGACGCCTACCAAGCACATGGCGAATTCAACCCGCTTAGGGTTAATCACAGAATGGGCGAAATATTGTATGACTCTTATAAAAGAGGATACAAACGGTGGCCCATCGATAAAACAAAGGCTCCGCGTCCCCTGAAAATTAAATAATACAATAATCATATTTTATACCTATATTGTAGAATATTTATAAATACTTATTTTATTATATATGTATACATAATATGTGTGTGTGTGTGTGTGTGTGTGTGTATATTTGTGTATGTTTGCGCGTGTATGTGTGCGCATGCGTGCGTGTGTGTATTTGTGTATTTGTGCGTGTATGTGTGTGCATGCGTGCGTGTGTGTGTGTGTGTGTGTGTGTGTGTGTGTGTGTAGATGAAATATTATACTGAGATATATTTATAAAAACACAAATACACAAGATAAATAAAACACGTAATTTGTTTGTGCTTTGTAACAAAATATGTTTGTGCTTTGTAACAAAATATATTACGAATAAATAAAACACAGCAAACACAGATCCATTAGGACATAAGTTAGCTGACTCACCTCTGCACGGCTCACCGGCCCCGGAGAAATTTTGTAACACAAAGTAGGCAAATAAATGTAATTCTGATTCTGATTCTGATTCCATGCGGGCCTATATGGGATTCGTTGCCAGTCTGTGTTCCCACCTTGCCGTTAAAGTCCCCCCATAACAACATTGAAGTGGGCCTTGGTGGTGTGGTGTAAGGCTTTGGATATGTCTTCATACATATCCTCCACTTCATCATCCGGGTGTGTCGAGTTCGGTGCGTAAACCTGAATGACCTTCATGCTGTAGCGCTTGGATAGCCGAAGGATCAGTTACGCTACCCTGGTCGACACACTGGAGATTTCTTCAACGTTGTTAGAGAGGGCCTTATTGACGAGGAAACCTACGCCACCCTGGGATTTCTTATCCACCTCGCGAAAGTAGAGAAGATGGCCCGAGTCTAGGGTTATGGTCTCCTCCCCCTCTCTAATGACTTCACATAACCCTAGAACATGCCATTTAATGTTCTCTAACTCCACTTCCAACTGCGCTAGATGGTGGTCAAGCCTCAGAGTGCATCCGTTAAACGTTGCCAGGGTCAGATTTTTGTAGCAGCCTACCGTAGCCCGGTGATTCTTCGCACCCCCTGCCCCGCCGTTACCATGGCCGCTGCCATGGCTAGGAATAGCGAGGCGGCCGGGAACTGAGGGCCATCTTTTTAGTCTTGCCATCTTAGAGGGGTAGTGCCCATAATCCTCACGCTGGGCATGCGGGTTGGGATCGCAGTTTGGTAGTGGGTTTGCTCTGCAGGGGGCGCTGCTGCCCACCAAAGTAATGTAATAAAGTATATTATTTTTTATGGAACGAAATGGCAACTATTCCGCATCGAACTAAAAAATCAAGTAAACCGATTAATAAATCTCAGAATCTGTTTACATATATAAAAAAGAACCGATTGAATTGAGAACCTCCTTCTTTTTGGAAGTTGGTTAAAACAGCCTGCTGCGTAATTGAATATATCAATTAATATAAGTACTTGAAGTTTCAATAATAATTATGAGATTCAAAATTCAAAAATGTTTTTGAACGCAGTGTGGTTCAATATTTTATGGCATTTTATTTACCTTTCTTCGAGCCGCTAAATCTCGTAAAACATGATCGTGCACAAACACTTACTAGTTATAAAAGTTATTTGCGATACATTTGCAAAATGTTGATCGATATTAATATATTTAATGCATTCAATTTCATTAATGGGTTTTCCAGAAAGATACTCAAATGATGGAGTAAAGTTTATGAGACCGAAAAAAGAAATAAATTGAACATGTGCTAAGTTTTTTATTGTGCTTAAAGGTTTGTATGATGTGAATGTGCACATAAAAAATTAATTATATGAAAGGTCTGTTTTCTTCGTTGGTTTTCAATACTATTTTCGGTATGTGTAAACAGACAATATAATTAACTACTTATCGAGTTTCGTTCATGTTCTGATATCATCACCATATGATTGCCAATCCCAATGCCAAACCTTCCATTTAGGAGCCAAGGTCCACACTCTCATTCTCCGCATGGCATTCTGTTTTATTTACTTTTCTTGCAAATAACTATGAAGTAACCTTAAACCTTGGGAGTAGGTTTGCAGTAGTGGTAATAATATTTATCTAAATAAAAATAAGTAGTCAGCCACAAGTGCGTTGTCGGCCTTAATAATTGCCCCATCAGAGTTTAATAAATATACTGACAGCTCATTTATAATTTTCTTTACTTCTCAAATTCTTGACAGAAATCTACAAATGGAACGTATAATTAACAACCTGAACTGTCAAGGCATGATAATGCCATCTGATATATATACCTGTAATTAAACACGAATAATTAAATGTTTTTTATTGTAATTAGATGCTCACAGATAAATGTATTCAGAAGTTGTGTTTGCCAATTTGTGTGAATTTTTAGCACCCGTTGACATCATTTGTTTTTAGTTGAAAGCAAAATATAGAACCATAAATTAAATGTCTTGACAGTATTAATAGTTACTAAGTGCAAGGACGTTTGTAATATCTAAAATTCGGGTTTAACAAATGCTAAAAACGCTTGAAAAGAGTAACCGCAGACTATTGACAATGACTACCCGTAACTTACATACAAATGACTACCCGTAACTTACATACAGTATATAAAATTGGCACAGTTCTGTCCTTGACTATATTTAGTAAAAATATTATAGTCAAGCAATTAAAAGTATCATATAATAAATACTAGGGATTTGTCTGCAGTATCGCCCGCACTAATGTACTTACAAACTACGGGCTGAAAATTATGCATGTCAGTTATAGGCCACCAAACACTCACAATTACTGATCCTACTCTGAATATTCGCGTGCTTCACAAAATGTATGTAATATGTGAACAATTAGCTAATAAATTCTAAAGTAATCTTTTGAGTGGTTCTTCTGTTATTATTTTACTCTTCATTATTAGAAACAGTGTCCATTGTTTGAGAAAAAAATGTCTTCTGTCGAAAATCAAAAAGGATATTTTGGGGGCTTTAGATATTAATGTGCACAGGGCATTGAATTTTATTTTTTTCTAACGGCCTTCTGTTTAAGTCTATATTTAGAGATTATTACAATGCGTGTAGAGTTAGGAGATGGCTCTCCATAAGATCTTATCATTATTTTATTGTTTAGCAATAAGTAATGGTCTTAGCGTTACTTTGCATCCATTTTTTTTGTCACATATATATCTACGGTCGCTACGTAGGAGGCGCGGGTTCGATCACAGCTCTGTGTAAATATTTGGATGCATGAATATGGGTATTGGCAGCGGTCTAGTCGTGCCTCGAAGATCACGTTAGTACGTCAGGCCCGATTACCATAGGAACATCTATGGTAGTCGTTACTGGTAGTTTTATATATACCACTTAGGTAGCAGATAAGCACACGGCCCACCTGATGGAAAGTGGTTACCGTGGCTTATGGACGTGTGCAACACCAGGGGCGTCACACTCGCGCTGCTGACCCTGTTAGAACAGAGAGTTTCTGTGACGTCGGTGTAGAAAATAAAGCAGGACAAGCCCTTTGGTCTTCCCACTGTCAGCACAAAAACTCTCCAGTGAGCTCTGGCTACCCTGCTTACCGCCTGGAACATAATACGAGGTTATTTTAGCTGCGGTATTCTGAAGGGCGTTACCTAAAAAGTTACACAACTAGTCTAAGTGCAATGATTCGATATTACCTTTGAGTTGTGGGGGTTAAATGGCAGTCGCTTTACGGAAAATATCCGCAGTTCAGCACAATCCGCAGTTGTACTGGTAAAAGCGGACCCCAGACTCCGAAGTGAAAGCTTCTAAGCTAATGATAATGGAAACTCACTTAACTTGATCCACAAAATACATCTAATTGTACGTGTCAGAGACGTTTTAATACTTAAATTGGACGATGTTAAATCGATGAAGGAGGTATGTTTTCCTCACTTGTGTATTACCCAAAGAACAATGAAGGTGTTTGATCGTTTATGGCGCATATTGACACCCAGGTTCGCCTTAGATGATTGCGGGCCCGTAGAAAGAAAGTTTTTGGAAAACGTCTATCGGCTGGCTTATATCACAGGTATAAAAAGTCTTTTACAGTACAGGCACCCTAAGAAGTAGTTGACACAAACTAAATCAGAAATGTTTTTACACTGAAATAAATTTTCATTCGCTCTGCAAGTAATGCACTGCCTGATATAGTATTTATACGTTTTTAACATTATAAACTAGTACGCTGATTTTGTCCCCAGGTATATCGTATTCAGATAACGGCAAATGGTATAAATTGTACAGGCTCGTTACTTGGATTATGTCAATTTTAATAGTTGGCATGGAGATATGGCACGCTTGCACGGACCATCTCAGCCTCAACGATATGATATCAACTGTAGACGTCATTGTTATACATCTGGTGACGGCCTGGAAACTTATTATAATGGTAAAAATATTTTATTTACTACTAGCTGATGTTACCCCATGATGTAACCCATTCCCGGTATAAAAATTGTTATTATTAAACTGTGTTATTCCAGACTGTGTTATATATCCCTTTTAATGAAATTTTTAAGCATTTTGCATGCTAAATATTAAAATCGATTAAGATAGGAAAAAAAATGTAATCGGTCTAGGCGGGGTTTGAACCTGCGATCTTCGCCTTTCGTGAAAATATCGGTAGACCCCTCCACTGTCGCCTCAAAGACGGCCATAAAAGTGAAATTTGGATTGGTTCGAGCGAGGTCTGGTAGCTTATTGGTCAAAGCTTTGCCTCTATAAGGCAAAGATCGCGGGTTCAAACCCCGCCTGGACCATATATTTCCTCTTCGATTTTTCGATTATAGATAGAGCTTTGAATAACAGACATAAAAACATTCAAACACCCAAACATATTCATAAATTTTTTAGGAAGTTGGATGGGTATAATGTGGTGTTGTCGGAAAAATTATATCCAATAAAAGGGTCCCAGGGATTTCATTACCAGGTAACACTTGAATCCCCAGTGGTTACACTTTACTGTAATTTGAATGTCTTTCTACAAAAAAGGAGTCTCGAATATACACTTTCTTGTTCAGAATCCCCACAGATACAGTTTGGAGGTGCCAGGGTCTTCGGTTTTTACACTCATAAAATATTATATTTATTATTTTAGCTTATTAACAAAGACATATACAAAAAATTAGCAAAATCATTGGATTCGCCACGTTTTGATACCTCTACTAGTCAAAGGAAGAAATTGGTCGATCATTGGGCTCAAATTCACAGAAAATATTTGTCAATGTTATTGCGTACGGCTAGCCTAACGTTATTTTTTTGGTAAGTGACAATTTTTTTTCTTTTTCTTTTCGTCCCTTCTCTTTTTATTTTTACTTACAATATATTAAATGTGTGGAATGAAAATTAAAAGCTAATAAAGAAAATTAAAAGTTCCCAAAGCCTCAGATTTCATTTTGTTACGTTTTATTTGTAATAAACTTACACTGTATTAGGTACACAATATCTAACAATTTCACGTGTTTCAAAAAAGCAATACATATAATAGTATAATTCTTATAAGAATGGATTTTATATTTAAAAACAACAGAGAAAAGTTTTGTGGGGTTTCTGAACCACATTTTTATGTGGACCTGGTTTTTCCAATCCCTGGCATATAGATATTTACGACTTTCATATATTAAAAGTGTTACAGTATCCCCATTCTATCTTGGTACAATTTCGTCACATGGAACATCGTTAGCTACAAGACACCGCGATGTCAAGGTCTGAAACCTTCTTAATATATACTTACCAATTTCATAACGAAAATAAACTGTCAACAAGCTTTCATCTTTCATGAATTATGTGACCTCCAATAAATAAGAAAATTTTATGATGTTGAAAATGTTTCTTAAATGGAACGAATTACTTTTTTTTCTTGAAAGGAACATAACAGTTAGGTACTTGTAGCACATGAATAATTAGATTAAGCAAATAATCTGCGAGGCTACTAATAAATTGAAGTGCGAGAAATATATGATTACCAAAAAAATACTTGGCAGCGATTAAATATTTAAGCAACAATTATATTATGTGGGCTTCGAAATGCAAGGATTCATAGTAAGTAAAAAAATGCTGCTACTTTGAGGTAGCAAATATATTAATCACGGTCAGTGAAATCATAAGTGGCGACTAATATTAGGAGTGGGATAACAAACATAGTATTCTTAGCAACTTAAGCTTCCATATAAAAATACACTATTGGGCTGCTATTTGTCTGATTCTAAAAACTAAAACGAGAAATAAAATAAAAGTTATTAGGAATTTATTATTGTTTGTATAATAATAATTTAATGACATCGGTGACGGTTAACCAGTGACTGTTATTATAGACTACGACGACTTGCTCAATGTTCATTATGAGCGAAATTATGGAGCGCGAGAGCGAGCGAAGCGAGCTTGTGGACTCCGCGCCCGACACGGATAGATTAGGTTAGAAGGGTAGGCGGCCATACCCTTCTTTTTTTTTCTAGTGATAATGCGCATAGAAATAGGAGGCCCGGCGAAGCGTCTCCGTCGACTTCATTCACTTTAAATAACTATTTTTGATAAATTTTTCGCCCTTGTAAGATAAATGAAAGTCAAGGAATAAAACTATAGACGGAAAATTCTTTTTTTGCATGTCACTATTTGCTGTTAAGAGGTCTCAAAATGTCGGTCAAAGCATGTTTTTCATGACCTTGTTCATTATTTCGTCTCATCTCAGTTTACTTTATATACAACCTCATAGGTAGTAAAATATCTACTTCTTCCGCCGTCAAGTTTTCGCTTATCAATAAATTTAATTGCCAAAACAAAAAGTCGATGCCAGTTTAAATTAAAAGAAACCTTACAACTGATTTATTAAGCTTTTTTATGTATTTAGTCGCCAACCAATTCTTTTTGCTACCCATTTTAATGTTTTTAAGGCCCCATATTCGGATAGATTTGTCGCCGCGTTTAATATATGCCATTAGATTAAAATACAGGTACTGGGCGATTGCTCAACTGTTGTCGATGAAATGTTGTGTATAGGTGAATTAGTGTCAGTATTTCAATTGCGCTATGCAGGATTATTGAATTAGTTTAGCATGCTGGCACTAGATGGTATCGTATAGCAGGTAGTTAGAACTACATTATAAAGTACAAATTAATCAAGTAACCTTATATCTTTTGTGCATTTGTAATAGATGAGAGTTCATTAAGTTTAACAAGATTTTAACAAAAAGGGACAATTCAAGTACCATTTGATTTATTCGTTCAGTTTGTTATCTCATGAGATTAGATAAATTAATGTATGAAACTGCACATAATCTGGTTATAAAATACTCGTGTGATACTACAAAAAACTAACAAATTACTTAAAAATTAATTCACGCTCTCATTTTAAGAACCCTTTTCATTAACTATTTGGAGAAAAAAAAAAACTATAATTAACTGTTTTTGATGACAACGTTTTATTAATTAAACACTTACAAGTTGAAATTATTTATAAACACAGTTTGATTATAGGTGTCATTATGTGCCTAATTGCGGTGTAATTAGGCTACTTTATGAGCAAGTGTGTTGAAATTTCATTTTCTCATGGGTTTTCTACTAGAACGGAATATACTAGAACTAAATAATAAAAAAAGTTATAAAGAAATCAAACTATTTGCAGATCAAGCAAATTCATTTTATTTCGTCATGAAAATTGAAACCCTGTTTATTGTATTCTGTCTTAATTAGGTTGATTTGTGTCCGTGTCTTATTTCAACATTCCATCGTTAAATTATATAGAATGTCTAATTGATTAAAAACATTATCTTCGATTGAACAATCTTTTTGTAGCATAAATATAGACCACTCGCTCTGCTCACCCTGTAAGAACCTAGTATAATTCTCTTTTCGAAGGTCTCCATGTTGTAATCGCTAGGAAAGACCACAACTGCACAGCAGTGAGATCAGAGATGTTTGCTGGAAATTTAGCTCTTCTTATTCATCCTTGCGTTAATCCCAGTCGCATTCGAAGCTATCAACTTGGAGTCTGGGGTCCGTTTTTACCAGTCCAACTGCGGATTTGGCTAAACTTCGACATGAACCAACTGTCATCTGACTTCCACAACGCAAAGGCGATATCGAAGTATCGCAGTTCGACCAGTTGTTGGACTTTTGAGGGCTCCAACTACCCGTAACGACTGCCATAGATGTTTGAATGGTAACTGGTTAGTTCTAATGTATACATATTAGGTTGAAATGTAGTAGTTTTATTGATAAACATGCAATATTGCGCGTTCTAATCCCTCTTATTACACGGTATGTTTACTGTATCGTATATTGCGAGCATAAATAGATACGTTAATGCGGAATATCTAACTCACTCACTCGTCTTAAGCTTATCCGGCGCCCACGGCTTATGTGGTATATGAAGTACACTTATGGATAATCATAATAATAGGGGTTAAAGTATGGAATTGCCGTTTCATTGTAATAGGTACTTCGAATTGACATAGAACCTTCATGGTTTGAGATTTTTGAGTGAAACTTTTTCCACATGGTACCTATGTAGTTCTTCATTTAAAAATGTGCAACATTCGATTATCGACTTTCAGTTGTTTTTTTTATTCAGCTTAGACAAGAAAGATGGATACTTCGAAAATTCGAGTGATTTTTGAATACGAGTTCCGACGCGGAACTAACGCGGCAGAAACAGCTCGCAATATCAATGTTGCGTTTGGAGAGGGGACTGCTAATGAACGCACCGTGCGATTTTGGTTTAAACGCTTTCGTGATGGAAACTTTGATTTGAAGAACGAACCACGAGGAAGGCCGTCCACACAGGTGAATAACAATGAATTGAAAGACATGGTGGAAGCCGATCCGAGCCAAACTACCCAGGAATTAGCTGCATGGTTTAACGTTACCTTACCAACAATATTGACTCATTTGCGTCAAAGCAATAAAATAAAAAAATGTGAAAAATGGGTACCTCATGATTTGACTGATCTGCAGAAAGAAATGCGTGTTGAAACTTGTGTTGCCTTGTTGAATCGATACAGAAATGAAGGAATATTGGATCGAATTAAACCGTAAGCGAAAAATGCAATGGCTGACCCCAGGTGAAACGCCACAACAGTGTCCTAAAGCAAAGCTTACCAATAAAAAGGTAATGGTAACTGTTTGGTGGTCTCAGCATGGTGTTATTCACTATAGCTTTCTACGATCTGGTCAAACAATAACGGCAGATGTCTACTGTGCCGAACTCCGAACAATGATAGCAAAACTAGCAGTGAAACCCCTATTAGGGGTTAAAGTATGAAATTGCCGATTTGTACTGACAAATTGAAAGTCGTTTTTTTTTAAAAATTTAACGTATTTATTTAATCAAAATAATTACCATTATTATCTATACATTGCTGCCATCTAGTAGGAAGGTCATTTATGCCTTTGCGATAGAACTCTGGTGATCTAGATTCGACAAACTGTGTGAAAGCATTTTGTACTGCCTCCTGAGAAGAAAACTTTTTATCACATAGAAAATTGTCCAAATCACGAAAAAAATGGTAGTCTGTTGGAGCAAGGTCTGGCGAATACGGAGGGTGACGGATAGTTTCTAATTACAGTTCCTGTAGAGTTAAAACGGTTTCTCGTGCTGTATGAGGTCTCGCGTTATCATGGAGCAATAATGGTGAAGATCGATTCATGAGTCGGGGCTGTTTCACTGCTAGTTTTGCTATCATTGTTCGGAGTTCGGCACAGTAGACATCTGCCGTTATTGCTTGACCAGATCGTAGAAAGCTATAGTGAATAACACCATGCTGAGACCACCAAACAGTTACCATTACCTTTTTATTGGTAAGCTTTGCTTTAGAACACTGTTGTGGCGTTTCACCTGGGGTCAGCCATTGCATTTTTCGCTTACGGTTATCGTAAAGAATCCACTTTTCATCACATGTCACAATTCGATCCAATATTCCTTCATTTCTGTATCGATTCAACAAGGCAACACAAGTTTCAACACGCATTTCTTTCTGCAGATCAGTCAAATCATGAGGTACCCATTTTTCACATTTTTTTATTTTATTGATTTGACGCAAATGAGTCAATATTGTTGGTAAGGTAACGTTAAATCATGCAGCTAATTCCTGGGTAGTTTTTCTCGGATCGGCTTCCACCATGTCTTTCAATTCATTGTTATTCACCTGTGTGGACGGCCTTCCTCGTGGTTCGTTCTTCAAATCAAAGTTTCCATCACGAAAGCGTTTAAACCAAAATCGCACGGTGCGTTCATTAGCAGTCCCCTCTCCAAACGCAACATTGATATTGCGAGCTGTATCTGCCGCGTTAGTTCCGCGTCGGAACTCGTATTCAAAAATCACTCGAATTTTCGAAGTATCCATCTTTCTTGTCTAAGCTGAATAAAAAAAACAACTGAAAGTGGATAATCGAATGTTGCACATTTTTAAATGAAGAACTACATAGGTACCATGTGGAAAAAGTTTCACTCAAAAATCTCAAACCATGAAGGTTCTATGTCAATTCGAAGTACCTATTACAATGAAACGGCAATTTCATACTTTAACCCCTATTATTATATATCTCTTTATTGCATTTACACAGGAAGTTACGATAAAGAGATTTTAGTATTATGTTGAGTGAGGGGCTCGTGAATTAACACATTGCAATACTTACTAGCTAGTATTAGTTGTTACTAGGTCAGTCTAAGGATGGGTGATCAAGACATACATATGTCAGTTCTCTTTCTCACAGGAATATGCTAGATAGAGACGACATTATTCCACTTTCTATAATCCTGTCATACGCCTTCCGATTCTTCTATTTTTCTAAAGGTACGAGTTGGTAGCCGACCGCATAGAGCAGCAGACGTCGTTTCGTCAACCTTTTAAATAAATACCTTCCGTTGCCGACCGCAACTGCAGACCGTATATACATCATTATGGTACATAGAAATATAAGAGCACAAGTCCTATTAGCATCCGTTCATTTGATTGGTCTATAATTACACATATTCAACAAACTTCAACACGGATAAATGGCACCATTGAGAAGTCGCAATGAATTAAACACAAACAATATTATCACATCCAAGTATTGCACGGTAAGGCCGTCTGCTGCTGCAGTCTGTAGATGCGGTCGGGACCGAATTCAACGTGATAAATCTGTTGCTGTCGTTGCTGCTACTCTATGTGGTCGGCTACAAACTCATACCTTTATTTATACGTTTAGCTTTACCTTAATTACTAAACTAAATATTGTAACAGGTACACATTTCCCCTCGTAGACGATGTGGAATACAACTTGATGATTGAGATCCATGTGCCTCATGATTATAAGTCAGCACTGCGGTATATCGTCACCTATATCGTGACTGGGATCATGTTCAACGCCATCTCTTGGCTGGTCATCATGTCTGAAGTGCTCATGCAAGCTTACCTGTTGCCGTTGATATGTCAATACGCTGTACTAGCCGACTGTTTTGAGAACGTTTTTGAAGAATGCGCTGCAGGTTATAAAGGTATATTGAATGTCATCATATTTTATTGTAGATATTTGTCGTATTACAAGAAGATCTTTTTAGATAAACAGCCCGCCCCGATTTTTAAATAAACAACCCGCCCCGATTTTTTAGATAAACAGCCCGCCCCGATTTGAACCTGGTATAAAGCCTTTGCACCAGTTTGACCGAGCCTGAGAGTCGACAGTCGCTGGTTTTCTTCAATATGTCATCACTATGAAAGAATTATATTTTTTGGAAAGATGTGAACATATTTTTGTTTTTAATTTTGTAGATATCGATAAAAAGGAATTAATTTATGATAAACAGTTCATTGATACATACAGGAAACGATTGGGGGACTTGGTACATCATCATTTGACGATATTAAAGTAAGTAATTTCAATTCCCTTTGTACCATTTTACCCCGGTTAGACGTAATATTTGCAATAGTCTCTGTGGCGTAGCGGTAGTGAACGCGGCCGCTTCGCAGGAGACGCGAGTTCGCTGCCCTCTCAATGCAAATATTTGTATGCATGAATGCAGGTATTTGCATTGGTCTGATCATGCCTCGGAGAGCACGTAAAGCCGTCTGACCAAATCCAACAACTGGATATATGGACAATACTTCGATATCGCCTTTGGGTTGTGGAGGTTATATGGCAGTCGCTTCACAGAAAATGGCGAAGTTCAGCCAAATCCGCAGTTGGAGTGGTAAAGCGGACCCCAGACTCCAAGTTGAAAGCTTCAGATGCGACTGGAATATAACGCTAGGAGGAAGAAGATGATATAATATTTGAAAATGAAAATGTTTTTCAACTTTTCATGAAAAATTATTACTTATAATAAGGTACTTACTAGTTTATTTTGATTTTCATTGTCTTTATTTTATTTACTACTATAATACTTTGCGTACAAACCTTGTTGTAAAAACAACCAAACACGTTGTGATAAGTTAAGTACTTATCACATCGTTTTTGGTTGTTTTGAAATTAAATGATACCTTTTTTTTTACGTGCGGGTAATCCCCACGGATACCCACCCCTCCGGAGCCGGAGGGGGAGGTTATGTCGGACTCGAACCGACTAAACCGCACGCCGTCTCTGGGTCGTAGTGCTAGGCCGAAGGTGAGGTTGTCATGCGACATATTCCTTTGCACCTCGGCTGACCCAGGGCCATCCCTCTCGGTCTAGCCCTCCTCGGGAATGAAATGATACCAAATAAATTGCGATAGGAAGCCCTAAACAGTTTTTTTACGTGCGGATAATCCCCACGGATACCCCTCCCCTCCAGAGCCGGAGGAGGAGGACTCGAACCGACTAAACCGCACGCCGTCTGTGGGTCGTTGTGCTAGGCCGAAGGTGAGGTTGTTTCGCGACATATCCCTCGACATATACCACGTCACTAAGCACTTAAAGCTGGTATCATTATTTCACAATTTGACATCAGTTGTCTATTTACTATCTGAATTGAAAAAACGGACTATACGTATGTTCTTTCATTGTAGCCAAACTGCTGATCTAAAGAGAATACTGAGCGCTCCAATGTTGGGACAATTGTGTGGAAGTGGGATGCTTATCTGCATGGTAGGATATCAGGCTAAAGCGGTAAGTATGAACCAAAAACAGTATCTAAGTATGTTTATCCGTATTCTAGATACAATAACAAATGCTAGTTAAGTTATACTTATTTTGGGTCTAGTAGCGCTGCGTAAAATGTCGTACTCCATTTTATTTAATATTATTTATTTATATATAGAATAGAAACTTTATCCTACTAATAGTATGAATGCGAAGGTTTGTGAGTATGGCTGGATGCATAGATGGATGGATGGATGATGTTTGTTACTCTTTCACGTAAAAACTACTGAATAGATTTGAATGAAACTTTACAATAATATAGTTTATACATCAGTATAACACATAGGCTATATATCATCACGCTACTACCCAAGGAACACATCCGGCCGGGTATGTACAGAGAAGTGACAGTTTAGTTATTTCTGTTACTAGGCCACAGCGCTGTGCATCGCGCAAGCGCGTGGTCTTAGTGGTTGGATAAAGCACTAAGACCACGCGCCTCCCCTTTGTCGCGATAGAAGGGCATGAAGGGGAGGGGGGAGGGGGAAAATAAGGCATGAATATTTATAATTTTTGGAGATATCCTGATCAAATTTGGTACAGAGGTGAATTAGAGCTTGGGAACACTACACGATAAGCGACCTCCACGCTGGCGTAGCCGCGGGCAACAGCTAGTATCTACATAAAGTTATCAACATTTATCCTGTGCTAGTACGGTATCATTTTGATGATTTCAATTTACGATGAAAATTTCAATAATATTTGGCAAAGAAACTGCAAAGTTAAGGTATTAAAATTTAAATTTCTCATTTTAACAGAGCTCTCCTTTAAACATTTTCAAATGATCCTTTATTTTTGAAACTTTCAATAGTACATTTAACAACCTAAAAGCCCTTTGTCAGATTTAAATGTAGAGTTATATGAAAGTTATTAGTACAGAGGGAAATATTATCTATGCTATTATTGTAATGTAAATTACTAAGTTTTATGCGTAGGTACGTATATTACAATGGTTATATTAAATTACCGATTCTGAATCCAAAAATGTTTGTGTAGATTGATGTTTGTTTTTTACTCATTGAAGCCTGAAACGGCTGAACTACTTTTATTCACGGGAATAGGTTCCTACGAACCATGAGACCACGTATATAGAAACATGAATTGGTATTTTAGGCTTGTGTGTGTATAATAAATCTGCAAAATCAATACATAAACAAGGTACTTATAGATAGCTTAAAAGGTAGGTTAGCTTCTTATACTGATGGCACTTGGTGGATCTTGCTACACATCTTCATTGAAAACACTTTTACTATTCCATATTATTTATTAAATTCCTGACCGGTTTCGCCTTACGGCATCAACCTTACGTTTCAACCTTTGATAATGCCGTAAGGCGAAACCGGTCAGGAATTTAATAAATAATGTGGAATAGTACAAGTGTTTTCATTGAAGATGTAGGTAAGCTTGTTATACAAATAATCAGGTGAATTTTAAGATCGTCTTCTTGTTTGAATTCGATTGAAGATATCAACTATGGGATTTCCTTTTTACAGACAATGACAGAAAATACTGGCAAATTTATGATGTCTGTTGGATACTTGGCGTACAATATGTTCACGCTGTACCTCATTTGCCGGTGGTGTGAAGAGATCACTTCACAGGTTTGTACCTATATAAATTCTATAGCATTGCTTTCTTAGGGCGATAGTTAGAACTATGGTAATAGAAATTTCTGAAAAACGTCATCGTGCAAATTAAGACACATTCCAAAAGTTTCTATAATATATTTTTCACACCATAAGCTGCATTCTATTGCATTCTTGAATTGTTTGAATCTATTAATGAGATATTCGTCAAATAGCTCCTTCTATCACGTGGATAATATAAATCCATACTAAAATTATAGATATAGTCTTTACTAGTAGATAATATTTCATATATAGTCAGTGACAGACTCATTCTTGAAGAAGATGGACTAGGGCTTGGGAAAAGAATATAGGCTATGTTTGGTAGCAATAACCGACATCCACGCGGGCGCAATGGCAACAGCTTTAAATTGACCACAACATTGTACCACTTTCCATTAGTACCTACTGAATTTGCTATTAAAAAAAAGACGGGTTGCACTCCGGGAGTGCCGGCAGAAGTGAAAACTTATTCTTTCTTTCTTTCTTCGTTATATACAGAGACAAAGATACAAAGAACATACCATACTATACCATACCTATAATATAGCGCCAATCATAGAACCTATCACAGAAGAAATTAATGAATTACAAAAAGAGAAAATAATCACAAAAAGTAATAAATTACAAAAAGAAAAAAATATCACAAAAAGTGTCAGAAGCCCAGGTTCGAACCTGTACTATCTGAAACCATAAGGACTTACAGTCGAAGCGTTTACGGCTACGCTACGAAGCTTCATAACGTACTTGACAAAATAAACAATATTTTGCTAATGTTGTATGACGTCAGTCGTCGGTTACGGTTCAAAGGTCAAGCGATCCTGACGCAAGTTTAATATTTTTTACCCATCCAACGCCGCTAAAGAAGTTTTCACCTCAAAAACTTTTTGTTATATTTATGCACAAGACAGGGATACACTTCAGTGCTGTGAAACTCATTCAGTTAGGTTTTTGTAACAATAGCCTCGACGTTATTGTCTTAGTAGAAACCACACAAAGCTTGTCTGAGATCGCAATCAATGATAAGACCGCTCATTGTACACTAACTGTCATTATAGCACCATTGTTGGTCTCCTAAGATTAGTATATAGATTAGAGTGATCTAGAAAGTTTTTTTAATCTCATTGTTTTTCCAATTAATCGATTGGATAACGGGCAACTCCTCTACATACTAACTATAATAATATTACTATTACAACATTCTTATAACGCTGTTAGAGATAATATTTCAATCAATTAGTGTATCATGTTCACTACTGAATACTCATTTTCGAAAGACATTACATTTTGTGAAGCCCATTTCCATAACGCCAAATTATCGTAGAACTATTTGGTCTATTGCGATGGGTTTTTTGATCGATGGGTTATTTCACCGAATAGTCACTTGTAAAAAAAGTTAGATGAACTTTTACCAACATCCTTAACCTACAGCAGATGTATTTTATTTTATTCTAAATATAGGAAAAGTCAATTTGACTTCACCTCGCTTGATGGTAAGCCGAAGTCTCAGGAAAGAGGGTCACCATTACATACACGTACCATGTTAACAATGCTGGCACTCAGCTTGTCGTCTGCGCACCGCGTGACACCCACCAGTCCCACCGTCGTATTTTGTTGTGTTCCCGGCGGTGAGTAGGGTACCCAGAGCTCACGGGCAAGCTTTTGTACGGCCAGTGGGAAAACCAAAGGCTATTCCTGCTTTGTCTTCTACGCTGACGGCACAGAAACTCAATGTGTTTAAAGGGTCGGCGGCCACGCTAACCAATTTCCATTAGATGGGCCGTGTGCTTGATTGCCACCTCAGTGGTATTAAAAAAAAGCTTCGCTACACGGAAACATTCGAAGTTCAGCCTGAACACTGAAAAGCCGACCTGAACTGAAATCTGAAAAAGCTGAGATAATGATGACCTTGTCCATACTAGTTAAAAGAATGTGTGGTACGACCATAAACTCAATATGACACAGCAATTTAGAAACATTCCCATCCGTATCTTATTTGATATCTATCTAGAACACATTTCATTCAGCCAAGTTCACAATGGCATAAACTAGTATCCCAGCATATAAAATATTTCAATGGAGAAATTCTACGTTCATTTTTCCCATTGTGATTTTATTATACGGCGCTACAAAATGAAGCGTTTACGGTAGCGGTGAAATTATACACTTCACTTAACCCTATCATTTTTGGTGAATCCGTAACAAAATTGAAACGAATTGACGTGAAAGCAAATTTTCTGACGTCAAAATTAGACGGGGTATAGAAATTTTCAATCTCCTGGATACGGTACTCGTATCTACGTGTGGAGTAATTTGGTTGGCGAAATACCTACTGTGTGAGGTAATTCACTGTTCGGCATTTTATTTTCAGGTTGACTTTTTATTTAAATGAGGATTTAAGTTAAACGAATTCTCGATAGATTACCATATGTAGATGTTTTTTCAAGGATAAAATAAAGTTGTGCCTGTAAGAAATATATGTTATGTATGATACATCACTTGTGATAGTAGGTATTTATTGTGTCATATATGATATATCTACATAACAAGTTGTAATAATTGGTATACCGGGGGCAACATGGGGACTCCGTAGTCAACATATCCGACGAGGGCCAGCTCGGAAGAGCTGGTCCTGGGTCGGTCGGGTGCGAAAGATATGTCTGAGCAAGTCAGACTATTGACATTGTTTTCGTGTTATCTTCTACTTTATACACTTTCTCCAACACATGCACCTTTAAAGAAAGTATTTAGAGGAAAAGTTTATAACTCGTTGTCAGGTAAAACATGGAATCAACTTTTAACTGACTACCAATAAGGAGGAAGGAGCACAGGTATATAAAACATTATATTCCTTTTTATTTTCATTACAGAGTCAAAGGGTCGGTGAGGCGGCGTACTGTTCAGGTTGGGAGGCAGGAACGTCCACGATTCCTGGAATCAGAGCAGCCATCATGATCGTGGTCGCCAGAGCCAACAAGCCCATGGTATTCGTCGCAGGAGGAATGTATAAGCTTTCATTATCGTCTTATACTAATGTAAGTTGTTGTATGTACCTGCTAACGCAGGGTAGCTGCACACTGACCAAACAAAATATGACACGATTAGCACCTCAAAAGAAGAAAAAATATGTACAGTCGACACAGAAGATTCTGTTGTACTTTTTCATATGAAGTTGTATGAAAAGGGCAACTGTATCTCGTTTGTCGACTGTTCCTGCCTACATAAAATTTTCGTATGCATGTATTTGTTACTCTCCACTTTACTGCTGAACTAATTTTGATGTCAATCAATTAATTAGTCCACCGCAGTCTACTGCTGGGCATAGGCCTCTTCCAATGTGCACCATTTCGTTCGATCCTCTATCTTCCAGATTCAGTCGGCCAGCCATCTTTTCAAGTCGTGAATTTTAATAACTCATGGTGTTATCTGAATTGTTTTTCGATGGACTTAATATATGGTTATGGAAAATTTGCGGCTGGAAAACGTCTGCCTAATACTGGAATTATACGAAAATGATACGGCACGAATAAAGCGCATACGCGATTTAATTACTTTGGAAGAGGCAAGGAGAGTCCCCTCAGGAGACGGTCCATTATGCAATTACTTTGTTGCAATAGTTTCAATTTGTATTAAACCCGCGTCATGCTGTACCGTTTTTATATAATTCGTGCTTAGGAGGCCCAGTAATACATAATATTGGCAAAACCAAATTTATCGGAAGTAAAAAAAAAGGAAAGCGTGGAAGAGAAGGTTACAAAAAAACGACCAGACATTGGGAAAGTATTGCAAAATATCCAAAGCAATTTTGCCTGTCTTGGGTTTTAGAAACCCAAAGAAGACTTTGTTTTATAATGAACTTGCTTTTGCCCGCGGCTCCGCCCGCGTGGATATCTTTTATCGCGCTCAAACATAGCCATGTCCTTTTTCAAGGTCTATTCTAACCCTGTACCAAATTTCATCAAAATCGGTTCAGTGGTTTAGGCGTGAAAGAGGGACAAACAGAGATATACACACACACTTACACATTTATAATATTAGCACAATATTAGTATGAATCTTTATTTACTATATACTATGAATATTAATGTCTGATTTTCGATGTTGTATTTTCAATTGATTTGTGTTATTTTTTTCAGCTGGTGAAGGCATCGTACAGCGCTCTGAATATTCTTCTTCGAATGAGTAATGATTAATATCAACTAAATACGATTTTGATCTAGTTTCATCCTAGTCAAAATCATTGTCGTCAACATCATAGTCATTAAAAGGAAAACATATATAAAACCAGCAATGTATAATATCTTTCTTAGTACATATCTAGTTATTAAATTATTCTAATCTTTTATTTCGCTGTTCTCATGACCTTGCTCTTCTGAATACGTAACTTATCCTCATAGATAAAATATTCCATGTTTTTCAATAACAAATAATTTAATGTTGTTATACGCAGTTTAACCATAAATAAATCAGTCTTATTTATACCGTATAAACAGTAATTTTTGGACACGGGGACCTATCCAATTGCCACGTATTTCTGTATTTCGTGGAATTATTTACAGCTAAAGTTATGTAAATATATTTTTTTGGTTTACCAAATGGGACTATGAAAACAATACAAAACAATTCCATTTATACAGAACTAGTCTTTGTTGTTTTCGGATGTATTGTTAATATTACAACTGGCTAATACTTAACGCGTAGTTACAAAACCTGTACCTCTATATGCTTTTCGGAGATTGAATTTGACTGAGAAGCAATTTCGACACTAAAAACCCTATTACACCACATGTCATTCAGCACGCGTTATTCAAAATCACAACCCTGGAATATGGTAGGTGTTAGAGCAACACAAGCAAGAGACGCCTCTGATGAATATATTGCGAGACGCTCAGGATTACTGCGTGAAATTGCGGTAGCCTTGCATATATGTGACCTCTTTTTTTAAATAGAACCCTTCAATATGACTTCACTTCGCTTGGAGGAAAGCTGAAGACAAAATCTCAGAAAAGACGATCACCTTTATAGACACGAACAATATTACAATGATGAGATCCCACCACTCGCCATAGGCTGGGAATTCATCGTCCCACATTGCGACCAGAAGTCAGGTTGTGCAAAGAATTTCCAGCTGTGGTTTTCCCAAGGGCCTATAATATGGGGTTATTCTAGAAGGGCATTAGAAGGTTTCTTTAGGGCCGGCAGCGCGAGTGTAACGCACCTGGTGTTGCATACGTCCATAGGCCACGTTAACCACTTTCCTTCAGGTGGGCCGTGTGCTTGTGTGCCACCTAAGTGGTATAAACAAAAAATGAGATGAGACCCTCAATTCGTCATTATATCAAACGTCGGCCAACGGAATGTCACTTATCTAGAGGGGCTGGTAATATTAGAATGCAATAGAAATGAATTCTGTTTACCGATATAGTGGAGACTAGTCGAGGTCACCTAACTAAATCTGGAATACTTAACACTAGTGCTAATGTAATGCAAGTAAAGTGCCATTTTATTGCCATACGAGAATTAAATTTTAACTATCACGAAGCGCTTTGCTAGAAACTTCGTAAACGGTTGTTGTAATGGTTCGCTTTCATAACTCGATCATATTTTAGACGTGACGCCCGGAGAAATGTTAAATTTATAGAGTAGTTGTGAATCGTTCCTAGCTCCTATATAGAACTGCAAGCAAAATGGTTTCATAGACTGGGAATGCAAATAATATGTAAGTGCTAGAGATTTTACGTATCTACTTATCGTTCTAATGTGTTGTAGATCTTTTTACCCGACTGCGCCAGCAGGAGGGTTATGTTTTTCGAGAGTATGTATGTATGTATCTATAATTGTTTGGCACGCTCCGCATCCGGAACGGCTCGATGGATTTTAGCTTGAGAGGTGTCGTTAAATTCGTATTCACTGTGAGAGTGACACTGGGTATATAAAAAAAAAGAAAACGGAGGATTTTGGAAAAAAAATCACATAAATTTATAGAGTGGGGTATCAAAATGAAAGAAATGAAAAGACGATTACAAAAATATATATTTCATTTCTATTTCAAACCCAATGAAAATAAATAGTACCGCCTGCTGTAAAGCTTGTTTCCATCTTTTCAGCATCATTCGGGTTTTTTATTATTTATAATTTATTCATTTTTAAATGTCTGTGTCAACTGATGAATAGATTAGTTCGTTCTGTCTTTATGTTTTTCTTTATATTTATTTTAAAGTACTAGTAACAACAATGCAAACACCGATGGGCTCGTGGCTAAGCCGAGGGCCTTGTGACTGTGTGAGCCGAGTGCGTGAACACATTGCATGGTTAAGCAGTTAATGATCTGTCAAAACAAAACCTACCTATTTTTTCGTGAGGTTTCAAAATAACCCGTTGGAAGCCCTAAATTGAGTGTATTTTTTTTTTAGAATATTATTAAACTTATTAAGTATTTAAGTTTTTAAATCATTCGCTTATAAATCGTAATTTTACTGAAGACTTCGTAATGATTATACAATCATCAAACGATATAAGTAACTTTCTTACTACTTTATATGAGAAGATGTATACTTAGATCCTTTGTCGCCTGTACAGTCGGCAAAGAAGATAAGGGTTCATATAAAGTTGTATGGAAAGGTGTACCCTTTACTCGTTTGCCGACTGTACATACACATCACATTATTAAATTTCAGCGTCTTGCGGTTAAAGTATATTCAAATTCTGGTTAAAGGATTAACAACATTATTATAGATATCACTTCCAACATTCCGTTATCGTAAGCCAACTTGTAAGTCAAACAGACTTAAGAAAACTTTCGGCAAAACTATATTAAGTCAATAAAACTTTGGTAAAAGTTTTAAACCCAAGACTTAAGTTTGAATAGCAGTGACTTCAGCCAAGCACTTAATGCACTTGAGTCCATTGAGAGAAGACAAGATTAATGGGTTCTAAACTAGTAATGCAGAATATTTCATAAGTCTCGTGAGCTGTTCAACACTGAATCTTACGGTGTTGTGGTTTAGAATTTAAAATTGATGAATTATTGGCATAGACAGTTACTTAAAAGCAAAAAAAAATACAGAAAAAACCCATTTTTTCAACAAAGGCATGCCTAAGTAAAACTAGTTCTAACAAAAAGTAGATTATAACACTGTAACATTATACATATATTATAACGTTATAGGGAATAACGCGATCATCAACTACAACAATTGATTTGTCAGACGTTTTGGCTGTCAGCCTTAACCTGTTTAGGATACACTAGCCGTGACCATGATTGCGATAGATTGACATCTTCAGTCGGATTTGGAGGTCAGGTAACAGTCGCTTTAAAAAAAAAAGGTTGGAGTTCAGCCGATCCCAACTGAGTTACCAAAAGGCTCGACTCCATCAATAAACTGAATCAAAGTTATTAAGTACAAAAAACACAAATATCGAAGAGATATCTTCTTACCTCAAAGCAGTAATATCAAACTTCATTTTCAATGGCGACCCTTGAGGGAGCATAATTACAAGGCAGGTTTCAACAAGATATCGCTTTGAAGACGCATATATAATGCAAACGTTGGTGATTCTGACTCAGAGTGTAAGTATGGTGCCTGAATATTTTATGATACTGGGTCTCATATCATACACATTACTCAGTGTTTAGTAACAAACCACCAACGGCTTGTAATATTGATGTACACACGACCAAGGAATTAATTATCAGTGGCGAAGAGTGTTTTTTTTTTAAAGGGACGCCGGTGTGTAAGAACTTACCTCGATTTAGTTTGTCAGCAGGAATCAGATTATATGAACCCCTCGCCACTGATAAATATACCCTTTAATCCATAGTAATTGTAATACATTGTCATGGTAATCAAAATAGATACTAATATACGGATGCACTGGGGCCAATGGTGTTTTATCCCAAATGTATGGATCCTAAAATAGCTGCAAGATGTTATGACATCGTCCCATTAGACTAGCGGTAGATCTCAGTGAATCCCGGAGTAATGTTTGGGCTCGAGGGTAACGCAAGGATCCACCAGTATACTGGTGGATCGTTGCGGTGTACATGTTCTTAAAATCTCGGGTCCTTTAATTGTGGCGTGGAAAAGCTTCCACCGAGGCCTTCAAGCTGAAAACCACCATTTCAACTTAAACCATCTATGATGGTGTCTCTCATTCTTAAAACTGTATACACAGCAAACCATCTGGTCAGTTCAAGATAAATTATCTGATAGATCATACATTAGTAGACAGATAACAATTGGAAGTATGGCTATCGACATCTGTATCAACATGATCGAATTTTCTAGGCGTTATTACCGTACCGCAATGACTCACTCTCAAGATGGCACGAAAATAACCATGATTTGATTACAGGGGGAACTGTGACATCCATTGCTGCGTACGTCAATAATACAGACGTACTTCTCATATAAACAACAACAAATAGAATACTTATATTGTTATGGTAATACTTATCGATTGTTCGGACGTATTACCATTCGTACAAAGAATTTCTTGGACGTTAGTAGGTGCTTGAGAAATTAGGTGGAACTAGCAGAATACAAATTATAAATAGAGTGAAATGATCGCTTGGACCAAATGTTCTGAAGATAACATTGTGAACGGACCCCACTGTGCGTACTTAATACTAAAAAGGATACTATAGTGAAGAATAATCAAGAAAATAATAATCCAACAATAGAGATATGAATGTTCTTGGGTATCTACTGTCACTCACTAATTTGGCGGTAAGTCAATATTAGGCGATAAGATTGTCCTACTGGCGTGCACTTGCGCGATCTGCAGTTGTAATTCAATTAATTGATTAAACTAAACAGAACTATAATATAATATTAGGTCCTTACATATGAAATTAGCGTTTTATATGGAAAAATATTTTTTTTTATCAAACAAAGTATGTACGTTGTTAACTATGCGCTTTTGCCATTTTATAGGCAGTTCTGATTCCTTTGCTGAATAATTGGGGCACAGAAACGGGAGCGAGATCAACAAAATCTTTCAAGGCGTTTTGGATGCCTCATCCAAATTGAATTCGTTTCTAATTAAAAAAATATTAAAATTCCGAAAATAGTGGTCCGGGGAGTATGGTAGGTGACGGAGACATTCCAATTCTAGCTCCTCTAGTTTCGCCACCGTCTGATGTCCAGTGTGTGTGTGTTCTAGCGTTGTCCTGAAGCAGCAATGGGCTAAAGCAGTTGACCAATCTCGGCTGTTTAACGGCTAGCTTTTTCATTATGTTCTAATTTACAATTGTTGGCAATACAGGTCTGCCGTAATCGTCTGACCAGATCTTAGGATTTGACCGGTTCTCTAGGGTGTAACCACTGTGATTTGCGTTTCCGATTATCGTATAAGATCTATTTTTCATCACAAATAATGTGACGATTCATAATTAAGTAATTATTCTAATAAATTAATTATTCTAATTTTAATCATTTAACATTGATATACCTAATTCTGATTTTCAATTTGATTTTGGCTTTCGTTCATTCCTGTTTTTAATTTGTCGTTGTTTATTAATTAACCATTGTAACTAACATAGCCAAGTAAGAAATAGTTACTAACCCAGTAAGCTAATATTGCTTTAATAAAGAAAAAAATATTATTATTATTATTATAAACCCCTCGTTATTGTGACGGTCGAGTAACGTGGCGCAGCAGTCGATGCGTGTTTGTTGGTTTGCTTGACTTCGTTTACGGTACCCATTGTGTACCCATTGCGGTACCCATTTTTCAAATTTTTTCACTTTTCCAATTTGTTACAAATTATTCAAAATGGTTTTATCATTCACACCGAAGTCTGCAGTTACTCTCCCTACCTCAGTCAATCAAAGGTATGTAAGTACCTATACCCTGATCGCATCAATTCCCGTTTTCTTATTTATACTCTGACGTAGTTTGAGATGGATCTGCTTTCACGATCACTTTCAAATCCTCATTGACAACTAGGGTCTCTGGCCGTCCACGAGGTTTATTCTAGAGGTCAACATTTCCAGAACGAAAGCGTTAGAACCATAAACTTACTGTGTTCTCTTCAACAGTGTCTTCTCCGTACACATCATTAATCCTTCGAGCTGTTTCTGCAGCGCTGGTGCCGCGATGAAATTCGTATTAGAAAATAATGCTAATATTTTAAGTTTTCCATATTGTGCACAGAACGATGTCAAAGCAAAATTAAATAGTGCGAAAACGAATGAATTATCACATTCGAAATGGCCAGCTCGATAAAATGCCAATTTCATATGTAATGGTCTAATATAAGCTTCTGTGATTCGAGCTTCGTACTAAAATGCATAATATTTTATAAAGTAATTGCGAAATGAAATTAAATACTAGGTGTATATATGTCACCGCCAACTAGCTTAAATGGCGCCATTCAATGAACGGCCTGAATAGTGTTCAGCCATTTAATTAAACAGCTAGGCGAATATAAGCTTGGATTAATTACGTTTAACTATTTGACTAGCCATTTAATTAAACACTTAGAAAAATGACTAATTTCTGCATGGTTATAAAAAAAATAAACACAAAGGCTCAATGCGGGAACTAAGCTCCGCTCCCGCATTAGCCTTTTAACCTAACCTATCATTAATTTTCTGTGAAAACACCTCTGTGTACCCTCTCGGGGATTTACAGGTGTAAGTATATGTATGTATGTATGTAATTTTCGTTTTTATTTCAAGGTAGTGTCCCATCTTACGATTCAGGCCGTCAATTGAATGGCGTCGTTTAGTTAACTGCCTAAGCAGTTAATTTGACGGCTGATTAAGCTAGTTGGCGGGGACATTATATATATATATATATATATATATATATATATATATATATATATATATATATATATATATATTAGGGGTTAAAGTATGAAATTGCCGATTTGTACTGACAAATTGAAATTCGTTTTTTTTTTAATTTAACGTATTTATTTAATCAAAATAATTACCATTATTATCTATACATTGCTGCCAGCTAGTAGGAAGGTCATTTATGCCTTTGCGATAGAACTCTGGTGATCTAGATTCGACAAACTGTGTGAAAGCATTTTGTACTGCCTCCTGAGAAGAAAACTTTTTATCACATAGAAACTTGTCCAAATCACGAAAAAAATGGTAGTCTGTTGGAGCAAGGTCTGGCGAATACGGAGGGTGACGGATAGTTTCTAATTGAAGTTCCTGTAGAGTTAAAACGGTTTCTCGTGCTGTATGAGGTCTCGCGTTATCATGGAGCAATAATGGTGAAGATCGATTCATGAGTCGGGGCTGTTTCACTGCTAGTTTTGCTATCATTGTTCGGAGTTCGGTACAGTAGACATCTGCCGTTATTGCTTGACCAGATCGTAGAAAGCTATAGTGAATAACACCATGCTGAGACCACCAAACAGTTACCATTACCTTTTTATCGGTAAGCTTTGCTTTAGGACACTGTTGTGGCGTTTCACCTGGGGTCAGCCATTGCATTTTTCGCTTACGGTTTAATTCGATCCAATATTCCTTCATTTCTGTATCGATTCAACAAGGCAACACAAGTTTCAACACACATTTCTTTCTGCAGATCAGTCAAATCATGAGGTACCCATTTTTCACATTTTTTATTTTATTGATTTGACGCAAATGAGTCAATATTGTTGGTAAGGTAACGTTAAACCATGCAGCTAATTCCTGGGTAGTTTGGCTCGGATCGGCTTCCACCATGTCTTTCAATTCATTGTTATTCACCTGTGTGGACGGCCTTCCTCGTGGTTCGTTCTTCAAATCAAAGTTTCCATCACGAAAGCGTTTAAACCAAAATCGCACGGTGCGTTCATTAGCAGTCCCCTCTCCAAACGCAACATTGATATTGCGAGCTGTTTCTGCCGCGTTAGTTCCGCGTCGGAACTCGTATTCAAAAATCACTCGAATTTTCGAAGTATCCATCTTTCTTGTCTAAGCTGAATAAAAAAAACAACTGAAAGTCGATAATCGAATGTTGCACATTTTTAAATGAAGAACTACATAGGTACCATGTGGAAAAAGTTTCACTCAAAAATCTCAAACCATGAAGGTTCTATGTCAATTCGAAGTACCTATTACAATGAAACGGCAATTTCGTACTTTAACCCCTATTATATAACATTCTTCATTCATTCATTCATTTATTTTTAACATTCTTTTAATTGATTTGGTGATACCTATGTTAATGCTAATATCAATCAATCATTTCGGTTATTTACTTTTTTTTTAAATTCGTTAAATAAGAGTAAACATCGTTGGTAATGAATTCAATTAAAATCTGAACTAAAACCAATCATCAATATTTGAAACCAAAATGTTAGTTTGTTAAAGTTTCAAGAATTTATATCTTCTCTCCAACTTTCTTCTAAAACAATTTCTGCGCAATTCCCTTAGAGTTGATAGTTCAGTTTGCTACAAACAAACTTCACAATTTAAAGCCGTAATTCATAAACCATATATCCTTGTTAAAGTTTAAGTCACTAACTATGATTAATCTTTTTGTACAAGTGAAGAACAAACCATTGTTCATGAATTTAGTGTTTCTTACTCACTTCACTTTCTTGTTTGACTTTTATTATCCCTTCGGCTAAATTTCGTTTAATTTCCAACTTTATTGTTTTGGTTTACTATCGAAAATATCTAATCACGTGTAATTTGTGAACATGCATGAAACATGATGCTGGCACTTAGACAAAACTGTAACGGACTGAAACGCCGTTTCGAGGTTCTTATAAAACAAGAAAACATAAATAAATAATATAATCCAATGTCGTAAAACGCCATCTAGTGATTAAGTAAGAATTTCTACAAGTGAATAGAATATCTCATAGTTTTTATAAAACGAAAATAATTCAATGTCGTAAAACGCCATCTAGTTGATTAAGTAAGGATTTTTTATACGTAAATAAAATATTGGATAAATGTACACTATGGTATGTGGTTAAAGAAAAATTGATTCATAAAGAAATTATTCTGTTAAATTGCAAAGGGCAAGTAAATATGTTTTATGAACAAATAAATTTAAAATGTAGTTTAATATAGACAGTATAGACGGGACTATGATTGAAAGAATTTAAGAAAAATAGTCTATGGATATTTACACAAGAATAATATTATAATAGTTTTGTGTATTGTTTATAATAAAATTAATAAAGAAAAATAATAAAGAAAAGAATAAACGGATAAAGTTAAAACTTATTAATTATTTACAAAGAACAATAATTATAATATTTAATGCAATAAAGTACTGTTGAAAAGAGATTATAAATACTATTTATTATCTGTGTGCTTCAGAGCTATGAAAAATGCAGGAAATGGCTCTGATTGGCTACTATTGTTTAAAGGTCAAATGATTATTGAATAATTTTCTATATCTATTATTGAGTATACAATTGATGTTTATCAAACATGAAATTAATCTAAAATTATTGTGGAAATATTGACAGTTAGAACCAATGAGTGTAAGTATGTAAATAGCTTATAAATATTTTAAGAAAAGCCATTGGATCCCGGAAGATTTAATTTAGTTCATAATTATAACGCAGGCGCCATAAAAAACCTAGCGCTGTTGTCAATTATTCATGAATTGTGACTTTTGGCGGGAAAATAAAAGCTTCTGATTGGTGGAGGACACTATTGGAGCCCTATTTCGGCAAGAGTAGGATTTTGAGTGGGAAAATCTAGGACACTTTCTTCGTAGCTGTCTTTGGGGTTAGAGGGTCGTCAGAGAGGTATTTCGTGTGAGATAATTTGGCGGGATTTTGGGAATTTCGCATTTAAAGTTTGGGGTTTCAATTGCTTATTGTGAATAATTGAGTTTAATTAGTAAATCTATAGTGTTTAAATTAGTGAAAAGAGGAATTAGGTTAGCTCGCAATTATAGAAGTTTTGTGATTCGCGAAATGAACATTTTATCGTATGAGCCAGACAAGACACCTTTATCTCTGGGATTAAGAATTGAATCTCGTATTCAATTCAGAATATCAGCTGTACTGTGAGTCTGCGGTACAGGGCCATACAAGAGATAAAATGTTTATATAGGGATTCTTTGTGGGACTTTGGTAGGGCTAGGGACGGTTGAGGCCATAGGTATTAGCTAGGTTCCCCCGCTTAGGAAGTCAATCGAAGTGATTGCTTTGAGTTGATACCTATCGGTGATAACGAAGCTCTTGTCCTCTGTTCAGCTAGGCATGCTGAGGATAGTCTGAAGCGCTCAGCACACGGATTTTGCCTGAAAAGGATCCGTGAGCTTCCAGGATGATCTGTGACTGGAGGGGTTAGGCGGTTGTCACTCTTCAGAGCGGGTCAGTCCTGTCTATCTTTATATATGTATATATACACATTTATATGTCCTTGTCCTGTGAGAGAACACATCCTTGGCTTCGGCCGTGGTCTCTTGCTCGTAGGGTGTACTAGGTTTTAGTCCAAAGTCAGGCTTACTACCTGCGCCCTAATCAGTTAGATTAACTTTACACATCTCACATTTAACGTAATCAAACATTTTGCTAATACACGGTTAGTTTAGTCAGATAGGGAATTAGGTACACACAATTTGTAGTCATATGAATAGTTTTAGGCAGGTAAAGTCACGTACATAAAAGGGGTTTTCTAGGTTAATATTTGCATTAATCATAATTATCTGATTGGGAAGTTAGGTAGGTAATTGGTTCATTTACTTTGCAGTACGTAAGAGGTTTGAGTACGGCCGCCATCTTGTGATTGTAGGTCGAAAGGTTCCCGCCAATTGTGCAATTTGAGTTTGTGTCGAATCCTATTTTGAGGTAGGGTTGAAATAAACGCTGCAACACAATGATATCAACTAATAAGCTATGAAAGATACTGATTTTTATATCATATTTGATTTTATGTTGTTGGTTACGTCGTAGTATGACGGAAATTCACTTTTACATTGTGATAGGACGTAGCAACCGCGACTATACAATAAGTTCAACTACTAGACTAAATACGTGTTATATCAGTTTGATTATTAGGCTTCACAGTGATAAAGTTGTATAATAATTCGAGCTAAGATTATGGTGAAAATAAAACTACAAGCGAATGCTGCAACACCACGTCAAGTGATTTAATAGTGAAGTGAGTGATTGTGTGTGAAACAGAGACAGTGAACTGGTGTATTCATTACAGAATTCAGATATTGTTAAAGGTAAATACACAGTGATTGATTTGTCCTAAACATCTTTGATATAATATTTACTATTTAGTGATCCTTGCTGGTTCATTATTGAACAACAACACAACGGTATATTGTACATTCACACTAGTGAAACCTTTCTGGCTACAGAATTATGTGCAAGACCACCGAAGTCCGAAGGATCGGAAGTATCTAATGGACTAGCTACAGAGGTAGTTATTTTACCATTGTTCTTTGTGTACGAGCAAGATCTTATACATAAGATTACCATGGCTACAAACACACAAATAATGATGTTTGGATATTTTAACCATTGTTTGCATAAACGGTTGTTATATGTACTGTACTGAATGCACATGGTTGCTCGATCGCTATTTTATAGTAATCTTATCATCCGCTAGGGTGAAGCAAAAGCTATAGTTGAGCTGAATTATTGTAGTTCGATCATGTGTTCGGTGAGAATATATTCTCTCTGAAGTGTCTATACAGACAATATTATTCAGAAGTGAATTGGTCCTAGTATTTACTATAATTATTTCAAGTCTGTGCTAGTAAATGAGCTTTACCTAATTAAACTTATCGTTAACAATCAGCGCAGAAGTTACTGCGATAGATACTAATATAATTGTCCTAAAGTGACGCTTAGAACGATGATACTGTGTTATTATCTTAATACCTTATATTAAAGGAATTACGGCAATAGGATTTGAAGTCCTGCGTTAGAGTTACGCTATTCTGAAAATAGAATTGGGGATTTGTATACCGGATGCCTCGATACAGTAGGCAGGGGACTTTAAAATTGTCTCCTAATACCTACTTAGGCATAGGAAGGACTATGACTATAAAAAAAAATAGTGGATGAGTTCTACTGTGAGTGGCGAGCGTGGGGCCACCACCTTTGGGGGGGAAACCCACCTTTGGGGGGGAAACCCACCTTTGGGGGGGAAACCCACCTTTGGAGGGGAAACCCACCTTGGGGAAAACCCAAATAAATATACACATATTGTAGGAATAGGAAAGGTTAATAGAAATTATCACAATAAATTTATCCAATTTATATAATATAATTATTTTATTGTTATTTATAGGAAGTATTTAAAACTAAGTGGGCATTATTTAGAAGGAAGGAGCTAATAGGGAAAAGGTCTCGCAATATTATCATAGTTCAAAACTAGCATATAGACCGGGCGCTGGATGGAGTTGAGTATGCAAAATGTGAGGACCGCATTCGGTTTATGGTTTTGAACTCAGAAAAGCATGCAAATTATGATTTCGAATGTTGCCAGGAGTTGTATTGGTCCAATTTTTTTTTACACCCCACCCCCTTAGACATCAAGTAAATGGACTGAACATATGCTTTGGTATCATTAAAATAATTGTATTAACGGCAATATCAATTTTTTTTTTTATAATTAAAGATACTTATAGCTAGTCAAGTGGAAAAAGAACAGAAAAATTAATAATAAAAACAAAAATTATTGTTAAAAAAAAATATTTAATACAAAAAAGCAAATTCAAACATATCATAAAAATAAGTATAATCATCAATCTTTTTTATTTTGACAATCGTTATTTATGCATTTGCATAACGCAATACAATCAATCTGTAATTTTTTACAAGAGCAAGCCATTGTTTTACAATTGGATGTACATTTACAGGGTTGAATCAACAATTCCGGCAGTGGTTGCTTAGTCATTTGTCGTGGGTATAATTTATCATCTTTCCTTTCATAGCCTAAGAAGGTGTAATCAATAGGCTGTAGTAAAGTTTGGTCAGCATTCACCCATACATATGTTTGTGCTGAAGCTCTCAATAGATGTAAATGTAGAGCATCTGATGTGCAAATAACTTTTAATAAATTTAAACCGAAACCGATATTTTGGGAAATTAATTTATACCGAAGTTCATCAGCCGTTGAATTTTTTTTTGAAAAAAGATAGGTGCAAATGTTTTCCAATTCTTTTAGCTGTTCGACACTTAGGTACGGATTTCCCAAATGCTTTAAAGCTTCTTGTACAAAATCCAACGATGCAGCGTTTAAAGCATTTTTTTTCGAGCCGAATCTGCTAGTCGAATCGCAACCACTCAGAGCGTGTAATGCTGGCAAAATAGCACAAATATTTTCTCCAAGGGATTGAGCAGCCAGATGACATCCTGAAATGATTTTTTTCTTATAGGAACCGTCGAACCATAGACCTAAACAGCCTAGACGTGCAAGCTTGTTCCAGAAGTAAATTCCGAGAATGAAAACATCTGTATCAGCGCAAATGATTATGATATGGCCAAGTTTGATTTTCACTGCGTGAAATATATGACCAAACATCCGTGAATCCGCTTCTAAATGGTTAGAATTCAGGTCAGGTACTTCAAAAAATGAAGAACCTTGCAGTTTGAAACATTTTGTTGGATCTTCAAATCCTCCACAAATATATAACTCGCAATCTTCATTTACTTGTGCATATCTAGGGGCAGCAGTACATAGAAATCGAACAAGCTGTAACTTATTTTCAGTGCTTGAAAAGAAATTATTACAATTAGCTGGAATTTTGGTGTGCTCATTTGAAATTATGAAATTTTTCATCATTTGACCTTTACTCCGTAACGTTGATTCCAAGTATTTTATTGAAATATCATCATATCTGTCAAATACAATATCAACTCGTTTTACATTTGGTTGCGAAAAAAGATTCTGAATTCTATTGAAAAAAGCTTGAGCAAAATCGCCAAATGTGCTGAAATTTTTTAATTGGATTCGATGAACAAGTGCCATACCATCAACAATGTAAATTTTTGAAAAAGGTAGATTTAAAATATCCTGCCGCGTGTTAGTACCACACTTATGATTATTTTCAATTTCAAGGGCGAGTTGTGATTTTGGAGATTTCCTGTAAAACCCTTCAGCGTCAAAAAGGTACTTGCAGTAAATCAAAATTTCGAAAGATGCTAAAATTTTTGCATCAGATCCACGTTGATTAGCCAACAAAAATGTTTTCTGAATGAGACTTACATCTGTTGCATCTTGTAACTTTTTATTAGAAGTACTCTTGTTTTGTTTTTGTGAATGAGTTACAAAATTGCTAAATTTTTTTTTTTTAATAGGATCAGATAACTTTTTGCTTTTGAGTACGAATCGCTCATCTTCGTACGTTCTTAACAGAGTCTCTCCATTTTCCTGTGTATTTAGCAAACATTGCACAGAAGATTCTTCAGCAAGTTCACCAGTGTAAATATTTCGAAGCGCGCAATTCGCGTTATCATTATAAGGGTTGCAGGCAATAATATACTTTATTATATTTATAATTATGATAATTAATGTCACTTGTAGAGTCTGCTTGTATTTCGAGATATGAAGAAAAAGCCTCGTGAATACTGTTTTTGAACGGATAAAGGAGCAGCCATCTCTGCATCGCTTCTTCATTTTTAGTAATGCCAATCAATCCTCCAGTAACTGCTGAAGATCGGTTTTGAGACTGTTCTAATGCTAAGTCGGGGCTTACTGCATTAAATTTACCTTCCGTTCGTTTGACGGACACCATTCCTCTCTTCATATCATGTTCAACTTCTAAAGGTAGTTTTATCATATCTTGTAAATAAAGAGTGACTCCACGAATGTAGTTCGTGTGATTCATGGAGAAAAAGAACGGTAACATTTGTCGAGTAGTTAACAAATGTAATTCATAATTACTATTTCTATCAGCCATAACTGAATTTAACAAAATTTCTACCATTTCGCAGTAGTTGTTTAAATATTTGAATACTTGATTTTCAGTGCTCATGGTGCGCAAAAAATGTGAAAAATTCATTAAAAAATCTGTAATTATTCTTTTGTATTGATCATGTTTTTCGATTACGCCAGAATGATCTTTATCTACTGTACTTTCTCTTATCTCCTGAAGACAAATATTTAGCTGTTGTAAAAAATCTTGAGAATAATTCATGCATTCTATAAATTCGGCAATTTGTATGCTTCTTAAGGCTTCGTATAAGAGCTTATGTGCTCTAATACCTCTGTTATAATGAGTACCTTTCAGAATTGATGCCAAAGTATTCTCACCATAAATATCGGCTTCAATAAGAATACCGTCGAGTCCACTCTCTTCTACATATTGGCCCAAGCACCGCAAATAATTTTTTTGTAAATGAAATGATCCAATTCTCAATATTAAATTGTCAAATTCTTTATTTGTTAGCTGAATATTTTTAGCGATAAGATATATAGCCATGTCACACGAGAGTACTGCTATTTTTTTACCGAGTGCAAGACTTACGTTGACATAATTTTTCATAGCGGTATACACAACGTCTTTGGAAGTCGGTGGCTGAGGTATAACCGGGCTAAATCCAACAGTAGAAACAGGTGCGGTTTCAGACGATAGTATTTGTTGAAATGGAGTCCATCCTGGTACCGAATTTGTAGATGATCGGCAGAAATTATTTATTGATAGACTATATTGCAGTCTACACAAGACCCAGAGCAAATTATCAAATTGTAAATTGTTTTGATTATTATTTAATAAGCAGCTACTGTCCTTATAGTCCGGTATTGAAGGCTGCATATTTTCTTGAAAATGAAGAATTGCTTGACAGTTTAAAAATTTTAAATCCAATTCGTTCAACTCTACTGTAGGTTTCATTTTAATTAGATTAACTTCATTGTCAGTAGATTTTTGAAGTGAAAACTTCTTTAGCGGCGTTGGATGGGTGTAAAATGATAAGGAAGCGTCAGGATTAGTTGACCTTTGAACCGTAACCGACGACTGACATCATACAAGATTAGGTACAGACTATGTATTTTGCAATTTACAATAGATGTCGTCGTAGCTTAAACGGTTAGCACGTCGACTGTAAGTCCTTATAGTTTCAGATAGTATCGGGTTCAAACCACCTGGCCTTCAGGGATTTTTTGTGATTGTTTTTCTTATTATAATTTATTACCTTTGGTGACTATTTTTTCTTTTTGTAATTTATTACTTTTTATGATATTTTTTTCTTTTTGTAATTTATTATTTTTTGTGATTATTTTTTCTTTTTATAATTTATTAATTTCTTCTGACAGAAAATTAGCAGAAAATAAGTGATAGGTTCTATGATTAGCGCTATATTATAGGTATGGTATGGTATGTTCTTTTTATCTTTTTCTATGTATTTAATGAAGAAAGAAAAAAAGAAAATGTTTTCACTTCTGCCGGCACTCCCAGAGTGCAACCCGTCTTTTTTTCTTGATATATCACCATAGCTGTAACATGGGTCGAGCCTTTCCCACTTAATGTTTCTTCATTGAAATCATTGTTATCTATAGCTCCATGAAGAAATAACGATGAATCTCGAACTATATTTTTAGGAATAAGCAATTTCTTGTCTATATCTTCACACACAATTTACGTTGTTACTTCATTATCGAGGTTTTTTAATGCTTTGTAACTAATGCTATGCCCACATTTATTCAATATAACGATTAATTGTTTCGATCGAGTCAAATGATGTATAGATTGAGCTAAAGCTATATGCTTTGGAGTGTGTTTCTCAGTAATCGTGAAATACATATCATAAAACACTGATAACGCTCGTCGATTATAATTCTCACTTAATTTGTTATTCTTTGAACTGAACAATGCTTGCATAAACATTAGCCAGTTATTCGGTAATTGACCTTTTTGTAAAAACTGTTCAATTAAAATTTCATCACATAAATACCCATCTGGCATTACTTTGGTATTTAGTATTTCTTTTCGAAGTTGTTTAGCTACTTGAACAGTGTAGTTTGTTGAATTTACGGTACGAATATGTTCAATGACTTCATCCAGTGGTATATTGCCCATAAACACCAATGATGATTTTGATCTATCGCTCGGATATGAAAATAAAACATTTTCACCATACTTATCAATGAGCAGTGATTTCATAACGCGATTTTCTACAATTGCATCTTCTATTTCAGTGAGTTCAGCTAGTCGCTTGCCCAAGAATGACACTTCAAAAGAGTGAGATGTTAATTTATCTTTCATTTCATCGATTAGCTTTTCAAATGCCTCCATAAGGATGCCATGTGGTATTTGACTTGAAGGTCTGCCTGCTGGATTTTCAGAGTTTCTTGGTTGCCGTAGATAATCACGATAACAATGTTTATGATACCTCACTTCCATTGCAAATAAATCAGCTGGATGTTCGCAAATGCTAATTTTAGTGAAAACATCATCTTGTTTTTTTCGAGCAATATTTAAAATTTGTTCCGCTGCTGAAATTTCAGAACATAAAAGAAGAGTTTTGTTCTTATTTCTTGATTGTTTACCACAAATTAAACATTTATTACTTGTATCAATTTTTAATTCACTTCTTGATGACCGACGAACCCTTTGGCTACCTGAAACATTTGCTTCTGTAGAGGAAGTGGGAACAGAGGCATTCTCCTGCTTTAGTAATGCTAATTCTCGACGCCTGATTTTCTCTTCACTAATATAAGTTGCAATACAAGCTCGATGCCAAGAACAATTGTGGGCAATAAAGTCTGTATCACTTTCTAATTTCTTACTAATGTCATCTTTTCTGCGATCTGCTGCTCTTTGAAAAGTAGTAAACGTCTGTAATTTTGGATTTTTCACTAAATCACCCGTTTTATCACAAAACAAACACGACAATTCACTTACTTTTCGCTTCTTTAGATTTATCACTTGTAGTGACATTTTCCGCCCTTTTATTTAAATAAAACACACTAATAAGACACTCAACTGCAAAAAAACTTAAATAATATTACTTAGATACGTAAAAATAAACCGTTATGGGCTACGAATTCTCTTTTACTGACGTTTCCGAGTGCTATGACTCAGCAACGCGCCGAGCGGAGAGAGGGGTGGGGAAAAGGGAAAGGGACCAGTACAGCTGCCGGCAACATGTGATTTTCTATTATTTAGGGTCTCAGGTAAAAGAATTTGAGCATAGTTGCCGGTCCTCACATTTTGCATACTCAACTACCTTTGGCGCCTGGACTAATAGTATTAGACATTTGATTAAAGTACAATAAATATTTACATTATGAATTGTTGAACGAAAGAAGAGACGTAATCTCAAATTTCAAGTGTCATTATAAATGTCAGTTGTCAAGGGTGTTAGTTGCTACCATATGAAAATAATAAATAAAGTTAGCACTTTGGTTATATTAGTTAATAAAGTGAATTGAGAGGTGTTATGATATTAAATGATGTGTATCAGAAACGGTGAGACATTGGGTGAGTTTGTAGGAGCGTTGGAAACCGGCAAATTTATATTGTATGTTGATATCTAAGTGAGTTTTACGTTGTTTATGGATATAAATACTAAGATCAGACGAGTTAGTGGGTTACGATATATATTATTAAATGTTAAACTTCGACATAGGATAGATTCATTCACAACCCATTTTTCTATAGAATTGCGGGTTACTATGTATCACGATAAGCGTTCTAATGGCCACTAGACGATTGTACGGTTGGGAATTGTAGGTTTGAATACGATAGGTGTACGGGGATAGCTTTATACATTATGATTCGGGTGTGTCGTGACGTAGAATTAGTTACAATTGGCTGCATCTATCCAAGATACTATAGTCGCGGCGCTGGACAGTACAATTTTGTGCCGCTGACCAGGATTATTATGGTAATGGCAGTGCACGTTACAAAACCATGACTTTCGAAAAATACTTACTAAATATACAACTACGATACTTAAATAAATGTGTATTAACTCGACATCCTTAACAAAAATAGTGATGTTTTCCGTTATATTTTTGAGCATTTTTGTGATTGCCAGAAAAGTGGATCTAATGAATAGCGGCCCCATGCTAGGTCAATTTCAATGGCTAAATAATTTATAAATTTTATATCACGTTTCAGACTCTTGGAGGCCCCAAACATCAACTGAAGGATATATCACTAAAAGTTGAAACCGTTTCAAACTTAAAAGACACCTTAAACAACTCTGGCATTTCTATCGAAAAATTCAAGGAAAGTGGATATCAGCGCACGGGTGCTGTTGGTGTGTATGCTTCTGAAATTCTAAGAGATTATCTATTCAAAGGAAATGTTAGCCCCGATGAAGAAAGCTTTGTTCTCTGGCTTTATTTCGAACCACGAAATGATTCAGAGGAGATAGTTGGACCCAATGAACATTTCTACTACCTCATAAGACGTCCAGGGCTTACAGATGAAGCCGCAAGGGCTTTCCTGCAATATGTCAACGATCATCATCATCGGCGTAAAAGATCGTACCTTAGTAAGAAATAAATTAGGCATATAAGAATGTTGTTTGTATTTTTGTAATGTAATACACTAGCGAGCAAAATACAATGTAGGAAATTATAAAATTATATTAAGTACTTTCATTTAGGAAGTATATAATTGTCTATTAAACACAATTTATTCCATTATAAGCTAACATTCTTAGTTGCGAAATTTTATGATTCTTTAGTGACCCTGTATTCATTGTTCTCGAGTGTAACTATATTTATTATGCATTTTTAATCCAAAAGTACATCGTTAAATATTATTTTTTTGGTCTAAAATTTGGAATATAGTTATTTAAAATCGAAGCATGAAAAACTCTAAAACAATTTTTATAAAAACCCCATTCTTCTCATAAGCTCATTGTATTTGCTTCTTCTTGTTTTCTCATAGGCTTTACGTACTGCATTGGAAATCTGGTTGTTAAACTAATTGTAGAAATACTAATGAAATCTTGGCGTATATTAGTGTTACTTTCTGATCAATGTGAATAAAAATATGAATTGCATTTATGTAAAACAAAAATTAAAACAAAAACACTAATCAAGTGTCTGAGATCGCATCTTCGACTACAGCTAAGTTGGAGCCAGGAGTAAACAGTAAGAGCTATACAGAAGAAAGTAACAACATCAAAATATAGTCATAGTGCTACCGCTGCGGTCAAGGATGCGATGCGAAATTTTATCAAATAACTGTACTGCACTTACTGTAAGACAAACAGATGACCTCACTCGCTGCATTCCATTTTAGTCTACGTGAAGTGACAGTGATAGCCTTAGTTTTATGTTTAGGAATTAGCAATTAGTACTTACTAATACTTGTCCACAATCTGTAGCTTTTGCGTAGGTTTAGTAGATTTAGATACCTAGGAAAAATATCGAATCGGTCCAGGCGGGACTCGAAACCGCGACCTCTCTCTTACAGGGGGAATGCTCTGACCACTGAGCTACCGGACCCCGCCCAAACTAATCCAAATTTCTCCTTATATCATTAGTCTTTCCCGGATACCGCCTGTAGCGATTCAATATTTTTCCTATCTAAATCGATTTGAATAGTTAACATGCAAAGTAATTTAAAATAAAATTTAATTCAATAGGTTTAGTAGATTTAATTGTGCGATCAAATATTCAATACATATCTGAACTCATTAGGACCTATAGTAAGAAATATTTTAATAATTTACATTGAAATAAAAAGCTTATTCATAGATTTTATTTTTATTCACTTCTTTAATTTCAATTCAATCATATTTCATGTACCTAAACAAGAATACATATTAATTAATAATTAACAACACAATATATTTTTTTCAACACACTTGCTCATAAAGTGGCTATAATTTCACTGCCATTAGTCGGTATCCAATCATTTGTCAAAAAACGAATAACTAATCTTCATTTGACAAATAACGTTTGTCAAATTATTGTTGACAAACTTATCATTTTACAAACTATTGTTAATAAACTACTCATTAGACAAAATATTTATTTGGAAAATTTCATAATGCCTTTACATCATTCCACAAATTGATTATTTTTTAAGCATGTTAGTTGGCAAAACAAGTTTTACCTTTCAATTACTGTCTTGCATAGTCAAAAATTAGCGACAGAAATAAATCTCTGCAAATTCTTTTTGTTCTACCCCTAGAGTGTTATTTAAGCCCGCGAAGGTGCAGAGGGGTAAGGCGGCCCACGAGTTGAGGAGCAGGTGGTTATAAAGCCCACCACCGCGGCTGAGGCTGGCCCACAAAGCCGGTCAGCAAGCCGAAGCTGCGGTGGTGGGCTTTACAATCTTCTGCGACGACAAGCTCGTGTGGGGAGCCGGAGCCCCGCAGCGCCGGAGCTGTGACAGAAACGATGTTTGCTACATGCTACTTGCCTAGTCTAAGCTACACGTGTGATTTATGCTCGCTTGTTTGATTGTTTGATAACTGACTTTATTTGGTCAAATGAAAATTATTTTTAACATTTGAAATATTTTCTAAGTAATTACATTTGCAAAACCTTAAAGTCATCAAATGATTATTTTTGAAGTAATATGTTTGCTTTGCTTTGCCCCATTTAGTCCGCGATTAATAAAACAAGAAACCTCTTTTAGTCAATCGAGGTTTACCGAGATGCGCACGTATAGTAAAACAAATTATTTTTTCCTGCTATTGCGAAAAGAAAATTCACAACTTGTTTTCACTTTTCAATTTATACTTGTTTATTAATTAAAATGTTTGCAAGAACTAGTTATGTAGAAAATTATTTACGTTGTACAACGTCCGATATATGCCCTTTACGTTATGGAAAGTTTACTACCTGAAAACTGCAAGGGTAAATATCTATTTAGTATTATTTTATTCAGAATAGTGTTGAAAAATATTGTATTACGTAGTGTAATAGCCATGACTCGAACCTTTCGATCATAGCCATAATGCAGGAATTGACTGTAAAACTTCCTGAACCCGTTTTGCCTAATAAATCGTGTCTTCGAAGAAAATTCAAAAGATGACATCATGCGGATCTATTCTTTCCTTAATGAATTAGTGAAAGCAGGACCAACCAATCAAGTTTACTTTCACAATTATCTGTTTATGACATAGTAAATCTTTGTGAATTATTAGTATCTATTGTATATGAATTTAAATTTCACAGCGCAATTAATTCAAACAATATCCTATTAGTGATATACCTTGGGATACATATCTTGGACCAGAGTTGCAAGGCAAACGAGGCCCTCACGCGTGTTCGTATTGAATTGTAATTATCTACGCTTGGTACATTGGGCTGGTCCACCGCCGTAGCGCCCCGTGCAATCCTCAAAAGACATCCAAAAAATCTGTACTTACTGTGTAAGAATATGTCCCAAGTGATAGTCTGGTAGTAATTCCCATACATCTATTGTAATCTATGAAATCACATTATGCCTGTATTCAATGTGTTCACGCAATTAATGATCGCATTGTCCTTTAATTTCACTAAGTGGCTGGTTCGATGAACATAATTATTGTAGGAAACAAATCGATTCGGCTTAGTTAATTAGTTCTGCGTTCATTATCACCTAAGTCTATACAAATAGTGTTTGTTTTTTAACGAATTTCATTCTGTTTAGAAGAGCTTTTTCAATAGTGTATGTTAATATTTTTTTTTGTTTTGTATAGTAATTGGTTTTATAAAATAAATTCCATATCTTGAGTCCCATTAGTTCCATTAGAGGATAAAGAATTGACGATTTTTATTTCAGAAGCGGCATGTTGACTAAATGAACGACTAAAATAAATCCTCTTTTTTATTTCCTTTTCCTAACATATGGCTAGCTCGTTTAACTGTATTCATTTTTATTTGATATATTTAGAGTATTCTGCAACAGTAATGATAAATGATACCTTACTTACCATAGATATAGTATAGCCATAGATTGGTAATGTCAACTAGCGGACGAGACTAAAATTGAATTGTCTATATGTGCACGTAATGTCAATGTGTGCGTCAAAAATGTTGCTCCTGATCCTTTTATCGATATCGATGAAATTTCTCGGCAGTGATATATTTTTAGAGTCTATCATCCTTTTTGCCTGCGGTGCCGCGGCTATCGCTAGGTTGATGATGACGAAATGAAATAACACCCAGACTCGGAACAAGAAATTCCAAACATTGCCACGGATATTCGAAATTATCAGACCATAATGTAACAATATTCGAGGGAAAGAGATATTATCAAAAATGTGTATAAGAAGAAAAGATCAAGAAAATAATAAGAGTACAAATTTAAAAATGGTTTATTAATCATCGGAATGTATCTTCTAGACACCACTAAATATAACAATCTTGTTATAAAATTGACGAATGCTATCTTTATTAACATTTCGTAATTTGTGCTCCTACCTAATTCTAATGTTGTAAAGTTTCAATAATCAATTTAATTAAAAGATACTTGTGATTATTAATTGGATCCTGTTCATATGTCATTTAATGATGGGAAACTATGGTCATTAAGGCATGAAAATGTATGCATGAAATTATAAATAGTTCTAGTGATAAGCAACTGCAATGATTGTTTATTGAGATTCTTATGTTTAATATTAACCTTATATATTTTTTCGCAATATGAGCAAACCTCAGTCACGTCCTTTGATGGATAAATTAATCCTCCCTTATCTTAAAAGGTAGCCTATGTCCGTTTCCAAGCTCTAAACTATCTCTGTACCAAATTTCAGGAAATCTTCAAAAATGACAAACTTTCATCCCAGGGCCCTAATCCCCCCTTCTAACCCCCTTTTCGCGATAAAAAGTAGCCTATGTCCGTTCCCAAGCTCTGAACGATCTCTGTACCAAATTTCATCAGGAAATCTTCAAAAATGACAAACTTTCATCCCAAGGTCCTAGTCCCCCCCTTCTATCCCCCTTTTCGTAGCCTATGTCCGTTCCCAAGCTCTAAACTATCTCTGTACCAAATTTCATCAGGAAATCTTCTAAAACGATAAACTTTTATCCCAAGGCCCTGGTCCTCCCCCTTCTTCCCCCCTTTTCGCGATAAAAGGTAGCTTATGTCTGTTCCCAAGCTCTAAACTATCTCTGTGCCAAATTTCATCAAGAAATCTTCAAAAATGACAAACTTTCATACCAAGGCCCTAGTCCCCCCCCCCTTCTACCCCCCTTTTCGCGATAAAAGGTAGCCTATGTCCGTTCCCAAGCTCTAATCTATCTCTGTACTGTAATTTCATTAAGATATCTTCAGAAATGACAAACTTTCATAAAAACTTTCATCCCCTATTCCCCCCCCTTAAACCCCCTTTCTCGTGAAAAAAGGTAGCCTATGTCCGTTCTCAAGCTCTAATATACCTCTGTACCAAATTTCATCAAGATCGGTTCAGTGATTTAGGCGTGAAAGCGTAACATACAGACAGACAGACAGACAGACAGACAGACAGACAGACAGACAGACAGACAGACAGACAGAGTTACTTTCGCATTTATAATATTAGTATGGATTTGTTACTAAGGGAACATGATAAATAATAGTACTACGTACAGAAGTATTAAATTAGTACCTAATGGCTTCATGCAAGTATCAAACAGTCAATAATCAATTAGACACAGAATCATGCATACAATCGATGCTATTATAATATTCTAAATGGCGCAGTACTATTATAGTTACGAGCGTGGGGGTCGGTTTAAATAGAAAATGCGAGCACAACCGTTGAAAACAGATTTTATTCATTATGCACTTAAATTAATACATTACACTAAGTTCACAAGAAACAAAATTTTCAACCTTCAGCCATCACAATCACATTCGATACAACGAAATAATGTCGCGATCACATCCCTACAAGGTGAGGTTATAATTATCCTGATTTTCTGTATTAATTATATCTTGAAAAGGACACTTTCATTTATTCCATTTCATTTCAGTGATTTGCATATTGTTTTTGAAGTGAAAACTTCTTTAGCGGCGTTGGATGGGTGTAAAATGTTAAGGAAGCGTCAGGATTAGTTGACCTTTGAACCGTAACCGACGACTGACGTCATACAAGATTAGGTAGACTATTTATTTTGCAATTTACCATAGATAGCGTCGTAGCTTAAACGGTAAGCACTTCGACTGTAAGTCATTATAGTTTCAGATTGTATCGGGTTCAAACCACCTGGCCTTCTGAAACTTTTTGTGATTATTTTTTATTTTTGTAATTTATTACTTTTTATGATTAATTTTTCTTTCTGTAATTTATGACTTTTTGTGTTTATTTTTTCTTTTCATAATTTATTAATTTCTTCTGACAGAAAATTAGCAGAAAATAAGTGATAGGTTCTATGATTAGCGCTATATTATAGGTATGGTATGGTATGTTCTTTTTTATCTTTTTCTATGTATATAACGAAGAAAGAAAAAAAGAAAATGTTTTCACTTCTGCCGGCACTCCCAGAGTGCAACCCGTCTTTTTTTTTTATTATATATACACCAAAGCTGCCACATTTATGTATTTTTTTTTAAGAAACGACGATTGTAAACAAACATTTAACTTACTAATGAAATGAATAATTTTGGAGATTATTCTTCTTTGATGAATCACAACCTGGTACTGCACATAAACGCATCATAAAATGTTGTTGGTTTTACTGCTATGACTTTGAATTACTTATATAATCATAAAATAGTTTAAGCGTTCACTCAATAGTCCCCTATTTCCCAATAACAAATACATGTTTGGTCTCGCTGACAGCATCGTTTACTCTCTCTTTCTAACACATAAAAGTACTATTAGAGGCCGGAGCTCTCTTTCACTCCTATTGCCAATCTATGGAAAAGAAAAATACTAAATCTATGTTACTTACATTGTCATTCTGTAATTAATTTTATGAATTGGATAAGTTAACATCTTTAGCGACTAGGTTTGGATTTGGTAGGTTCATAAAATTAACTTCAAAATCGTGTAAATTCTTTGGCAACTTGACCTAAGAGTGTTTTCACATTGTCCGGTATCCGTTATCCGACATCAGATATCGGAGGAAGTCAAATGTATGACATAATATGCATCTCCCTTTCACATTGTCTGGCCCGATATCGATTATCGGAGCCAACTACACTGTTTGGGCCCGATATCAGATCACAAAGAGACTAAAACAGCGACTGCAATTTTCGACCTTAATGACTTTTTCTTAGTTTCGTGTCTTTTCGCGTTAATTGATGACGCTGATCACGAATATAAGAAAAAAACTCGATAACCTATCATGTCAATAGGGTCGAAAATTGCTTGCACTTTTTGTCCTTTTTCATCCCTAGCATCCAGAACTAGTCTGTGCTTTTAAGCCAATGGCTGTTTAGGGCCGATTTTATCAGATAAATGTGAAAACTCGGCCATCGGATGTCGGCTATCCGCGTCCGACACCGCCGATGAATGTGAAAACGGTCTAAGGCACAAAATAGATAATAGTCCTAAGGTTATGGCCTTTCTACGATATTAATATCTTTGCAACTTGTTTAATTAAAACCTGCACCCAGCGCCATCTAGCACAATGAAGCCGAACTACTATAAAACTACCGATCCTGTATCACGCAATTTAAGTTTCCAAAATCCCGAATCAAATCCCGACATAAACCCTTTATGTTGAAGTTCATCGTTCTTCCTCCAACATTTCTCGTCCGTCCTTTCTAAGCACGAAACCAGTTGACCCCACGGGAGGAAAGCTTTCCTTCAAGACTCTTTCGTTGAGTAGAGTAGAAGCAGGTGAAATTCTCTTTGGCCTCATTTCACTTGGTGAGGTTCTACACACCCAAAAAATATTTTCATCATGAATTGATATGTCAAGAACAAAAGCCATTAACATTTATTAATAGCTCTAAAACAAACCAAGCTACAAAACTCGACATCAATGAACCGCTCAAATCAATTATTGTATTGTGTAATTTGTGCGCGCAACAAGATACAATTCATTTTATGTCAATAGCATAGGTTCATGTTGTTACTGTAGGGGCCTATTCTGTTGTCCATCATCATCAGAACAACAATTGAACGAATAGGTAAAGATTTTCTATGACTTTGTATAAATTAGGAATTAAACCAAACCCATTACTATTGAGTAACTGATACAGTGCAACCGGATCATTTTTTGTCTGACACCATGTACCATTTTGCGGCTAGCAACATTAGCGGAGACAGCCATGTCACCTGAGGGCTGATGAAATATAGGTGAATGAAATATAGAAAACGAAAATTAAATCAATATTTTATGTAAGACTTCATCAGTCTAACTGGTAATTAAAAAGTATAGGCCATTATAACCACATACGAGGCTATAGTGAACTGTACTTTACAGCTAAAAGCTAAAAGAAGAGAATGATTGTGGAATAATACAAATGATCTCGATGGTTCTCGAAGGTTTATAAACATTCGTCAGTATAATAAGGGCATTATTCTGCTTGACAATGAGATTCAAACGCAGTCGTTTTAGATGGTAGATTTCAATTGACATAAGATCGGACGTAAAACAAAACCAATTTAGACCTGTCCAACTACAAACACGTGTAATATAACGGTTGACAATCCAAATAAGGGTCCAGAATGCATATCGCATATTACTTATGCCCATCACCATTCACACAGTACGCAGTACTGCCAATGAAATATACATCAGTGTAAGTATCTACGTGAATGCAATATTTATGAGAATATATTATTATTACTGACTAGATACTCGTTGCAAATTGCATTTATTGACAGAGAGCTGTCCGGCTATAACATCTCTTCGAGGAGATCTGTGAGGAACAGATGTGGGAAGATGTCACTTATTACTATCTTAGGATAGTAGTGAGTCATTCTATTGACGATCCAGAAATCATAGTACCCTTTGTCTTGGGTCAGCCAGGGTGCGAGGGATATGTCGCGAGACAACCTCACCTTCGGTCTAGCACATCGACCCACAGATGGCGTGCGGCTTAGTCGGTTCGAGTCCGACATAACCTCCCCTTTGTCTTGCGTAGGTACACTTTCCAAAAGAAGCTTGCTAAGAACCGGTTGCTGGTAGGCACTTAGGTCCTGACAAACGGTTTTCGCCAGCAGTAGCTGTGATACTAAGCTTCACATTAAAACATTGGATGGTATTATTCGTGTCATTTTCCAAAGTCTGCCGAAGTTATATATACATCTATACATATAAATCAAATTGGAGTGTCTGTTTGTGATATTGAAATAACCGTCTTTTACTACATGCATATGATTATAATACGGTACATACACCAAAATAACGTTTTTTTTTTAATTTTTGTCTGTCTACTTTTATTTTAGAAAAATAGGGTTAACTCAACACTTAGCAAAAACCGACATCCACGCGGGCGGATCTGCGGGCAACAGCAAGATTCTGATAAAAATGTACAGTTTTTTTTAGTAAATCTCTAAAAAAATTTTTAGTAAGTCTTCAATATTTGATATATTATTGTAATATTAAATATATTTGATATATTTTTTATTCTAATAGTAACTGGAAAAATTTGTTGTTTTTTATGTTACAAAGTAAATCTTTTGGAAATGAGATCATAATAATAATAAAACGTGAAGGATTGAAAGTACATATATTCTTAATTTAAATGAAATATAGCAGACTTGAGCTTCATTGCAGAATCTGTAGATTATAAAAAAACACCCTAGAATTATCTCAGTTATAAATGCTCACTAGCAAGCAAAAACGTGCAGGAGATTTTATTACACTGCAAAGTTATAGACCTCGTAGAGTCTTTCCTTTTTCATAACACCGGTTTCCGAGATAGATAAATCCAGATTAATAAGTATCACTGTTTGTTGTGTAGAACCTACTTCGTGCTAATTATGGAAAAACCCTTCCATATCCGTTACTTGTAACAAGATATACAATTTTATATTTATTTTGCTGGCATTCCACGATTAATATTAACATCGGTGTAACCGATTATCAGGGGAAAAATGAATTATATTAAAACATTGCTCTTGTTTTGTTATGTATTATCACTCCAATTAACAATGCTAAAGTTCATGCACTTGACATTTATCACAGGACCCAAGCTTATCAGTAGTCACTACATTTCTGCAGTAAATGTCACTGCTACAACAAGGCAATATTTATTTACGCGTGCCCCTACTCAGTAAGAAAGTGAACTTCATAAACGAAATGCTCATATGAGACTCACATCTCGCGTGTATAACATGTTTCGCGGTAATAAAATAATAACAGGCGGTCGCCCTTTGTTTACAAATGACGCATGAGGTACGAAGCACATGCAATCTATAAGCCGCGGAGTCGTTTACCTTCCGCACAACGAGACGCCCGCCATGTGCGTAGATGCGTAAGCGCAGCGCGACGTGCGGCGTCGGGCAGAGAGTCGGTGCTCGCGGTGGCGCGCGGACGATGCCGCGCTGGCTAAGGGCGGCAATGCTGGCCCTGGCGGCCGGCGCCTGCGCATGGACCCCACCGGATCACGTCTTAGTAGCACCGAAGCTACGAAAACACGCATCGCATGCAAGTTCCCGACACCTCCATCTGCTCGGATGGCATTTAGAACTACACGAGAACAGAGCTATACGCTCTCCATACTATGATGAGTGTCAGTTCTATAAAGGCCTTGTATTAGATGAGAAGGAATCCTCAGTGACAGTCACAGAGTGTGATGGACAACTGTATGGGCTGCTGCAGGTCAGCGGCGAAGAGTTTGTACTGGAGCCGACAAGAGCGGAAGGATCGCATGTACTTCGACGACGTGATGTGACGCTTTCAGAATGGTCAGCGGCCTATAATCTCACTGGTGATACAATAACGGACCTTGACCTTGACTTCCAGGATGAGGATGACCCGCTACCATATGTACATTCTCGTCTTAGTGTTCATTCTGATACGGACTATTATCGTGGAGTGCGAACTATTAGTAGACCACTAACAGGTGCGTTTAAGTGCAAAATAAGAGAAAGTGTTACTTAAAAATATGTATGCTGTGCAATGACGTGATTAAAATGTTCCAGGTGTCCAAGGATTGTGGCTTGAACTGGCTATAGTGGCTGATCATACGATGCTGAAGTTTCATGGTAAAGAGAGAGTGAACCACTACATTCTAGCATTGATGAATATCGTGAGTATAAAGGGCGGTGCAAAATAAAAGCTCACTTGTGTTTATTTTGGTCCGATGCTTTTAGAGCACGCTTTAACTCATTCAATCTTTATGTAACACATTATAGGTCAGTGCCATCTTCAATGATCCCTCACTGAACTCGAACATGACGCTTGTAATCAACAAACTGTTTTTATATGAGGAAAAAGATTATATAATAAAGTATGGGAATGCAAAGAAGTCATTGGAGGCGGTTAATAAATGGAATTATCGGCATTTGATGAAACTACCACAAGGTGCAGTATTAATTCTAATGTAATGTACTTATGCCTTAGTTGATACGTTCTGTTGTTCATTTTCACGGAAAAAACTAGAACACATACATTTTATGATAATAAATTGTATCGAAAATTAACAAAATTATTAGGTGCAAGTCGTTATGAAAAGACTAAAACGAGATAAAATCGAAATTTAATTTTTAGATTTTAGTTCAGTGAAAATGTAAAACAGAATTAATACCACAGACAGAAACAGAATTCAGTGAGAGAATATAATAATAATATGCGCGACCGCTTATTGTAAAATAAATTTTATTTACTTGTTGCGGTATTACAACTTCCGGTATTGGTGTGGTATGATACCGTAAAAATGATATATCTCACATTTTCTGTTAGCCAATTTATTTTATCTTTTTAACTCGAAATTTCCTTGAAGTGGTTTAAAAAAATTCTTGTAAACGACTATTTTGACAAGAAAGCAAGTTTTGTACATGTACTATAATCTAATTATGAATGATAAATTAGCATCACAATAATAAAATTCAACGTTATCGTAAAGCTGATTAAATATTGCGTAAGTAATAATCAAATTTGTACACAGTCATGTCTGTTACTCTCGGAATATTCTTTTTTGTGTGTATTAACACCTATTTGTATTGGTTAAATGTTAACTGTAGCGAGCTAACCGTCTCCATCCATCACTTAACCAATGCAAATAAGTGATTTAACTTAGTAATAAGATAGCTAAATAATGCTACATGCTGGAACTGAATAGCAGTTCTCCATACCTTCATACATACACACAATCCCGGTTCTATCCCCGGAGGGTTAAGCAGAGGTGAAAGAACAATCATATTTCACCAATTTGTATTCGGTCCCACGTAATAGTAGGTTAGCCTATTGCCGTATTGCGGGCACTTATTGTTGACTCGAGCCATGCATTGGAGGCTGAGTCTAGGCTGTAAATAGCTGTCTAGATTTAAACCCCATCCGTTAGTCACCTTGTATGAAACAACATGTGAAGAGAAAGGGTGGCCCAAATTCTACTCTGCCGGGAATCATGCAGCTCCTGGCTTCACCTGTGACATGCGTCGAAACCCCGTAGCACCCCTTAAACCCTTCTAGGAAGTAGGACACAACGGTATTTCGGTCCAATTGAGTAGTCCGACTGGGGAAGTACCTCCGCACTACAAAATATCGCGGCCATAACCACCTCGTGTTGTGTTGCCGGCGGTGAGTAGGGTAGCCAGAGCTCACTGGAGAGTTTTTGTTCTATCAGTGGGAAGACCTAAGGCTTGTCCTGCTTTATCTTCTACACTGACGGCACAGAGACTTTCTGTTCTAACAGCGTCGCGCCCCTGGTGTTGCACACGTCCATAGGCCACGGTAACCACTTTCCATCAGGTGGGCCGTATGCTTATCAGCCACGTAAGGTATAAAAAAATACTTCGAAACCCCGTTGCACCCCTATAGCCCATAAATACCCTTTAGTTATTAATCTTAAAATGATGCATGGGAATCTGTCGAATTTGATCACAACTGTTATTACTGACCAGTGCTTTTTTGTGGTAACTCAATAATACGTATCCTAAGTCCATCGGAGATAATGTATGTTTCAGATGGTGAAAGAAGTGTAGTTATTTCGAAGATTATCTCAGACATTCACAAAATTCAGCCTCTCTCTCTATAAGTATGTAGATTTCATGAGCCATAGCAGGTTATAGTGAAGCTGATCCATCCATACACAGCAATTGATTGAATATTAGTCACTATTGGAGTTCTTTCGATTAGGTTGAAATTGCGAGTACCATAAACTGTATAAATAAATCTGTTTCATCTAAGATTGATGGTATGGTATATGTGTACATAATTTGCGTTTATTAATCTTCAAAAGTTCTTGAAAGCTGTGTTAAATACTATATTGATATTATTCTCGTGAAGAGGAGCGATACATTTTTCCAGTCATACTGAATGATTCAAGCAGCTTTCTTGAACCTAATTTGTTGTCAATGTCAATGTCTTGCAAAAAAATATATTTTTATTCTTGAACGCCAGATTTTAGTTTTTAGACCTCAATGTTCCTAATTATTGATTCGTCGAAAAGCTAAGTAATTTATTTATTAAGTTTATTTATTTACATACTTCACGAGCTTCCGTCACTGTAATATTGTGACGGACGCTGTGATTATAGCTATGACAATACTGCGAAAACCATTCATCAAACTCGTGCAGAGCTTTCAATTTTATCGTGGAATAAAAAATTATTACATTCTGTTACTGAATTTCTGCTTCGTAATCTATGGGCAGGTTGAAGGTGGGTAGAGCAGCAAAAACGAAGGGATTTTAAGATGTTTAATGATGATAGAGAAAGCTCATGAGGTATGTATGTGCGGAGATAAAAAAATTGCTAATATCAAGCTTCAATACATCAAAAATAATAATAGTTCACCTTTCTCTAGCGACATAAGTGAACTAGTCTAAAGATATTGCCCACTATTTCAGCTTTATTTATTATTTATTATCTTCTACACTGACGGCACAGAGACTTTCTGTTCTAACAGCGTCGCGCCCCTGGTGTTGCACACGTCCATAGGCCACGGTAACCACTTTCCATCAGGTGGGCCGTATGCTTATCAGCCACGTAAGGTATAAAATACTTCGAAACCCCGTTGCACCCCTATAGCCCATAAATACCCTTTAGTTATTAATCTTTAAATGATGCATGGGAATCTGTCGAATTTGATCACAACTGTTATTACTGACCAGTGCTTTTTTGTGGTAACTCAATAATACGTATCCTAAGTCCATCGGAGATAATGTATCTTTCAGATGGTGAAAGAAGTGTAGTTATTTCGAAGATTATCTCAGACATTCACAAAATTCAGCCTCTCTCTCTATAAGTATGTAGATTTTATGAGCCATAGCAGGTTATAATGAAGCTGATCCATACACAGCAGTTGATTGAATATTAGTCACTATTGGAGTTATTTCGATTGAGTTAATTGAGAGTACCATAAACTGTATAAATAAATCTGTTTCATCTAAGATTGATGGTATATGTGTACATCATTTGCGTTTATTAATCTTCAGAAGTTCTTGAAAACTGTGTTAAATACTATATTGATATTATTCTCGTGGAGAGGAGTGATATATTTTTCCAGTTTTGCACGAGACAGTAATTCCCAGTATATTTATACTGAATGATTCAAGCAGCTGTCTTGAACCTATTTTGTTGTCAATGTCAATGTCTTGCAAAAAAAAATATTTTTATTCTTGAACGCCAGATTTTAGTTTTTAGACCTCAATGTTCCTAATTATTGATTAGCCGAAAAGCTAAGTTATTTATTAAGTTTATTTATTTACATACTTCACGAGCTTCCGTCACTGTAATATTGTGACGGACGCTGTGATTATAGCTATGACAATACTGCGAAAACCATTCATCAAACTCGTGCAGAGCTTTCAATTTTATCGTGGAATAAAAAATTATTACATTCTGTTACTGAATTTCTGCTTCGTAATCTATGGGCAGGTTGAAGGTGGGTAGAGCAGCAAAAACGAAGGGATTTTAAGATGTTTAATGATGATAGAGAAAGCTCATGAGGTATGTATGTACGGAGATAAAAAAATTGCTAATATCAAGCTTCAATACATCAAAAATAATAATAGTTCACCTTTCTCTAGCGACATAAGTGAACTAGTCTAAAGATATTATTGCCCACTATTTCAGCTATTAAAATAAGAAAATCCTTGCTATACAGAATAATTGCGTTGAGGCTTGTCGACGATCCCATACTCACAGGCGATGACTCACAGGACTTTGCCTCGCTGTGTGTGTTTTATCGCCTATACAATGGTTTGTGCTCAGATGAATTGTTTGACATGATGCCCACCGCTGCATTCTATCATCGCATCACTCGCCATAGGCAGGGAATTCATCCTCACACACTGCGACCGGAAATGGTGCGCACCGTGCGTTTTGAAAGGAACTTCATCCCATGCACGCTCAGGTTGTGGAATGAACTTCCTGCCGTGGTTTTCCCAAGCGACTACAATATGGGGTTCTTCAAGAAGGGTATTAGAAGGTATCTACAGGGTCGGTAGCACGATTGTGACGCCCCTGGTGTTGCAAACGTCCATAGGCCACGGTAACCACTTCCCATCAGGTGGGCCGTGTGCTTGTCTGCCACCTAAGTGGCATAAAAAAACAGTTCAGTGCCGAGAGCACGAAAATCATTCGAATTTTGCGTAAACGTATCGAGAGAACGAAGCATTGCAATTGGTCGCCTGCCTACTGTAAACCAACCGCAATGCTCCGTTTTTTTGATACATTTACCTTACGAATTCAAATATTATAAAAGGGTACGCGCGGTGCGTACCTCTTTTAGGCATTTAAATTCATCAAAAATCGCTAATGATTCTTCGCCACTATGCGCGCGCGTGGTTCCCGGCAGAGTAGAATTTGGGCCACCCCTTCTCTTCCCATGTGGTGTCGTACAAGGCGACTAAGGGATAGGGCTGATCAACTTCAACATCAGACAGATATGTACAGCCCAGACTCAGCCTCAGATGCATGGCTCGATCAACAATAGTGCCCGGAATATGGCAATAGGCTCACCCCCTATTACGTGGAACCGAGTAAAGATTGGTGAAATGTGGGTGTTAATTCGCCTCTGCCTAACCCTCCAGGGATAAAGGCGTGATTATATGTATGTATGTATGTATATTTCAATTCTGATTATTTTTAGGTAGTACTGGTTGGGATGCAACAGTATGGCTGACGCGAGCGCTACTAGGCGGGCCTTCAGGCTTCGCCCCAGTCGGAGGTGTGTGCTCTAAAACAAGGTCCGCAGCTATCGACCGAGACGAGGGACTCACCAGTGCTTTCGTCATAGCTCATGAATTGGGTCATCTGTGAGTACGCATTTATTTACTTAATATTCTTGTATAAGAAATACATTTCGTAATAGGTACCAAGATTAGATCGATCTTCAATATCAAAGTCTAAAAATGATCTTAATACTGATACCAATACTACACGAAGAACTGACAACCGTTGGGGTAAACGTGTTCTTGAGCGGAGACCGCGACTCGGCAAGCGCATTGTAGGGCGAACTCCGACCAGGTGGGATGACGATCTAAGAAAGATTGCAGGCAGATGCTGGATGCGGCAAGCTGAAGACAGGGCGCTATGGCGCTCATTAGGGGAGGGCTATGTCCAGCAGTGGACTAATATAGCCTGATGATGATGATGATGATGATGACTAATACTTTTGAGTTAAGTGAAACTGTTTGATTGATTTAAATTGTATTACCGTCCGAACTACTACAGGTGTATACTAAATATAACAATCAGTCCACTTTATTCTGGTACTGGCTTCTCGGATTTGAGAGGTCAAAAGGCACATGCTGTAAGAACATTTTGAACGAACTCGACAGCTGAATCTGCGGTGAAATTTGAATTTTGCATGCTGTTAATTTGGTGACGTCACGTCGTTGTCGAGCAAATAAACGTACATGACTATCGACTTGTGCTCGACGTCACCAAATTCACAGCATGCGAAATTGAAATCAAATCGCGGATTTAACTGTCGAGTTTGTTCGATCGTTCGAAACATTCTCACAGTATGTGCGTGCAGAGTCATTCGAGAAGCCGTATAAGGCAAATCAAAAGGTACAGAAGGAGTAAGTGGACACTGGACATCAAGATGAAAATTACGCATATCACTTAAAGTAATTGCAAGGTTTCAATATTGCATGTTTACTCACTTGAATCCTCATATTTTTCCTGGTAGCTTTAAGGTACGGAGTAGCTAGAAGGCACTTGAGTAACTTAACAAATAACTTTATTTGTTTTAACAGTCACCATAGGTTAGTAAATAACCGTTGCTGATTTAATATTTATAGATATTTTTATCTTTTAAATATTGACTTTACTAAAATAAAGGATGGCTACACATTTTTATCTCTAGACTGTAATAATATTGAATTTACCTTTGATATTTCAAATATTACTTAGTGATTCACGATAAAGGCAAAATATATATTATACATCATCTATGTTTTATTTTTAAAAGTAAGTAGGTATTTATACTTACAGTGATATTAAATAGAAAATATTGAAAATGAACTGAATAACTATGACTTTTCCTGTTGTTTTTGGAAGTCAAAAAGTAAAGTAGATATTAAAAAGAGGTCGAACGGTGACATCGATTTTATTCTGTAGAAGGTCTACTAGGGTCATAAAATGAGGTCATATTGGAATTTTTGGGTAGGAGTCGAAACTTAAAGATCGTATATGGCCAATATAACTTCTGCCCTAACGAAATATTCTCGGTCAAATGGAACCAACCATTTTAACAATGTCAATGTTTAAATTCATTAAAGTGGCATAATTGAAGATTTATTGACAGTTTCTTACCATCTAGCAGGGTGAAGTATGACTTCATTTGACGTACCCTAGAAATATCCTTCTTCATCCTAACGTTTATCCCAGTTACATCCACTTTTTGAGTCCACTTTTTGGAGTCCAATTGCGGGTTTGACTAATCTTCGATATTTGCCCTACAAATATCACAGTACAGAGAGATATCTCATTAGTTCAATCAAAATAATTCTATCTTGTTACAAAGAATAATATTATATTAATAATTTAATAAATCAAAAGTCAAATTTATGAATGACTATTATCTGCTAAACATGCCCAAAAACGACCAGCGTGAAGGCCGATCCCACAATAAAATTAAACAACGGCACCCAAGTAGTTAATTATTGGTAGTCAAGAGTAGTTATAATTTTAATGGTGTCGTTATTTCAATAATATGATTTATCGTCATGCTCCTTTAAATTTTATGAACTATTGTCCTATTGTAGCAATAAGTATACATTAAAATTAGTTCATTTTCGATCACGTAATATCTTGTTCTTCCTGCCATTTATCCGTCTTCCTATTAATATTGAATTAATGTGAAGGTTTGTGCAGATTTGAATTATATTTTAAGCATTCATGCTACATATTCAAGTAGATTTCAATAAAAAATATGTATGGGTGGAGTAGTCAAAAATCAATGTTTAAAAATGATTGAAAGAGAACCGATTCTCAGCACTCCATGGGTTCACCGTGCGGTCGCCGGGTCCATAGCGTGGTACAGAGAGGAACACCGTGGCGGCGACTGGGATTTGCGACCCAAATGTAGGTTTAGGGTGGCCACCTTGTGATGCATCAGCGCTCACCTCCACCGTTAGAGGTGTTCCCCCCCCCCCTGCCTATCCATATTTGGTAAGATCTTATCAATGCCGCTTTTGATATTCGATTTAGTAAAGAGCTTACTGAAGCTCTTGGCAATCTTTTCCGAGGTCTTTAAGTAAGTTATACAGGGACTTAGCTGGAATTGCCCTTGCTCCTACTTCTACGGCACAGAGTTTAACCACGTAGCCATTTTTGGTTAACGCGTTACTCAAGTCAAAGTATTTGTTTGTCTTTATAGCGTGGTCTTTAGGTATATTAGTTTCCCACGGTACTGTGAGTTCTACAAGCACGGCACGCCTATGCGATCGTGAAAAAACTAATATGTCGGGTCTGGATGATGAGGCACAGATATCCTCCGGTATTTTGTAGTGCTTCTCATACGTGTCTACGAGTATTGTCCAGTCAATGTTCTGATAGTTCGTAAAAATATTGGAGACGTACTCTACTGTCGCCTCAAGGCAGATATAGAATGAGAAATGTGAATTAGTTAGGGCGAGGTCTGGTAGTTTAGTGGTTAAAGCATTGCCCCTGTAAGGTAAAGACAGCGGGTTCATACCCTGCCTAGACCGACTCACTTTTTTCTATTTAAATCGATTTGAAAGTTTCACCTAGCCGCGTGGTTCCCGGCAGAGTAGAATTTGGGCCACTCCTTCTCTTCCCATGTGGTGTCGTACAAGGTGACTAAGGGATAGGGGCTGATAAACTTTAACACTAGACAGATATGTACAGCCCAGACTCAGCCTCAGGTGCATGGCTAGAGCCAACAATAGTGCCCGGAATACGGCAATAGGCTCACCCCCTATTACGGACCGAATACAGATTGGTGAAATGTGGGTGTTAATTCACCTCTGCCTAATTCTCAGGGATAAAGGCGTGTTTATATGTATGTATGTATGTTGAAAGTTTCTAAAGATGTATTATTGTTTGGTATTTAACTATAGACTGGTTGGATGATAACACAGGTTTTTTGTCCCTGGAAGGGCTTTTTATGGGCTATAGCTACTTAGTTAGTGAAATCATGAAAGTAAACTAATAATAAATTTATTTAACAAAACCAAACTAAGTTACAATTTATAAAATAGTGGTTCTGACTAAATATAAAACTAGTGAGCGGATCACAAATTTGGTTGTGCTTAAGAAAGCTTCATTTTTTAAGATTTTTTATATAGGGCAGATCAATTTGACTTCACCTCGCCTAATGGTAAGCTGAAGGCAAAGTCTTAGGAAAGAGGCTCACCATTACATACACGTACCATGTTAACAATGTTTGCATTCAGTTTGACGGCCTCATCAGATGCTTTTTTATGCCCCGCTTAATGGACCCGGGACTGTTGGAAGAAGAAAAAGATAAGGCTTAAAGCTCCTTAAATGAAAGATTTTAAGATGACTAAATTATTCTAAATTATGTTAAGCATTATCGGAAATCCTGAGGTCACGAGTACCCTCGAGCCTCTGCAGATGCGTAGAGATGTTGGTTCCTTGGCTGTATTTTACCGTCTCTACCATGGTGAATGTTCTGAAGAGCTATTCCAATTAGTCCCACCCTCTCCTTTCCTATACAGGACGACACATGCAGGACTTAGATGTCACCCGCATACGGTGCAGAACATTCCTTCAAGAACCAAGCGATTCGGTGACTCTTTCCTTTATCGCACCATTAAGACCTGGAATTCCATGCCAGCTCACGTGTTTCCCTCTTCCTACAGTCCCGGATCCTTTACTCTCGATGCCGAACACGAAGTTTCGTAGTGCGACCAGGTTGCTGAACTTCTTAGGGTTTTAACTAATGCTACAGATGTTTGTATGGCAACTGACCTGGATAATATTGCTTAAACTTACAATGTGGTAACATACTTGGTTTAAACTGAGCCACGAGACCTTTTAAAAGTTCCGTACCATAGAAGAAACAATATTTAAGGTATTCCGTACCCAAAAGTTAAATACGGAACCCCATTATTTATTTGTCTATGCGTATTATCTTTATTGAGATACATTGTTATATCATAGAGCATCTGGCCAATAGGTCGGGTGTCGATAGTATCATTCATTGCCTATTTAGGTCATCGTGTTTATTCATATGTGCACGTGGCACTCCATCTATTATTTGAGAACTTTGATGATTATTATTTTATCTTGAAGATCGAAGAATAAATGTTTGTTATTGAATCACGCCACAACGGTTGAATTGATTTAGATGAAACTTAAATCAGAGGGTATAATCGACTTTTATCCTGGGACCATTCCCCGTGACCCCACGAACAAAACCTTTTTTTTATATGACTGAGGTGGCAGACAAGCACACAGTCCACTTGATGGAAATTGGTTACCGTGGCCACCGTAGCCTATGGACGTGTACAACACCAGGGGAGTCACACTTGTGCTGTCGATCCTGTAAACACGGAGAGTTTTTGTGCCGTCAGTGTAGAAGACAAAGCAGGAATAGCCTTTAGTCTTCCCACTGACAGCACAAAAACTCTCCAGTGAGCTCTGGTTATCCTACTCCCCGCCGGAAACACAACGCGAGGTTATTATGGCCGCGGTATTCTGTAGGGCGGAGGTACTTCCCCAGTTGGACTGCTCAATTGGACGGAAATACTGCCGTGTCCTACCTCCTATGTTCCAGTAGGTTGCAGGAAGAAAGTTTTCATCTGAAAGGTTATTTTAAGTATTTATACATACCCAGGAACAGCCCGTGGTTTTCCACACATCGACTGAAACAAAATTTAGAACTGCAGACATAGAAAAATACGGTCTGAAACATATCTCCGACAAACGTTTCCCTGCCGAATGATCCACCGACAGAATGTTTCGCTTATGAGTTTTTCATCTACAGAACATTTCACATACAGGCAGTTCGCCGATAAAACGATTCATTTTTGGTTAAGTCGACGACAGAACCTTTCCCCTACGAACGTTTCGCCGACAGAACGATTAAATAATGAGTGAACCGACGACAGAATCTTTCACCAATTTACAATATAGTTAACACCCCAACTCAGATAGGTTAGGTTAGAAGGCTAATGCGGGAGCGGAGCGTAGCGAAGCTCCCGCATTAGGCCTTCGTGGTTATTTTTTTATAAACCACCCAGAAGTAGGAGCCCCGCGTAGCGGGGCTCCGTCGACCTTGTCGTCGGTTCACTCATTATTTAATCGTTCTGTCGGCGAAACGTTCGTAGGGGAAAGGTTCTCTCGTCGATTTAACCAAAAATGAATCGTTTTATCGGCGAACTGCCTGTATGTGAAATGTTCTGTAGATGAAAAACTCATAAGCGAAACATTCTGTCGGTGGATCATTCGGCAGGGAAACGTTTGTCGGAGATATGTTTCAGAATCCGCGTAAGAATATTTTTTAATAAACTGACTACCCTCAAATCATTCGTGTAATTACTTCGTTGCTTTTGTTGTTATTATTATTGTTATATTATTATCCGTTGTTATATTATTAGTCGAGTTACCAGTAACCCTGTATTATAACAGTGTTCTGAATATAACAAGATATTATAACGTAGATCATTTTATTATCGGGAGAAAATGAGTCGAAAATGAAAGATCATAAAATGTTCAATCTAATTAATATTGGAATATCGGCAAATAACTTACGAATTTTTTTATTAATTTTTTCTGATTTCTGAACTTATTAGCTCAGGCTGAAGTCTTAGTTAAACATTTAATGTGTAATAGTTGTTCTTGTGTAAATTGGTACTTACTTCGATACCGTGACCCCTAGATAGGGTTTAAAGTGTAGGTCTTAAGTTTTGTGTCTCTTTCACTCCAAGTCTGCTTCTGCTTCTACGGGTCACTTGAGACAACTACGGGTCAATGATTATTATCATTACTCAGATTTTAATATTAGGTAACTAAAATCTACAAGAACTAAACCTATTTACTCAGTTAAGGGAATCCTTTTCGAAATAGGTAATAAAGTAATAAAAGCTCCTTTTCGAAATAGGTAATCCAAATAGAATACCCAAATATATTCGCTCTATCATATTTTTGATTATTAAATACGTTCACTGCAATCAGGCACAATCGGCCCGAAGCTGTGGCAAGTCTATGTATGTATAGGAAAAATAGGTCTTTCGCGCTGGTGCGGAACCAATTTTTTGGGCAGTTTTACGAGTATGACAGAGATAAATACAGTTTTTAATTTGTTACTAAAAATATAGAAAGATAGTAATTGAATAACGTGGCATGCCTATTTGACCGCCATCGCACAGAAGTTACAAAAAGTTATCCAAGTGCGGGAACGAGCCTGTTTTTGATAAATGACCGACCATGACCTGTTGTCGCACTGAGCAGATGCGTACTTGTCGAGCCGCCAGTGGTTTTGTGCTTGCAACGATAGAAAGACGCGTTTGTTCTCTCAATTTCGAACATTGTCTTTTGGCGCATCGTAAAACAAAAATAATATTAGGAAATGACAGTGAGGAAGAATAGAATAGATAAAATTTTGAAGAGGCCAAAAGAAATAAATACCGAAAAATATATCTGAAACAAGAACCTAAACCATCCACGATCTAAATTATAATTTTAGAACATAGAATAATCCACTCAGCAAATAAACATCCAAGAATGGCTTGTAATAATTTATTTTTTATACAATTAACTCGATATTTCGATTCTTTTCACTGTCCCATTACTACAAAAAGTACACTTTATTGTGGTATCGGGCCTTGTCGACCTGACACTTTCGATAGGCAATTTCTCAATTTCTATTTGGGGAATCCAGAGGCGAAGCCATTGTATAGACAAGTGATTCATGATGATTCTAATAGTATAAAAAAATTATATAAAATATAAAAGTTATCCCACGTTGGCCGACTTAAAATGTAGGTAGGTACCTACTCTCAGTTTGACCTTGCGTCATCTTTATTATCTGTTACTCATAAAGGTAATGCTGTAAAAGTTAAAACATAATAAACAAATAAAACTTATATTCATAAAATAGGTAAGTACACGGAAGTCGTTTTTGAACAAAACCCTTTGTCTCACACATGCTCTATTTACGCAAGGATGACGCATTTTACATATGCTAGAAAAACAAAGACTATAATTTATACTGTAATAACTATTTATAAATTAAAGGTTAAGAAAATAATAGATACATACAATTAAGTACAGTCAATGACAAAAGTTTCTTTACACGAAGATTTACCTACATAATAGTTTTTACGTTGGAAAATTAAATTGATGTAGGTATATGAATAATGTTGTAAAAATGGTTGAAAATATGAATGTAGAGGGCTTTAAGAGCACAGGTAAGCCCAAGGAAAGGCGAATGGATTACTTGAAAGAGGAGAAGGCAGTGACGTAGGAAATGACATCTGACAGAAATATATGGAGGAGAATGACATGTTGCGCCGACCCCAAATAATTGGGAGACGGGTAGGTAGATGACTTATGTGCCAATGTATTACTAAGTAATCGTTTTATTATTCCTAAAGGCTAGAGATGCTTCGTATTTTGTTCATTACTAATTTAAGGTCCGTATTCTGAAATGCCACTCAGCTGAACCTCAATTTATCAGGGGAAAGATTGTATACACATATTGCCAAATTTGACAGGTTGTCTGGCAGATTGTCCATGCAATTTTTGCTCCGATAAATCCAGATTCAGCTGAGTGACATTCTAGATTATGGGCCTAAGATTTAAAATGTAAGGACGTTTATTAATTGGAATTTGTTCTTTTCTGGTCTCTATAAGAATCAATTGGACTTTGCATTAACTTGAGAATCAACGAACAATGTTGATTTCAATTTAAAAGCTTAAGCACCAAACTTGGGCACGTTTATATGAACGAGTTTGTAGGGTAGTTCACACAATTAAATGTACTATTATGGTAACACTAGTTTGCTCGAAGCTTTGCCCTCGCGGAATCTTGATCCCGTTCTGTATGTTCCCATGAGTTAAGAGAACTAGGAATATTCCCAGGATAAAAATAGCCTATATGTTATTTCAGAGTATAAATCTATCCCTGCACCAAATTATAGTTTAATCCATTCAACCGGTAGGTTTACAAACATTATTTTATTTATTAGTCGGATAGGTTTATCTTGAGGACTCGTTGAAGGCATTGAAATTCTAAAAACAGACATATATTAGGTAACTTAAGCAACATTCAAGACAAAGACCTTCGTCCGACAAGCAACAGGGGTACCTGACCTTCAGATAAGGTTGGTTTGCGCCTCAAAGACTTCATTGGGAATCATACACTCATACACGACTTGTAAAGATCCGTATTTTAAAACTTAATATGGTCCTGAATCTCATATTTAATCGACTTTCAAAAAGAGGAGGTTCTCAGTTCGATCGTTATTTTCTTACTATTCTGTCCTTAGTACATAGTTATAAATCGAGAGTCAAAACCGAGTCTTGTTCTGGAATATGTGTTTTAAGCTCATCATCATTGTTTTAGCGATGTTGCCGATTGCATTGGAGGCTATTTTTTCAGCTGGTTACTCCTTCTCCTCCTCTTGGTTTGGTTTATACAGCTTAAATGTAGGCGACTGTCATATGATCCCCCAACCCCGAAATAAACCCCTGAGCCTCAATCAACACAGTTGTAAATAACGGAAGTAAAAGTGAAACAAAAGTATCCAGCAGCAGAAAGATGTATTAGTGAATCAGGATCAAAGTATACTGACCCCAACAAAGAACCCCTTTGCTGGCAACCCGCCTTTTAATTAGCACTCGATTTGTTCGTTGGCTGCCCATTGGCGTTAAGCGAAGTAATGACTAGCGTTTTATGGTAGCGATATTTTATATAGAGTAGGAACGATATCGATAATTGTCTGAGTTTTCGCTGTTTTTATAAATATACAACGTTCTACTAATGTTTACTTATGTACAGTTAGGATAGGAGATGAGTATAATTCTTCTCAAGTAAAGTTATATGAAAAGATGTATAAATTATCTCCTTACTGACCGTACATACTTACCATTCATTCCATTTTGTGGTAATGTATGAGCTGTCCTGATATCTCAATTTTTATATATCACAATTTAACAAAAAAACAATAACTTCTTAATTTTATCGCTGCTCCTGTGACCATAGCTGTTTCAATAGAAATCATCAAATTGCTTTTGCCTAGCTGTTTTAATAACCGACTTCAATGACTTTCAGGTCTATATGTTTTATATCTATGATTCTTCAGTGACTACGCTACACGGCTGAATTAAAGGCCCTTAAAGTGAATAATTGGTGCGTACAAAACAATTGTGCTCCATTTGTAAACAGTTTTTTAGTGTTAATTAATGGCCAATAATTGTCTTAATTTTCCTTTGTCGTAAAACGTTTGAATCTTTTAAAGTACAAAAGAATCGAACATCCACCTTTGAGGATAATTCCTTATATTCTCCCATACCAGTACTGTAAATTATTGGTTTACAATAAAGTTTTATCTAATCTTATCTAATCTAATCGATTTGTTATTTATTTCCTTTTATAATTTTGTGATTCTTCTTCTTCTTCCGGTGCCTCTCCACTACTGGAGGTTGGCCGTCAGCTCAGCGAACTTCTCCCGATCCTGTGCCAAGCGAAAAAGTTGCTCTACGCTGGCAATATTTGTCCACTCTCGGATGTTCCGCAGCCACGACTTCTTTCTGCGTCCAACGCGTCTCTTGCCTGCGATTTTGCCCATCATTATTAGTTGGAGGAGTTCGTACCTTTCGTGTCGCAAAACATGGCCCAGGTAGGCGACTTTCCTTCTCTTGATGGTCTGCAGTAACTCTCGGCTTTTGCCGACACGTTGGAGTACCCGTACGTTGGAAACTTTCTGTGTCCAGCTAATGCGCAGCATTCTGCGGTAGCACCACATCTCGAAAGCTTCCAGCAAACCTAAGGTATTGGCTTTAAGAGTCCAGGCTTCACTTCCGTACATTACCACTGGCCACACATAACACTGCAGTATTCTCACTCTGAGCCCTAGGGATAATTGGCGGCTGCATAAAACTTTTCCCATTCTTTTCAAGGTGGCTTGGGCAATTCCAATCCGGGTACGAATTTCTTGCTCGCTATCCCATTCTTCATTAACCCAAGCACCTAGGTACTTATACTTTCGCACTCACTCTATATCAGAATCCGCGACAGTGAATGTGGGGTTTAAGTTTCCGTAATTCCCCGAAACAACCATAAATTTAGTTTTGAACACGTTCATACTTAATCCTGCTTCCAAACTGCACTCATGAACCCTGTCTAATAACATCTGTAGGTCTTGCTTTGACGAGGCCATAAGTACCGTGTCATCGGCATATCTTAAATTATTCACGACTTTGCCGTTTACTTTGACACCAACCTCAAATCCCTCTAGCGCTTCCGATATTAGTGCCTCTGAGTACAGATTGAATAACAGGGGGGACAAAATGCAACCTTGTCTGACTCCACGGCGCACTTCTAAGAGGGCTGTTTCTGAGTCTCCGATTCGCACTGTAGCCCTTTGATTCCAGTACAAGTTTTTTTTTTTGTGATAGTCATTGTGAAATCGACATAGTCCACTTCAGTGTATACTAGACATAGGCCTCTCCGCCTTCCGCATCCAGTCTGTCCCAGCCACCGTCCAGCGGTGGACTGTAGTGGGCTAATTGTGATTGATGGTGAAGTTAAAAAAAAATGGATATACTGTACAGTGTACCTACCGACATGAGGCCCAAGACACCCTTATCAGCTAGAGTACATCTGCTGAATATCGGAGGATGCTATGCTGCAGATTTTCTTTTCACGGTGAGAAGATCAATAATAAACGGACATCAGGCCTCCATATACAAACTTTGACGCAATTGGAAAATCACTTTAAGAACGACCATTAGTCACTCTGACCCTTAATAAGGCAAAACACCGATCAAAAGAAGTAAGGAAAGCGTTTGGACCGCGTGATGATAATGATTTTATTGAAGAAGTTTACTTATTAATAATTTCAAGAACTGGATACTGTAATACCAGAGATCGTTCCTATAAAAGTCAAATTAAAGCAAAATCAATTTTCAATAACATTTTTATAACTTTTTGACGGCAATTCCACATAGCCAAAGTTTTCGAACGCTACCTAGATGCTAGTGGAGGAAAGCCGTGTATCAATTGAAGGAAGGAGAAAGAGTATTGACCCCCATGGTTCACCCAATTATTAATTACTAACTTTTGCCTGCAGCTCCGCCCGCGTGGGTGTCGGTTATTGCTATCAAACATAGCCTATTTCCTTTCTCAAGGTCTAATCAACTCCTGTAACAAAATTCATCAAAATCGCTTCAGTGGTTTAGGTGTGAAATCCGCCAAACAGACACACACATACACTCTCCCATTTTTGATATTAGTATGGATTACCCCTAGGCTAACCACGAGGAAGACCCAATCCTGTTGAAACCCACCGTAGAGATGAAATAATGGACGCTGATCAAGTGTGGCTTAGCCATAAAGATTACATCATCAAACATATATAATAAGGTTGCGTCTTCAAACATTATTTTTATACAAATCTGGTAGCAATAATTCTAATACACCTTATTTAACATACGCAGTTCCATTTATTACGTCAATATTTTTTAATGTACCATAAACCAGATGATGTTAGCACGAAGTGTCAGTGTCACCGGCAGTGCCAGATCTATATTTATTCCATTTATACTGTTAAAAAATTGTAAAGTAGTGTCTGCACATTGGAGATATTAAAACAACACGAGTGAAGTGAAATTTACAGTTTCCAATTTTTAAGGCTGAATGAATGTATAGAATGAGAATTAATGTGATATTTTCATTTCGAGATGAGAAAAAGCTGATAGCACTACTGAAGTGCCACTATTTTTTTGTCTTCGTGATGACGTTAAAACTTGAGAATGGATTCAGATGCGGTTTTTTTACAAGAAAGGTCTTGGTAGGACTTAAAAACTACCGTTATTTCATTACAATTGAAATTGTAGAAAGATTCATTATGGTTTCAATTATTCGTGATACCCAAAATCCTCGAATGTAGAACCACAGGCATCAGCTAGTTACATGTGAATTAATATAAAAATAAATCGTATTGATCAAGCGCTAGATCGCAGGCAAATGCGGAGCTTTTATCTATTTCGGGTCCAATTGCTTCCATCAGATTGACGATCAAGGTTATTTGTGTTGCTAATGCCCAATAAAGAATCTTACAGACAGATTTGACGGGCAACTGAAGCCATATTGGCGACTTGAGGCTCGGCATTTCAGCTGTCATAACAGTGACAGTAACAGTAACAGTGACCCTGTTGACAACATAAGATTTATATTAGGGGTTAAAGTATGAAATTGCCGATTTGTACTGATAAATTGAAATTCGTTTTTTTTTTAATTTAACGTATTTATTTAATCAAAATAATTACCATTATTATCTATACATTGCTGCCATCTAGTAGGAATGTCATTTATGCCTTTGCGATAGAACTCTGGTGATCTAGATTCGACAAACTGTGTGAAAGCATTTTGTACTGCCTCCTGAGAAGAAAACTTTTTATCACATAGAAAATTGTCCAAATCACGAAAAAAATGGTAGTCTGTTGGAGCAAGGTCTGGCGAATACGGAGGGTGACGGATAGTTTCTAATTGCAGTTCCTGTAGAGTTAAAACGGTTTCTCGTGCTGTATGAGGTCTCGCGTTATCATGGAGCAATAATGGTGAAGATCGATTCATGAGTCGGGGCTGTTTCACTGCTAGTTTTGCTATCATTGTTCGGAGTTCGGCACAGTAGACATCTGCCGTTATTGCTTGACCAGATCGTAGAAAGCTATAGTGAATAACACCATGCTGAGACCACCAAACAGTTACCATTACCTTTTTATTGGTAAGCTTTGCTTTAGGACACTGTTGTGGCGTTTCACCTGGGGTCAGCCATTGCATTTTTCGCTTACGGTTATCGTAAAGAATCCACTTTTCATCACATGTCACAATTCGATCCAATATTCCTTCATTTCTTTCTGCAGATCAGTCAAATCATGAGGTACCCATTTTTCACATTTTTTTATTTTATTGATTTGACGCAAATGAGTCAATATTGTTGGTAAGGTAACGTTAAACCATGCAGCTAATTCCTGGGTAGTTTGGCTCGGATCGGCTTCCACCATGTCTTTCAATTCATTGTTATTCACCTGTGTGGACGGCCTTCCTCGTGGTTCGTTCTTCAAATCAAAGTTTCCATCACGAAAGCGTTTAAACCAAAATCGCACGGTGCGTTCATTAGCAGTCCCCTCTCCAAACGCAACATTGATATTGCGAGCTGTTTCTGCCGCGTTAGTTCCGCGTCGGAACTCGTATTCAAAAATCACTCGAATTTTCGAAGTAATCCATCTTTCTTGTCTAAGCTGAATAAAAAAAACAACTGAAAGTCGATAATCGAATGTTGCACATTTTTAAATGAAGAACTACATAGGTACCATGTGGAAAAAGTTTCACTCAAAAATCTCAAACCATGAAGGTTCTATGTCAATTCGAAGTACCTATTACAATGAAACGGCAATTCATACTTTAACCCCTATTATTTTAGACTAGCTGATGCCCGCGGCTTCGCCCGCGTGGAATTCTGTCCCCGTTTCCGTGGCGATGTAACCCTTTTTTTAAATTTTTCTCTGCGTAAGAACCATCCTTGTACTGCAAGGAATATTCTATAAAAAGAATTATCGAAATCGGTCCAGCCGTTCACGAGTGATGGCGTGACCAACGGAAATAGGGATTCATTTTTATATATAAAGATATAGATGTGCTTACTAACGATTCCGAGAAATGACTTAAATCTGAACTATTACGGTTGTCACTGTCAAATGCATATTGTTTTTTTTTTGACTGTTTATACTGGAGATTGATGGCACTTGGTGGAACATTATAAAAATGTAGCATTTAGAAATATAATTGTTTAAAACCATTATTATGTATTTAGTAAACCTTTGATAATGCCGTGAGGTCGGGTCAGGTTAAAAATAAAAACAAAACAAAGTGTGGATAAGGACAAGTGCTATCATTATTCAATCTGCATATTGTTTTCTTGCAAAATCATAGATTTAACCAATAATATACGAGTATTATAACCTATAGATATGTTGTTCACTAAAATGCTGTTCTCTAAAATGGCGACATAGAAATGATGACTTATGCATCAATCAGAGACGCGACAGAGCGTTACCAAAAATAAATATCAAGTATTATTAGCACTTATCTACCATTTCTTTGTACTTATTGTTTTGCGCCATTTTTGAAGGCCGCATTGCTCCTGAATAACGTATCTATTAATATACGTGATTGGATTTAACACAACTTGTCAATATTGAAGGGATGATGGCGCTATCCTTCAATTCGCCGCATTGTTTTTTTTTTCGAAATAGCTAATGTTCCCTCTAACCCCTTCAACTAAGCTAAATTGCTTGTGCTAGGAGTGGGTTCACGTCGGTAGTGTAATGGCCAGGATTCGAACCCGGGACTTCTCGATCGTAAGGCCGACTCCTTAACCGCTAAGCTGTTAGTTTTACTATATAGATATGTTTTTGTTTTTGTTTTCGTAAATAAAATCAACAGTGGTATTGTCAAGGAAAGACCATTCTAAACATCCAAAGTTAGAACCTTTTCATTGTATACGAACTCCACCTAGTAACTGATGTGTACCATACCACATTTATCAAAAAAAGCTTTGCTTTTGTCATTTATTTCTAAATGAAAGACAAAGACATAGATATCGTATAAGTTCTTCAGAAAAATGCGTTCTAATATACAAACACTTAAGGTATTTGATATTAGTATATAACTATGAATTGACGATTTAAATATGAAGCTTCTATTGAATGAAGTCAACCTGCATGAAAAAGTGTTCGCGCCATCTAAATATAGACTAACTGACTTCCATTGACTACGAACAGTCGGCGCAGTGCGGCACTGCAGTGGCCACTATCGCATACCACAGCAGGCTGTGTGATGGATGGGTGGGTGGCACACACGCTTAGAGTAGTACGATGGTGATTGCACTGGGCCGTTCAAACCGAACCGATAATGCGTGCGCGTTTGGTGAAAGCTGGAAAATTTCTGATTTTGTCAAGAACACACACACCTATTTATCGATGTAGTGAAACAGTATACAGTGTGATCCACCCATGTTACAGGCCCAGGCTTATAATGTGCTTAATTTAAATAAATCTAATATATTAGGTACTCTCGTGATAGTGTGATTAGTCAAATTTAAGAATAAACAGATTAGAAGTCATAAAACAACAGATTTCAAGTCAATCGTAAAAGTATACTTAATGTTAATAAAAGGTGTTTATCTAATTGAGTACGTAACGCCATCTTCTTCACTTCATACGATTTTCAGCACCCCGAAAGAGTGACCATTGACAAGCATATATCATTCATTACGAGGTCAAACCAGCCTTCTCTTCTACTTAGGTCCTATGGAGAATGTATAATCTTATTTTCAGTTGTATGTAGCAAACAATAGCGCGTTTCAGCTTATTGGTACAACGCCATCCTTATTGGGCTCAACGGCTTCTCCCTCGTGGATGTCGTTTAATCGCGGATTGGGGTATGAAAAAAAGATAGTAGTCGATTCTCAGACCTACCCGATATGCACACAAAATTTTATGGAAATACCTACGTCCTGTACTTTCGGAGGAGTATGAGAACGAACACTGTGTCACGAGAATTTTATATACTAGAAGATAATATTATAATGTATTTTTAAATCAAAGTACCAACACAAACAACGATTAAGTTCTCTGAAATCTCATGAAGTAGGTTGTAGATGTTAAGTGAAGTTAGTAAAGCAATCTATCAGCTTAGACGTTAAGAGCCCATGAAGCTATACCTACCAAGTTACCCGTGTATAAAGCAATCTGAAGTTTAATTAGTGACTCGGCCGTCGGCTGTCTTGGGTCTTAGAGTGTTTTCACATTCATCCGATATCCGATATCGGTGTCGGACGTGGATAGCCGACACCTTGTGCTGTTTTCACATTTATCCGATAAAATCGGACCTATACGGCCATTTGCTTGAAAGCACAGAGAGGTAGAGATGTTGGGGATGAAAAAAAAGTAAGCAAATCGACCTTATTGACATGACATGGTATCGAGTTTTTTTTACTTATATTCGTGATCAGCGTCATCAATTAACGTGAAAAGACACGTAACTAAGGAAATGTCATTAAGGTCGAAAATTGCCTGCAGTCACTGTTTTAGTCTCTTTGTGATCCGATATCGGGCCAAAATAGTGGTATTGGCTTCGATAACTGATATCGGGCCGGAAAATGTGAAAGGGAGATACATATATCATACATTTGACTTCCTTCGACATCGGATGTCGGATATCGGACAATGTGAAAACGCTCTTACGAAGAACTTGAATTACATTTGTTTTCTAATTGCAAGTTTTAACTTCAAGCCTTGTAATAGCTTTTTATTACAAACTAAAGTAATTACCGTTTTCTTTTACTGCCTTGTTCTACCCTGTGCAAGATGTTGCAATAGTTTATCGGTCCTGGTGCTTGTCGTTAGCTGGCTGTGTACTCGTTTGATTGCTGAAGCTTAAAACCTTGAGGTATTAAAGAAACGGTGTTACGGAGAGTAATGAAACAGGTACCACAAGTGAGCATACATATAATTAAGAAAACAGGAATTAACGCGATCATGGTATAGGTACTTACATACCTTTGATTGCCTGACGTTTCGACCAGGTTACACCGGCCGTGGTCACAGGCTGACTGGCTCAGCGGTGGACGCCCGCCGTCTTCGAATCCGTGAGGTTCAATATGGATGCGCTACCCGATGTACCAAATTCAACGCCGAATGACATACGTAAGCGAGCATTCGTGCCATCAGTAGCGAGCAACAAACATGAATTCTCTGTTCTCGACGTAAAAACAAGTTCGTTGCGAATTTACCCACTTTTACTAAGTATAAGAAGTATATCTGATAATATTATTGCTGCTCTTAATTCAGTCAAAGAATATAATGAAACCAACAATGAGCCTACTACCACATGTTGGGTTGTTCGTATATTTAGGTGTATAATTCCATTCCAGCAATAAAGGCATATAACTGCAACCTACTTTCTCACCGGGAACACGTCATGCCAGGCCAAGTGATCAACAATATTTTATTATTCATAATACTAAAGCCATTCAGAAGAGACATGAGTAAAACTAAACATTTACATAAACATACAATTTCCTAGAACCGAAGTGCATTGAGTGGCCGCAGTGATCATTTCGCGATAACATTTCCTGTACATTATTGAGATAATCATACAAAAATGTTGTCTACCAGCAAATTTATCGCTTTATTATTTAAAAAATCTTGTGGTGGGTTGAGGCCTCTAGTACAAGTAAAGGCTCATTAAGACGCGGAGAGTTTTAGGTTCTCAAAAAGAGAGAAAGAAGTTGCCTCGTTTAAACATTCACAGAAACAATGATTCTCGCCTGGCGAGAATTGTTTGTCAATTGAAATTGATAGTGTCCGTCTGAAAAGAATTTTAAAGCAATATCATAAAGCATAAAGTGATATTATGACTGACTGTCGACTGATTGTATGACATAATCGTAGGCGAGAATTGAACGTTTGCCTGTGTGTAAACATTTTGATACGATAATCGTAGGGTGATTATTGCTAGCGATAATTGGGTACGATTATCGAACCAATACGCGCGAGAAACTCGCCCTGTCTAAATGACGCCTAATGGGTCGGTGGGCATTCGTAATTTGAAGTCCACCTAAATGTTTTTAATCTAAGGGTGAAATCGGTATATCAGAATAAGACTGATTAAAGCCACGTGGTATTCTTTGACCGGAACCTATTGCGGCAGGCCCAATGTACCCTAAAAAGAAAGTCCCCAGGAATCCAGGTAAAAATTGACTACTCGTAGTGTAGGAGGAAACTTAGTCGTGGAGTGCTTGTAAACTTACGCTGACCAATTCCTTTGCCATTCAGGATCTGAGCTCGCGGAGGCCAGTAATCGTATATTGGTCTCCAGTGCCTACTGCGTCCTTTGCGGGACGGAAACAGGTCTCCTACTCTACTTTTCTGCCACCTCTTTTGCGTATGTACATCACCTATTGTATACGTGATGTACATAGACTAACCATTGTACAGGTCCTATACAATGGTGCGAGAGATATGCTCTACAGCTACCTACTTCGGTCTTGCACTGCGACCCACGAAGGCGTGCAGTTTATTCCCCCTCTGGCTCCGGCTGGGGATGTATCCGTGGGGATTTCTGGCACGATTAAAAAAAGAAATAAAAAGGTCCTATGCAATGATTAGTCTATCATCTATATTATAGAAAGGAATGTTACATATGTAACACTATATTTAGGTGTTACCTTATTGGAATCTGTGTCACTTGTTCTCAATTTAGCTAAATGCTTGCGCTAAATTGCACACTCGGGTCTAGCTCGTGTGCAGTTTTACAAGGCAATGAACTGCAAGAGCAGCTCTGAAAATATAGTCGATTGCCACAATTTTTTAACCTCGTACCATGGGCGAAAAAGATGAAAAAAAAGGAAGCAATTTTCGACTTGACGTGACATGGTATTAAGTTTTTTTGTCTTATATTCGTTTGTCTTGTACATTTTTTTCATTTGATATTTGCTATAAGTTCTATTTTAGTCGTCTACTATTAGTGACCAGAGTTTATTCTCCTACCAATTAGATACTTACGTTCCACATGCTTTTCACAAAAATAGTAGTCTGCATCCTTATTCTCACGATGGTGGTAGAAGGTGGTGGAAATAAAAATTTAAGTCTCACAGTTGAGTTAGTATATTTTCCAATCTCGACACACACAAATATAAGAAGGCACAAAGAAATAAATGTAGAAAAGTAGCCTACACCACAATATATTGCTAATACCTCATACTATAACACTACAGTCAAACAATCATTTCTCTATATTATTCTATCCTCTGTGATATCATTACCACAGACTATCTGAATAGTTCAGTATACCTTACTAAACAAAACAGAAACAGATTACCTAACCTAAATACTTGACTACCAAGAAGTACACTCCAGTCTCAAGTGCAAGGTTAATGCCTTAATCACTAGAATGCAGCCCGCGTTTATAAATAATTATGTAATCGGAAATTTAAATGGCTGCCAACGTGATCGCAATGAGTTACAAGTTTCAATACAGGCTGATGTCATTACTAAGTGAACAGTAGTACTTGTATGCATATATGTATCGGTTACACACTTCAAGTTCAAACGGCCTCACCCGCGCTTAAAGGAACATAAGGAACCGCGTTGAGTCATGTATTATAATGCTCCTTTAACTCTTTTTACCGTTCAGCACGAAAAAAGCTCCTTTGGTAGGAAAAATTAGCAGCAATTTTGCGTAAGTAGACGTAATTCGAATTTCGAGTTCCATATTTATGGAATGAAGTGCTCAGCGCGTAGAGTAAATAGATTGATGAAATAGATTTATGAGACCTACCCGGCAAAGTTCGGGGCCCTGTACGACCTCAAAATTTGCATCTCATCTATAAATAGGTCTTAAAATAGATGTCGTATGGGTGTTTTTGTGACAGGGTCTTAACTTTAAGGTAGCCTAAACGTCGACCTAAATGTAATAATGTGAAACTGAAACATGTCAATTAGTCAGATCGAGTTTTGGTATGAATACCGTTACGATTGTAAAAGAAGTAGAAAGGCGTATACCAGGAACATAGAAAGTGGAAAGATGTTGTTTCTTTCTACTCTAACGTGAAAGAGGCGTAACGTTACGCCACATACAGCTAGTATATTCAATACATAGACAGTTCTTTAAAATCATGTTCGCTAAACTGAAATTAATAGGAATAACCTTTATTGTTGTGTACTTTATTGTTCGTTTGGAAGAAAGTCAATTTCCAGAGACCGGATTTACAACAATCATCGTTCTTCTGCCCTTATCTCAAGTTTAATTGGGGTCGGTGCAACATGTATGTTTCTACCACTCATTTCCCTCCCTTCTTAACCATATCATCTTTTACACAGTCCATCCCCTTCTTTTAGATCTTCCTCTCCCCTTGTAGCCATCCACTTCCATAGTTAATACCTTTTTCACGACATTACTTTCATCCCTACTTATTTCATGTCCGAACCAAGTAAAACCGGATTTACAACAATGAGTATGAGTAATTCTCCTCCATAAATTAATGAGCATAATGTTGTGTAGGTCATTATCTGATAGCGCAGTGGTATACCTTTGACTGTTTGTTCCAAGCTCTTTAGATAAGCACTACTTAGCAAAATCTAATATTAGATGAATGAGTCACTACACAAAATATCCTTTGATGAAGCCTATCTTCGTGTACTCTATTCCAAATTTTACCGTCCATAAATTTATTTTACTGCGGAGCTTTTTACTTTACGTTTACAAACTCACAGAATCTATTACATACCTATTGACCAAACTGCCATCAGTCAGTTAATTGTATGAGGCCCCATCTAAACCTTTGGGGCTGGGCCACACTCACCATTAAGTTGGTACTATGCTGATTGACATATGGAGCTCTAGTCATCTATAGAAACATTCCCACCCATAAATGGCGCATGGAGAAATAATAAGCAGACCCCAATTTTCGACGCGAAGAATACAACCAGGATTCATGATATGATACTGATGATAAGCCATTAGTCAGTTGTCAGATATAGCCAACGTGCTGGTCAACGTTGGCTAAAAGCGGCAGCGGCTAGATACAAGGAATGCCTTTGAAGAATAAAATTTACACTATAAAGTTCAACAAAATGCTAAGTTTAACGGTATGGCTTGTTTAATTCCAGAGGCTATGCCAGGCATTCCTAGCATAGCCTCTGGAGCTAGTCAAAACACTTCTTCGTCTTCTTCATCCTAGCGTTAATCCCAGTCGTACCTGAGCTTCTCACCTCAGAGTCTGGAGTCCACTTTTTTTAACCTAACTGCGGGTTTTGGTTGATCTCCGATATTTCTCGTCAAACGATTGCCATCTGACATCCACAACTCATGGTAAATATCGAAGTATTGTAATTATATCAGACTCAACTATTGACAACTGCCATAGACATTCGTATGGCAAACGTACTCTCCGAGGCACCACCAGACCTATTCATGCGTATCTGCAAATATTTGCACAGAGCCGGCATCGAATACGTGCCCCCTGCATAGCAGTTGCGTTTAGCAAAGAAGCAGTTGAACATACTCGTTCGAATATAATCTTATTACTTTCAGTTTATGGACTCAATAGAATATAGTACCAGTCATGGTTCATAACAGGCAAGGCAGGGCGTGTTGGGCGTATGCTCGTACCTTCGTTATCAGGCATTGCCACAAAGGCAATGAGGATAGGGTTGGGCAGAATTTAGTTTGTGTTATCCATAAGTATTTATTATTAGTATATGTATACTTGTTGATAGACACCTCGATGATAATGATGTATTCTTTTAACAGTATGATGAAATACGTAAAATTACACACAAATCTTTTCAGACAGCGCATTCAACAAACAAATTCATAACCGTTCCGACACTTAATTAACCCGTAAATAACCGACGCAGACGAGTTCGTCTAGTGTGCCCAACTCGTTATAAATGGAAACTAGGTAAAATAAATTTAGAGATATAGTTTAGGAGGTGCTGGCACAGTTCTGCGTGATTTATTGGTTCTTTGATAGTTGCTGAATAATGTAGCAATTCAAAAGTTTGAGAATGTCCACTATTCTTAATATGATTTTTTTAATGATACTAAAGATATATTTTGAATAAAAGTACTGTAATAGGTATAATGTTAACCACTTATAAAATCCCCCAGTTATAAATAAGATTTAGATTTATTACAAACAACTGGATTCGTTTCCAACCACTACATTGCTATTGAAATGTCCTGATCAAAAAATTCATAGCATGTGTCGAGAGATCGAAGACGAAAGTTTAGCAAACCACAAAAACATTAATAACCCGATAATGTTGCCACTACCTCTCCGACTACAAGCTATATTTTAATTTAACTTGACGGAGAACAGAAACTCGATCGTGTAACTTCTATTTCAAACAGTTGACTATGACGTTATATTCCCTTCAAAGGACACAAACGGTCTTTTACGTTTATCATCTCTGCCACGTGCCATATTTGACTAAATATTGTTTCGAAAAAGGGTTTATAGCTCAACAAACTTTTGTGCAAAGTACTTTCAACTAAGGTATGAAATTGTAGTCTGTGCGTACATGCCTAAATATGGACAGAACTTGTAAAGGACTGGGCTCACCTTGTTATAGTTTTTATAAGGACTAGCTGGGCACAAGACTTCATCGGCGTTGGCTTCGATTTTAGTTTTAATTCTTTTACGTGGACACCTAACATTTTTTTGTAAATAGAAGCCTAAGTTAAGCTTTCTAATATAAACTATTTACTGTGGAAACCCAGTCGAAATTGGCCCAGCTACGTCGGATATTACTTGTTAGATAGAAAGATAGAAATACAGACAGATAAAAATAAAGATATTTTTTTTTTTGTTATATGTAGGAATTCCATGTCTACATTAAAATAAAACTAAACAGACAGTTCTATTAATTTTTTTCTTATAACGGTTCTTATCCTTCGTCTATAGTTTGAAAAAATAAAACAATCTAACTAAACAATTATCTAAAGGAAAACATAAATAACCCTTCACAAAAAGCACATATTTGAAGATTTCCAATCTCAAAAATGTTCTACTGTTGATATCAAGGTTAGGTTAACAACCTAGCCTAGATTGTTATCGATGAGTCACGAACCCACGAGAGATCAGTAACTCCTCCACGTGACATGACGTAATCATACACCGAAATAAAGTGACGACATGAATGAGTTTAAACATATCAGTATCGATATGGTTCTTTAGGCTAAACGCACACTGGATAACAAGAAGTAAGAAAAGGAAGTATATTTTTGGTACTAAGTATAAATGATTGATGTGCCATCAAATTTTGGTAAAATGGTAGATCCACTAGGTTAAAATTGGTAGGTTAATTGTGATACCGCACGAAAAAACGTCGATGCCGCTTGACACTGCATAGAACTCGTCATCAAAATAGTAAATCTGCGGCCAAAGTACTTTGGTGGCAGATTTACTATTTTAATGGCTAACCCTATTATTTAGGCGACAGCTTAAATCATAACCGTAAGACAATAAAAGCGCCCACTCTCACAGTTTTTGACCTGTCCGGCGGCCTGCAGTTCAAAGCCGATAGCGCCCATACACTAAAGCGATTTTGGCCTGCCGGTAATTCTCTGTTGTCAGTTTAACGACCACACACTAGCAGTTGTGAGTCGACAGTTTCCCGCCGTACGATCGTCTGCCGGTGGGTGCTCGTTCGCCCTGACAGCCAAGGACTATCAGACTTAAGATTGTTCGGAATCGTTTGGCGGCCACACATTATCGGATCGTATTAGTCGTCAGTCCAAAATCGTTAATGTGGGTTATTGCGATTGACTAATACCTAGATTTATATCGTCCGGCCGTCGTCCGGTAAACTGATAGTGAGTGAGCGCCTTAATGGCTTATTGTTTTAAATGACGTTGATACTATATTTTTACCAACAGCAAACTTGACTATCGTCTCGTATATCCTTATATTTACTTATCTGTTTCGCTTGTTCTCATCATTCTTAGGGAGTATCAAAATTAATGAAGTTTCATCGTGTAGTGTTAGGCAGCGTGACTTGAATGCAAACGACTGTACTATAATGCGTTATTTAAACATGACATTTAGGTGTAGTGCCTATGTTTTAAACCAGGTTATAAGTTACCTCAATTTCAGCCAATAGCAAGAGAGATCTTCGTTAGTAGATATGTGTAAGTGCCCTCACTCTACTCGGTTAGCATTTTGTTTCCTGTCTGCAGTAACAGTTATACTCTTTTCAATTTAATTTCAATCACCTAGGTGTATAACGTAAATAACAATGGCTTTATTACTTAACCACAAAATAATAAAAGCTAACCTCATTATTTATCACCACAGAATTATAACGCAATTATCTCACTCTCTAATAATTATGATTTATGTTCATACATCAATCAAAAAACACGATTATAAAAACGAGCATTTATTCTAGTTTTGTATGTATAAGGCACTGGCCAATTGTGATTATTCTGAGAACTTTGGTTATTGAAGAGTAAAAATACTATTGTTCGAACTTTGAATTTCCCTCCACATGTTTTTGAGAGCCAAATCAAATAGTCTCATTTAAAAATGGATCTGCATCGATAACATTTTCGTGCGATGATTTTCTACGATTTTAAATGTGGCCTGAAACCTAATGAATCATTTGATCGACAAATTGCTTTTATGGATGAAGGACCTTTAAAAGCAATCATCTACCGCTGGTATAGCGAGTTCAAGCGCGGTCGCCTTACTTTGTGGGATGAAAATCGGAGTGGTCGTCCTCCGACGTCTGTTACGGAAAAAGTGTGCTGGAAGTAAAAAAAATAGTTCAAGAAAACAGGCGAATTACATTCGAAGAGATCACGTACAATATATACGTACCAACGTATACTTAGTAGGTACAAACGTGCATAATGCAACGGGTAACGTATTTTCTCACTTCACACCCAGTTCTAAATATACCAAGTGCTTCTGTGCCCTGACCTTTAATGCGAGCCGTATGTTCAACAATTGTATATATCCGGCAGCGGTCATCTGTCACCATTTAGAACAAGGGTTCCCGAGGGCACGTTTACAATGTACGCTTAACGATTATTTCAACAAACTGTTTATTTTTAGTCTCCCGTCAAGGTCTTGGAGAAATTGTGGTCACTTGGCGCCGTTTTATTTTGATATTATTGCTCAGAGTTATTGCAATTTCCTGTTTAATTTAATATGAGTATAATTATGACGCATTTGAAGATTATGAACCCACTAATCGATCTAATATTATAAGTTGTGAAACTTTTTTGAGCGCGTGTGATGTGTTATATTTTAACGCTACTTCACGACACAAGATTTCACGGTCGTACGTTAACATATTTTCAAAGGTTTGTCATTCTTTATTAAGGGATATTTACCGTGCGAAGCGGGGGAGGAAGAGCAGGAAAGTTGACCTGCCCCTCTAGACAAGTGGCAATTCGCTAGCCGGCGTTTGATGGAATAGAATGACGAATGTATGTGATTTATTTGACATGCGTTAACGACTGGCTGGGCTCCGAGGCGAGGGCTTCGAATACAATTGGGACACAACTCTGTGATGATGAGGAGTGCTATGGATATTTCAGTAAAACGAAGTGACATTGAAATAAAGGGTTATATTATAATTTAAACTAATAACAAAATAACCATAAAAGACTTTGTTTGAAACCTTAAATTACCAGAATTGATTGAAATGTACCTACGATGCGAAAAACTGTGCATTTGATAGCCAAGGTTTTGGGGATTATTTTAGGCTATTTAACATCATCCTTAGAAACCGAGCAATATTACTGGAAAGATATTATACAATACAATATTGCTGCGTGGGTGAACCATTAAACCGTGTGAAAAAGCTAGTAATGTTTTTACTAAGATTTTCACAAAAATTGTTGTTGATGCATATTGTTTTGTAAGTCAGACTTATGAAATGCAACCAGCTGTCTACCGTCATTATTGAGGTATGTGCTATACGCAGAATATGTATCGAGAAATAAATAAAACAAGGAACCAAATAAGGCTAGTGAATCGAGAGACCGTGTGATAAGCTAGGTACGATTATAATAATATAGCTCATATTCAATGTTTTTCACAAACGTAGTAGGTACATCAGTTTTGTTTTTTGCTGTTGTAATCTAATGTTGGCGTACAATAAAGAGTCTGCTCCGGCCTCATGCTCCTACTAAATACTCCTACTGGTAGGAGCACCGGGTAACCCATGTCCTGCCTACTACAAAGGTACGCATGTGTCCAGTAGGAGCGCATAAAGACATTACAAAACGTTGCGGCCTCGTGCTCCTACCAAATAGTCCTACTGGTAGGAGCACTGGGACACTCATGTCCTGATGCCCCTATTGAATCCGATCTATTATTTCATAAATCTTACTTAGGAAATAAAAGATAGATAGATAGAAAGGAAAATGGGAAAGGACCACTATCTAACATCTAGTACATAGCTAGCATTTATTAATGATGACTCATTGCAGTGATCCTTTCATATTATTATGTACTATTTACTTTATATATATTACATTTATCTGTTGAAATTGTTTGTGTATCTGTTTATACGTTTATTATACTCTACGCAAAGCCGTATATTTATTATTTTTCATTTAATTTGTACTTCTCACTCGTATATTTTTGTTTTAGTTTAGTTTATTTGTTAACTACACCATATCTACTGTTCTGTCACGTAACTGTCCATCCCAAGGTTGCCTGGAAGAAATCGCTTCCAGCGATAAGGCCGCATAATGTACATTAAACTGTATATATGCTCCCTACTTGTTCTAATGTAAATTTATTGGTGTACAATAAAGAATTATCTATCAATACTCTGTTTTTAAATTTCAGATAGTAAAATGACATTACCTGTGTTGCCGGTTTATTGCAATGAAAAAATAACCAGTATCGAAAGTTGTTGATAAATTATATTTAGTTCAGATTATTGTAGGTTATTTTATAGTTAGCATAAATGGATAGTGTACGAAACTTACAAGCTTTTTAATATTTAGTTTTTTCTTAAAATATAATAAAGTCAAACCACTTGTATCTAGGCCACAAACATTGTCGATAGTTTCGAGCACGTCACTAAGCACTAAAAGCTGGTATCATTATTTCACAATTTGACATTTGCAATTGTAAATTTACTATCTGAATTAAACAAAAATATGCAACCAGCGGTCTACTATCATTATTGAGGCGTGTATGTATGCGCATAGCCTGTTCTAAATATGTACATACATCTTCACAGAGATAATTTTCTACATATTATACAGCATTGTTTGCTAGTACCTAATATAGATAGGAGCTATAGAGGGCACGTACTCATGGCATCATGATTTATGATTTATATGGAAATCTTATCTCACCAACCTAATTGTTTGGGCCGCTGGAAACTACCTATAGATAAATAGGGTCAAGGCTCATTGTGTCAATAGTTATAATCACTTTTTAATATAGGCTGATATACACGGCTAGGGTTTGCGGGTTAGTAGCGATTCACCATGCTCAATTTACCTCGAAAATCTTTTGATTCAAAAAAATTTCGAGCAGAATCGAGAACGTGGGGAATAGCGGCTCACCCTATTTTGCAGCGACAGCCATATTATGTGGATAGCAAATGTTGGGGTATGCCATCTCCACCGGCCTTCGGTGGCAGGAGCAGGATCTTAAAAATACTGGCTCTACGTTATCCATGATGACTGCTAATGATCCCACTGCCAGGGACCATGCAAAGTGGAGGAGTAAAAGCCGAAAATCGGACTCCGCTCTCAGTGAAAGTTTTAGATACGACTGGGATCAACGTGGAATTGAAAATGGTTGTTAGATTTTTATTGCGAACGGGTCTTCTTGAGGATCGGGTCTCTTTATTCTGAAATACAAAAAACTCAGTAGGTAGCGGACGTATGGGAGAGATTCCGTAAAAATGAAACGTACTGCCGACTAACTTTTGCCCGCGGCTCCGTTCGTGTGGATGTCGTTTATCGCAACCAAACATAGCCTATGTCCTTTCTCAAGATCTAATCTACCCCTATACCAAATTTCATCATGAAATATTCATAGAAAACTATACAAGTACATTATGAAATAGAGCAGGAATTTATTTGGCAGTCGAACGAAATACCACTCTGCCACAAAGTCTCTTCGACAATCCCGTGCTCGAAGGCGACGTGGAACCTCTCAGCCTAAGGAGGGACTTTGCTTCTCTGTGTGTATTGTACTGCCTATACAATGGTCTGTGCTCAGATGAATTGTTTGATATGATGCCCTCAGCAACATCCTATCATCACACCACTCGCCAAGGGCAGGGAATTCATCCTCACACATTGCGACCGGTAACGGTGCGCACCGTACGGTTTGAAAGGAACTTGATCCCACGCACGCTCTTGTACTTAATGCTGTGGATTTCCCAAGCGACTACTATATATATAGGGTCGGCAGCGCGAGTGTAACGCCACTGGTGTTGCATACGTCCATAGGCCACGGTAACCACTTCCCATCAGGTGGGCCGTGCGCTTGTTTACCACCTAAGTGATATAAAAAAGTCGTGCTCCAAATCCAAAACTCTTTATTCACCCCGATACTATTGAAATTAGGCACATAATGACAACTGTAATCGAACTGTGACTTTTGATTGTAATTTACAAGTGAGTTATAGATACTTCTTTTAAATTTCATTGTTTCATTTCCTTTTTCCTTAAATAAAAGTTTCGACAGAAAAAAGGTCGTGTTAAATAGTACAAATAAATTAATATACTTATTACTTCTTACAACTACTAACTTCGTTTTTAAATAGATAATTTTAACGTGCTTGATTTAATGAATAAAAGTTTCAATCAAGTAATCTTAATTAGGTACTTTTTTTTCCCTGTAAAAACTTTACCTTCCCCATTTAGTCCGCGATAAATTAAAAAAAAGAAACCTCTTTTAGTCTATGGCCAATCGAGATGAATCCATCATTCCTGCTATTGCGAAAAGAAAATCATAACACGTTTTCACTTTTGAAAATATGGTTATTTATTAATTAAAATGTACACAGGTCCTAGTTATGATGGAAATGATTAATGTTGTGCAACGTCCGATATATGATGTGATTGATGAGCACTTAACGTTATGGAAAGTTTGCTACCTGAAAACTGCAAGGGTAAATATCAATTTTAGTATTTTTTTATTCGCAAGAGTGTCGGAAAACAGTATGATACACGTGTGTATTGATGATTACCGCCCTCGGCTTTCTTAAGACCGTCGCCTAACGGTTCGGGTCTCAATTAAGTCTTAACGGTAATCACCAACTTTATACATAATGTGCTGTTACATGTTAACAAATTGTGACAATTAATTCACTTCATTCATTCCGGGAAGCTAACCTAATTTCGAAATCAGATATTTTCATAAATATAACAGAATTCTATCGCAGCAGCTGCGCTTAGATAAACAGAAATAGTTTAAAAGAATATAAACCAAACGGATCCCTTCCTAATGTGACTTGTTTCACACTTGACCGATCCAAATTGTTGAACATCTGCGTCAAACAAAAACAAACTGACGTCGCGTTGATTGATATCTTCCTTTGTTTTATGCTGTTTTTTTATTCGGTTAAAATGTAATCAAATAACGCAATATTGGCGTCAAGAGCATTTTATATTATAACAAATCGCAGGTTTTAAACCATATTTGTTTGTGCAGGTGTTCTAAATCAAAATAAAGTAAGGTTTTTTTTTAATTGTTTGGGAATCACGAACACAGGTAGAATGGAAATCGACGATATCTAGTCACTGTTCTAACTGAACTGTTTGACCATTTTTTATCCCGGGAATAGGTACTAATGGAATAAAAATTACACGCGAACGGAGCCGACTTAAATAGTAAGAAATAAAAATCAAAGACAACATAACTAAAGCGATACACACCTCGTCACTCATTCATCAGTTCGCCTGCGTATTACAAAACTTAAACGTTCTCTGATAGATCATCAACAAATGCATAATATCTTTCAACTGACTGTAACTTGCTCAACAATGAAGCAGCTCTATTTTCTCACCACTCACCTGTTGTACTCATTAAAAGCTCTTTCATGTATTCCTTCGTACTCAGTATGTATGCACTATTATAATAATTAATGAGCCTATTGCAGTGGAAGTAATTGCCTGAAGCCTTTGCATCTTTGTTACGTGACCTAAAATTAAAAAAATATTTAAAGGCTACATAAAATATACCATTACCTACCATCTTTACTTTTGCTATCTTATCTGTACTATTATCTTAACTGTGTCGATACTGTGATTTTATCATACAGTAATGAGTTGTCTATATATCATTGAAAGTATACTTACCTTAACAATTTAAAATTGAAATGGTTCACGTAGATACTATGCGTGTTTTTCGTAAGCAAACTCTAAACATAAACCGTCCTCCATCGACGCTATCTGACATTTTCACCCATAATTTTACATTCAAATTCATGTAACATAATTTCCCGAATCGTCCTCTTGATTAAACCATCACGTAGTCGTGTCTAAACAGTCGCCCTGAACGCCCCGCGAGTCCCTCGCACGCAATTACCCACGTTTACTAGGATTAATTAATCCGCCCGAAGGGAGGTCTTGGATAAACATGCAAGGAAATTAATCATTATTTACTTGTAATTTCGCTAATATATCACCCTGAGGAGTATACTAATACATTTTATAAGCAGTTAGCGCTAATTTGTTACAATAAATGGCTATGCTGTCTATAGTTCTGGGCATGGGATCTGAAAAATGAATTCTCTGTTGTTATTGTTTATAGGTATTATGCCTGTTGTTAGTTATTAAAATAACAGCTTTAATAATTGGATATGAATATAAAGATAGAACGAAATATTACATAAAACTTTTTACTTTTTCCCTGCCTGTTAATTTGACTTGGTAAGTCCTATTGAAAACTGAAGGCGCCAGAGCCTTGTCCATTAATCAACAGATATAACTGCTTAAAAATGAGATTAGCTTGGCTCCAAAGGTCTTGTTGAGGTCTTAAACACCATGAAGTATAGTAAGAGACAGATTATATCATCTACTTCGTATCTCTAATAACGTCAGTTTCAGTCTCCATAACTGTACTCACTATGATGTCATGCATAAATTCATGACGTCATTGTTATAGCTGTATACTGAATAGTAAATTATGATGCCGATTGTCATAGTCAAGGACTACTCAGGCTATCAGGCGACATGTTGTTTTTGAAAATTATGATGGTTCCTGAGTCAGTTCTAGGTACATCTTTATCAGAAAGTAAGCGTTACCTTGGACATTAATAAAATGTGCTGTTAAAACAGCCTCCCGTTTTGCAATTCTTCTGTGCACTCCCGGGTTTGCTGGAAGAGAACTCAACTTTGAGTTAAGCTCGCCTTTGTACATTACATCTCATTATTTTTTATAAATTTAATTTAAATGTACAATAAAGAATAAATAAAAATAATAACATCATTATTCACTCTGTATTCTTGAACGACAGTCCTGAATCCTGATTTATCTGAGAGAACAGATTGACAGTTTTGACAGATTGTCTATACAATTTGTCCTCAGATTTGGCCTAAGACTTCAAATAAATCAACTGCACTATGAGCAGTGTAGATGAGAGCAATGAATTAATTAAGCTTATGTCACTACACTATCCATTCTTTATATTATATTCATTCTTATAGTTATGAAATTCAATAAATTTCACGAATAATATTTAATTAAGCATTAGCAGGTCTTTATTATATGAGTTCGAAACTTCTGTAACACGATACAATTGATATTTTCGAGTTCTTGTCACATGATCAAGCTTCATCTTATAGTTAGGACGTAAAACTGCGCTTATGTGGTGCCATTATAAGTGCAATCTCGAGTTAAAGCGTTGTACCAGGCAGGATATTTAAATTCTTTTCAAAGAAGTTCATTCCTCGCTACCCGAAAAGTTCCCGTTCTTATCTGTTATCGGTCAAAATCTCGGGGAGACTCGAGCTATAGTAATACCGTTCATCCCTACTGTAAAATACAAAGGCTTCCTTCCCCACAACCGCAAAGAGCCCCTGTTTGGCTTAGCTAAACTAAGGTGTAACAGACTAGCTACCCGAGCAACACATCACCCACAACTCATCTCCCAAATTTGCTAAGATAAAAAGCTCATTGTTGCATATCAATCGAAAAAATCTAATAAGAAAAAAACGGGTCACCGTTATCTCTATGAGTTCACTGACATAGAACGTGGGTTCTAAAAAGCCAACCACATATGTAATTACGTGAATTGTTTGATACTAATATGATGCATTGTATTGTCTCAATAGGAAAGATTTCTTTTTATTGTACGGCAGAGATGGATTGTTATCACTGTTATCAGTTATTTTGTGATTATTAATAAAAAACAATCTCTTTATGTGGTTTAATTAAGAGCCTAAGAGCGTTTTCACATTTATCCGATATCCAATGTCGGTGTCGGACGACGATAGCTGACATCCTATAGCCGACACTTTGTGCTGTTTTCACATTTATCCGATAAAATCGGCCGGATACGGTCATTTGCTCGAAGGCACAGACTAGTTAGGGATGCTAGGGATGAGAAATAAAAGAAACTTTAATTGACATAACACGTAATCGAGTTTTTTTCTTTTATTCGTGATAAGCGTCATTAATTAACGCGAAAAGACACGTAGCTAAGAAAATGATATTAATGTCGCTATTTTAGTCCCTTTGTGATCCGATATCGGGCCAAAACAGCGGTGTTGGCTCCGATTAGCGATATCGGGCCGGACAATGTGAAAGAGAGATACATTAGTCATACATTAGACTTCCTCCGATATCGGATGTGGGATATCGGATATCGGACAATGTGAAAACGCTCTTAGACTGGTCAACAGATAAATTTCACGCACGTTCGATCATTTAACCAGTAAATGATTGAATAAATCTCTGTTAGGTATACTATTACCTCGTGTGGAGGAATGAGGCCAGACCAAGATCTTTAGGAATCTCTAACTCGCCTGCCACTCCATATATCTACTGATTGACTGACGAGCCTCTGGCGTTGACAGTGCTAGCAGTCAACCAGCATTTTTTATACCACTTAGTTGGCAGACATGCACACGGCCCACCTGATGGAAAGTGGTTACAGTGGCCTATGGACGTGTGCTGTGCAATACTAAGGACGTCTCACTCGTGCTGTCGCCCTGCAGTAATGTTCTAATGCCATTCTTGAAAAACCTCACATCGTAGTTGCTTAGAAAAATTAAAGCAGTGAGTTCATAGCTTAAGCGTGCGTAGAATGAATATTAAAGATTTGGCAAATTTCAACATGTTTGGTTTTAATTCCTCAATACCAACTATGCTATATAATCCTATATAATACATACACATATGAAATAAAAAAGGGAAGAGACTGCAAGCTCAACTCAGCTCAAGGCATCGAAAAATTCCTCCCCATCGACCTCTACTGGTACCGTGCCCAAAAGGCTGGCGGCATTACCACGCTGAATAGCGATACTAATTATAAATAAATAAATATTCTACAACATTTCACACAACGCTATCTAGACCCATGGTAAGCATAGCTTAACTAGCTTGTGTTATGGACCAATGCAAATAAACATTTTCACGCATACAAATATTTGCACTGAGCAGGGATCGAACCTCCTGCGTAGAGGTCGCGTTGACTACGCCACGCCACAGAGGCTGTCATAAATTCTTTGTGGAGTAATGATCCTTCGAAATACTTCTGATTATATTCTGTAATTTTTTGTAGGTTTTTGGCTAATTTGGTTAATGATACCTAATCCTGATTGGTACCTAAAAGTGAACTCCGCCTCAACCGCAGTTACTAAGTAGCAGGTGAGATTGCTTGGACTCCTTACCTCTTTATGAGGCTTCCACATCTAAGCATTAATCCAAAGTTTTGTCACTTTATAAATTATAATAATTTATGTGCTCTTCCTCAGGTTAGGACTCACCCACGACGACGAGTCTCATTGCCAGACTGAAGCAACTAGAGGATCTGTGATGGCTCCTACAGTGATGGCCACTCTCCACAACTACTCCTGGTCACCCTGCTCTAAAGAACAGTTCCATGATCAATCTAGGTTAGTACTCTTTCATATCTGCCAGTTCTAGCTTCACGCACAGTTTTCTATATCAATTACCTATCAGCTCCCGCAATCCCTGGCGAACTATCCCCAGGATAAAAATAAGCCTAGGTATGTGTTATTCCCGATTATAATTTATCCTTTGACTGAATAACAAAAATCTGCATACACTTTTGCATATTTTATAATACTAGTAAGTTAGTATCAGTGTACAAGGGATTATTTAGTTATTTTTAATAAATTAATGTAGCAGTTTTCACTTTAGGTTTCTATAATATCCTTAAGTACCTACCTACCTTAACGTCATAATCTAGATTATACTCGTATATCTAATGTATTTAGACCATCAAATAGGTTTACTTAAGTTAACAAGAGTTAAAGCGTACCTTTTTCGTATTACAAAAATAAAAGGTGACTGAATCTATAGACTTTTAGCTAGGAGTTACCAAACTAATGGATTTAGTAATCGCTAGTCCAGACTGTTTGATTTGGACCTTTTAGTAAATCAAACCCAAGAAGTGCGGAGCGCCTTTTCAAAACATCTACTTCGCAGTATATTTTATACATTAGGAAGAGCTTCTTTTTGTGCATTTCTATATTTTGCTAATACATGTTTGACCTCTTTTATGTTCTTAGTATATATGTCGCCGCCAATTAGCTTAATCGCCGTTCAATTAACTGCCCAGACTGTTAACTAAACGGGGCCATTCAATGAACAGCCGGAATGATATTCAGCCGTAATGTTTATTACAACTTTTAATAACCTGGCTGGCTAATGCCTAGGCCTTTTGTAAGATGGGGCACTACCCCGAATTAACACAGAAAATTACATACATACATGCATATACTCACGTCTGTAAATCCCCGAGGGCGTAGGCAGACATGTATTCACAGAAAAAGTGATGGGTTTATTGAGAAAGCGGTATAATCGGACTTGAGCCATCGTGGTTATTTTTTTTATAACCATGAAGAAACAAGCCATTTTCATAGCTATTTAATTAAATAGCTAGGCTAGTCATTAAACGTCATCGATCCAAGCTTCTTGCCTAGCCGTTTAATTAATACTGGCTGAACATCATTCAGGCCGCTAATTGAACGGCGCCGTTCAGTAAAGAGCCTAGGCAGTTAATTAAACGGCTGATTAACCTAGTTTGCTGCGACATATATAATGTGTGCATTAATATGCTATGCTACCTCTGCTTATTTCTCCGGGTATATACAGACGTATAGGAGTTTTATGTATATACAAACGATGTTTAAATTTTAATACTGTTACTTACGGTAGCTTTGTAAAATGTATAACAGGTTAATGTATCCCTCAACTTACATTCCCTATTCGTGCTTTGATGGAATCATCCTGTTAAGATACATGTTTAGTTCATAGAATTAATGATCCTTTGAAACACTCCTGATTTGTAATTTGTTGCAATTTATAGTACACGTCTTTGTCAATCTTGAGTCCACCTAAAATATCGTCTAGGTTCGGTCTTAAAGAATGTTCAGTCTATTGCAATTTGAACTGATAGTCTAATATTTTTTAATCGTCGTGCAACGTCAGTGCTGAATTCAAATCGCGCACCGCGGCGTGTACTCTTAAATTTTGTGACGTGCAATTAAAAAACTAAAACCTGACATCAAACTATGAACATTAAATTCACGAAAAAAGTAATTAGTGCTCAACCCTGTAGCCACCACCGCAAAGACAGGAGATGATACCAGCCGCCAAACAAATCAGCAGGTAGGCACTGATTTCCTCTAGAGTAGTTAAAACTGTTATAATTATGAAATTAGAACTTAAATTTTAACCACTCTTAAAATATATCTTAATGCGCTGTAGATAGACAGAACGCTTTAAAAAAACAAGTTGATTTTAGTCCTTAATGATAAGGCAAGAGGTATTAGTCCAGTGTAAGCAACGCCTGACTTCCTGCCTTCTCTATATAATTCAGGCCTTAGCCAGACTCTCCTTCTCCCGAAGTAGGTGCCATATAAAAAACCGGTTATTGTACTATATATCCGGCTTGTTTCTATCAAAATTGTAGCGTAAATTCCCACTGCGGTCTATTGGCAGTTTTTGTTGTATTTTCTGTGTTTTATTTATTCTGTATACAAGCTCGCCCTTGTTATTCCGATCCATAAGGCAACTGTTTTATTTGACGTTATTACAAAAGGGCTATAATATTCAGCAACAGGCATACAATATTTTGTTACGGAGCAACTAGAACGAAAATTCGTTTTTGTGTTTATTACCTATTTAGTAACTATAGGGACCAGTTTAAATGATAATAAGCATAATGAAGTTCTTAAAATCGTTTTAAGAAATTAAATAAATTGATCAGATACATTTTGCTGACTATCTTTGGCCTCGCGTAGTTTTAGGTAGATATTTCCAAAATACTATTTTGTAATGTCTTATACTAATTATACTGTTGATTGATGGCAGTTGATGAAATCTAAAATACACTTGTGCTTTTTTGTTGACTGTAGGTACCTGTATTGTGGATTTCGTAAAGTGACACAGGGTCAATAATAAATATTATTGAAAAGTACAAGTGTGTTCTCAATATGTGTCATGCCTTATACCATTTCGGCAAAGGAGCCTTAAGCGCGGGTTGCAGTCTTTTTCAACCTTTTTTAAATACATTTATCATCAAGTCATACAACAAATTGCGCCAAATAAAAATCATATTCAAAAAGTAGGCTAAATCATCTAGGGACTTGTAAAGGCAGAAAAACGATTCATAATATTTGCCTCGATATAAATTACCGTTGAAAATGGCTCTGAAATGCTCCAAATCGCTTTTTTTAACACGTTTTTAAACTAAGACGCCGTTATCAAATAATGTCAAAGTTTCTATTAAAAATAGAGCATAAAAATACCTAGGGACTGGTGAAGTTACATTTTATCACGCAGACATATATTTTTTAAACTTCAAAAACAAATAAATATTTTTTTTTTATGCCACTTAGGTGGCAGACAAACACACGGCCCACCTAATGGGAAGTGGTTACCGTGGCCTATGGACGTTTGCAACACCAGGGACAATCGTGCTACCGACCCTGTAGATATCTTCTAATACCCTTCCTCCCGAGAGAGTAGTCTCGATTTCAGACACAAGTTGTTGTTCTTCTCTCACGGTCATCTCTGTCTGTCGCGGATTTCATATTAACAGTGCGAAGAGTACGGTTGTCGCACTGCAATCCGGCCTTAAGGCTATACAAGGAGGATGCTTCTGTTGAGTCTGTAACACCGTTGGCCAGTATTGTAGTATTATTTTGATCTGCAATGGGTTAACCTGTTACCAGCATTACCATTACTAATTGCCATATTCACTTCATCTTATGCTATATCATGCGCATTACTTTTCAAGGTGATAAAACCTCATATATCTGTTTCCTTAAAACACAAAAAAGACAGGAAAATCCATTGTTCACAAATTCCTTTATTTACAAATATTGTTATCGCACTAAACAGAAAACAAACATCTTTACACTTGATGACAGAGTTCGTAGTACGTCCTTACGATTGATATCTTATAACGTTAAACCGTTAAAGACATAACAGGAAGACCTGTGTACGGAAAACTCAGAAGACACCGCCGTACAACGAAAGTCGGTTCACGTCTCTTTCGTTTAAAACCAGTTAAGACCTAGGTAAGATATCCTTGAGACCCCGACTAAGGGCGGTGGTTGTTCAGGTTTTTAAAAGATTGATAATGAAATATTGTACAATAACACCTTTATTCTGTATAGGACAGATTAGGAATAGGCAGATTCCAGATTCGTCAGATTTCCAACTCGTCATTGCATAGAGTCCAAGAGACTCAACGAATTCGTTATGGCAGAAAAATGCACTCCTGGTGTATTGGTGAATTTCTAGCGCAGCTAAAATACCTACAGTCGGCTAAGTGGCGTGATGATTAACGATGATATCATATGATCAATATCAAATATGTCATCGATCAAGGACCTATACACATACCATTGCATATTTAGACACTTATTAATTACGCACATAACAGCTCCTTTTGAATATTTGTGTCTGAAGTTGCCGGCTCTAAAAATAATTATGAATAGATACTGTTCAGTAGACAGAAATAAATGTATTTTTGAAATAATGTAACACGTTAAAAATATTCTTTAGAATAATGTTTTTATTCAACCACACGTTGTTAATATTAATCTGTTTGAAACATGAACTTCCAAAGTGCATCTAAGTACAATTAGTATACATTTATTCGGTTTGGCCACCAGGCTACGTGGGAAATAGATCTCTGGCCATGCCGCCTCTACCGAGATTCGGTAAGAGGGGTGACATGACATACCTACGTAGATTCAGTGGATGGCTGGGACTGTGTAAACTGGAACTTAAAGCGAAAAATGGACATAGGACTGGTCTCGATTGTAACCGGTATTCACGTAAATAATGGTAATGAGGATGGTTTGGCATAAATACAACTAGGGGCCGCTCAATCTCCACACCTCTTTAGAGGATAGTTCAGCCGAATTAGGGATTATTAAAAAGGGATCGAAGACATAGTTGTTCAATCTCTACCTTCAAGAACATGTAGGCCTGAGAACATAATGTCTAACTGTGGTGTAATTCCACTGGTTCCTTTTTGTATACGCGATCAGAATATAAAATGTGACAATTGTTTGAAGGTAACAGCTGATATACTTGGGCCTTGATGGCTTCTCATTTAAGATATTCAGCCTTCGTTACCTGTATTTACATATCAAAGACAACAACAGGCAAATTATTCAAATAATTATTCAAGTCCTGCGTCCACTGATTTATATATTTGTGATGTCCTTGCCACACAAGGATAATTGCCTAATGATAACGTGAAAAATACAGTAGCCTTTTGAAGAGTGTAGGCAGTTATATAATTAAGGTAGAAAAAGCAGGACCGGGCCTGGTGAGGCCACCTACTAATTCAATATGTGATTTAGGAAATAAATATGTTGGGGACTTTCATTGGAGATTTTCTTCTGTAATCTAGCTACATGAATTACCCTGGGAAGGTGCTAGCTTTGAGAATTGCCAGACACTAAAAAAGCACTAGTTCTTTAGGAGCAATTCAAGTCAGTAAGTATCTCAGTGGTTAATGGTTCATCCTGAGGATCAAGATATTCTGAATATTTGACCATTACACTACCGACTTGAACCCAATACTAACACACGAGGGGTAAGGGAGAATGCTAGGAATTTCAATTACTAATATTACATTAATTAAAAACGGGTAAGAAAAAATGACATTGGAAGCTCTGTTGCTAAAATTCTTAAAATACTTGAGAGATAACTGCAAGCTTTTTAAAATTATGAAGTTTTATCATGAATTAAAATACAAAACTATTAAGTACTTAGGAGTGTGATAGAACTTAAGGAACTCAAACATAACTAGCAGTACTATGCAAAAGTTTTGAAGTTGTTCTAGTTTATTTAATTGGTACAGAATTCTGCATAATCTCGGAAATTTGTTGGCTCAGCTTCGGAAGAAAGTTTTGCCGATAAGATTTTAATCAATAAGGCAGTAAACCCAAAATGGAAGTGCACTCTCAGATGAGGCTACTCCCTCTTTGAGGACCTATTCGACGATAGGTAATGCTTCGCCAATTGATTAAAGATTCATGTTTAACTAAAATAGATCCAATATTTATGAAAAACAAGCTGCAAGGCTTGGGTTCAGGGCCTTTTAAACATGAAATAGATCTATCTATCTACATTATAAGCTACACAATATACGTTAAAATTAACAGTATAGGTAAAAAATATCAGTAATACTTGAGTAATGAAAAGACGAATGTTAGTGCTAAAATTTTGGGCAAATATGCACATTCATACTCAGGCATTCCTTCTCAATGGCAACGTTCAATGAAGCAGTAAGTTCTGAAAAAACCACTGAAGTTCTAAGTCGAACTTTACACTATACAGTACTTCTTTTTGCTACCCGGGCAAAGTGGTTCAACATGATTAATTTTTGAATTTTTTATAACAACACAAATAGGTACCTACCAGGCTGTTGTTGCTATACCCCTTACTTCTTTTGTAGCCGTAATCCATCCTAGATATGCTTAGTAAGCCGTATCTACATAGTTAAGCGAAAAGTATTTTCCTTCATTTACTTTTCCTCTATTCCAGTCTTCAGATTGCGGTAAAACTTTGGAGCTTATTATGTAAGGAATAATTCTAAATGATTCCTTTCGTTCCTTGTTCGTAAATGAAGTATGAAGTATCTATTTTTAGCCTAAACTTGGTATATCTTTGCAGGAGATGGTGGTGCATTCAGGAAAGAAGTCGGGATGACGGTATGGAGCTTGGTGGTGCTAAAGAAATATCTAAATACGTGTTCACGTTGGATGAGCAATGCAGATCAGAATTTGGTGAAGGGTAAGTAGTTTATTTCTAAGCTTCTAAGGAATGGGTTACAACATTTACACAGTTTTGCATTCCAATGGAACCTGTCTAAAATAACTTTTATTATTTTTTAGTTCGTTGTTCTGGCTCTCTATGTTTAGTTTTTATATTATTTATTACGACTAAAAAATTCCATTAAGTCAAAAACTAGCTCACAACCTAACGCAACGCAACGCAATCGTGAAATTCGTGTTGTAGAAACTCACGACGAGTTGTGGAAATCACCGAAAGACCACAATAGCGACATTCGTGTTGTAACTGTCATGTCATATCGTGGTCGTCTCAACACATTGTTAATATGAAAAGCAAGAATCGATTTAAATAAATTTGTTGGCCAAATTTAAATAAGAAAAAACAACCATATGTTTGGGGTGTACCCATAATGCACTCCCAAAATGAAACAAGTTAAAAAATCTTATTTGAGCACAGGGATTGGGAACTAATCATATACTGTAACACCTTACAAAAAAAAGGCATAAAGAATTATCGCTAGGGTATCTAGACTCCCAATGTCCCAAGGTCGAAGCGTGGCGTCGGTAGCTTAGTCAGTGGTTAAGGAGTCGGTCTTACGATCGAGAGGTCCCGGGTTCGAATTCTGGCCATTACACTACCAACGTAAACCCACTCCTAGCACAAGCAAATTAGCTTAGTTGGAGGGGTTAGAGGGAATATTAGTAATTTTGATAATTCCGATTGCTAATATTCTTGAAAAAAAAAAATGTGCTCCATTTCGTACGATCCTCCGCCTTCCGCATCCAGTCAGTCCCAGCCACCTTTTTCAGGCCATCGGTCCATGTGGCCAGGAGGCGTCCTATCCTTCGTTTCGCACGTTGGGAGAGGACTATGTCCAGCAGTAGACTGTAGTGGGCTAATTGATTGATTGATATCTAGACTGTTGCGTGTAAATATGATATTTATTTACTTCCATTTTTCTCTATATTCTCTATACACGTATTGTGAATCTCTACCCAAATGACATTATAATATCATAAACAAATATGAATACGTATAAAACAATTACTTTTTATGAACCGACTTCAAAAGGAAAATCGTCGACAACATAATTTATTGCTATCAGGTACAAAATACTGACAAGAATACAATCATTAGCTCATCTACTTATGTTCACAAAAGCCTCTTTGAATAAACTGAAAAGACTTTTATTACTTTAGCAGATATTTGGATATTTATAACAAAAATCTTTATTGGAACAAAACAAAACAGACAAATACAAAAAAACTTTCATTTTTATTTTATTAAAAATAAAAATCTCGACAAAATATTAATTTTTATCTGGTTTGAGATTTGCAAATGGGTACCGCCTGCTATAAAGCTTGTTTCGATCTTTTCAGAAACAGTCAGGTTTTTATTTTTAATAATTAATTGTTTTTCATACTTTTTAGTTATGACTATGACATATGTATATTTCTGTGATCGTCTTCTAATTTCCTTCATTTTGATACCTCACCTGAAAATATTTGAGTGAAAATTTTATTTTTACTACATATATTTTGGCGCCCAAAAAAACCAACATATAGCTTTTGCTCATATTTTGTGCACCCAAGAACACTTGGGCAAAAAGTAACTTTCATTTGAGACATGAATCACTGAAATCCGTACAGTGGTTCAGGAGATATGAGGTAAAAACATAATCTTATTAATCTTAACAGTCGGGTAATTATGTCGACGATAGCTGCTAAAGTATACACTGTGGTGCAGCCATCGAATTTACCAGCAACTTTACGAGCTTACAAATTTACCATGTATTATCTGGTGTTGCCGTATTGGTTCCTGGTGGACTATAACAGGGCCATTCCATCTATTCCGGCCGGCTGACAATTCGTTTGATGGAATAGAATGACAAATATATGGGATTTGACGTATATGACAGTCGTTAACGTATGACAAATATTCAAATCCCATACATTCGTCATTCTATTCCATGAAATGCTGGCCAACGAATTGCCACTTGTCTAGAGGGGCTGTTCTCCATTAGACAGTAACCATACAACCATAAAGTGTCCACTTGGCGGCAAAAGGCTTGTTGGGACTGTACTAAATTGAAAAAAAAAGACGGGTTGCACTCTGGGAGTGCCGGCAGAAGTGAAAACATTTCCTTTCTCTCTTTCTTCGTTATATACATAGAAAAAGATAAAAAGAACATACCATACCATACCATACCTATGACATAGCGCCAATCATAGAAACTATCACTAATTTTCTGCTAATTTTCTGTCAGAAGAAATTAATAAATTACAAAAAGAAAAAATAATCACAGAAAGTAATAAATTACAAAAAGAAAAAATAATCACAAAAAGTGTCAGAGGTTTGAACCCGGTGTTATCTGAAACCATAAGGACTTATAGTCGACTACGATGCTATTTATCGTATCTTGCAAAATAGACAGTCTATAGCTTATGTTGTATGACGTCAGTCGTCGGTTACGGTCCAAGCGATCCTGACGCAAGTTTAACACTTTTCACCCATCCAACGCCGCTAAAGAAGTTTTCACTTCAAAAAGAAAAATAAAGAACTGGACTGAAAATTATAATTGTTGTTATGTGATACATCTCTGTCTACCTCTTCAGGGAATTACAGGTATGATGTAAATAATGTAACAAAATTTACGGGATATAGTTTACTCAAATCTACTACAATTTTTTTGCTACGGTCTAAGAGTAAGTGAAAATTTATTTAAGTAATAGTATTTTCCATTCGTTCATGCAAAGTTTCTGCGTCACTGGTTTCGTAACTGAATGTTACATTACATACATGCCTTGGGGATATGATTTGAATAAATTATTTGAAATCTTTTTATCAGAAAACTTAAGTTTACGTAACGTAATGTAAATTAAAGTGTTTATTCAACATTTTGGTGGAAAGGAGTCAATAAAAGAAAATGAATAAAATGCCTAGTTATACTGTTTATTGATGGCACTTGTTGTTACACATATTGAGAACACTTGTACTTTTTCCACAGTATTTATTATTGAACCTGACCGGTGTTGCATTACGAACAATTGTTCTCAATATGTGAAATAAAATGCAGTGGATTAAGAATTAAAACTTAAAATATTAGTATGAGTTAATACATTTTCGAAATGGTATGAGTTTTTGTGGTATGAAGACGTAATAACCCACAGCGAAGGCGCACCTTGAGAAAAACCGAAGAGAACTTACAAATAATAATAATCTTAATCTAAATTATAACCTATACTCCGTCTAGTTCTAATTGGTGCTATGTAACGTCCAAGAAAAGGTCTAAATACTGCACACAAAGGCGTCAAAGAATCCAAACGACAGTATAAAACAAATACGAACTCTATTTTTCAATTACCCTCAATTCAGCGCGCAGTGGGAATGTCTTATTGTCGGGAATGTCTAGGATCCGCCTTAAAGAAGTTTTCAAATTAAAAACTATTGGCTGAAGCTGCGGTTAGGTAATGGGTCTTCTATATCAGGAAAAGTGCTGTGGCCAATTAATTGGGTATTTGACTGACTAGTCAAATTAGTTACTTTTTACGAAACGTCAAAACGGTGAGTTAAAAGGAAAATTGTATGAAAAATGTATATGTGACATTGTGACGTCATAATTTTTAATAGTCAAATCAATAACTATAATAGGTTTGATAGATGATTAAAAATAAATAAAAACAATAAAATAAGAACCGACGCAACTGTTATCACTTTTTTACCATTTTTAATTTAATAAGTTTAGCTAAATAATTTATTTTAACATCAGGAAAATACCCAATTGCCACAACTATAGTGTGCACTGCGGCTATTGGCCGAGTTTTGAGTTAGATTAAAGATTTGATCAAAATTTCTATATTCGTTTTACTTACTATGGTTTGAAACAAAAATTGCATTCGCCACTGTATATGCCATTTTTTAGTCATTATAATTTTTTCTGTCAATACGTTTCTAAATTAACCACTCGGTTTGTACAAAATACTGTTTTGTTAACACAACGAAAATATGTAGTAGTTTCCGCATTTTGCTGGCTCGGGTAAGCCACGCGTGTACGTGGGGCTCTCACCACACTAAAACAAAGTGTCGTGTGCCATACGCCGCGACTGAACTGACGGAAATACTACGCTCTCGTCGACAGATCACCCAAGCGCTGGCCCGCAAAAGTGTGGTGCGGGACCGTCTTCTGACTGAGCTATGTTCAGATATACCAGGGCATCACCCCTTCGCGGGAGGCTATACAGCGGGTAGATAGACATTTAGGTACAAAGCCAACCTCGCCTGCACACCTATACACCTTTTGCTTGACGGACATGTCTCTGGTGTAGGATTTCCTCTCTGGATGGGACTCTTGGGACGTTATTCTTTATTACACTTCGGCGGCAGACGAGTAATGTGCTTGTCCACCAGATGGAAAGTGGATATCGTGGCTTATGGACGTATGCAACACCAGAGGACTCGTGTTGCCGACCCTGTTAAACCAAAGCGTTTCTATGCCGTCAGTGTGGAAGACAAAGCAGGGCAAGCCTTTGGTCTTCCCACTGACAGCACAAAACTCTCCAGTTGCACTGGCTATCCTTCTCACCGCTGGGAACACAACACATCAGATAGCACTCACTACTGTAAAAGTTAATATCACCATTCATGAAAATAAGGAATAGAGGAAAGGATGCCAAGCTTCTAAGTGCAAGCTTTGGATACAAATCGCAGTTGATGATGATTATTCATTTAATAATACTGTGAATAAAAAAAATGGTTCAAGCGTTAAAGGGTTAAACTTAGTATAAAGTGAACCTTAAAAAAGAAGATCATAGACGGATTAACCTTGACAGTTCAAGTATTACATTGTGTAGTTCAATAAACTATTCATTGGTTTGTTGGAAAACAATAATCATTATTGGTTTTTTTCTCTTAGTCATGCAAAACCGCAAAAAATATCTGTTTGTTCTATTATGAGGCCACATGCCACATATGTGATGAAGTTTTAGACCACCAACCTTGTGTCAGTAAGTAGGTAGACACCTATCTATTCTGGTTAATAAAATATTCTGTAGGACAATACTACCTTGGTTTCTTGAAGTACCGTTCTTATTATCACAGTTCTTACGTCATGTCATGCCTCAAACTAAAAAAAGGCTGGCGGTAATGTCATAGTAGTTTATGATACTGTTGCATAATAAGGGTTCTTATAACACGAGTATTGCACGAGTGTTATAAGACCAAGTTATGTACAGTGTCATACACTACTTTATCTACTCTCATACTATAAATACATAAACGAATTTATTTTACAAACAAAACCAAACTTTGTTTAATATAAATGTAAAAAAAAAAGTTAACGCCAAGCCAAGGCGCAAACATCGATTGCGCATGCGCGTTTCTTTTTTTTTCTTCCGAAGCGGCCGTTTTGTTTTTAAAGTAGAGGTTCAGCCCAGATGGCGGTTGTATAGGTGTATCGTTATGATTAAAAAGTTATTTAATGATATAGGTGTCCATACAAGACCTGTATCGTAATAAAACTTTTTTTTTGGCCTGTGCGTAATGTTTGTCATAAGAGTTCTGATTTCAATTTTATAATTTTTGTATTATAGTATCAGAGTAGATAAACAATTTTATCTACTCTGATACTATAATACAAAAATTATAAAATTGAAATCAGAACTCTTATGACAAACATTACGCACAGGCCAAAAAAAAAGTTTTATTACGATACAGGTCTTGTATGGACACCTATATCATTAAATAACTTTTTAATCATAACGATACACCTATACAACCTCCATCTGGACCAAGAAGGTTGAACCTCTACTTTAAAAATGAAACCGCCGATTCGAAAGAAAAAAAAAAAAGAAACACGCATGCGCAATCGATGTTTGGCGCCAACATTTGACATTTAAATTAAAAAAAGTTTGGTTTTGTTTGTAAAATAAATTAGTTTATGTATTATAGTATGAGAGTAGATAAAGTAGTGTATGACACTGTACATAACTTGGTCTTATAACACTCGTGTGATAATATAAAAAAAAACACACTCGTGTTATAAGAACCCTTATTATGCAACAGTATCATAAACTACTATAAAGACATAGCTTTATATAATTTGATATAGGTTTGTATGAAAAACTTTTACTTATAGATATATATTTGATATTGTGTATAGATTTGATTTTGCACTAGCTGTTGCCTTTTTTCATACCACTTAGGTGGCAGACAAGCACACGGCCCACCTGACGGAAAGTGGTTACCGTGGCCTATGGACGTGTGCAGCACCAGGGGCATCACATTCGCGCTGCTGACCCTGTTAGAACAGAGAGTTTCTGTGTCGTCAGTGTAGAAGATAAAGCAGGACAACCCATTGGTCTTCCCACTGACAGCACAAAAGCTCTCCAGAGAGCTCTGGCTACCCTACTCACCGTCGGGTACACAACACGAAGTTATTATGGCCGCGGTATTCTGTAGGGCGGAGGTACTTCCCCAGTCGGTCTGCTCAATTGGACGGAAATACCGTGTCCTACATCGTATTAATTTAATTTCGTTCCTGAGACCCATAGAACCACATTTTCGAGGAATAATAAAGTCGGTATGTTATTCCAGACTATAACATATCCTTGTCCCAAAATTCCACCAGATTCGTTCAGCCGTTAAAGCGTGATTGAGTAACAAACATCCAAACACCTTTACCTACAAGCTTCTATATTTATAATTTTAACTAACTTATGCCCGCGGTTCCACCCGCGTGGAAGTCGGTTATCGCGACCAAACATAGCCTATGTCCTTTTTCAAGGTCTAATCTACTCCTATATTAAATTTCATCAAAATCGGTTCAGTGGTTTAGGAGTAAAAGACGGACAAACAAACAGACACACACATACACTTTCCCATTTATCACATTAGTATCGATATAAGGATTCGTGATTCATATTTTAACAATTCAACATCCAATTCATTAACAGCTTAATGTAGTGAATCTTAAATAGAATAATGTTCTGCGGCAGGGACTGTCAGTCTGACTTTAGAATGTTCCGGACTGCCTCGGTCAAATCATAAATTTACAATGACCGCCGGATTTGGCTCCGAGGGATGTTTCTAATATTAGGCGTAATTTTACAGTAACATTGTATTTTACTGAATTTTGCTTTAGTATTCAACGTAATCTCCTTTAACTGTACGTCAATAAATCCTCAAAACTAGCCTATCGCTGTGTACTGCTGGACAAGGCCTCTCCCAATGTTCGAAGGTTTTCGATTATTGTTTCCACGCTGGCCAGACGAGTTAGTACAGAGTTTTATTTTGAGTTTTTCTTCTCTTCCTGAACGCAGACGATATCACTTATTACCTGCGTATTTACCGTTAGCGCGGTAGCCTAGTGGTATGGGTAATGGACTGCTGAGACGAGGTCTCGGGTTCGATCCCAGGTTTTCCATGGCACACACCAATGACATTTCGATGTTTTTCGAAGTTATGTGTGTATTTATCGCAGGTTTATAAGTGCCCAGTTAATGGCAATAGGCTCGCCACCTATTACATTGGGACCTAAACATAAACTGGCGAAATGTGGGTGCTAGTACCTCTGCCTACCCCTTCGGGGATAAAGGCGTGAGTTTATGTTATGTTATGTTTACCGTTAATCACCTCTTACGACACCCTTCGGACGTGATGAGGTGGTGATACTTATACATATACATTCTCGGAACGACACTTTAAACTCCACGTTATGAACTAAAATCTTTGTGTGGTTTTTCAAGCGTACTTTGACCAATATTGCCATTGACTGATGAATTGAAAAGTTAAACATCTCTGAATCTGCTTAGTTAGACGTCAATGTCCAAGTGTACCTCGATCAGTGTTACTACGATCAAAGTTAAATCCAAATCCCTGTCAAACGTACTTTGTCCGAACAGACTATAAAGTCTAACATGGTCCAAGTTAATAAAAATAATCCACATTTTACTTGGTAATTACCTATAAGTTTAATTTCCAAAACAATACACAATTTTTATCACACATGGTTTTCAGAGCGCAATCGAAAAAAGAATCGCCGTTCGTTCGAAAACAACACCTTCAATACTATTAGTGAAGTAAAATACTTTTAATAGATTTAAATTCTATAAGGCTATTCCAAATATAAATTAAATTGCCAAATAAATAACGATTTCTAACAAAGTCTTATTCGATTAAACACCGTTGTCTAAGTCTACTTTGATCAGTATTGCTACGATCAAACTAACATCCAAGTAACCGTCTAATCGAATTTGTTCAATCAGACCTCGAATGTATCAATGCAATTTAAACCTTGAAGTATTTGAACTTGTTTGTAAAAATAAAAACGTATTCAATTTACCGCCTGATATAAATTGATTGGCTTTATCAGGCTAATGAAGGAAACAGGGATACTGCGCGCCCGCCATAAATATGAATAATGTAACGGTATACCACAGACGTTTTATTGACAAGATGTCAGATTGTCAATTGAGTTATATGACATTTAGTTATTGTGGACGGTGCGCGATGCGGGCACAATAAAAAAAGAAGTACAATCGCCATCGGAATTAGCTTTACACAATCTTCTTTCCAAACAATTCAGGTTTAAAACGTCTTTTAATAAAAGCGACCAAGTGCGAGTCGGACTCGCCCATGAAGCGTTTCTCAGCAGGAAGTAACAATATAAAAGTTCTTGTAGTTCGTTGTTACTATGATCGATGTCACACACACATATACATCATATATTTTTTTAGTTTTATCATTCACTCATTTTAGAAGTTACAGGGGGGGGGGGGGGGCACATTTTACCACTTTGGAAGTGTCTCTCGCGAAAACTATTCAGTTTAGAAAAAAATGAAATTAGAAACCTCAATATCATTTTTGAACACCTATCCATAGATGGGGGTGACACGTATGGGTTTGAAAATAAAAACAACAGACAGACATGACGAATCTATAAGGGTTCAGTTTTTTGCCATTTGGCTACGGAACCCCAAAAAAGAAGTACAATCGCCATCGGAATTAGCTTCACGCAATCTACTTTCCGAAAAATTCAGCTTTGAAACGTCTTTTAGAAAACGAAAACGGTGTTGGTTTCCAGTGGAGTAGAATACGATAGAATAAACATTCCATGTTTTCCTGTGGGTGGCGTAGAAGGCGACTTAGGGATAGGACCGAAAATCATAATTGACGAAATATGGATGTTAATACACCCCTGCTTACCGCTTCGTGGATGTACAGACGTGAGTATATTTATGTTAAAATGAATTGAAATATAAAAAAGTATTAAATTTCTCATAAAACATCTCCAAATTGAAAAAAATATTTTTGTGTTGAATAGCCCGGTTGTTGAGAAATTTTATTGGCTAAATATTATCTCGCTACTGCTCAAGGAATCGGAGCAGTAACCATGAATGTCAACAAATCTGGCCAATTCCCATACATTATTTGAAAATAGATAAATGGCGGGCCTATATTATGTTTAAAGAGGCAATACGGGGTTTCCAAGTATGCCACGGGCGAAAACGGGTCGTGTCAGTTAGTCAATTATATTTGTTGATTTATTTTACTACAAAGTTCGCTTGTAAATTCATCAGTGTTCAGCAACTTATGATGGTGACTGTCCCAAGCGCGTTCTAATAATAATTAGATACAATTGTAAATTATTTTAGACATCGTTTTATAGCCTGCTAATTTATGATTTGCGTTGTGGGGTGTATGTATGGGGCCCCAGTGAGACTTTCGGAAGCTAAGCTTAACGGACTGAAATAACGAACGACATTCCAATTCAAGCTTTCTTCTCGGGTAATAAAAGGGCTTAGACGGTAGTTGCTCCCCTAATTTAAAGTAACCAAATTGAGGAAGATAGGATTGGGAAAATGGAACACGGACTTCAAAGTGATAGTATTGAATACAACTGAGATTCGTCCGTGTGCTCGGATGAAGAAGAGAGATTTGCCTAGTGGGCATTTGGTAGACCATGAAAAAAAGGAATTTGTGTTATGAAATTTACACTGGGTCGCAGTGGTTCTCTATTTTTATTCCTAAAATTTTATGTCATAATTTAACATTGCATAATGTTACTTGTCATAACATTATTTACGCATAATACTCATTTGCCATAACTTTTAAGCATATTTTTTTACTCCTATTTACTATAAGCATAATATTTAATAAGCATAATATCCCAAAGCATAAGTTTACTTAAGCATAACGACGCATAACCATAACTATTCCGAAAAAATCACTACAAAATTTTTATGAACAATATTACACTATTTTATACATTGCTCTCGTCAAACTTGTAGGCGCATCAAAGTTCATTTAACCTAATGTTCTTTTGACCTAATTGATCCACGAAGTCCCGCTACGCGGGGCTCGTACTTCTGAGTGGTTTATAAAAAAATAACCACGAAAGCCTAATCGCCTTCTAACCTAACCAAGCCTTCTAACCTAACCTATCCGAGACGGGGTGACAAATATACAATATGCTTTACAACTTTATGCATATCAATGTTATGAATAAAAACATTAGGATATATAATATTTATGCTTAATAACACAGTATGCTAAAATCCAATTATGGCACACTATTATTATGACAAAGAAAATTATGCTTAATTTGTTATGGCAATTTAAATTAGGACAAAAACTATTATGACAAAAGATGGAATCCCAGTCGCAGTAAGTGACTATAACTAGTGTTGCGCCCCCTGATGAGTAGAATAACCCGTGGTCTCCCCACCCAGAAGAGGGCCAGATCCAGAGAGATGGCCCTGGGTCTTGGGTTTTATTAGCTACCTCACCTTCGGCCTTGCACTGCGACACACAGATGCCATGCGTCTTAATTGGGTCAAGTGCGACATAACCTCCCCCTCTGGCTCCAGCGGGGGGGCATCCGACGGCGTTTTGCGCATAACAAAAAAAAGGGAACATTTAGTATACCATGACAAAAAATGGAATTTGATTTATTAAATTTGCACTGGGTCGGAGGGGAGACACCATATTATTTAAAATGTGCTAAAATTGAGTTCATCTTTCTGAACATTGGTTAAGAAATTTCTCAAATTATTGACACAGCAGATACCCTAGATGGAACTGTAGCTAAATTTATCCGATCGTCGTGGAATATGTTTACTTCATGCATAGCGTAGAACTGTGCTATGAATGAACATGCATACCTATATGTCTCAATACAAAAAAAAAATTAGCGTAAAAATATTAGAACTTTTATAGTGCCAAGCCTTTCTTAACTCAGAAACGATTCCGGCTTTCAGTCAAACTAAGAAACGGATGACCGATATGATATTTTCCTTGAAGCGACTTCCATCTGATCTCCATAATGCGAAATGAAATTAATAGAATGCCAACAGGCGATATGGAATTTCTGTAGTTGAACCAGATCGAACATTTTAGGATTCAATTTACCCGTATCAAATGCCACTGATGTTTGTGTGGCAACCGGGACTTAGCGTGCTCTCGAAGCACAAAGTATGCTACTGTGATATTATCATTTCCGTAGTAATAGAAACTAAGTCTTATGCTTACTTTATATGTTATGCACGTAGCTCAGAAGTGCTTTATTCTTCCCGAGAGCTTTATTCTTCCCAATACTTATGTATAGCAGCGTCTCGGCCAGAGTACATATTAAATGTATTTTAAGTTAGTACAGTAACCATATCTTTACGATTAGGTTGTAAACTTAGTCATGTACTTTACCCACTTCTAGTATGGAACTTGAGTATTTTTTTTATTTCAAGGAGATTTTCAGAACTACTCCAAAGGTTAGAACGTATTGGTATTCGTTTTATCTTGCGTTAATGGAGTAGGGGCCAACCTCATCTGCTAGCTTGTAGGTACATCTGCTGCTGCTGAAGCTCTGACACAGACATTCCTCTAGAGGCGATAGGTCATTATCATTCAAGGTTTTAAAATTCATAACACTTTAAACAAAATCACAACTATAGAAATGTAGATAAGAACAATTATCGCTAACTAAATTTTTGTCACTTGACTTATTGATATCTTCGAAATTAGGACGTACCTAATAAAAATGTCTGTGCGAGAATTATGTGGGAACCCGTCTGGCGATATACAAAGAGTCCCAGTCAGTTAAACAGAAGTCATTTATAAAAATAAAACAGTATCATTGAACTAACGAAGAATGCAAACCGATTTCAATTACTCTTACTCTTAATAGGTACTTTTATGACGGAAACACTAAATTTAGTATCAAGTATCAAGAGTCCAATATCATTATTGTTTAAAAAATTCCGAAAATTTTAAACCCTGATGTCCGTCTTTTACAATCTAACTGCGATGCGACTGAACTTCGATATTTTATGTGAAACTACTACCATCTGACATCCACAGCAGGGTAAAGCGATTTTTTTTTGTTCAATCGATAATATAGTATTGAAAATTCGGTGCTTATTCAGTCTCAAAATTAAACCATGCCAAATATTATTCAATTTAGTTTACGGTAACTGTCTTTTGCAGCAACTGCATTGCATATATATGAAAAAAATATTGATTTTAGTCTCTCTGTAGACCGCATTTCAATGTACGATATTTTCATTAATAGTTCGTTTTTTGACCAGAAAATGTTTATTACTCATATCATTCATATAAAAACAAACGATTGGCTTTATGTGTTGAAACAGCGCAGGGAAGCTACTGGTAGGAGAAATGGCAAAACTTTGAATATTATTTAATGGAAAACAAATGCTGCAGGACAACAATACTCTTGAGGAAAATATATCATTCATTAAGGAGCTCTGTGTATCTCTCTCGAGGGGTTTGCTTACTTGGGGTACATGGTACGGGAATTTAGTACCGCAAAAGTAATAGAAACTGCTCGAACGTGGTAACTGTTTTTCTGTCACATGAAGAAATTCTCCGAGATCGTATTATGGCAACTGGTTGTGACAGTATGAATGTGAGTATTGTATGATTTAGTCATGTTTCATCCAAGCCATTTGCCTAGCAATTTAATGGAATGACTGAACGTCAGTCAGGCCGCTAATTGAATGACGCCGTTTAGTTAACAGCTTAGGCAGTTAATTGAACGGCTGGTGAAGTTAGTTGGCTGCAACATAAACATAGGTATACAAATATTTACACTGAGCAGAAATCGATGAGTAGTGATCGGGCAACACTAAATTTAGTAACAAGTATCAAGATTCCATTATTGTTATTATTTAAACATTTCTCTCGTTTGCACGTGGTGAAGAATATAATTTGTAAATAAAATATCTAACACGTACCATTATACTAACAATCGTACATTGGAGAATAACATCCATTTTGGCTCGTACTAATCAACAATAACAAGGAAAAAGCTTTACGTGTTCTCCAAAAGTTTCAAAACAATTTTGTTGTAATGTATGAAGCAACAAAATATCGGGGAACTTTTTGAGGCTGTCGAAACGCCACTAAATGTATGGACTTTATAATATAAAAAGCTACCGAATGCGACTACTGCTTAGGTATTTATTAAAAAGGTTACGAAATGAGAAATTGTCCAAACGAGATTTGTAACAATGAAATTAAATTATTGAAATTTCAAACCCATTTTCGATCACATAGGTGAACTTCACGCCTGAGGCATTCACTGTCAGTATGGTCCGATTAATTACCTAAAATGTACATACATGCATCCATAATGCATCTACACACATAAATAATTATATTGCATGCATTTAAAAACTATTTAAAATATATATGTTGTTGTTGTTCTCCGGGTATGTAAACTCCAGGGGGACTAAACCTGTTTGAACAGGATTTTTATTGCAGTGATTTCTTATTATAAGGTGTAAGTAACTTCGGCCACTTTTATCTTGGAAAAAGCATTAGAGTGCCTGCAAAAAAACCCAGATCGAAGTTCACATGGCTGAAGCCGCGAGTATAGCTAGAGCTACATAATATAATATCGTACTGTCACAGTATAACGATGGAGTATGAGTCTTTAGACTGTGATACTGTACCATCAGCGGCAATATGTCACCGTCAAACGAAAAATATCATAAGATTATTAACAACCTTACCATGCATACCGTGATAAAATAATGTTGAAGCATCTTACAAGGCCCTAAGGCTAGGGTGCACCATCTTACTGTAACATTTACAGTGCAGTTAAAGTACCGGTCAGGTATAAAATAGGTTCCACCATTTGACAACAGTTAAAATAACGTCAAAACTTGACGCTTACTGTAACCGGCCAACGTTAAATTCTGTCAAACAATACACTTTCGTCATTGATTATCATCCCAACTGACTGACATAAGAACTGACAGCAAATGACAGCTTACGTCTAGTATTACCAAATTAAAAAAAAACCATACGAATTTTGAGGTAAATACTCACTTTAACCGAGCTACTAAATACGCTGGTGCAACACATTTAACAGAAACCCTTGGAGTCAGTGTTACTTTTCATGTAAAATTTGACGTAAGCATTTTACCGTACTTTAGCAAGTAGTATGGTACTCCATACTACCAAGCCTAATATTCTAAAGTTTCACCAACCTTTTTTTTTACGTGCGGGAAATCCCCACGGATACCCCGCCCCTCCGGAGGGAGGTTATTTCGGACTCGAACCGACTAAACCGCACGCCTTCTCTGGGTCGTAGTGCTTGGGCGAAGGTGAGGTTGTCATGCGACATATCCCTTGCACCCCACTCGGTCTGGCCTTCCTCCACTAACCCTAGTCTATCGTGTAAAGTGGAATTCATAAATGATTCAGAAATATCCGCACTGAGCTATTTCTTAATTAGTTACGACGATATAGTAAACTGAAGGATTACCTTCAGAATTCACCCTTTGATGCCAATTAAAGTAGCTCTTAAGGCTGCGTCTAAGCATTATCTTGTGAGGTCAGGTGTAATATTTTATTTACTTCTAATTTATTAAAATGGGTACGTCTTTATCTCGTTTTTGTTCTGATATGATATTTGCAGTGATTTGTAAGTAAGTACTTACAGTTGCTCTCAGAAGTTTCTAAGAAGCTTAACCACTCAAATTCTGATGCTTCAGACGTACCTATTCACATTCACGTATGTACTAGAATTCGCGTTATTCGTAATCTTAGGTGGAAAAATTCACAAGCGGTATTATAAAAGTTTTTTTTTTACTGATTTCTTTGATTTACAAACAGTCGCCGATCCTAACAGTCTTTGCATTCACAATAGATGAATAGAATTCGATATACAGTAGTAATACCAGGATATCCTGATTCTCTAACGATATATCATTCCTGGAACCGTGGGATACTGAGAATTAATATTTGAATTGCAAAATACTTCGTGGAACAAGTGCTTGTAGATTTGTCACACGAACTTTTTATATCTACCGACCATTAAGGAATGATTTATGATGATAATGATACAAACAATAATTAAATTAACAAAATTTTAAATTCATTAATAGATTTGCTATTTTTTCTAATGCTAATTTAATTGCCATTTTTAATTGTATCGTTTCCTTGAAGGGTATGATGAGGTCGTCATGCTGAGGGCCACCAGCATAACATTGCTGTGTCTGTAATGTTAATCCTCTTTCCTGAGAATTTAACTTCAGCATACCTACCGTCAGGCGAGATGAAGCCATATTGATGTAGCTTAAATAAAATAAAAAGATACATGGCTCCCACGCGCTTTACTCCAAAATTTTTTTTTCCAGAACGTGACCAAGTAACTTAGTAGGTTAGAGTATTCGCTCTAGGGAGTGGTAATGAGATCAAAACTCGACGTGTATGTTAGTATTTCTTAAATGCTGAATAATGAACTTGTGGAAATCTGTGGAGTGCCTATAAGAACCTATTGAATTAATTTCATTAAAATTTTATCTTACAAATTAGCGGTAATTGCAGAATATTCGCCTTAAATGAATTTGATTAGCGAAAATATTTATTACGATTTTCGCTGCGGTCATAATTAACATAAAATGAAGATAAACTTGATAGACCTTTCATGACGACGGCTTATTTCGTATCAGGGCTTATTGTTGACAGAATGCTTATAAACGTAGGTTAAGTATTTCCACTGATAAAGTGTTTAAGAGATCTATAATCCATACAGTCATACATACTCACGCTTCTTGGTATGTAAAGGTATATTAACACACATTTAACATTAACGTCCCAAACAGTAATAGTGGGTGATCCCGAGGCCATCAAGTGGGCTCTTTATCACCAGGAGGTAGGCCACGAACCAGGAGGTTAGGACACGAAGGTATTTCCGTCCAATTGAGCAGTCCGACTGTGGTAGTACCTCCGCCCTACAGAAAACCGCGGTCATAATAACCTCGTGTTGTGTTCCCGGCGTTGAGTAGGTTAGCCAGAGTTTTTGTGCTGTCAGTGAGAAGACCTAAGGCTAATCCTGTTTTATCTTTTACACTGATGGCACATAAACTCTCTGTTCTAATAGGGTCGGCAGCGCGAGTGTGAAGGCCCTGGTGTTGCACACGTCCATAGGCCACGGTAACCATTTTCCATCACAGTATTAAAAGAAATCATGGGCTGTACCTATGTTAACTATCGAATGGAAAACCAAACTGATGGGGTAGCCCTAATCTGCTACACCGGGAATCATCACTGTGCAAATGTTCTATTGCCTTCTTTAACTGATTATAATCCATACTAATATTATAAATGCGAAAGTAACTCTGTCTGTCTGTCTGTCTGTCTGTATGTTACTCTTTCATGCCTAAACCACTGAACCGATTTTGATGAAATTTGGTATAGGTGTAGAGTAGATCTTGAGAAAGGACATAGGCTATATTTGGTCTCAATAGCAGACATCCGCGCGGGCGGAGCCGCGTACAAAAGCTATCTTATATATAAAAACGAATTGCAATTCTGTTAGTCTCGCTAAGACTCGACAACGGCTGAACCGATTTTTCTAATTTTAGGCTTGAAATATTTGTGGATGTCCAGGGAAGGTTTAAACGGTGAGAAAATATGGGAAATTGCAAATTTTTTATTGATTCTAAGGCGGTACGAAGTTTGCCGGGTCAGCTAGTAATTTAATAATAGCTGATAAAGGTAAGGACCGATATGTTAATAAAAGTATAAAAATATAAACTTAACTATCCCTGTACCAAATGTCAGCCAAATCTATTCAGCCATTTGAACGTGATTAAGTGATTAAGTCACAAACATACAACAATCCTTTTAAGTAAATTACTTCGGAACATAGGGATCAGAATGCTGCGAATCCCTTTTTTCTTATTCAAAGCTTAACGAAGTGTATATTTCGCTGCCAACTAGCTTAATCAATTAACTAACCAGGCTGGTAACTAAACGTCGCCATTCAATTAACGGCCTGAATAATATTCAGCCGTAACGTTTATTACAACATTAAATTAACTAACTGGCTAGCACTGCCCCAAAATAAAATAGAAAATTACATACATACATATACTTACGCCCGAGGAGGGTAAATAGAAGTGTGTTCACAGAAAATTAGTGATAGGTTTATTGAGATAGCTGCGCAATCTGACTTGGTCAGGCTAGGTTAGAAGGCTAATGCGGGAGCGGAGCGTAGCGTAGCTCTCATATTAAGCCTTCGTGGTTTTTTTATGCAATAAGAAGTCATTTTCTTAGCTGTTTGATTAAATGGCTAGGCAAGAAATTAAACGTCATTGATGCAAGCCCTGCTGTTTAATCAATTGGCTGAACATCATTAAGGCCGGTAATTAAGCGGTGCCGTTTAGTTACCAGCCTAGGCAGTTAATTGAATGGCTAATCAAACTAGTTGGCTGCGACATTATGCGAGGTCACTTTAAAATGCGATTAATAATTTCAATTTGCATGTAATAAATGTTTTTAAATTGGGCGCTTTTCATTTTTATACTATAGGGTTTTAATTATCTCAAAATAGCCCTTTAAAGCAACAGGGTAGCCTTTGTACGGGTGCTTTTGCTCACTCGCGCCGCCTCCGGCACGGGCCTTTGTTAGTCCCTCACAATACGTACAGTAACCCTCAGTTGCGTAGCACGAGAATATTTACAAACCTCTTGTGTAGTTAATACTGTCTAATAATAATTAAAATAATTTATGTATGAGCTCACTGGAGAGTTTTTGTGCTGTCAGTGGAAAGACCAAAGGTTATGCCTGCTTTGTCTTCTATACTGACGGCACAGAAACTCTCTGCGTTTACAGGGTTGGCAGCACGAGTATAACTCCCCTGGTGTTGCATACGTCAATAGGCCACGGTAATCACTTTCTATCAGGTGGACCGTGTGCTCGTCCGTTACCTCAGTGGTATAAAAAAATACATATCGTGTATCCCCGAAAGGATACAGTGGTGTATTAAAACATACGTTACGCTAACTATGATTTTCGGTCCCATGTTGAGTCCCAAAAGAGGTGCCTATCACCGTCAAGCGGATACTATCATGGGCTGTATGTTAACAGCTCTATCTCTTAATCGTCTTTTAAGACACCCACGGAAAAAATGTATTATTGATAATATCAATTAATCAATCAAGCAGCCCACTGCAGTCTACTGATGATTACATAAATTAATTTTATAATCCCTAAAGAACAAAGTTAATAATTATATACCATGCTGTTTATTATTTCATAAAAGGTTTACGAGCTAAAGTGATCTATAAATTAAAATTTATTCGGCTACTATTGTCATTGACTGTACCAATGCGCAACGACAAGCTTCATGAATGAAATGTACTCATATGTTCTCGCAGTTTGTTTCATTAAATGCATGTTAAATTGACTACACGCATGATATACTCATATGGTTCTGAACTTTCTAATTACTTCAAACTCTTCAGAGCACCGCTTGAATGCTGTATATTAAATTTGCTGTTTATTATTTTGTACAGCTAGCAAATAGACTTTGAAAAATGTAATTAATAAACTTTTCTTTTCACAGATCAACGGAGATTTGTGTAAGAAATTAGTTAATATAAAAAAACGTAAACCTTTTTGAGCACCTATTTGATTTATTAATATAGGTTTAATAACATGGAACGTGGCCAACGTGGTTAGAGTCTAGCCACGTTGGCCACGTTCTAAGACTGCTAGAGGGGCTGACGCGGCTAGGGTGGCCATTGTAGCTGTGGCGTGGCTGGGGCGCCCAGCCTGGCGAGTGTGTATCAATGTATTCAATCTATGTTGAATTGCTGGTGTTACTATTTAAGCGGACTCTCTACAACCATGCTGCTTTAAACCCACTGTACACGTTGGGATCAGTGTAAATCATAAAATAATCTACACTACTATTATAAATAGAAGAGACTTATATTTTTGTATGTTTGTAATGAATAAACTCAAAAACGACTGTGCCGGTTTCAGAAATTCTTTCAACATTCTAAAGCTACATTCACCCTGAGTAAGATAGGCTAAGATAGGCTAGATTATTAGATAGATGGATTGCTGTATCAAATAAATCGCGAAAGAATCACTCAAATAATCTGCCTTTCTTCAAAAAAAATAGTTACGGCCAGTAAGCAACAACTAAGCAACAACCGATGCCCACTGTCTTGCACCTTTTATTTCTATATTTCCCTTATATATTTCTTCGCTGTTTTTAGTATCTTATTTAAGTATATGTTTATCATATATCTGAAATTAGGTACTGTTTATACTGTTTATATATATACTGTTTATATAGAAAGTCATATATATAAAGCCTTATACTATCTATTTCTTATATAAAAACTAGCTGTCGCCCGCGGCTCCGCCCGCGTGGATGTCGGTTATCGCGAATCGGGGTATGAAAAATAGATGTTGGCCGATTCTCAGACCTACCCGATATGCCCACAAAATTTCATGAGAATCGGTCGAGCCGTTTCGGAGGAGTTTGGCAACGAAAACTGTGACACGAGAATTTTATATATTAGATATGGATGTGTTTACTAACGATTCCGAGAAATGACTTAAATCTGAACTATTACGGTTGTCACTGTCAAATGCATATTGTTTTTTTTTTGACTGTTTATACTGGAGATTGATGGCACTTGGTGGAACATATAAAAATGTAGCATTTAGAAATATAATTGTTTAAAACCATTATTATGTATTTAGTAAACCTTTGATAATGCCGTGAGGTCGGGTCAGGTTAAAAATAAAAACAAAACAAAGTGTGGAAAAGGACAAGTGCTATCATTATTCAATCTGCATATTGTTTTATACGAGTATTATAACCTATAGATATGTTGTTCACTAAAATGCTGTTCTCTAAAATGGCGACAAAGAAATGATGACTTATGCATCAATCAGAGACGCGACAGAGCGTTACCAAAAATAAATATCAAGTATTATTAGCACTTATCTACAATTTCTTTGTACTTATTGTTTTGCGCCGTTTCGGAGGAGTTTGGCAACGAAAACTGTGACACGAGAATTTTATATATTAGATATATCTAGTATGGATCACAATCAAAAAATAATTATTAGGAAACTGCTCCCTTCATTTGTCTGTTGTCTGATTCAAAACGTAGTGGTTATAATCTCTTGGACTCACTCCATCCCATGGTTGCCTGTAAGAGATTGACCTGTACGATGAAGCCGCCAATTGTAAATATGCTACGAAACTATTAAGTGTAGTGTTGCCGGACGATCGTGAAGTCCGACAACGCTTAGTTGTGGCCAAGGCTTGTATAGTGCTTTTCTCAACCAATGCGTGGAAATTAAAATACAATTAGTTACCTACTTTTCAAAATCAATGACGAACAACGAACAACAGTAATTTTTCACGCGGAAAAATATTCATTTGTTTTTTTATTTTTCTAAATAAACAACTTTCTATGTGGAAGCCGGTTCTGTATTTAAATAATGCCTTGGATAGGTTATCTCCTTGGTTGCCAAACCGCCGAGTAAAAGATGGTTCCATTTTTGAATTACACAGTAATTTATTTGGCCGCTAAAACACGACATATTATGGATTTTCATACAACTTTTGCCGGCCGCTGCTCGCATGTACAACAATTTCGATTTATCTTGAAGAAGGTTGTCAAAATAATGTTTAAATCTCCAAGCATGTTTGATAAAATGTGTTCTTTCTTAGTGTACCATACAATAAAGAGATTTTCATTCACTCATTCATTTATACTGCTTCACGATTATCTCTTCTTTCTTGACACAGAAAACAGTAATTTCCACATGAAAGATAATAATTTTATATATGATAATAATATATAAAAATATGTAAAAAGGACACCATTGACGTCATAAATCCTCTATAATACCTCAAAGGCTGTAATTTTGGATTGGGAATTGAAATCCATTAGTTATAATCCTTCGAGTTTAAAAGCACACATACCCAGTGCAACCTTCAGGCTACCTTTTGAAAAGATTATCTGTAGCGATTAATATTTCCCTTTGTTATACAACGGGTACAGTCATATTATTTAATTATCTAATTTAATACATATAAAACATCATGAAAGGGTATTTTCCCAGGACTCGCAGTTTGAACAATCGGCTTTATTGAAAAACGTTGTTCTTTTAGGTTCATTTGTGTGTGAACGATTACAAAAAGACTCTTGTTTCCCAGCGTTTTCTTCATATCTTTACCATTTTGTAGAGTTCAGTTTATACACAATTATTGATTATTTTATGTTTTAATGTACATGAACGAAAGGATATGTTATTCCTGAAGTTATTACAAAGTTTTAGTCATCTCAGTAATCGATTCACAACTTTTGCAAAACAATATGTATAAAATTGTAGATACCTTATTACGTTTTTTTCTTGATAACCTAAAGTAAATTTTCAAGTGGCTTCATTTTTGCGAAGAATTTTTTGCATTATCGAACTTATCTACTTACATATTGGTAAAATATCGTTCTTGTATTATCCAAATCGAAGAAAACAACTAACATTTTGTATAGTAAGTATCTAGTTCATTTTTTAATAGCTCCGGTAGGCACGCGCGAATTGTTTTGATATCATCTGTGCTTAGGGAATATGAACTACTCCACCGACGTACTTATTTCTCCTCCGAAAACGCCAAAAAACGTACACTACACTACTACTACAAGACATGACTAGGATCATCGAATTCAATCATCAATTAATATCTGCAACAGTTCAAAATTCCTAAAACAATTAAAAAAATGGAAATTAAAATCTATATTTAACAACATACATACATCAGCAATTCACAGATATATTTCCACTTCCAGTTTACATTTGAGTAAGTATATTGTAAAGACATTACGGTTGAACATTTCTAATAATTTCCACACTATAGTCTGTGAAATCATACATGATGACTTATTAAATATACAGCTCTAAACAACATTGTAGGCATCTATTTATGAATCTGTTAGTTTCTAAAAGTATTTAAGTAGTTGATCTAACCAAAAGTCTAGCCCTATATGTAAAGGCGAAATATAATAAGACCAAAAGTTTCATTATCCCCAGCTTGGTTAACTTATGTCTTATATAATAAATTTTACTTTATGTTCAGAAATCGGATTGATTGGCTCATAACGAGCGACGTCTCGATAGAATTTGGGTCGGGTTTCAGTTCGACGTGCTCTAATTATAGAGAACAAAGGACCATAGCTTATTGTCTTATGGTACTCTCAACTCACAAATTAACAAAATGTTATTGACAATTTCTGTGGTTGATTCTCTAATTTTATTACTAGTTTATTAAAAAGATTGAGTATAATTTTCATTTGCTATGGTTTTGTCAGTTGCTATTAAAGAATGTGTGATATTGAGAATGGTTTACGGGTTGTTTATATAATACTACCATATTTTATACAACGCTATCTAGACCCAAAGTATGCGTAGCTTAACTAGCTTGTGTTATAAGATTTAGAATGCGGCAAAACATACTAAGATACGTTTTTTTGCAGAAATACAAACATATCATACATAGAAACACCCAGACCAATAGAAATATACCTACATATTAATGGATACAAATATTTGCACTGAGCGAAAGTCGAACCCGCGCCCCTACGTAGCAGGCGAACGCTCTACCGCTACGCAACCATTTCGTAGTGGTAATAACGTTATTCTGGTTAAATAAAACAAAAATTCGTTGCTCACCTAAACATACTTAAAATAACTTTGGCACCTTTTATACATAAATCCCTTTACAAATAAAGCCGACAACATGACGGAGTAATTAACATGTATGTGCTAATAAAAAAGTTGTGAATTTAAATGAACATTTTGATATCATTTTGTCCTTCTAAATTCACATTTCCTTTGTATTTTGAGTTTAGCAACTCTAACTTAACTAATTATTGAAATAAAACCACTTTTTAATGGATTCTATCGTGATTTATAATATACTTATAGACCGACGTATATTATATACGATATTAATGTTTTAAAACAGTATAATGCGAGAGGGACATTGTATTAGTTTTGTTTTAGTATTATGTTATCTGTGGTTTAGCATAAAACATTAGCTAATACCCGTAACTCTGATGATGTTAGTTGGTTGGTATGAAACTACTTTTACTATTATTGTGAATGCGAAAGTACTTCCATGTGAGTCTGTCTGTCTGTTTCGCTTTCATGCCTAAACCACTGAACCATTTTTATGTAATTTAGTACAGAAGTAGATTAGACCTTGGGAAAGGTAGAGGCTATGTTATTTATTATAGTATATATTAAATCGGTAGTAGAGATTACCAAATATTTCTAGTTAAAAGCTTTATGACACAACTTTCATGTAATTAACAATATCTCGGTACCTATTGTAATGAACCGTTTTACACCAATCGCCTGAAGCTAGCCTGCGGACCATTGTCTACCGCCGCTTGTCACAACTACAAGCTGCTCCGGACTTGAAATGAAAACCAGTAACGCTTAACTCTTTGAATACATTTTCCCTGTTCACTATTTTGTAACGTAGACGATATTATACACGGCGACAAATGTTAAAAATGTTTGAACATTCCAACTAAATGCTAAACCTCGGAGCTTGGACCGGAGAAACCTAGAAGTCAGAGCACAGATTACCTATCTGGGGTCCGCTTAAATATAATGTGGCTTGATTTGTTCGTGGTGGCAGGGACAGATTGGATGCGGAAGGCGAATGTTCGGCAGAAATGGCGCACATTGGGAGTGGTTTATGCCTAGCAGAGGCAAATGTTTTGATTGATTGGTTTTTTCGATTATATTGTGGGCGACTGACGTCTAACCTCCCAGCCTTACTTGTGGTTGGTGGGTGTCCCTCCACTGACAGACTTGTTCAGATCGACCATATAGGCCTCCGTATTAAGCTAACGATTACTTACAGCCGGAAACAATTTTTAAAGTGCCACGGAAGCGCTAAAACGAAATAATAGCACTAACCGGTCCATCAAAATCGATTTTAGTTTAGGCGTGAAAGACGGGACAAACAGACACACACATACACTTTTCCATTTATTATATTAGTATGGATACAGAGTATAGCATTATCATTGTTTGTTATCAGGTTCTCAGTGTGCAAGACGGTGAAAGTGAGGTCGGCGTGTTCCAGACTGTGGTGCGCCCATCGAGCCATACCGCATGTCTGCCGCTCCAAACGAGCACCCCCATTGGAAGGCACGCGGTGCGGACACAATAAGGTAATTTCATAGGGATATGGGTTCGCTTAATAGAATATTGAGTGCTATACTTAGGAATAAAAGCTTGCAGTGACGATAAAAGGTAAGTAGAAGTCTGATGAATTACATGGAACGAACGTGTCTTTAGTTCTATCTGCCGCCCGAGTTATTTAAAAAAGACTTCTTTGTAATAAAGGCGCCCACTCACTAACAGTTTACCGGACGATATAAATCTGTCAGTTAATCGCAATAACCCACACACTAACAGTTTCCTTAACGATTTTGGACTGACGACTAATACGATCCGATAGTGTGTGGCCGCCGAACGATTCCGGACAGTTCTAAGCCGGACAGTCCTAGGCCGTCAGGGCGAACGAGCATATGTCGAACGGCGGCCTCTCGATCGACGTTTCGTGTCAGCTTTTTTACGTAATAAACTTAGAATAAAACAGTGAATTAATTTTATTCTTTTGTCTGAAGTAATAACATTATGATGACATGTACCTACATCACTATTTTTTACTAAGATTTTATTCATTTTTTGTACATAATCGTCTATATTTCTTATGCACGTAGTCCATTAGATTCAAAATGGCTAACACCTATTTCTCACAATGATTAGCACGTACTTATATAAGAATAACGTAGTGCAAGCTAGTTTCAACCTTATTGACATCACAACAAATATAGTTTTTTTTCTTATTTTCGTGATCAGCAGCATTTATTTATGCGAAAAAACATGTAATTAAGAAAATGTCAATAAAGTCGAAAATCGCTTGCACTTTTTCGTAGTCTATGTAACTGATATCAGACTATTACCGGCAGGCGATCGTACGACCTAAAACTGACGACTCGCAATTGCTAGTGTGTGGTCGCAAAACTGACAACAGGGAATTGCCGGCAGGCCAAAATCGCTTTAGTGTGTGGGCGCTATCGGCTTAGGACTGCAGGCCGCCGGACAGATCAGGAACTGCAGGTGGACTGCAGGCGGACTGTTAGTGAGTGGGCGCCTTAACATTTATAACTAGCTGACCCAGCGGACTTCGTACCGCCATTTTTATGCCTTGCCCACAGCCCCGCTCGTGTGTAATTCAGATGTCGTTCCCACTGCACCTTCTGTTCTTTTACACAAAACCTTTGTCCAGACAATAACGAACACAATTAAAAAAAGAACTATCCAAATTGATGCAGTCTTTCGGGAGTTATACGCTTACCTACATACATTTGGGGGTTTTTTTTTTTTTTTACGTGCGGGAATTCCCCACGGATACCCACCCCTCCGGAGCCGAAGGGGCAGGTTAGTTCGGACTCGAACCGACTAAACCGCACGCCGTCTGTGGGTCGATGTGCTAGGCCGGAGGTGAGGTTGTCTTTTAACATATCCCTCGCACCCCGGCTGACCCAGGGCCATTCCTCTCGGTCTGGCCTTCCTCGGGAGGGGGGACCACGCGGTCCCCGACTCGCCCCCGGTATGGGGGGGGGGGGGCGCGCATCGAGCTACGATGCGCGCCGCCGCCGTGGCCTGCTTCTGCTAGGGTGACGGGCGGCTCCACCCGTCACCCTCAGGCCCGCGCTCATGGGGGGCGGAGGTCGGTTTGCGCCCTCCGACGCCCGAGCCGCCTTCGAACGCGGCCAGCGATATCCGCGAGTCTTTCTCGCTCGCTGCGCCGCGCCCGCTCTGCAGTCTCCTTCACGAGCATGACCTGCTCGCAGAAGGAGGCGCTGGCCGCCCACGCATCCGCGCAGCGGACCATCGCCGCGAGCAGGGTGGAGAGCGTGAGCACTCTCACCCCCAGGGCCGTCACAAGCTCCCGCCTCGGCGCTTCAAACGCCGGACACTCGGTGAGCGTGTGCAGCCCCGAGTCCACGCTCGAGTCGCAGTGATGGCACTCGGGCGTTGGCTCTATGCCCATCAGATGCAGGTACCGCCCGAAGTTACCGTGTCCGGTAATGACCTGCGTCTGACGGTACGAGAGGCCACCGTGTGGCCTCTCTAGCCACTCCCCCATGATGGGTCTTACCGCCGCAATCACGGCGTGCCCTGCGCGTGGTTGCTCAAGTCGTAGCTCCCACTCGGTCACCATGGCCCTGTGGAGCCGGGACTTCTCGGCCCGAATTTCTTCGGGCTCGGGATCGAGTCCCCGCCCCCGCGCCTCCTTTCGGAACTGATAGAGTGCCGAAAGGGTCCTCGCTTCCAGGATCCACGGTGGCGATCCGGCCAGGAGACTCGCCGCTTCAAAGGATATCGTGCGGTACCCCCTGATGGTCCTGGAGGCCGTCGTCCTCTGCGCCGCGTGGAGCAGAGGCAGGAATCTGGCCCCCAGGGTGTCCGCCCATACGGGGCACCCATATAGGGCCATGGACCGCACGACACCCGCGTAGAGTCTCCTGCAGGAGTCCTCTGGGCCCCTCAAGTTGGGCAACAGCCTGCCCAAGGCATTCGCCGTTGCCACCAACTTGGGGCGCAGACTTCGGAAATGTTCTCCGAAGTCCCATCGACCGTCAAGCACCAGCCCCAGGTATTTCAACCGGGGCTTGATGTCGATGGGAGTGCCTCCCACTGTAAGGCTGGCTCCCGGGTCTGGCCTGCGCCGAGGGCCATGAAAGAACATGGCCTCGGACTTGTGCAGAGCCACCTCGAGACCCAGCCGCCGGATCCGTTCCACGACTTGAGCAACCGCGGTCGTGGCCCTCAGGGTCGCCTCGCGGTGTGTAGCCCCGCCCACCGTCACCAGCGTGTCGTCCGCGTAACACGTGACGGTGGCACCGTACGCGAAGTCACCGCGAAGCACCCAGTCGTAACCGATGTTCCACAGCAGCGGCCCAGGACCGATCCCTGTGGAATACCGCACGACATCTCGCGCCTACCGACTCCGGTCGAACTCGGGTAGACGACGGCTCTCCCCGTCAGGTATGCCCCGACTATGCGGCGGAGGTAGAGAGGCACATCGTGATACACGAGCGCCTCCCTGATGCAACTCCAGGGCAAGGTGTTAAACGCGTTGGAGATGTCCAAGGACACCGCCAACATCACCTCGCCCCGAGCGACCGCATCCTCCGCCAGAGTCCTCACACGCATGATGGCATCCACAGTGGAACGCCACCGGCGGAACCCGAACTGGGTATTCGCCAGGTCCGGCCCCACTCTGGAGAGATGCTCGACGAGGCGCTTGGCAATGACTCTCTCGAAGAGCTTGCCCACCTCGTCGAGCAGCACTATGGGCCGGTACCCGGACGGCTCGTCCGCCGGGCGCCCCATCTTGCGGATGAGGACCAGCCTCGCCGTCCTCCACATCTTCGGAAACTGGCCCCGCTCCAAACATGCGCTGAGGAACCCTCTCAGTCGGGGTTCGAGACCGTCTTCCCCTAGAGCTAGGACCCACGCGCGGCCTGGAATGCCGTCGGGTCCCGGGGCGGTGTTCTTTTTGGCTCCAAGCCTTCGCACCGCCAGCTCTAGTTCTACCCGAGTGACCTCGGGCACATCGTCGTCAATCACCGCGCCGGGCGCCACAGGCGACCGAGGCGGCGGAGCCATCTGCGGCGGAACATGTTCCGCTCGCGCCGGGAACAGGGCTTCGACCACTCCCCCGAGCAGAGCCGGCTCGAGCACCTGGGTCAGCGGAGGGGCCTGGGGGCGCAGCTTTTGTCTTACCATAAGGTAAGGCCGCCCCCATGGGTCCCGCTCCAGCGTCTCCAGGAGCTCCCGGTAACAAGCGGCCTTGGACCGCTTGATCTCCGCTCGGAGGGCATTCCTGGCCTCCCTGTATCCCTCGTGAAGCTCCGCCAGTCGGGGCTAGTCCTACGGAATCGAGCCCACCGGCGGTGCGTGATCACGCAGGCTTGACGCAGCCTCGCGATCTCCGCATTCCACCAGTAGACCCGACGCCTCGGATTATAGGCTGGAGCCCTAGGCATACCCGCATCGCAGAAACGTGTCATGGCCTCCCGGAACCACGCCGCTTCATCGTCGATATCGACAGGCCTGTCCGGCGCAATGGCCCAGGCCTGTACGATAGCGGCCTCCAGGAGGTCCTCCCGATTCAGTCGCCCCAGCACCCAGCGCGGCTCGCGTTGGGCCGTTGCGACCGGCGTATCCCCCGCGGGAGGGGAGACATCCAACCGAACGTATCGGTGGTCCGACAAAGTCTCCACCTCCGCGACGACACGCCAGTCCCGCACGCGGAGTGACAGGGAAGCGCTCGCGAACGAAAGGTCTAAGATCGACCTGCGCTCCCCCGGCACAAACGTGGCTTCGGCCCTGCGATTCTGGAGAACTAGACCGAGGGTATCGGCCCAGCTCTCCAGAGCCCTGCCTCGCGCGTCCGTGCGCCGGGAACCCCAGGCCACAGACCAGGCGTTGAAATCCCCGAGCACGAGAACCGGGCGAGGTGTACAGGCGTTGACGACGTCGGTCAGCCGCTCCAGCGACCGCCGATAATGCCCCATTAGTCGGTGTAATCTCGGCGCGAAATAAACGGCCACGACCGCAATCTCCCCTACACGCGCCGCTACGATGCCATGCTCCCTTGCGATTACTACAAGAGGAGGGGCACCCGCAGCGGCGTTATGCACCAGTGCCGCCAAGCCATCCAGGTCGACCACCCAGGCGGGCCCGAGTGGCCGGTGAGTGTATGGCTCGGCGACAGCGGCGACGTGTACGGACCACTGTGCCATGCTCTGGAGCAGAAGTGCCTTAGCATCGACACCGTGCCCCAAGTTCGCCTGCAGGATGCGGAGCTGGGGATCCATTATGGAACCATCTCCGCATCCCGCCCCGAACCATTGGCGGAACGCCCGCCTCGCGGCTTCGGCTCCCCGCGGGTGCAGGCCTTGCTGCCAACCCTGTGGTCGGCCGGCTTGCTCTCCGCCGCACACCTAAAACAGTGCGGCGGAGCTTCGCAACTACCGGCCCTATGACCGGGTTGGCCGCAGCGGAAGCAACGGTCGCCGACCGTCACCTCCGCCGTGCACTGCACTCCCACGTGGCCGACCGACAGGCACCTAAAGCACCTGGCCGGTCGGTCCTGTAGGAGGCGTACCCGCACCCCTACAACGCCGCCCACCGCGAGGGTCCGCATGTCGGCAGCCTTTTGGGCTGCTGCGATGGGGCAGCCGACAACTACCGCCCCCTGTCCACGACGGCCGTAGTGGATTGCTCCGACCTTTACCGTCTCTAGGGGGCAGCCCCCGGCCTCCGCCACGGTGGTCCGAATTTCTTCGGCCGTGATGGAGTCGTCCAGGTCCGATATGCGCAGTTCTGCGCACTTGGTGGGCCTGGACACCCGGATGTCGGCTGCGTCCAGCGTCTCCCTCAGCCTAGCCGCTATGGCATCGGCTTTGGGACCACTGGAAGCGCCAGGCACGTGGATTAGCCGGGCACCCGTCCGAGTGTGAGTCACTCGGAGGGTCCCCGCCACGTCGAGGGCCCTCAAATCTATGAGGCCCCTCGCCTGCTTGACCAAGGCAGTATACTGTACGCCCCTCTCCGTCGCCTCCGGGGTCCTCGTAAGGACTACGGCGGTAGTACGGGGGACGCGCAGCCTTCCTGGCGCATTCTTCGCAGCAGCTTCGGCCTTCTTTGCCTTTTTGGCTGCCTTTTTGCGGGCGTTCCGCCTCTTCTTGGCCTCGCCGACCACCTCCCAGCCCCCTGCCGGTGCGGAGCTGGTGGAGGCAGCCGGGGCCGGAATTGGTGTCGGTGCCAGGGCCGGGGCTGGGGCCGAGGGCGCTTTCCCCCTGCCCTTCCCCTTTCCCTTGCCCTTGGCACCCCCGGCCGGCGCGGCGATAGCAGCCGGAGCCGGAGCTGCCACAACAGGCGCAGTGGGAGCACTGCGCGTGGGGCCCCTTTTTACAGCTCCGGCGTACCCCCCGGTTGACGACGCTAGGGGCGGACGGTGGATGGAGGTCATGATGGCCTCCAGACAACACCGCGTCCGTTCCTCATGCGCCGCCTGCCGCGCCTCGCGCCGCGGTCGGCACCCGCCCCTGGCAGCACAGCGGCGAAATGGCCCGCTCCTCCGGCTGCTCCGGCGACTCGTCCCGCAGGGGCGACCTCGATCGCGTCGGCGATGTCGGGTCATTGCGTGCCGGCTGCGCCGCCGACCTGCGTGCCGCTGACCGCGTGACGCGCCCTATCGGCAGCCTGATGAGCTCGAGCCGGCGTTGGCCCAGCTGGGACCGCTCCTCGCGGGCCTCAGCCAGTTCCGCCCTCAACAGGTCGAACTCATCGACTAGGCGCCTCACCGCCTGACACAGTCGGTCCTCCTCCATCCCCAGAAGCTCTGCGCGGGCCACTAGCAACCCCTGCAGAGCCTCCCTTGCTTCCCGGAATGTTCTATCACCGGGCAAGGGCGCCGCCGAGGTGGAGGAACTCGGCGGCGCAGGGGCACCCTTCGGGACTGGGGCGCGCACCTCAGGGGTGGGCCGCTTGCCACCCCGCGCTTTTCGGCGGCCGACCGCTAGCAGCTTGGGCGGGGGGGGGCGCAGCATCTCTTCGCCACTATGGCTGCTGCTGGTGGAAGACGAGTCGGTGAGCGTGAGCTCAACGTCCGACTCCGTCTTCGGTGGGCGAGGAAGTTTCTTTCTGGCGCACCTCTTACGCCACATAGCTTTCCGGGTCTGCAGTCCCACCGGGCTGCTGGCCCTGCTATCAGTGGCGGTGTCGAAGTTCTCCGACACCGCTTGCGACGCGACTTCCGCGTCTTTGTGCTGCGCGACCTTCGCGCAGACTGTTTCGCTTGGTTTTTGGGTTTTTAAATGTAAGTTAAGTTTCTCCATAATGTTCCCACGAGTTGAACCGTTCAGATTACACTTCCTGGGTGACGGCCATTCCAGGAAGCGGGGTACATACTGTGGAGGTCCCCAGGTATCCACAGGTTTTAAGCGACTTCGCTGTCGGGTTTTCAGACTTTTCCTTGTCGTGGGCCGGCCAATTAAGGCAAGCCCCGCGGCCTTCAGGATATCGGCGTTCCCAAGTGTGGCTAGCACTTAGGTCGTTGTCAATATCTCAAAGGTTACGCGATGCGGGGGAGTAGCCAACTCTCCCAACGCCGACGGTGGCACGAATGCCCGTCAGCCCCTGCGCGAGCAGTGGGCCGACCCGTCCCCGGATCCAGCGGATCCCATCGCCTCTCCCATGTCTCCTCTGCTGAAGCAGAGGGGTACCGGGAGCGACGGCTAGCCCTAAAAAGAGCTGTTGAGGTGGGAGGAACCCTACGGATCCCTCCCCGCGGGCCTTGCAGGCCCGCCATACCACGACCCCCTCGTGCAATGGGGTCAGCTAGCCCTCAAAAGGGCTGTTGGAATGGAAGGGTATCCTACGGACCCCTTCCCGCGGGCCTTGCAGGCCCGCCATCCCACGACCTCCTCGTGAGGTCAGCCGTTGGGTTATTCGTCAACGGCCAACAGAACTCCCAGAATGGAAGTCTGTTAGCCGTTGTCCAGGGTGCACCAGCCCCCCCGCTTCCGCTCCCCAGGACCGCGGTCCAAAGGGGGAAGAAACGGAGAAGCCGACGTGGAGGTTTCCCAACCAGCACCCCACATTCATTTGGGGGTTTCATTTTTATTTATATAGTTATTTTAACAGGCACAGGCTTTGGGAGAGGCATTTGTCCAGCAGTAGATTGCGACAGACAAATTGATTGGGAATAGTTTCAACTTCAAAGTCTTTTCGATTCTCATGTAAGCACTCCATCGATGACGTCAGTAGAGCGATACCGGTGTAGGTTTCTCTTGGAGTCTCTATTAGTTAAGAAGAAGTTATTTTAACAGATAGGCAATTATGATTAAGGAAAGGTCATATAAACCATGACTTCCTTTGTTTCACTTTCCAATAAAATTTATTTGAATAAATTTCAATAAAGATTGATGGCAACTGATTGCATAACTCCCACAGAAACCAATTTAGGATTTTTATGACGAGTAAAACACGGTACGCGTGTTCGTGGGACATTATTCCATACCTTACTAGGGATTCCATCAGCATTCATACACGTAAGGGACGTGTGCGCGCATAAATTGAATAAAATCCTTTGTGAATATCTTTTTCGAGCTATGCAAATGCAGTGTTGGGGCCAGCAGATAAATACTGCCAATACTGCCATCGAGTGAGGCGTTAATGAAAGGTAAAATAACAACAATCATGTAATGCTTTCATACCAATGCGAAGTTCACTATCAATAGATTCTAATCGGAAACTGAAATAGTCTAGGGGGCTACCATGAAACAAGACAGGTCTTGAACCTGGAACAGCCCAGGGGGCTATGCTAGAGGCTACCTCACCTCCGTCAACTGGTGGCCCGAGACTTTTAACGGGCTCAGGCGGTTCGAGCCTCATATAACCACAGCCGCTAAATCTAGCGTGCGGGTATCCGAGTTGATTTCCACACGTAGAAAGAAAAAAAAAGAGGGCTACCATGAAACATTCAAAACATCAGGCCCGCACGAAACACGAAGTTGGTTACGAAAATGACAATCTCTTTCTTGTTACGAAAGTAGACGAAGCCAAAAGAAAGACGTGACGTTTAGCCATATATGGACACCATGAAATTAATTTCGTTATCTTACGCTAGAGTTTAAGCTGAACCCAAGTGTTCACGTACCATCATCGGCTCCGGTTTCGGAATAAATCTGTTCCATAGAACCGATTGCCTGAAACTTCATTTCGCAATTGCGCATTTTTTATAGTTGGTAGGTGTATCCGTGGTATTTCAGCATTTTCAAAAGGCCTACGGGTAGCATATTTTTGCCCACGTATACTTCGAGAAGCCATCGAAATATTCAAGCATCCCAACAACTTCAACCGAAAAAACGAGGGATTTCAGCTCCAAAAAGATTGGTAGGTACCCAGCACTGAGAGCCACTCGGTATCACAGTGCAAACGACCAATCAAACGATCGAGTACGTCCGCGCCACAGTGCTCGACTAATCAGAATCGAGTGAGTCGATTCCCCGCTCCGACCGTGCCTATAAATACGCCCGTGATTCAAGACTTCGCATCAGTCGCAACTCGGCCGCCGGCGAGGCAAGGTCTCCGAAGTCGTCGTCGCCCGGCCCTGCGCCACTGAAGATGTCGACCGCAGTGATCGACGAAACGTCTGGAACGCAAGTTTCACATAGACCACGGCCAGACAGCCCGGAAGCAGTATATTCTACATGCAACGCCGGCCGTGAAGCCTGAAGAGAGTATAAATAGCTTATAATACGGGTTCTAGAATGCGGATAAACATACTTATATACATTTTATTATTGTCATTTTAATAGACTTTTAGAATTGCTTCAAAAATTCATTAATTAAACATTTTGAATCAATTACAACTGAGGACATCTCAACTCAATAAGTACGTAGGTTATTATCCATTTGATTCCAAAATCGTTCCAAAACTGTTTTGTTCTCAACGCGAGAGGATCTCATTGAACTTCCAAGAAAGTAATAAGTTTAAACGTTAAATTAACGCCTCTCAATGTTATTCTTGGGATTTCTTAATTGTAAATGAATGTTCGTTAAACTTTGTGTATTCTTAGGGTATAGAATAAGTAGATATTTATTATTACTTAAATAGAGGATTTTTTAATAAAGCTTCTAGTTTAACATCACAGTAAATATGATAGAAAAGGGTCGCTTTTATTATACTGATAGACAAAGACCTCCCTAATCTTTTTGTAATAAAACCCTGAAGCTCCATTAAATGTTAGTAAAATTTTCGTTTGTTTGCAATTTCGAAATTAAACTTCTCTTACGCTTTAATTATACTTTATTAACCAACTTCTAAGGGAATTACCAAATAATAAAAACTATAGTAACTAAGCTATATAATACTATATAATACATACAAGAACGAAATAGAAAAGGGGCAGAGACTGCAAATTAAATGGTTCTGATAGATACCACTAAGGAGAGTAGGTATGAGTAATCAATATCGTTAGACTCAACCTCATCTCTCAAACCTTCTATCCGATACACTTCACTCAATAATTAATTAAAGGATGACGTTCTAGGTGAAGCTTTCCACTGAAGGTTGGTAGTCTGACGGCAGACGGTTCCGTTCTGAAGACTAAGTTCCTACTTTTTATCTCCTCTATTGGCTTATATTATTTATCTTTATCATGTCTCCTACATTCTGTCTGTATAGAAAAATTTGCATACTAATTGCTTTTCATTGAAAAGAAACTTATTATTGTTTACATTTATATTTCCCGAATAACAATGCAATACTGGGTATTAGCAACTTTGCTTTGTATTTTTATCTAGGCGTTAGTTAAAAGATGTATTAACAAAAAGGAGTTACATATCAAAATCCCCAATATACTGAATTTCATAATACCGATGTACGAAAAGACAAAATTCAAAATACCGAAAGAAATAAATACCGATAGTTTTGTTTAGATGATTAAAAAAAAAATAACCACGAACCTAACCTAATTTATCCACGTCTGCTTGCGCGGGGTGGACACTGCGTGCCTCGAAATGGATACGTAAAGGCTAGAAAGGTATGTAGACGACTGCTTGTAATAAGTACATGAAGACTATAATTTAATAATAAAGCTAGGTACATGAAAAAAACTGTCGGTTGTACAAATTAACAAAGTATAATAAATTAAACCTGAATGCCTACAAACAGTAACGTATCAAATTTTGAATTTGAATTTTGAACTTCGGGATTTCGAACTTTCGTTATTCTGAACTTCGGAATTTTGAATTTCGGGAAATCGTATTTCGGTATTTCGTACATTCAATATTTTGAATTTTAAGCTTCCGGATTTTGTAATTCAGAATCTTGAAATTCGGTATTATGATAGGTACTTACGTAACCTCCAAAGGAGATCAGCATTTTTAGATAAGTATAATAGACATTTTAGATATTAACTTTAATCAATTACGGTGTGAAACTGGTTCCAAGTATTCCGTTTTTAACCCCCGACGCAAAACGAGGGGTGTTATGAGTTTGACGTGTTAGTCTGTCTGTCTGTCTGTGGAATCATAGCTCCGGAACGGATGAAGCGATTAATTTAGTTTTTTTTGTTATAAAGGTGACTTATGTGCGAGTTTTCTTAGACATGTTTGATGAAAATCGGTTAAGCCGTTTAAACGTTATGAAGGTGAAAGTGAGGAAGAACAACCGAATGTCTGCAAATATATTCGAGTCCTCAAATGAAAGCTCATCACGTGCGCATTAAAAAATAATATGTTCAATTAAAATCGGTTGAGTTGCAAAAAGCTCTGGGGATAAAAGTGAGGAAAATACAAAATGTCTGCAAATATATGTGGGGGGATAAAATGGGGATGGAATTAAAATATATTAAATGAATGACTACTAAATCAATTTAAAACGAGTAAAATAAAACTTAAATTTTAAAAATCTATGTCTCAAAAAACCTGCAAAAAGTTGAAAATAAATTGTGGTGGTCAGTCTATTAACTTTGATACACCAAGTAATATTTTGATTCAAGCGTTGCCATGTCGGGGGGACCAACTGCACTTCGTCAATTTACGATCCAAGGTCCACGGGTTTTTTTTAAATTATAAATTCAATTCTTATCATTTGTTCAACTCATTTTTCGTTCTCTGTACTTACTCATTTATGTTTTTCAATTACAGTGGTGTGTAGACCGTGTGTGTGAGCCAATGCCGGGGCATGCAATCAAGACTGAACCTAGTGTTAACACAGAGATCACCGAGTACAAAGTCGATCTTGTCAATAGAGAAGAGAAGCCGGAGTGGACCGCATGGGGCGCGTGGAGTAATTGTAATGTCAAGTGCGGGTATGGACTGCGTATAAGGATACGGCGTTGTCGATTTAATGGGTAAGTAATAAGTATTATAATTGCCTGTATCGGTAGCTGGGTGATTATAGAGTGCGTTTTACAAGCGGCCTTCGATTCGAATACTGGCTAATATACACTACTGATTTGAACCTACTCCTAACAATGAATTTAGAAAATCTATTGGGTTAGGGGGATACTACAGTTTGTTCTTTTTTTGCTTTGAGAGCATCTGCTTTGTAATCTCCGGGTTTGAGTTGCGATTAGGGGCCTACCACTCGCAGAGTTATTCAAGTCATTTCATCATCAAGATTACGACTATTGAGAACCAGGACCGACATTACGCGTCCTCTAAAGTACGGAAGCTCTCAGACGAAATATCACTAACCGGTCACCCATCCATGGCTGCCGCGCCCAGTTGTCGTAACCCATTGATCGTTTACCGTATAGTGAGTGCACCTGGCTACGAGTAACGTGATGGTAGAAATTGAATGGCACAAAGTTGCCACAAATTTCGGCCGGGTGGGTACCACCGTGCACGATTGCGAAAAACCCTCCATAGTAATCCAATCTCGGTTGGATTGCGTTCAGAGGTCAGCATGTGCATAGCCGGGCAGGGGGATTGTCGTCGCAGCACCAGTGGGACTGGTGAGTGTCAAGCTCCGCTCCGCTCCCGCATTAAGCCTTCCTGGTTATTTTTTTTTAAATCGTGCAGAAGTAAGTCATTTTTCTAACTGTTTCATTATTTTTTACCAACGAGGAAGAGAGCGGGGTTCGTGGGGAAATATTTTTCCCAACGGACTCCACATACTTGGCAACTGGTTGGGAATTGAAGATAATTTCATATCCAAGGGACCCCCCTGGGCTATGAAATTATCTTCAGTTCCCAACGGACCCCGTGAAAGGACAGATACCTGGGGTCCGTTGGGAATAAATCTTGCAGTGACTCTTTTTCCTGAGACTTTGCCTTCAGCTAACCATCGGTGCGAGGTGAAGTCAAATTGACGTGTCCTATATATTAGTAAATATAAAAATAATCGTGACTGAGCAAAAGCTTGTATTGATTCAGCTAAATTTCGCCAAGTCATACATATTGCAGAGCTTACGGTCACGACCTCAGGTCTCGGGATTATCAAAGACTAGTGGCCTAACCAAAGGGTTCTTAAAAGCAAAGTACAAAACAACTGTCATTTACGAAAGGTTCCACCGTTGCGTTATAGATTAACTGTAGTTTTATCTCCTTTGCCGAATCCTTGTGATAGTGACTCACCTAACCTAATATACCTAACCTAACCAGAATCTAATAGACTGGTTTTCTTATCAATAAAGTATTATACTTACAGCGGGGGACACCGTAGACTGGACGGTTGATCTGACCTTTTGCGAGGGCCATTTCACCCAATTCCCCTAAATAAAGTACTATATGTAAAATAATTTTCAGGTTTATAAAACATTTACAAAGAAAGTGTAAAGCCGACCCACATCACTGTTGATTTCGGTTGATGGTTACCCGCGAATGCTCGATACAAAATGTATGTAAATACTAGCGGCCGGGGACCTGGCTTCACCCGAGCATACTTTCGTAAAAAAATCCTATAACCCATCTAAACACACGAAAAAGTGCTACGAACGGTTTATAGCACTTTTTCGTGTGGGTAGATGGGATGGGTAGATGGGTCTGAAGCGGGTTGTACTTAAATATATCGTGTCAAAAATTGAGTTCAATCAGTACATAACTCTTTGAAGCTGAAAACTCGTATGTGTATACAAATTTTTAGTATATAGACAAACTATGTTCGCTAGCGGGAGGTCGTGAGTTCAATTCCCACTCAGTCCAGTTTGAATTATATTTGAATTAGGCTGCGACGTGAATCTTTCTATATAAATATCTAGCGATCCGCCCCGGCTTCGCACGAGTGGTAAAAACGTTCCTATGTAAATCCAATATAGCCTATGTGACTCAGGGTGAATGTAGCTTTCCAATGGTGAAAAAATTTTTGAAATCGGCGCAGTAGTTTTCGAGTTTATTCATTACATACATACAAATCTTTCCTCTTTATAATAGTAGTGTAGATGTAGATAAAATTATATCAAGTATATTCTTGTCCAAATTCTAGAACCCCTAGCCAGTCAAATTAAAATTTGGGCCTACATAGCGCCTTATACAATTTTCTACACTATATATTTCTTTATTTATTGTTTCAGAGAGATATCAGAGAGTGCGTGTGAGGGCGCCGGATCCCAAGTCCGAACGTGTTGGGCCGGGACGGCTTGCGCCGGTACAAGAGACGCCCGAGCAGAACTCTGCTCCCGGCAACATAACGGGTTCATCCCATTCTTACATCCCAACGGTCAGTATTTACGGTTTATTTATTTTACTGTCATTCTCACGTTTTGTACGGCTTTGTAAATTATCTGTCAGTTGAATGGGACAGTTTGCTATGGTAAACAGCTGGTTGGTATACACTTAGAAGTAAGTATATATCTAGAATCTTGATTTATACAAAATTAAGAAGTTCTAATAGCCTTTCGCAAATGTAGCCAATCCAAATGTCAGCACCGACATAAAACTCAAACGTATACTTTTTATTAAAACGATGCCATTACCGAAAACCTTTTTTATTTTACGCCCGGAAATGAAGATACTAAAACACATTTCAAAGGATATTTGAGTCTCACCATCTGCTGAATAAGATATTATGACGAATATATAGGTACCTGACGCTTGTAAATGCCATAATGATCTGTAAAAATTCAGGGGAGAGCATTGATTTTTACCTCGGGCTAGCAAGAACGAATTCTTGCTTATGATAATGAATAAGTAAAATACTAGCTACTAATACCTGTACAGATTTACTCCCCAGTTTAGAGGACAGGAATCTTGAGAAATTATAAAAAAGTAAAAAGTGTCATGTCCTTTTCGGCAACGCATAGATAATACACAGAAGAGATTTTTGTTTATTCCACTTAGGTGGCTGACTAGCACGCGGCCCCCCTGATGGAAAGTGAAATATTTTATGAGTATAGGTACAAAAACTTAAAATAAAAATGGAGAAATATAACTCATATAAATATAACTTCTGCGTTATCTCATTTTTACCTGGTTCACTTTCTTCCAGTGTAGTAATCCAGCGAATCTATCCAGACCAGTGCTGATACAATCCAGCAGTGTTCACATTAATCCAGTGTTTTACACGCGCTTAAAAAATCCACTGGTCTCGAATCACTCCCTAAATGTGATATTATTCCAGTAGAATTCCAGCACTGGATTCGCTTGCTGAACTGGAATGCTACTGGAATAATGAGACCTCTTTTTAAGACATGAACAGTCGCGCTGGGTCGAAAAGATCTAAAATTTGAATGCATTACTTTGAATAACTAACTGAAATTTAGGGATTATTTGTAAATGACAAAGAAAGAAGACAACAAACTTAAAAATGACATTATGTTCACTGTTTGGAAAAAAAAGTAACATAAACCACAGAATTCCAGAGGTAACTGCTAATTCTGACATTGCACTTTCTTTTATTCTTACTATGTAGAATTTAGACAATTATTTTAAGTTCTTTTTATTTCATCTAGACATATTATAATTATGTTTTATCATAAAAAATAGCCAACAGGCTTCTAAATGAGGGAAAAATATGAAACATTTACGTATTATTTTTTTTTTTAATCATCTACCACTGTGACAAATTTATTATATGAATCAAAGTTCAATAATCTAGAATTTCTGATGAATTTTCACTTTTAATGGGTTCTTTTCTTAAATTTTTGCTATTCTTATGTCATTCAAATAATTTGGTGACATATCTACAAAGAAATAAAACCAAAACAATAATTTTGAAATGGGAAAATTCACTTACACAACGTTGCGCACGGGTCGAAACGACCCATACTCACTTTAAATGCCCATGCTGTCCAAACATCCCACGAGAACTGGCTAAGGCGGAGTGTGCGGATAGTCTATAAAGTTACTTGAAGAGACTTAGAGTTACACCACGAAAGAAAGAAAAGAAAAAAAGCCGTTATGGCCCAAATATTAGAGTCCCAGGACTCTAATTTTCGACTCGGCGCGACTACTCGCGGGTTAAACTCAAGATACGTGTGCTATAACTAATTATTTAGTAGTTATAATCGGTAAAGTTAAGTTACTAGATCTTTGTATCGGTCCAGTAGATTACAACCATATCTAGTTGATAAATATGCCTACTCCCTTATACTCCCAATTAGTTCGTCAATCTTTGAACATTGATCAAATATATTATCATGCTATAATATTTATGCTTTGCTATTATATGAATTTACTTATTAACGAAAGATTTTAAGCTATTTTCTATACATCCATTCACTACTTTATTAAGTCGGATTAGGGCTAGTTATTCTCATGTAATATTAAAGTGGCATCCGAATCTGGCTCTCAAGCTTAGTTGATAATATCTAATAATGTTGTTCGACCAGGCTCATAAATCAATTTTATCGATAAACAGAATTCCAACGGCTGAAATCTCTAAATGCATTGCTCTTGAATTCTGTGGAAATGTTCATACACCGAATTAATCACTTTAGAGTGTCCACTGCGCCGCGCATGTGCACGCCTGTTTTGTACAAATAATATAGAATGAATATCGAGCTAAAAATACATACGATATACAATATGCACGGCACAGAGCGTCCGCATGAGTACACATGCATAAGATAGTGTGCAAAGATATAGTATATTGATCATAGTTTTATTTTCTGTTTATACTGGAGATTGATGGTACTTGGTGGAATATACTACACATATTGAATAATAATGACACTTGTAATTTTCCACACTTTATTTTTATTTTTAACCTAACCGGTTTCACCTCACGGTTTAACAATAAACCTTTGGTAATGCCGAGAGGTGAAATCGATCAGGTTAAAAATAAAAATAAACTATGGAAAAGTACAAGTGTAATTTTTATTCAATATTTTATTTTCTATTACCGTTTCTCAGAAACCCAGCACTGTGAAATCTGGTGCGTGGACTACACCGGTGGCGGGCCGTCCAATTTCGGAGCTCTACCTGACGGAACTTCCTGCAGCTACAGCAAACCTTATGACGTCTGCTTCCAGGTATGCACAACCTACAATATATATCCATAATGATTTCCCAGCTGTTTTCAATGTTTACACTTCCGGGACCCGAGGTCCGCATATTGTTTTTGATTGGTATGTACGCTTTAACGGCATTTTGTCTGACTTTATAACCCAAAATGAAAAGCCTGCGCTGAAGCCTCGTATATTGTTTAACAAGTACAGCCAACAAATAAGATACGGTCGCACCTTTTCATATACAGTTGTATGTAGAGGTGGAACTGGGTGGAACCGTATCTCGTTTGTCGACTGTACATCAACTAGGAGATGAGGTTGGTATGAGCCCCTAAGGAGTTGCTAAGACCCTTCACCTCCTACATAACCTTGCTGGAATAACAAATATGTTAATGCAAATTATCCACATAAAATTTAACATAATAATTCCCTAACCACGTCTTGCGGGAACTATTCTCATAATTGTCCTAACAGAATATCAGGGTTATGTCTCTCACAGGAATTAATGTACATAAATGGTCTTTCACCGACGAACTATAAAAGTAAAATAGTAAGTAATTACAAATTTTATAATTTATATTGTTATTTTACATAAATTAGCAAACAATTTTTCGCTTTTCTCTTGAGTAAATTCCACATTAATAATTAGGTACCCACTTAAAAAGGGCTATAGTAAAGAATAAGAGAAAATAAATATAAAGATAGTCTACTCGTGATAACACTCTTCCATCTTTAAGCATTTTTTTATCGTGCGGGAAATCCACACGAGTACCACCCACGCCGGAGGGGGAGGTTATGTTTAGACTAAGTAGACTAAGCAAATGTTTGTAAATAGGCCAAAAAAAATGCCCGCTGAGTTTCTTGACGGAGTCTTTTCAGGTCGGGGCCGCGTTTCGAACCGGTGGTCCATTTGCTAAACTAGTCTAGAATTTTATGTTTTTAAATGTGCGTTTTAAATGGTCTATACAGAATAAATGATTATTAACTTGGACTTTAAGAAGTCAACTAAGCTAGCAAAGCAATAAGCCTTGGACAGGATACAGAAAAAATGATTTATCAAGTTTATTTTGTCCACAGGGTACTTGTGTAAGAGGACAGTGCAATTCAACGGATCCTGTATGCAACTGGTGTCCAGACGGTTATTGCAACAACAACACTCACATATATACCAGACACTTAACTGACGGTAAGCCTTTTCATCCATTCCATTTTCGCATGGGGGGAATCAAAGAGGTTAAAAGTGGTTATATTAGTAAAGTAAAAAGTAAAATTCAGACAGGATCGTGGTTATGAATTCTTATAAGCAGCATTAAAGTTAAAGCGTGAATAGGGTAAAAATGGAGGACCCAAACAAATAGAAAACTGACCACGAGTTCTGCGGTGAAAGCCTATCCTCCAGACTCTGAGGCAGAGGATAAGATTATTGTGATCCTTCGGTTTAGTGTCTTCCCTGGTGAAGCCACTGGGGTATATCTTATTTGTTGGATTTTTAACTGCAAGTCATAGGTCAGGGGATGCATGAGTACTACATAAATCATTAAAAACCTGGGCTTGGCAAAGTAAGACCCAAAAATTTCTTATGGCTTTCCCAGAGGATTATCGAAGAAAGGCATGGTTTTGAAGGAATTGTGGCTTATATTTGAATATTGTTAGATAACATTAGTCGGAAGTATCAAACGCAAATAATTAAAATTTCTAATTCAATTTGCGTACTAAACAGTAACTTTTACGTAACCGTTTATTCCCAAATGAGAATCACTTTTTAAGGATAAAGTGAATGTTTAGAGCGAAAGAGTAATTTAATTTAGATTATATGAGAATAAACGAAAGAGTAATTTAATTTAGAATATATATGAGAATAAACGTTCAGTGGAGAGACGAGGCAAACTACTTCGTCTGAATGAACTTGAAGCCAGGTCGCTCAATAATGGTTTATGAGCAGACTTAAAGGTTAGCGTCTACAGGCTACACTGATATTTTATACATGTTGACTTGAAGTACGTTTGATTTTGCATGAAGTTATGTACTAAATTGTGTTTAAATTAAATGTAGTTACATTACATATAAATACTGTAACAAATATCTATTAAAGACGTAAAATATCAGAAAATTTTATTAGATAATGTTTGACAATATCATCCTAATAAAATAAGGGAGGTATGCAATAAATTACAAAATTTCATAAAAGTTGGTACTATTTAAAACTATTTCAGACTTGCATAGGTATAACGTTATGTAATAACAAACATCTCTTTTCTGATATTCAGTCAACAGTGTTAATATAAATGAAATCCCCCTTAAGAATTTTGGTGAAGAAATATATGATTTTGGCGAAATATTTCGCGTGAAGAAATGTAATCATGCTCTTTCTTGCTGACAGAAAATATCAATACATTGCTCTAGTACCGAGGTTTTTGGATTACAAATTGTATTTCGACAAAATTACAAATACCTTAACAATACAAAATTGAATTTAGTATTGAAATTTTAAGAGAATTGAGTTGCTCAAAACATATACATATCTTGTTTAATATTCAATGGTAAAAAGTAAAAATTAGAGTTATGCTTTTCGCAGTGTGTTTCGTTTTCTTTGCATTTATTTCCTTGCCTATTACAAAACTTGTAATGTAGAAACCATTTCTTTTCTAGATTGGACTCGAATGGCTGTAATACCTCACGGTGCCCACCAGCTCTCAGTTCAAATCACAACACCAGTCACTCTCAACATAGCCATAAGAGATCGAAAAGGCAAACACCTTCTTGAGCTGGTCAAACACTCTAAGCGCTTCGAAATAGACGACAACAAATACTTAAAATATGACCCTAATGTGCCTCAAAACCTACAGATTGTAGAAATGGATAACCATGTTATAGATATCAAGGAAGGAGGAGTAAGATGGGAAGGGTTCGCGGTAGCTGCGGGGACACTGGTTCAATGGAACATCACGGATACAGATGTAACTATAACATCAGATTCTAGGCTTCAAACCGACTTGATGATAATGGTAAGTTTAGATATTTAATTGACCCAAAATGCAAAATTAAATTTATAATACGGTCAGCATCTAATCGATCTTGACTGGCAGGGTACTCATGATACTCGTAAGTATTGAGATGTTTTTGAGTCCTTTGCTGGTCAAATTTAATTGCAACATTTAATGGTACTAAATTGATAGTGGTACACGAAACAGTGGAATTATTTTACAGGACACAGCGTGTCTTCTATGTCCTAATCAACCTGTTCAGGTTGAAGGATACCCTTTATGACCCTAATGTAACTTTAAAATTTGATTTAAAAATGTCGATGTCGACATTATTCTTTAATAATTTATAATATACGTAATTAAAGTATGAGGTGTTGTTTTTATAAATTTTTAGTGCAAAGAAATCCTTGGACTTCTTGTTTAAAATACTTTATGGAAACTGCCGAACCGACAAACCTATTTTTAAATTTTCGTACCTTACACATTCCGTGACACTGAAAAACAGAAACCTTGAGATCATTGTAAATAATAGTATAACCTCAAATAATTTACGAAAGCATCTGTTAAAAATAGTTTTACTTATTTCAACATGTAAATTCGGGTAAATTGACAGTACTAAATACTACTTCATTTTGGTAGCGTAATCTCACGTATTAAATAAATGCTGTTCCTGTTACCAATATAGGAATTATTATATAAGACATACATCTGTTCTGTCGGCTTCTACATCAGATTTTTAAAAATGCATGTTAAAAATGAGCTCTTTTTATTTCTTGTCTGCCTTTATGTTACCTCCTGGGGCTAAAAGAAACTCTTGTAATAAAAAAGGAATATATAATAGATTTCTATCAAGCAGTGAAAATGTTTCGCTCTCTAAACTGTATAGCGTTCCGTTCACAGTTAACTGTTTCTAACTTTCGTTATTCTGAATTATGAAATTTTATGCCTAAATAAACATAAACATAACATATGTTTATGGTATGTTATGTTATGCCTAAAGAAAGCATGCCATTAATAGGTACTTCATAGAGAAAGGAGATGCTTTAAAACGGCGTTTAGGTATCCCTGGTCCCATTAGTACGACCCACAAATGGAACCACCGGGAATTTCTTTTCTCGTAGTCCTACCACACAAAACAAATCTCAATCATATAACTACATCTTCGTATTGTGGTATCATGTTTAAAATCACGTTATTTCTTTAAACATGTTTACGATAACGCGAAGTAGAGAAGTATTAAAGTAAAAATTTATATCACCACGGTCATAAATATCAGTCGAACTTAAACACACGTATTCAACTCAAACACAGAACAGAAAAACTCAACACATTGTGTAATCTACACATTGTGTGCAGGAAGCAACACGTTATAATACAAAAGGGTATAAACTATGAAAAGTGTAACGAAGCGAAACATTGGATGATAAGGGTCGGAGCATCCGCAGTCACCTTAATTATTCAACGAAGCTTTCAACTGTGCCGCGAAGTTAATTGAGAACTCACTCTGCTACTTTATATCTCATTTTCCTTTATAGGTACTATTTTATTTTTAGTATATTTTTGCTGTAACCTGACGTATGCAGTTAGTTTGAAAGTTTTGGTCTAAGCTTGAACAGAAATAGGAAATCCATGATTCCTTGACGGACCACTGATAGTTTCATGAATACTATTCGATCCCTATGACTCTATCTGAAGTTTTAAGGTTGTTATTATTAAAAAAAAAACAACTTTAAAACTACTGATGGACATGGGCGTTGGCCCATGACACCACTAGTAGTGTTAAAAGTATCTTTTACTAGCTTTTGCCCGCGGCTCCGCCCGCGTGGATGTCGGTTATCGCGACCAAACATAGCCTATGTCCTTTCTCAAGGTCTAATCTACACCTATACCAAATTTCATCAAGATCGGTCCAGTGGTTTAGGCGTGAAAGCGTAACATACAGACAGACAGACAGACAGACAGACAGACAGACAGACAGACAGATTTACTTTCGCATTTATAATATTAGTACGGATGTAGAAAAAATGTTTCTTAAAACACTTGTACCTAATGTTTTCCTGTCCGTTAAAGCAACTAATTGTAGTTCAAGTTTTTTATGTCTAGTTCTTACATATATTCACTTTTTCTGTCCGAGATAGACAGAGAAAACAGCAAGCCTTCTTCTTCTGTCATTTACTTCTTTTACTTCTGTACTCTTCTTCTGCTGATTCTGTAATATGAGAAAGAAAGGGCCTTTAGATACCTGACCGATAACACCAAAATTTATTCTTAGTTTTACATTAAATCAATAAATAACACGACGACATACAATCTTATCTTAATCACGCGTTATTAAATATTTCATAGATGTAAAGAAGTCGATGTAGACATCAAACTTATAATATAGTATCTCACAATTCTATAAAATATTAATAAGATGTAACAAGCTCTCGTTTCCAGTAATCAAACAGTCTCACCCTAAAAGGTATTTATCTATTAGTACAAAGTTTCAATAAACTAAGACGAGTTTCAAGTACCACAGTTGGTAATTCATCTTGTCTGTATTTGAACTGTCTAGCCTTTGTGCAAATTGTGAACTTTAATTTGATTAGAATTTTCAATTTTAATTACACTTCGTATACTCGCATATTGGTCTCTCAGATCGACGATTACACGTGCCTTGTTTTTTTTTTTGGTAGAAAACCCTAGCGTCTATGCTTCTTGGTAACTGCATATTTCATAGTTAAATTCAAAGCTATACATACTTTAAATGGCGTTTTTTGAAGATATTAATAACAAAACCGGCAAATTTTTCATTTAACCCCTTCAGCTAATCTAAATTAACTAGCTTGTCGGTTACACTAATTGAGATTTTATTAGTTGAAAATTTCTATTATCAGCACTTACGGTCTGATAGACCAACGCAATGTCATGGTATATCTTTCACTTTTTCACGCGATTACAGGAAGGTTAATAAACAATTCAACAAAGTATTTAATAATTACGAATATTTACAGGCGACTCCCGAGCATGGAACCTTAACTGATGTCAAAGTGTCAGTGAACTACAGCACGCCAGCAAGTCGCATAGTGAACGGCCACATAGCGAACAGTCACATAGTGAACCATACACCTGCCAGCAGATCAAGACCCATGGAGTACACGTATGTAACATATATATTTACTACACTGAGCCATACATTTCCCATTTCCGCGGGATTCCCGATAGAGTAGAATTTCGGCCACTCCATCGCTTCCTATGCTTTAATATGGCTACTAAAGGATAGATCTGTTTAACATCAGACACATATACATAGCCCAAACTCAGCCTTAGATGCATGGCTCGGCATACAATAGTGCCGGGTATACAGCAATAGGCTCACCTCCTATTACGTGGGATCGAATGCAATAAATAGTGTAATGTCGGCGTTAATGCACTTCTGCCTAACCCTCCGGGTATAAAGGCGTGATGATATGAATATGTTTTTAACATTTATTCAGAGCAAATTTCGGCAGATCAGAATTCGCTGCTTTTTTCTCCTCTTCTTCATGCGGTCTTCATTTTCATTCCTGGCAGTGGGATTATTCGTTTATTTAACTGTCTAACTTAAAAAAAGAATCTTTACTAGTGTGATTCTAGAATTAATATTCTGAAGTCGCACTAAAGTTAAACGTTTGAATATTGAAACTTGACGTCCAATTTATTTGAACAAGGAATAAATGCAAAGTGGGTAAATTTGTGAAATTCGGTAAATCTCGGGATGATTTCATTTCACAAAAGTCTCGATTCGAGAACAAGTTCTCTCTGTAGATGCCACTACGATTAACTCCATCGCTTCTGTCTCAGTTGAGGCAAGACGCTAACATCGAATGAAGAAGTAAGTAAGTAGAAAATGTGTATTTCAAATCCATTTATGTTTCGATTTACTCTAATACAATTTTACACAACCCTCTGTAGGTAATCCACAGCCGACAGGCAGTGATAATTCCTAATAATATAGAAATGTGAATATGTGTTTATTGAAATCCATACTAATATTATAAATAAGAAAGTATATGTGTGTGTCTGTTTGTTCGTCTTTCACGCCCAAGCCACTGAACCGATTTTGATAAAATTTTGTATAGGGGTAGATGAGACCTCGAGAAAGGGCATAGGCTATGTTTGGTCACAATAACAGACATCCACGCGGGCGGAGTCGCGGGCAAAAGCTAGTATGCAAATGCAGCTGTATCTAAACAAGCGTTAAGAACAATAATTGGTTATTGTCCTGTAGTTATAATAAATTACCGTAACCGTAACCGAGCTTATTTAATTAAGAATAGTCAAAGAGCTTCAAAATTTACGTCGGTTCTTGTTTTATCGTTTTTATTTATTTTAAATAATCCGCCTGACCTATAATAGTAAAAGATTTGTCTATTAAATGTTATGACGTCACAAATAAAATTTTCATACAATTTGCCCTACTTAATCATATTCTGTCCTCCGTGAATTTGCCTTATAACTTACCGTTTTGACGTTTAGTAAAAAGTACCTAATTTGACTAGTCAGTCAAATACCCAATTATGTCACGGCTTCTGGTGAAGTGGAAATGAATATTTAGAACGGCATGTCGCCTGTATAACGGCAACAAAAAATTAGTGATTCGTTTGTAGTCTTTCGCGACACCATTCTTGGTACCGTAGAGGGGGAGGTAAATGTTGGACTCGAACCGACTTAACCGCACGTCTGTGGGTTGCAGTGTAAGGTGAGATAGCTATGGAGCATATCTGGATCTCTCGATCTGGCCCTCTACGGGTGGCGGGGAACAATTGGGTCCCCAGCTCGTCCCCGGTACAGTGTACCGGGTACCCTGGAACAATCTTTATTAGTTGATAAGTTCTCATTGAAGTTGGCTGAAGTATCTATAAGGAGCACCTATAAGTGTATGAACCAATATCGATTGCCATCTCAGCTTATGTGCTCATATTTTGTCGTAATAATGCTTTGGGCGGCCATAACATAAATTGGCAACTTTTTAATAACGATTAAAATAAATGTAATAATTCGCGCGCCCGTATATTGCCAAAGGGTAGGCATATGTATTTTACATCTATATTTTGAGATTACGCTACAGTATTTGTATATATTAGACACATATGGCACATGTATATAATGTTGGCCCTCTTTCCCGAGACGTTGCCTTCAACTTACCCTCAGGCGAGGTAAAATTCAAATTGACGTGTCTTATATTAAAAGAAAAGACGGGTTGCACTCCGGGAGTGCCGGCAGAAGTGAAAACATTTTTCTTTCTTTCTTCGTTATATACAGAGAAAAAGATAAAGAGAACATACCATACCATACCATACCATACCATACCATACCATACCTATGATATAGCGCCAATCATAGAACCTATCACTAATTTTCTGTCAGAAGAATTAAATGAATTACAAAAAGAAAAAATAATCACAAATAGTAATAAATTACAAAAAGAAAAAATAATCACAAAAATGTCAGAAGCCCAGGTTCGAACTCGGTTCTATCTGAAATCATAATGACTTACAGTCGAAGCGCTTACCGCTAAGCTACGAAGCTTCTTAGCGTACCTAACAAAATAAACAATCTGTAGCTAATGTTGTATGACGTCAGTCGTCGGTTACGGTTCAAAGGTCAAGCGATCGTGACGCGAGTTTAACACTTTTTACCCATCCAAAGCCTCTAAAGCAGTTTTCACTTCAAAAAGAAATGTATTGAAGTCCTATTGTTGTCAGTTAGACACTTTCTAGATTCTCATTGCTACTAATAGTTTTCTAACAGAAACACAGAAAATGAACCTGAGTCCTGACACCAACGTGGTGGCCAACCCAGCATGGTCACAGGTTAAAAGCACAGGTTTGAAATTCACTCAAGTAAGAAAGGTACTACGCGATCGTTATTTCAAAAATTACATTTAAATTTAAAAAAAATGTTATTTAGACCATTCTTTTATCTACAAGTATAAATTCTGTAAGTACCTAATATAACATTTACAAAGGATACAACACATAAAAGCACCCTACAGAATACCTCTTCGACATTGTACAAATTTTCCCGCATCGTTTTCAAACAAGCAACACTTACGTATGTGCCTTTCATTCTTTGCCAGACATTCATATCATGTCCATACATTTATTTCCCTTTCTTCGATACTTTCATACATGTATAACAAAAGTTACTTTTCTCCGATATCGAGTTCGTCTTTGAAAAATATTTTCCGATACGCTTGTCCAATCAAATTCTTTTAAAGCTTTGCTGTCGTTCGTTTCTATGGTATTGTACATTTTAGCTTGCCAAGTATATTGCTAGAGTTTTTCTCCTTTGAATAGGCTTTTAAACTTCGATTGAAAGCAAAGTAAATACATTATCACTCGCCGTTTAATTAATCATAGTAAACTAAAAACTTATTAAAAATCACAAAAGCTAACTTGACCATGAGAAATAGCGTCGACAAATTGATGATTATATCTGATAAAAACTGTACATTTTTAATAATTTTAAGTACTGTCGACCCACAGAAACAGAAAACATGTGTTCTGTGTATCTAGTAGTACAATTTTCGAAATACTAGATATTGTGAATTTTTGAAAATAAATCTCAGTAAAGGTTTTCCTGATATGGAAATAGAACTCAAGACATTTATGAAACATGGGTGTAGTCTAGTTGGTGGACTAACATGGTTGTCTCATTTTTTTTTTGGGTATCTGATGTCCAAAAAAACATGTATCAACCTTTGATAATGCCGTAAGGCGAAACCGGTCAGGATATTAATAAATAATGTGGAATAGTACAAGTGTTTTCATTGAAGATGTGTACCAAATTCCACCAAGTGCCATCAATCAACAGTACAAGTAGTGGGTCTAAATTTTTAAATTTCCAATTACTTGCCAAGTACATAAACATAAGTAGACATATTTTAATAATACATAATTCATAAGTAAACAAACTTTAGCTAAACAAAATAAAGAAATAAGATAATAAAATTGTTATTCCTATATAGACATAATTAGTTAAAAACTCGAGTGTTCTTGAAATAATTACCGAAACCTTCTTTTAACGAGAGAACTTGGCGCTTATATATACTTCAGCAATATTAAAGGGATCGTTATTAAAAGCTTAATAGCTGTTGCCCGCGGTTATACCCGCGTGGAATTATAATGCCGTTCCCGCAACCTTCTTCTTTCATTTTGATGTCACCACGGAGTACGGAAAGTGTTAAATACGATGTGAAAATGTGTTTATCATTATATTGATGTGTATCTGAGGACCTCGAGTGGAACATACGTAAATACAAAAGTACAGTCAGCGTTAGAAACATCTTGACCACAAAATGATCAAAATTATCTTAAAATTTAAAACATGTAAGAACTTAAGACTTTGCCTTCAGCTTATCATCTGGCGAGGTGAAATGAAAAGGCAAATTGACGTGTCCTACATATAAGAAAAAAGGTATTACAAACAAATCACACTGTTTTATTGATTTAATTTGTATTATTGTCCAAACTAAAGTAGTTCACCAAATATCAGAATATCAGTCAACAGGAAGGGGAAAGGGGGAGAAGGGAATCAAGGCATTAAGACTATTTTGAGTACTTTGTTCATTAAGATCGATTTGACGTTGACTGTATATAACCTGCTAACAAAATTACCATACTATATACATAAGTGGTTAACATAGGTTATGCACCGTAGTTTTTGTAAAATATAAGGTACTAGCTTTTGCCCGCGGCTCCGCCCGCGTGGATGTCGATTATCGCGACGAAGCATAACCCATGTCCTTTCTCAAGGTCTAATCCACCTCTAGACAAAATTTCATCAAAATCGGTTCAGTAGTTTAGGCGTGAAAGCGTAACATACAGATACACAAACAGGCAGACAGACAGACAGAGTTACTTTCGCATTTGTACTATTAGTATGGATACCGTCTTGATTGCAATAGAAAATGTCTTCAACTCAAGTTTGAATGGAGCTCACCTGCAAACATTTGAATTGTACCAAGTTTCTTTAGAATCAAAAGTTTCCTCTGACTTTCCTTTATCGCAGACAGTAACTTTGTCTGTTCTTTCGTCATCGTTGTGCTGAAAATTCGAGAATTGATCCTAATTGTAAAAACTTTGCTTCATTCAAATTGGAATAAAACATTGTTGAAAAATGTTCTGTTATTTTATATCTAATTACGAAAAGGTAAGTTACCTAATTTAAATCGATTTAAATGGAAAAAATAATCGGTCAAGGCGGTGTTTGAACCTGTTATCTTTCCCTTATAAGGACAATACTTTGACCACTAAGCCACCAGACCTCGCCCTAACCAATTTGAATATGTTTCATGAAAAATGCTTAAAATTTAATTCAAAAATTATTTACTTCAAATTTAAACAATCACATGCTTTTTTTAGCAGAGCAAGATCCAAGCGATTTAAAGCTTGCAAAGCATTATGGCCGACGGAGTGTGTCTGGGAGTATTCATAACTTATTTTAAACGACAAAGTAAAGATAGATAGACAAAAGGTATACGCAAAAATTTACCGGGAAAATTTACGTGGAAGTACCGAATAATGTTTTAACACGTATCTACCCGGATTACTTGATACTCAGACATTGACCGTCAAGCTAAGCTAGCATGTAGACGCATCATAATACGTACGCTAGCGCTACTCAATCGTACATATTTCGCTCCTCAGAAAATACGTGATATCTAGCAGCCCTGGAATCTTGGACCATAAGTTCGGTTTAATCATCAGGGTCATCATCTTCATCATATTCACTTTAATCCCGGTGGCATCCGAGGCTCTCATCTCGGAGCCCACGGCCTGCTTTCAGCTTTTACTCCTTCACTTCACACGGTCTTTGGCCCTGTACGTAACCTTACAAACACGCATGTCCTTTTATACGACATCAAGCCTATACTTCTTGATGAAGTGGATTCAGCAAGCCCAGGCATTTGTTAACGTTGCCAGAAAGAGAGTATTTATATACATATACGGGCTGAGAAAAAGAATTTTGGCACAGTTTTGATAGTAAAATCGTCTGGAAGTATTATTTCGGCAAAAAAATGTTTGCAGTCCCCATGCATTATTCCTTTCATCTGTACATTCTTACCATACATTAAAAAAAACTTTTTCGCTTAATACTTCCATACAAAACTGTGTATAAATTCTTTTTTTCCGAACGACTATAAAATCACGTTGTATATTTATATTATACAATGCTAGCTCTTCCCCCGCTTCCCGCGGCTCCGCCCGCGTTAATGTCAATATCGCGACCAAACATAGCCCATGCCTATCTTCAAAAATGATGAACTTTCATAGGAACTTTCATCGCTTATTTGAATTCCATCAATGCCTTTCGCCATCATGCCTTTCTTCAAGTCCTTTCTAAAGCTCTGTCCATTTCTATACCAAATCTTATCAGTGGTTTAGGCGTGCAAGTGTGACAGGCAGACAGATTTACTTTATTAGTATAATATAAGTATGAATTTAAAATGCGACTGAATCTGAAGTCTTTACGGGATTGACAGTGAAGATAGGTACGCACGGTCGATATCTGAAGCGGTTCGATTATTCGAGATGTGGAACAAAAGCATCCAACCGTATACCGGCAAATATTAGCCGAGGTCACCAATCCGTATACGTAGAGATATCTGCCAAGTTGTTTGTTAAACTCCAATTTACAGTTGGTATTTACGGATTGATTTGAGAATGTTGATTTTATCTTTTGAACAACTAAATTTTAAATGAGTTGAATATACACTCGGCGTTATTGTAACCTAAATAGCGAAGTGCCTATCCAAAAACCTAGTGCTATTTATACCTATATCATTTTCTACACTAATGTAAATTTAACTGTCGTTTCATGTTTAATTATTATTTGTTTAAAAACAAAGCTAACTATTTTATACTCTTCTTTTTCTGTTCCGCTAATTCTGCCGGTGTTTGTATAATTGTACAGCAGCTGTGTCTGTACATAGGAGATATTTAAAAATATTTGGGTTATGTTACAGTGTCTGCATAGGTAGATTACAGATACCGAACACAATTTTCTTTTTTTTTCATTCTTTCTGTTTTGTCTGCGAGAGACGCAAAAACTACTGAACATATTTCGATGCGATTTTTTTGGTTGAACAGATTTAAAATCTTACGTTTGATTGATTGCAATCGGCTGGGTTGAACAGGAGATATGAGCAAACAGTCTCGTAACCGATATCCGCACGAAAATTTGCAGCAGTATTTATGCCAGTTCTTATTCTACAGGTGGGTAGCGGGACACGGTCCATGCTCTGTGTCTTGCGGCGGTGGAATGCGGTTGACGCGGCCACGGTGTCCACACGACCACAAGTGCTCCCCAGTATTCGAGGCATGTAATACACACAGGTAACTTATATATTAATCTGATAACATATACCTAAATAAATTCTATACTTAGAGACTTACTGAACCCCCTTTTTTGATGTATATATAACATAACATAAACTCACGCCTTTATCCCCGAAGGAGTAGGCAGAGGTGCTAGCACCCACATTTCGCCGGTTTATGTTTAGGTCCCAATGTAATAGGTGGCGAGCCTATTGCCATTAACTGGGCACTTATAAACCTGCGACACATAACTTCGAAAAGCATCGAAACGTCATTGGTGTGTGCCATGGAAAACCTGGGATCGAACCGTCGTCTCAGCAGTCCATTACCTATACCACTAGGCTACCGCGGCTGTATGATGATGTAGGTCAGAAATAGAAAAGTCACAAAATTATATTTCAAGATCCCAGTGCTGCCAGACAGATTGTATTTTCTGACGACCGAAATGTGTATGATTCAGTAGTGTGACTAGTTTGACCAGGTAGCTTATTTCCAGTTTCCTCCGTAAAAAAAATTCATACAATCGAATAAAAAATACTAAAGCTGAATTTACAGCTCAGTTCTTGATAAGTACTGTAGCGAATGATTATTTCTACAATTAATACGTGTCGGTCACTTTAAAAATTCACCTATTTTATGTACCCTAGCGTGTACTTAATGATTTCATCGAATGCCAGAAAAAAATAATGTAAGCATTACTGACTGGCTTCAACCACTAAATTACAATGAAACAGAACAAATGCTTAATATTCCTGTATAAAAACACACACACAATACACCCACACACAACACACACTTACACACCGCACGCAGTCATGCACACACATTTATATACCTACTCACAGTACCCATACACACTTACACACCACAGAAAAGTAAAAATGTAATATTGACGGGGGACGAGATCCTGGTGTCCTGAAATACAGTCCTCAAGTCTAGTTTCCAGCGGTCTCCTGCAATATACATTGTAATATTGACCTAGGTATACCTAAAAACACTGAAAATGAAAATGTAAACATGTCGCTTATGTGATATGAAATACATATGAAATATTTATTTATTTATTTATTAGACCGATTGGTAAGTTCTTAACAATATTATTGTTAAAATCGAACTAAAAAATTACAAAAGGACGTTAATCCTTCGCTGTCACATTCGGGGTACACCTACTTCCTATAGGGATTCGATCTTAGTTATTTTATTTACTGTGGCATTAGACGTTTTATCGGCCTGAATCAGGAACTCAGCCACCATGGTTGCATGTTCAAAATATTTACCCATCTTAAGACTGAACTGGCTAGTATTTTTAACCTTGCAATGAGCTAAGAATCTAGTCGATCCCCTCTCTTCCCATCTTGTGCCTACTTTAAAAGTATAAAATATTGCATCTTTAGCTTATATCAAGTCTATTCACATCGGGTTACTTTTACGAACATAAAATTACTCATCTACATAAGCTACCCAGTATCCTCTTTTGACGAGGCCGTCAAGCTGAGTGCCGCCATTGTTAATAAGGTACGTGTATGTAATCGTGACCCTCTTTCCTGAGACTTTGCCTTCAGCTTACTATCAGGCAAGTTGAAGTCAAATTGGCGTGTTCGATATATAAAAAAGTAAACATTGCTGTTTGCTCTACCAATGTGAACTGGACCTAACCAACTAAATATTTCATTGTCGTTCTTATACATATACTGTGAAAAGGTCTTACAGATAAATATTCTTATCTCGTTATAATATTTGCTCCTTGTACAACTTTAGTCATCTAAATTTGTGATTTAACCTGTCAAGTGAGTAAATAATAGACACAATAGGTAAACAATAGACTCGCGGTGCGATCGCACCGCTTGGGATCTTAGACTTTAAATTAAGCAAATGGTCGGACGTATCTGAATCTTTCTAACCACTTTCCGCCATCACAAAGTTTTTCAAGTATGATTTGATGTTGATTTTGGTTGGAACATTTTGGTCGTCATCATAACTCATGAATTCATAACTAAAAACTACCCATATAAGTCTTGAGGCTTTCACGGCCGGCATTGCATGTAGAATATACTGCTTCCAGGCAGTTTGGCCGTGGTCTATGTGAAACTTGCGTTCCAGACGTTTCGTCGATCACTGCGGTCGACATCTTCAGTGGCGCAGGTCCGGGCGATGACGACTTCGGAGACCTTGCCTCGTCGGCGGCTATCAGTCGCAACAACTGCAGAGTCGCAACGCAACTCAGCAGCAGGCTATCAATTCACATAGACCACGGCCAAACAGCCCGGAAGCAGTATATTCTACATAAAAACTACGCAGTTTTTATGAGTGTCGCCAAATCGTCAAAATAGTATGGTTTGTCATCAAAATAGTAAATCTGCTACTAAAATATTTTAGCAGCGGATTTTCTATTTTGGTGACAAGCCCTATGTAGTATCGAGCGACAAAGAGAGGGTTCCTATTTTCAATATCACAAATATCCTTACACGTCCTACCTTCACCAACCTCCGCCAATAACCTTCTCACCTATATCTAGCCATGTCGGGACACGTAGTGTCATATTAAACAGGCAATAATCGATTTATTTGGCGACAGATCTGCCACCATAGCTATAAATGATCTATCAACATAATCTACCATTTTGAGCACCAACATTTGGTGGTAGATCTAACATTATGAGTACCAAAACCATTGCCCGTTTTTATCCATGTACAATACGTATTGAACACGTATTTGGAAGAACAAATGTGTAACAAACGTTTGCGTCATTAATTGAAGAACGTGTGCCTCAAATTGAACACGGATTTGGAAAGGGTGTTAGTCTATAATCCCGTACTGGTTTAAATGCAATGCTGCCTCCATTGCGCTCGGAAATGTAAATACAGGAACCGACGGCTTAACGTGCTCTCTGCAGCACTCACTCAATGCTAGTTTGCAATGTTTTAACCTACTCGCCATTCGGTAACCACGTAGCCACGAACCTTCCACAAACCTATACATAAATTCTACATACTATGGCCTCAACTTGTCTACTGTGTGTTCGGTACAGACACGCATATAATGTAGATGCTTGGGTACGATTTTATGTCTACTATTTTAAGTGCTCGGTCATCGAGTAAATACTTAATAACTCTATAAACAAGACCCACTCTGTGAAGACAAATAACTGAAAATTTTCACCACTTTTGCATGATGCGCAAGCCATTAAATACATGAAAGTACATGGAAGTACATGAAGTTTAGTATAATAATTACAGGATTCAATAGGATTCAACATTATAATTTTCAAGATTCAAATGTTTTACAGATGATTAATCTTGCGAACACCCCGATATCTTTCCCTGACCGACTAAAAGTGGTTCTACATTCGACAGACAATCCAATTGTGCCCAGTTAACGGTAATATACCTTGTTATGCACCACAATTGAATCATTGGCATCAGCGAAATTATTGTCTAATACACGCAACCTGAATACGATGATATGCTATACTATCGGAATTTCATTAGAGGTCTATTTTGAATTAGCGTAATTTATAGAATCAGATAGTATAGGCATAGATTAGATAGTAGTTGGGTACTTCTTAATAGATACATCATTAAGTATGCCTGAAAAACTTATGTAAAGGCCATTTTATGTGAAGAAGCATACTATAGGACTTACGACTACCTTAAAGACAAAAACGTCAGGCTTGAGCATGGGGCAGACACCTAAAATGCTTTAGTTACTTGCGGCATAATACTCAACTTTTTGTCATATTTTAACTTAGGTTAATTATTTTACTTAAAGTTTTTTTGTTAATTAAGACACAAGACAAATGAAGATTCGTCCACATACGTCTGAAAAAATGCCTCAGAGGAGTTTGTTGCACCGTTTCTTTTCCACCAGCGCCTTGGAAGCGGTGGTAAACTTGGTTAAATGGAATTTATTATCGAAGTCAATAAGAAACAACAATGTTGTTCTAGATTGAATAAAAAACTTTGACTTTGACACAAGAGCGACAATAATTGAACAACAAAAGCTGCAAGTCGAAATATACCTATCCCTCCCAGGCAATACATTTCTAGTTCTACTAATAAAGAACAAACTATTATCGAAAAAAATATGCCAATATGTAGTATACCTGGAGTACTACCACGGGCCTACGGCTTCGGGAGCGTTCATCTTACACCCGATAGTTTTCATTTAAATGCTTTTGACATTTTGAGACTTGGACATTTTGAGACTTGGACATTTTGCAAACACTTGATATTTTGAGACTTGGGCATTTTGAGACTTTGGCATTTTGTAACCACTTGACATTTTTAGACTTGGACATTTTGAGACTAAACTTATCAGTAGAATACAATACTTACATGATTGCCGAGTTGGTTCCTGGTGGAGAAGAATAGGACTATCCCAGCTCTTCCTGCGGGTTTCGTAAAAGGCGACTGTTTTTCGTCCGTCATTTATTTATACTTTATTACTTGCATGTACCTAGTAGATTAAGTTAGATGTTAGTTAGTTAGTAAGTAGTATAACATTATAAGCGCTTTGGTGTTACGCTGTTAGCTTGTATTGTTTGTAAATAAATAAATAAATTTAACAAACAGCCCAAGACAAAAGTGTCCGGTGGACGGCAATAGACTTGCCCCCTATTGCGTAGAACCGGTAATCATAGTTGGCGAAACGTGGGCGTTATTCACCTCTGCCTACCCCTTCGAGGATTTACAGGCGTGAGTGTATGTATGTATGTTATATAATTAATTGATGAAATTGTGATATTTCCCAGTTGCGAGTTCACGTGGTCGGAGGGCGAGTGGGAGGAGTGCAGCGCCACGTGCGGAGATGCAGGCGTGCAAGAGAGGCAGCTCTATTGCGTTCCGCTCAATGTTAGGTTAGTATACAATATTTTAGGTATACCAGGTGTTTTATAGTTTTTTCGGAACGAAAAATTTTGCGCACAGTTTCGACAGCGAAATTGTCTGGAAGTATTATGTCCTTACGTATAAAATTGGCGTTTTGAACGGGAGGAATAAAAAGCCGATTATTTTTTTGTAAAATATATTAAATTAATCAAAGTATGCACCGTTGTTATCTATGCACTTTTGCCATCTTATGGGTAGTTCATTGATCACTTTACTATAAAAACCATGGGGGCGAACGAAAACGTTGAAACCAAAAACGTACCGTGCTGTCTTTAGCGACACCAGCGCCGTACACATCATTAATTCTTCGAGCTGTTTCTGCAGTACTGGTGCCACGGTAGAACTCGTACTCGCAAATATACCGATATTTCATGTTTTCCATTGCGCGGTAATAAGCGACGCCAAAGAAAAAATAATGAGGAAAATAACAAATGAATACTGTATTCCAAAGAGAGAAAAAAACCAGCTAAATGAATTTATTAATTTGAATTTGGAATTCTTAACCAAAGAGGAGATATTTCAGATCAAATTGGTCAGTACGACAAAACGCTAATTTCATACGTAAGAACCTAATATTAATTTAGCGAAACAATGACTTTTTTAATAATTAATGGAAATAATGTACACGTGACCGGAGTAATGGATATGTGGTTCATTTTTTTATTTTCTTTTTCTTTTTCATAAATTAATACTATCAAAACTATGCCCAAAATCGTTCACACCGAAGTTTTATATAAGAATTGTTTAAAAAAATGCCTCAACATATACATCAAGAAACATAGGTGTCGTATCATCCATAATCCATAGTCAAAAAAACTACATATCAACAAATACGGTACGGTTCCACCTCTACATACAACTGGATTTGCAAAAGCGCGAAAATATTGAAATCCCAGATTTAACACTACATGCAGGCCAAACAGTCTTTTCCCAACACAGTCAGGTTCAGCTTTCCAGTCTAAGGCTTCGATATTATCCGCGAAGTGACTACCATGTGACCACCACAGGTCAAACTAAATAAAACCGTTTATATAATCAAATATACATAATTATCATAAAGAGTATTTCAAAGTGACAAATTGCGACGCATTTGGCACGAATTAAAATAAAGATTAAAACCGGCCAAGTGCGAGTCGGACTCGCACACAAAGGGTTCCGTACCAATAAATTAAGTAAATAAATGAGGTTAAGGTAAATATATGACCTTAATAATTTGTAATTATTTCTAGCGTCTACGTGCAATAGACGCTAGGAATAATTCCAGCCATTATTAATATCGAGCAAACAACGGTAACAAAAAATACTTTTGTTGTATGGAAGCCCCCCTAAATATTATTTCATTTTTAGTATTTGTTGTTATAGCGGCAACAGAAATACACAATCTGTGAAAATTTCAACTGTCTAGCTATTACAGTTCTGGAGATACAGCCTGGTGACAGACGGATGGAGGGACGGACAGCAAAGTCTTAGTAATAGGGTTACGTTTTTACCCTTTGGGTACGGAACCCTAAAAAATGAATGCGACTGAAAATTGTTGTGAAGTTAATCATATAAAAATGAACTCGCCTAATGAAAGAGAGTGTTCCTTAAAGCCTCAAAAATCTCCCAACAAAATTAACGTTTAATGTTGACATATTTTATGTTACGACGCGCCCTCAGAACTTTTGCAGGGTTTTTCTCATATTATATTTTATTTTGCGCACAGCTAGTCTACATACAGAACAGAATATAGTCAATACAATTTTTTTTCCCAGATGTTAACTTTGAAACAGCTATGAAAAAATGAAAATTGAAATTATATATTATCTGACTATAATAGCACTCAAATTCAGTTAATCAATCAATCTATTGCCAACTGCAGTCCACAGCTGGACATAGAGCTCCCCAATGCGCGCTATTTTAGTACTCAAATTACTTTTTGGTAATCTCTGACAATTTTTATAAAATAGTAACTATTGTAAGTATAAATTTTCTTTTATTTACAGCATATCGTCACAAAGAGATCTAATTAGAAACAGTGTGTCACCAAAGCTGTGCACATCTGTAAAGCCGAGTAAATCCCAGGCCTGCAACAGGATTCAATGTCCGATGTATTGGCGCGAGATGCCTTGGACTCCGGTAAGATTTGAATTAGTGACACCTATAGGTATTTTAGTCACCCTAGTGGAAGCAGGCCTCCCCAGACCCAAGCTGGGGTCTTCCCACACCCGAAGAGGGCCAGATCGAGTGAGATGACCCTGGGCCAGCCGGAGTGCGAGGAATATGTCTATGTGCGTTTATCAGTTCAAGTTCGACATAACACCCCGCCCTCCCCCATTTTTTCGCACTGTGAAAAAAAGTTTATATTTAGTCTGAATATTATTCAGGGTATACCAGGGTATACTAGAAGCATCCCAGAGAATACTAGATATACTTACTATTGGCATGCATATCATCTTTTACGACATCAAAGTCATTTGGATCTATTCCGGGCTTCATCTCATCTGAAGTCTTAATAAATGTCTTTGAAAGTGCAATGGAGCGACAATGAATCTCGTGTACTTACCAATATCAATTTTCCACAATCTCTGAACCGCAGACGAAAAACAAATTCTCGAGATTTTACGTAAATATGTATGTAGAATCACAGGTGAGCGGATCCCTAGCGTAACCAAGCGTAAACTTGTAAAGGCGCCGTATATAAATGCAAATAGAACCTTCATGAAAAAGTCATGAAGCCAAGAGTGGTGTAGTTTGTATAGCAACGTACAAAGAATCTAAAGTGAACGCTATGGTTCACGATAGAGTTCAACATATTGTTAAAAGTGAATAGACAGGAAAGAATGCCTATCTTTCCAGCTTTTATCCAGTTTACAGATACTGAATAAGATAAAAGAGTATTCAATCTCTAGCAGTTATAGGTTTTACTACTTTAGTTTTTCATAAAAGCCAGGTGTCATTTTACATGGCGTTATTATTTATAAGAGTGGGTTACGCTTGACTATGTTTTAATTTGACCGTAGTAGTTCCGAAAACAATTTTGAAATATTCAAGCTTTAATCAAGCTTTAAACCACCTTGAATATTTTAAAAACAAAAAAGTGTTTGGGTGGAGTAGTCAAAAATCAATGTTTTAAAATGATTGAAAAATCATTCATTGGTTCCAATAGTTCGTAAGAATGTCGGTAGACGCTACACAGTCGCCTTGAAGACAGTATTAAACAGGAGAAATTTGGATAGGTAAGGGCGAGGTCGAGTAGCTTAGTGGGCAAAGCATCCTATTTTTATCGAAAAAGTGGGACTCCGTAACCCAAAGTGCAAGTAAAGGGTGCCATCGGAATTAGTATTCGAATGATAGAATTTTAATTAGAACAGTGTTAAGCTAAAGCTATAGCTTACTTACTTACTTACTTAGCTATAGTTAAGCTATACTAATCGTACCAAAAATGTATTTCCAGTGTTCAGCAACGTGCGGTCGCGGTGTATCCCGCCGTCCTCTGGTGTGTCCGGCAGCAAACGAATATCTCTGCGGTCCAAAACCTCGCGAACATCGCCGCCGCTGTCGCATAAGACCCTGTGCTTCTCGGCGTATCCCTCCCCGCAACTTTGTCTGCCCTCCAACAGACACTACACAATACTGCGAACTATTCTCCCAAGAAGAGCTGACAAGAAATTGCCTTGTACCGCCGTTTCGAAAGTATTGCTGTAATACGTGTAGGGATGTTGATCGAGGAAGATTTAGAGGGAATGGATAGAAGTTGCAGAAGAACCGTAACATGTGTCAGATGGACACTATAGAGTTGTTTAGGAAGGATTGCTGTAATTTGCATGTTGTGACGTAATTGGAATGTTTTTGCGGCACTGACCTTAGTTGGACTGGCTATTCCATAGAAAATGACAGCTTACTTTTTATGTCGGCTTGAAGCGCCACCGTGAGTGTTCTAAGAACTTCCAAATACACTTACAACTGCGTGCCGCAACTATCAGCGCCAATGTGGCGATTTTTAATTGGACGCAATATGAGTACCGATCACCAGTCCAGCGAGAACTATTACAGGTCAGTGGCTGCTTATAATCAAAATAAGCTGTGTGCTCTGTTGTCCGATGAGGCAAAAAAGGAGTATTGTAATATCGGTAAGTAGGAGTGTTATTGTAACCAGTATTTTTGTATGTTGTTTTTACCATATTTATAAGTTTTAGATATAAGTTTAATATTGTAATAAGCTGAAAATATTATTAATGCGCAACGAAGTGCCATAATATGTACACTATTTCCACGTAATAAATGTGCTATTCCTATAAAATGGTTTGTTTCAATGGTATTCAAGACGTCGTCTATATTTATTTGTAAAGGGTGTAGAGACCTTGCCCCCAACTTTGAGGTTAAAACCAAAGTCTTTGAGCATCTGTAACAGGTGTTGTTAGTTGATACAGCCGCACCTGTGTGACCGAAAGTGGACATGTTAACGGGTTCTTTGAGTGAGTTCACAAGGGCATAATTGTTTATTATTAGTCATAGTTATAGTACCCACATAACTTATAAATAATTTATAATATTTGTATGAGTTGATAACTACTGCATTAGAGCAACCTGTACTGGTAGTTGCTTAATAAATAAATAAATAAAAATAGAAAAGTGTGTGTGTATTTATGTACACGCGTTAGGAATTATACTTCTTTTGAAAAACTAAAACGTTGACTATAGCTAACTTCAGGGTGTATGTTGACTATAGCTAACTTCAGGTCAGTTTTTGGTGACGGTGTGCGCGCGCATCGTAAAAAATTACTCTCAACATTTTTCCCAATCGCCCCAAAAGATGTATAACTTCAAAACCTGCACACAATTGGGTATTTGACTGACCAGTCAAATTAGTTACTTTTTTCTAAACGTCAAAACGGTAATTTATAATAAAAATTGTATGAAAACTATATTTGTGACGTCATAATATTTAATAGTCAAATCATATACTATTAAACGTTGGATGGATGATTAAAAATAAATAAGAACGAAAAAATAAGAACCGACGCAACTGTTTTCACTCTTTTACCATTATTAATTTAATAAGTCCAGCTAAATAATTTATTTTAACTACAGGAAAGTACCCAATTAAGCGTATGTAGCTCAGCGGTCATGTAATCGACCTTATACGCGAGGGCTGAGCTGTAGAGCTCGCGGAATCAGACCCAAAGGTCTCTTTGAAACTACTCCTTAACAGGACCTGATTAACCCTTAGGCTAATTAGGCTGCAGCCTAGGGCGCGAGTATCGGGAGGGCGGGCGCGCTGAAATCGTGTCTTCTTATGCATTAATCTACCATTATAGCATCTACCCTACGTATTTCAACTAGACCGAGACAAAACACTAAAACTAAATGCACTTGAGAGTTCTTAATTTTAACAATTTTTTTTTTGTTATTCAAAAAGCGCGCTTAGAACAAAGATAACGGGCGTAAATTTTAACTTCATTTTGTATGGGAAAGCGTAAATTTTAACTTCATTTTGTATGGGAAATTCGGAATTTAAACAGTGCAGCCTAATTGTGCCATGTTGAAATTTTCAAACTATTACTCTACTCACTAATTTTAGGCCGTCCGTAACACACCTGGCGAGGGCGCGTCCTCTTATTTAGCCTAGGGCGGTCAGAACTCTTAATCAGTCGGTGCTCCTTAAGCAAGCAAATCTAACTTAGCTGAAAAGGTTAGGGTTGACACTACCTAAATATTGTTGAAGATAAACATACATTCTTTATTTGATACAACGTTGATGTTAAAGTTAGCTTGGAATTCCCAAGATGTGTTCTAACTTTAGATTATCGATATTTCCACGCGCAGAGTTGGAAGCACACAGTGAAGTTGACGAAGCTCGCTCCGTGCAAACACTGATAAATCTGTAGCAATAGTTAAGTATGGAAGAAATTTTCCTTTATTTCTTTCTTTCTTTATCTACACGAAATATTTAAAAACACTGCTTCTTATTTTTGAACATAATAGTACCTATAACATTTATTGAGGTTTTTTATCTACATTTTGCATCACATCTAAAGCAGCATTTATTTAATAGACGCACAATGTATGTACTTAACGAAACCAAACTATGATTCTTTCTGTGAAGCGACTGCCATCTGAACTCCACAATCCACTGGCGATATCGAAGTTGTGTGTAGTTACCTCATTATGGAATTTTTAGGGGTCAAACTACTTGTACCGAATGCACCTGATGTTCATAATGGCAACCAGGACCTCTGAGGTTCTCAATGTGTTAAAAATGTTCACCCGTCCGCAGATTGATCTGGTTGGATAATGCTTGTACATGTAATGTCCACTATTTCTTTCCCCATTTTTTAAATGGTTGAGTGTGATTAGACTAGTCTACATCCAGTTTATACTACAGCATACTGAAGTATATAACAGGAAACCAGTAGGTCAATTCTGTTGATTGTTATGATGGTTTAAATCTAGTGAAGATTCTACCTCGTACTCATACAATTCATAAGAAAGAAAGGTTATAGTTTTTACATTAGATCCAAGCAAAATTAAAAATATATTTTTTTATTACCAGAATTCGCCCTCTTGTCATTGAAATCGCGATCGTTTTTGCCATTTGTTCGGACAAATTAAGTTTACGATACGTTACATGAGAGCATCATCTTTGTGCTAGGCGCTAAGTGTAAACTATTTTTACAACCTACCTACTTTTACCTTTTTTATGCGTCGACCCCTATCGACAAAAATCTCATGTACTGAAGAACTGCATTAAATCGATTAATTTTTTATTAAAAGCCTTTTCTCTTCTACGACCGTAATTACGCAAAAGTACATGGTCCACATTCGAGCTGGATAATATATCGACCGTAGCTATTAACAAAGTCGGAACTACAAAAACACTACTTTTCAGTACGGCCAAATAAAGTTTTGAACTTGCACCAAATTCACAAATTCTCATATATTGAAACCAAATTTCGCGTAGTGCTACAGTTTTGAAAGATAATGAAGGTCGTAATGTGAATAACAAAAATAAATCTAGGAAATTCTAGAAAAAGCAGTTGTTACATTGTTAACCGAAACCGATACTAGCCCACTTGTCGTAAGTGACATATCCTACAATGTTTCACGTACTATGAAAGTCGTAAGTGGCACATCCTACAATATTGCACGTACTAGGGAAGTCGGAAGTGTCACATCCAACAATTTTTCACGGTACGTAATTACAAGGTTATGTCGGATGTGGGGGTGTTCATAGGGCCTTATGTATTAAAAGAAGGTTTTAAAACTGATAAATTGTTTTATTAATACCCAATTAAATGTAAATTAAATCAAGATAGTTTACGGTTAGTACATCGAACAGGTTAAAAATCATAAAAAATCACAATAGTAATGGAAAGTACAAGTAATTACAGTCCAGAACCACTGACGACGAAGGGGTGATGTGCTATTTCTATTGCCGTGTGGGATGCCAGTCCCTCCTGTGGCTGAGAGGCTCCACAGCGCCTGCGAGTATGGGATTGTCGGCGAGCCTCAACGCACGTTTTTGTATCGATTCGAAGGGGTCAAGCTGGTATGCAGATGCTCCGGCAAAAGGTGACAGCAGTACTTCATATGGGGCCGGACTTTTGCCTTATAAAGAAGGAGTCGTTGCCCCGCAGTGAAGTACTGCTTCGCCCTGTTAAACACTCCAAGTTTCTTCAATGCCAGCTAGGCCTTATCCTCCAAAAGGCTGCGGTACTGGACGTCGCTTGAGATGTCGACGCCTAGGATCCCGATACTCGAGGAAATGGTACGCGGTGTACCCAGGAATTGCGGCGGTACAACAAATGGGGTTTTCTTAGAGGTGAATGCACACTTGCGTCTTAGTGGGATTGAATTGGACTAGGTTTAGTCGACCCCAATCGGATACTCCCGATTTTGGTCGCAAGTTGTTAGCGACTCTCCTTCACCTTAGACTGAGAGATATTTGCACGGTCCGTGCAACACGTGTCCCCGGTACTGTCTTCCGCATAGCAATGGATGGAGTCATCAGACAGCATATCATTTATGTGCAGCAGAAACAGGGTCGGAGACAGCACGGAGCCCTGTGGCACACCAGCGTTTGTGTCCATGGGGTCCGAGCAGCTGCCATCGACGACGGCTTGGATACTGTCGGTCGCTCAGTAGATCGCTTCCTTCAAGGTATCTCAGGAACTGTGTATTAATCACACACTCCATAACCTTCGAGAGAAGGGATGTTATAGCAATAGGCCTGTTATTGGAAGGGTCTGTCCTGTCTCCTTTCTTTAGCACAGGATGCACGAACTCAGTCTTCCACGAGGCAGAGCAAGAGAGCGCGAAAAGCTGCGTAAGTACTGGGCACAATTAGGGGGCACAGCGCCTGAGCACCATCGCCATATATACCATCCGGCCCACTCGACTTCCAAACATCTAGGGACTTGAGTTCCCGCCGGACCACCCGTTGTGTGATTTTAACTTCAGGCATGGAAACACCACAGCTGGGGAGAACGGGTGGCTCGGCATTCCCGTCATTCATTGTCGAGTTTGACGCAAAGAGGTTACCCAAAAGATCGGCTTTCTCCTTAGCGCCATGGGCAAGGCTACCGTCGAGTTTCTGCGGCGGCGGAAGGCAAGAGTGGCAGAAGTTTGGCCGTTTGCTCGCTCCTGACGCGATCCAGCGGTTGGGAATATAGCATTCCATATCCGTTAGAATCGCTTCAGCGACTGCTCTTGCACAAGAGCTTGAATCGTTTGAAGTGACGCAAAGCCGCCTCCACGGGTACGACGAGAAGAATTCTCGCAGTCCGTTCCAGTCTACCGACTTGTAGTGCCAGACATGCCACCACTGAGGTGGCCGCGGTGGTTCTGGCCACGCGAGAGTCAATTGCACCCAGACGACGCTGTGGTCCGAAGTACCGAGTGGTGCCTCCACTCGATACGTAGTCAGCAGAGGGTCCAATAACGACTCTCTGTGGGTCTCGATATCTGGTTTTCTAGTGATAGAATGCACCAGTTGCGAGAACCCATAGGTCAGGGCGTAGTGAGCAGCCCTTCCCGTAAAATCAGTTCTGTGCGACCCAACCACTCCACATGGTGAGCGTGAAAGTTCCCCAAGAATACCAAATCCGCGGCAGGGTACTGCTCAATTACTCTGTCCAACGACCGCTGTAAGTGCTCAAACAGTTGAGCCGTGCCCAGGTCACCACTTATGGCGTATGGCCACCGTGATCCATACGTACCCCTAGAGTGGACAGGTCCCTGTCTTCAAGGCCGTTTAGACAGCGACAGCAAACGTCATCCCGGACGTACATGCATAACCCGGCTTTGCTTAGGAAATTCTGCTCTGGTTTGTACCCGGGGTACATAAGGTAGGCTGTATTGGCCTGGCATGATATTTGGGTCTCCTTCAGAAGGAATAAGGTCAGCTTTGCTGTCTCAAGATGGTGATGGACCTCGTTAAGATTGGTGTGGAGGCCCCTGATGTTACAGAAGTCAACTTTCATTGTGGATGAATGTGCCGCTGTAGAACGTCTATTCTTATTTTTTTTGGCCATAATAAAAATGGGAGGGGGAGGTATAGAGAGTCTCTATGCCGTCAGTGTAGAAGACAAAGTAAGGTTTCGCGCCACCGCAAACGAGCTAGGGTTGTGTGATTGGCTGGCGCGGTTGGCGGACGGGCCCCGAGTCCCCTCCCAGATACTGCCAAGTCTACTCCGGTTTCCTTCTCCGGCACGACTACTGCACCGGGAACTTTACACAGGCTGCTGGTTCAGCCTCCTGGAACGGAGATTGTGATCCCCGGCTTCGGGAACCGTAAAGCCTGCGGGCGGCCAGCGGTTAACCGTTTCACCAGGTCTCCCTGACCGCCGCGCCAACATTTCACTCCCGCACTAGTCAGTGGTGACATCCAAAGCCTTTGGTCTTCCCACTGACGACACAGAGCCACTCCAGTGAGCTCTGGCTACCCTGCTCACCGTCTGGAACACAACACAAGGTTACTATAACCGCGGTATTCTGTAGGACGAAGGTACTTCCCCAGTCGGACTGCTCAGTTGTAACGGGAGGTACCGTCGTGTTCTACCTTCTAAAATAACATACCTATCAGTTGTAACGGGAGGTACCGTCGTGTCCTACCTTCTAAAATAACATACCTATAATTAAAATGTCACATGAGGCAATAGAAAACCAGTCAACTCTTCCTAATTTTAGCACTATATACCATATCCAACCTACATTATTGTATAACTGTTTTAGAAATAAAGTCGATACTAACACATCCAACATCTAAATTTAGTAATGTACAATTAAAAATGGTGGTAGTACCATATATGACAAATACTTTAATTATAAGAACGAATAACAAAGTCGGTAGTGCCATATCCGACAAAAACGTTTAATAGATGAACGAGTAACAAAGTCGACAGTACCATAACCGACAAAAACGGGAATGTTAGGTACAAGAAACAAAGTCGGTAGTGCCATATCCGACAAAAATGAACGATTTCAAAGCGCACAATAATGTAGAATGTGGTACATTCGACACAGGCAATAAAATAATAATCCGTTAACAATGTGAGATTTGACACATATTACAATCTTAACCGTTAAAGTACGTCTAGATCGAGACATTGTTATTTTATACTATATACTGCACATTTACGTAAAACAATAATATAAAAATATAAAACACGCACGCGCAGTTGCCCCGCTAACAATGAGCGAACTGGCAGAACCGCCCGTTGCGCGCGCGCCCCTTCCCCTTCTTAGCCCCGCGAACTTTGTAGTAACATGCTTACCTACATTGTTATTCGTACGCTCCTATAAAATCCGACTTTGTTAATCTAGAAATACTATGATAGCATTTAGTTTCAAATTTGAAACTTTGCGAGAACATAGTTATAGACGTTTGAAGACCTCAGGAGCAATAAAACGAAAATCGTCAAAATGTAGTTCCGACTTTGTTAATAGCTGCAGTCGATATATTGAAGTCAGCGTCAAGAAATAAGGATTGGATGGAAATTTGAACAATTATTTTGATCAAGCATTGCAAGTCATTTGTTCAATGGAAGTTCAAAGGTCATTGGAAGTGAAATACGGTGTTTTTAGCTAATAATCAGATTTAAGCCCACCCAGTATCCCATTAAGGTAGTATTTATCTAATTATTAGGGCCATTATAACAGGTTAGTAAACTTTCTTTACACAAATTTTGTGTAAGTAGGTATCTGATTGTAAAATATTAAAAAGCAATTTTCTAAGCAGAAATAAGGGTTTGCACCCATTTCAGGGTCAATATTTACCAATTGCAATACCTTAATTGTTGTTTCCTTAGACTTATTGCAATTATTATTGTGAAATATTAGAGAAATCATCCGATAAAGTTTACCATACTTAGTGTTCAGTAACATTTCAATTGAGATTGTAGTTAATCATTGATAGTACAATTATTCTACAACTATACTATTGTGAACAGTTTGTTAAGCTATTTACAATTCAAGTAGATAAATATAATTTATGTTTAACGTGCCTAAAGTAACTACCTTACTGTATATCCATCACTGTATCATTGTAAATTAGACATTTGAAGTTTTTATTGTTAAGTTTCAGATATACTTCAGTCTCTCAGAGATTACCAAAATGCCTACTGATCAGGAAAAGGATAAAGTTAAGGATAATGAGGAAAGGGATTTAATAAGAAAACGGGCGTCCTTTAAGGGACGTCTCACCGCCTTCTGGAATTTCTTGTGTGATCTGGGTGATTCATTAACCCCTCTTCAGGTAAACGAATTGCAATTACGTATAGGTAAAATTGAGAATATATATCCACAATTTGATGAGGTACAATTGCAGCTGGAATGTGTGGTTAACGACATCGAGGCGCAGATCACTGAGCGTAATGAATTCGAGTCATCATATTGTCAAAGTTTGTCTAAAGCGCAAGACATTTTAAGTAAACATATTCAAAATAATAAAGTACAAACTGAGGCACCCTGCAGTGAACATGGTTCTCGCAGTCACTCCAATAACAAACCTGTTAAGTTACCTATAATAGGCATTCCCAAATTTAAAGGTTCGTACGACAACTGGCTTGAGTTTCGCGATACCTTCACTAGCCTTATACACTTGAACGAGGACATTGATAATATTAATAAGTTTCACTACCTACGGGACTCCTTGGAAGGCTCAGCTACTGTGGTTATTCAGTCTATTGGGTTTTCTGCAATTAATTATCCCATAGCCTGGACCTTATTGTGTGAGCGGTTTGACAACACGCGGCTGTTGATTCAAACCCACATCACTGCATTGTTCAACATTGATGCGATTAAGACAGAATCGTCTGTGAGTCTTAGGCGATTAATTGATGATATTAATAAAAACTTATACGCCCTGAAAACTCTTGATGAGCCTACTGCACATTGGGACACTCTTCTTATTCACGTGATGTCTTTAAAACTCGATCAAAAAACACACAGTGAGTGGGAGGAGTGTAAAAGTCGTTTTGATAAAAATCATAAAATTACGTTACGTAATTTTTTTGAATTTTTGAGAAGCCGAGCGGATTTATTAGAATCCTTAGAAAGGGCTCGTCATAGTAAACCTCAGCAAAAAACTACTACGCATAATGTGAAACTCAAAACGTTGATTTCAGTCGCTAATTCTCAGGTTCAAAACGAAACAAATAATCAGTCGGTTGTCAAATCCTGCCCCGTGTGTAATGGTGCTCACCCCTTATATAATTGTGCTCAATTTCTTTCTTTAAACCCAGATAAGAGGCTAGAGTTACTACCTCAATACAAAATTTGCTTTAATTGCTTCAGTAGTGGTCATTACGCTAATAAGTGTAAAAAGAATGGCTGCAAAATTTGCAAACGCAAACACAATACTTTAGTTCACGTCGCAGATCAAAAGTCGACGGTAGGTCAAGTCATAGCGGCAGATAATAATAAAACTATTCTTGCATCTTCTGTTACTTCAGCACCAGCTAGCGTCGCGTTGACCACATGCATGCAGGCGCCTGTAGGTACTGAGCAGGACGTGCTGCTATCAACAGCACTAGTCAAAGTGCTAGACAAGCATGGTCAACCGCACGTAGTTCGGGCACTGCTTGATTGTGCAAGCTCCTCTTGCATTATGACAGAAAAGCTGAGCCGGTTACTGGATTTACCCTTTGGTGACGTAGACAAGCCGATTTATGGCATAAATAAAACTCAAACGCGTACGTCACAAGTGAGTCGCATTGAGATGCACTCTTTGAGTGAAGATTATTCTCGCAGCTTATTATGTTATGTTTTACCTGTGATCACAGACCAGATACCTTGTCGTCGAGTGAGTATTAATCATTTAAAAATACCTACCTACATCACCTTAGCCGATCCTGATTTTTACAAGTCGTCAGACGTTCATCTAGTGATAGGTAGTAATATATTTTGGGATCTTTTGGGATCACAAAAGATCACACTAGGCGACAATCTACCGGTTCTGTGGGAAACCAGATTAGGTTGGTTGGTTTCAGGTCCTGTAGGAGGTCGTGAATCGGATCGCATTTCTTGTAACTTTACAAAGATGGATTCAATTTTAGATCAATCTGAAATGGATAACTGTCAAAACATATTATCACGCTTTTGGCAGGTTGAGGAGGTAGAATGCAAATCATTATTTTCCAAAGATGAGCTACTTTGTGAGGAACATTTTTTAACGTATACTACTCGTTTGGGCAACGGTCGTTTTTGTGTACGGTTACCTTTAAAGCAATCACCTAGTGTTCTCGGTGACTCATTGGCGCGTTCTAAACAGTGCCTAATGTCCTTAGAACGTAAATTTAAAAATAACGTAGAATTTCATCGTATGTATGTGGAATTTATGTCAGAATATATTTCTTTGGGTCACATGACTGAATGCCCTATGTATTCAAATTCTATCGCATACTTCATACCTCACCATGGAGTTCTGCGTGAGAGTAGCAGCACTACAAAATTACGTGTTGTTTTCAATGCTAGTATACCTTCAACGTCACAAATTTCATGTAACGATATACAAATGGTCGGCCCGACCGTACAAGACGACTTATTGTCAATCCTTATTAGATTCAGACAACATAAATATGTCTTAGCTGGTGACGTAGAAAAAATGTACCGCCAGGTCATTGTACATCCCGCAGATAGACACCTGCAGCAAATCGTTTGGAGGAATCATCCTGCTGAACCTATTAAGTCGTATCAGCTTAACACTGTTAGCTATGGAACTGCGAGCGCGCCTTTTTTAGCCACTAGATGTGTTAAGCAACTGGGACTTGATTGCATGGACAATAGGATCTCAGAGATCATCCAACACGACATGTATGTCGACGATTTGCTAACAGGAGATAATTCTATTGCTGGTGCTTTAGAAATTAAACAAAGAGTAACAGATATACTAGCTTCAGCTGGCATGCCACTTCGCAAGTGGAAGTCGAATTGTCTTGATTTAATTGCTCCTCAAGGTACTTCAAGTAGACAAACTCTTGAATCTGTGGACCTAAACATAGGTAATGAACAGAATAAAACTTTAGGATTAGGCTGGCTAACATCGACTGATGAATTATGTTTTCAGTCAATTGCTTGCTCATTCTCAACATGTTTAACAAAGCGTGCAATGCTCTCAGTCATCGGCAAAATATTTGACCCAATGGGACTGCTCTCCCCTTGTATAATTACAATAAAAATTCTCATGCAGAGGCTATGGGTGTTAAAGCTATCTTGGGATGATGTTTTGCCTTCTGATATATTAAATATATGGCGTGAGATACTGGAAGACATTCCAAATTTAAATAAAGTTCGCATTCCTCGCCTTGTCACATGTGATGCATTTATTAATTTAGGGTTACACATTTACTCCGATGCATCTGTTTCCGCCTTTGGAGCCTGTATGTATGTGAGATCTACCAATGCTCAGGGTGAGACCCTAGTTCGATTACTTATAGCCAAAGGCAGGGTAGCTCCAATAAAGCCCCTGACAATACCTAGGCTCGAACTCTGTGGAGCATTGGTGGGTGTTCGATTATATCAAAAGGTTATGGCCTCATTGCGTTACAAGGTAGCAGACGTTACCTTCTGGACTGATTCCACCATTGTTCTTGGATGGTTAAAAATGCATCCAAGCAAACTTCAGCCATTTGTTAGGAATCGTGTTGGGGAAATTATTGAGCATACTAGTAACTGCAATTGGCGGCACGTACCGACCGATCAGAATCCCGCGGACATCATTTCACGCGGAACTAACATGAATGACATACAGTCATTGAATTTTTGGTGGTCAGGGCCACAATATTTGAGTCAAGATAAAAGTCAATGGCCAGTTGATAATGGTACCTCCGAACAGGAAACATTACCAGAGTGTGTGCCCGAGGTTTCACTACACGTATCAGTAGTTGAAACTGATAAAGTGATTGACTTTGATAACTTTTCAAATTTGTCAAGGCTCAAACGTAGCGTCGCTTACCTTCTACGATTTATTAATTCTTGTAAAAAACAATCTGTTGCATCTATTGTTTTAACTAATGATGAGCTCCAAAATGCTTTAATTCTCATTATTAAGCTTTGTCAAAGGGAATCATTCCCTGAATATAATCTTTTAATCAACAATAAACCTATTCCACGTCGTAGTAATTTATGTAAATTTAACGTGTTCCTAGACGAAAATAAACTACTCCGTGTTGGAGGTCGTTTAGGAAATTCTTTATTTGCTTTCGATAAAAAGCATCCCATACTTATACAGTCCGCTCACCGCTTTACGAAACTTCTTTTTCAATTTGAGCACATTAGGCTAATGCATGCTGGGCCGCAGTTATTGTTAGCGACCATTCGAGAGACATATTGGCCTATAGGCGGCCGCAACCTTGCCAAGGCAACCTATCATCACTGTGTGCGATGCAACCGCATGAAGGGAAAGGTTATTGAACCAATCATGGGTAACTTACCTCAGTCGCGGCTGACTCCAGGAGGATATCCGTTTGAGTGTGTAGGGGTAGATTATGCCGGTCCTATGTCATGTGCCAGTCGTCAAGGTCGCGGTTGCAAAATCGTTAAAGTTTATATCGCCTTATTCGTATGTTTCACCACGAAAGCGATACACATCGAGTTGGTAGGTGACTTAACAAGTAAAAATTTTCTGTCGGTTTTGCGCAGGTTCATGTCCCGTCGGGGCAAACCTCGTCACATTTATTCGGACAATGGTACCTCATTTGTTGGTGCATTTAATGAGATCGGTAAGTTTTTGAAGGAATGTTGCAATTCGTTAACTGAGAGTGTGGCTGATGAAGGCATCACCTGGCATTTTATCCCTCCTTTTTCTCCAAATTTTGGTGGTCTCTGGGAGGCTGGAGTGAAGTCGGTAAAATATCATTTGCTTAGGATACTGGGCAATTGTAATTTAACTTACGAAGAGCTAAATACTGTGTTGATCCAGATAGAGGCCATCCTGAACTCAAGACCTATATCTCCGTTATCTTCGGATCCGACCGATTTCACCCCACTCACGCCTGGACATTTTTTGATTGGGCGACCTCTAGTTGCACTTCCAGCACCAAATTTCCAAAACACCAACATGAGTCATCTCAATCGCTATCAGAAAATTGAAAAGCTTCGACAGCACTTTTGGTCCAGATGGAGCAGAGAATATGTTGGCGAATTACAACAACGCGTCAAATGGAGGCACAACCGAGATACGCTGAAGATTGACAGTCTTGTTGTCATCAAGGAAGATCATTTGCCTCCTCTAAAGTGGCGACTTGGACGAGTGATAGCAATGTATCCTGGTGCAGACTCAATCAACCGTGTGGCGGATATTATGACTTCCAACGGCGTAATCAGAAGATCGTTTAGCAGAATTTGTCCTCTGATTCATCATGATTCTGTGGAAGACCAAGCTTCCAAGGCCCGGGAGCATGTTCGGACAAATTAAGTTTACGATACGTTACATGAGAGCATCATCTTTGTGCTAGGCGCTAAGTGTAAACTATTTTTACAACCTACCTACTTTTACCTTTTTTATGCGTCGACCCCTATCGACAAAAATCTCATGTACTGAAGAACTGCATTAAATCGATTAATTTTTTATTAAAAGCCTTTTCTCTTCTACGACCGTAATTACGCAAAAGTACACCATTTAATTTGATTTCGACAGCCAATCAAATTTAATCTTCATAAATTAGCAGTAATCTAGTCACTATAATCGAATTTTTAACTAGACGAAGTAAATTGATAGCACCTCATGTCACTTATAGTGATGCATTCAGTTCTCGATAACTCATGGCGCAGCAGCGTCAAACTCCATTTTCATGACTTTCTTGACGGCATCAAAAAAGAACCAACGAATGATCTTACTAAGATTGTTATAATCATTCACTTTTTCACAACACTATTTTTATCTTATCAAAAACTGTTTAAAAATTAGACTATAGGTAGGTATATGTCAGATCTAGCCATTACCTCGAAGAAAAAGAAGCAGAATTAGGCAATAATAATATAGGTATGCTCATAAACAGTTGCGCCAGTGATAATACTTGATAGTGTCTATCATATACATATATTGTAGCATCTATGGTGTCTATTCTAGGACTCGTAATAGCAGTTTATAAAGTTCAGACAGCTCTACAGGAACTTACTTCGAGCGTTGCTTCATATTTCATAATGTGGGTACTTACTTGAATTAGAGTAAAACACAAGTTTAATCTTGTGTCAAAGTTTCGTGTTAATATTTAAGTTGGTCGTACAAAGACGAGACTGCCACTTCACCGAAAGTTTTAAAAGGGTAAGTTTGAGTGATATAAGTAGTAATGGTTATATGCTTTGTCTAGACGTGAGAACTTCATTGCCCTTCTACGACATCTAAGCCCAGGTCATATAAGCACTGCCTTCATACTTCCCTATATACATATATATCAATTCAACATTGTAGAATCCAATGAAACAACTCACTTGTTTATTTGGTTTATTCCAGTATAACACTTTGCTACTTAACAACCACACTTATATGTATAACATACACTTGTAATTAGGATCTTTACTCCACGACTGTTGTAACACGACTACCCTCCCACTCCCCTATACACGGTATATATTAACTTAAGGGAGGTGTGTATTACCCCTACTACTAATGATACACTGAGACTAACTTCACACTTAAATGTGTTCAATACAATTACTCTTTAATCAATACAACTACTCTTTAATACACTACATCTCTTCCTTTTTCAAATAATGCTTAACACAAATTTATAAATCTCTCGAAATAAAAGCTTATTCTATACTGTATTCTGAAAATCAATTGCATTTATATACAAATTCTAATAATAGATATTTCAAATAGTATTTACTCATAAGTCACCCTGTTATGATACCTATTTATAATTTTAATTAGATAAGTATGTAAATCATTTAATTTGTATATACATAACAGCAAATGACAAGATATCATTGTTAATATAAAATAGGCATATAATATGTATTATATAAAGCAATTTGAACAAATCACAATTAAGAAGTAAGTATTAAGAAGTAATCTTAGTTTCTATCTAATGGCTCACCGGTAGCCTCAGCCTCAACACTACCATCGGGTTCAGCTTGCTCTTGATTGGTAGCTACTTGCCACTGTCCACCGACTTTTTTCAGATGCACCACATTTCTGCGTAATTCCTGACCAGTTTCGTCATTCCTTACTACTACATCTCCTGATCCTGTGTCAGCCTTTGTTACTGTGTGTTGAGCTGCTGAATATGTAGATGACAATTTGTTCTCTTTATTAAAGTTTCTTACAAATACCTTATTTCCTTCTTCTATGTTGTGTTCTGTTGCTTTTCTTTTGCGATCTCCGTATACCTTTCCTTTTTCTTTTTGAATTTTGTCTCTATCTCTCACTTCTAAATCGCAATATGAATTCTCGATATCTTTTACCGATGGAAGTTTATCACGAAATTGACGCCTGTAAAACAGATCTGAAGGAGTTCTGCCTGTGGTTGAGTGAGGGGTACTGTTGTACATCATCAGGTAGTTTAAAAGGTCTTCTTTCCAGTCACGTTTCTCGGCCTGGCTTATACGCAGTCTCTTTAATATACTTCTGTTTTGTCTCTCGACCTCACCATTCTGTTGGGGCCAGTAAGGTATGCTGCTGAAAAGGTGAATACCGCAGTCTCCGAGATACTGTTTCATTTCTACACTTGAGAACTGTCAGCCGTTATCGGCTGTTACCGTTGCTGGAAACCCCAACCGTGAGAAAATTTCTTTAAGTACCTTGATGATATCAGAAGAGCTTATGTTTTTAGTGATTTTAATTTCTTTGTAACGACTATAATAATCAATTACAACCAAAATATAATCACCTGATGGCAGGGGGCCTAACAAATCCATCGCGATGTCATTCCATGGTTCGGTAGGAAGCTCTCTTCGTTTCATTGGGTTAGGCGGATTAGGAGCAGATACTAACGTGCAACTGATGCAGTTCTTAACGACTGATTCAGCGTCTTTGTCAATTTTTGGCCACCAAACTTTTGTGCGAAGTCTAGCTTTCATTGATACTATACCAGGGTGTCCCTCATGTGCAGCTTCCAGTACTCGGCTTCTTAAGATTTGAGGAATAACAATTTTACTACCTCGTAACAGGATGTTGTCGCTGAAGCACAGTTCCGTTTCAAAAACTTTATAGTTGTTGACAGATTGATCCCAAACCTGTTGATATAGACCCTTCCTTACTCCGGATATTTCGGCATCATCTGCTGAATTTTTTTGTATCTCTTCCAAAGAAATAGCCACTGGTCGCGCATAATTAACTATCTGATTTATATAGTTACTCGAGCTGCAACTTACTGCATTGGCAGTAGGGCACAAACGAGATAGCGGGTCAGCAATGTTTGTCTTACCCGGTCTGTAAAGAACTTTGTAACGATATGACTGAAGGCGAAGGACCCACCTTTCTATTCGTGCACATGGTTTGGAGTGTTGGCTGAATATAATTTCAAGGGGCTTGTGGTCACTAATTAATTCAAATTCCTTACCATACAGGAAAATACGAAAATGTTCTACCGCCCATACCAGTGCAAGTGCCTCCTTTTCCGTTTGACAGTACCTTTTCTCGCAATCTGTAAGGCTTTTATTACCATATGCAACGATGCGTGGGCCATTGGAGTCGATTTGGATAAGTACGGCCCCCAAACCTACGGGGCTTGCGTCCGCTATCACCTGAGTCCTGTCGTTCGGATCATAATAGCCCAAGGTCTTGATCTTTGAAAGGCAATCTTTTAATCTGCAGAATGCTTTGTTTTGATGCTCGCTCCAGTACTTGATAAGGGAAGAATTTTTACTTACTTTTAAGCGTAGTAATTGTCGAAGGGGATCCGTCAATGTCGCAAGGTTAGGTATCCATTTACCTACGAAGTTCACGAGTCCGAGGAAACTTTGCAACTCTTCTACTGTTGATGGAACCCGAAACTGGTCAATTGTTTTTAGATATTTGTCCAAAGGCTTGACGCCATCCGCAGACAGTTCATGACCTAAGAAATTAATTTTTTGTATTTTATGAACACACTTACTTGAATTGAGGAGGATGTTGTTCTCTTTCAATACATGGAGCGCTTGTTGAAGTCGGCGATCGTGTTCCTCTTCGTTTGTCCCAAAGACGACGATATCGTCTATGAAATTCACCGTACCTTCGCACTTGATTAGAACTTTTTCCAGAGTTTTCTGAAAAATTTCAGGAGCACAAGATATGCCGAACATTAATCTTTTGTACCGATACATACCCTTGCTTGTGATGAATGTTGTGATGTGACGTGAGTCAGGGTGGATTTCTAATTGGTGGAACGCGTCTTTTATGTCCAAGCGAGAGAAATACTTAGCTTTTCTGAAATTTGGTAGTAATTGATCCATAGTCGGAAGAGGATGATTTTCTCTAAGTATGGCCGCATTAGCTCTTCTCATATCAACACATATTCGAACTTCACCATTTTCTTTTAGAATAGGCACAATTGGGGAGACCCAATTTGAAGATTCCCTTACCTCTTCTATTATATCCGAGTTAACTAGCTCCTCTAGTTTCTGGTTCACCTTGGCCTCGAGTGGGATCGGAATTCTTCTATATGGTTGACATATTGGTTTAATAGTTTCATCGATTGGTATCTCGATCAGTACGTCCTTAAATTTTGGGAAGGTGTCAACTGCGTTCACTCCAGTCCCAAGTCCAATCTTCAGTACTCCAAGAGCAATAGCAGTATTTTTTCCCAAAAGGTTTCTGGTGCCATCTTTTATGACATAGAATGTGGCTTCAAGTGTTTTGCTTGCAATCTGGATTTCTGCGTTGAAAGAACCAAGAACTGTCAGTGGTTTATTACTACCATACGCCAGGAAGATTTTGTCGGGTGATTTCACTTGTTTAGAGATCTTGACTTTAGCTTTTTTTAAGAAATTCCAAGTGTTTTCTGTTAATAGGTTACATTTACTTCCAGAGTCAATTAACAATTCGGTTTGCACACCGCCGATCTGACAACCAATGACAGAATCATCATCGACGTGGAAGACATACTCTGTGTCGCCGTCGTCGTAATCGATATTCGATACCCGTTCTTTATTCGTGGTTTTTTGTTGCTGTTTCTGTGGTACATCATTTCTAGGCTTCTTTGGGGGCTCTGATGCATCTTGATTAGGTTTCCTCTTCAGGAACCTCTTGTTACCGAAACAATGTTTCTGAAAATGACCTGTTTTCCCACATTTGTGACACTTGATGTTCTTTGCAGGACAGTTTACATCATGGCTGTGATGGCGATTACTGCCACATCTAGAGCAGTCCTTTTTGCCTGGCTTGTTATATACAGGTCTTGGCTTTTCCATAATTTTATTGACGGAGCTCCCTGCCATCGCCACATTGGATGCATTTTTACTATCGAAATCATTTAACTGCCTATTGACACATTCCAGGGCGTTTGCCTCTCGAATAATATCATCCAGTGTAATATCATCGCCTCCTTTCAAAATTTTCTTTCTTAATTCAGAAGATAGGCACTTTTCAGCAATTTGGTCTATGAGGTTAGCTTCTTTATCGGCAAATTTACACTTTTCTGCTTGTTTTCTTAATTTGATTAAAAACTTCTCAAATTTTTCATTTGTTTCCTGTTTCATTAATCTAAAAACATGCCTCTCGTAAATGCAACTTTGCTTCGGTGTAAAATAATTATCAAGTTTACTTACGGCGATTTGAAAAACATTACTACTTGGGTCATCCGTGTTTTCGACGTGAGCTCCTGGAATATTGTAATAAATTTCCTGTAAGCCCAGTCCACCCATGTGCAGAAGTACCGCTCTCTGTTTAGAAGCATCACTAATATTGGCTGCTTCAAGATATATTTCCAAACCACGTTTCCACTTTTCCCATTTCAGACCGACATTGCTAGGATCGCCGTCACAATCGAAACTCTCTAATGGTGGAAGATTTGTAGACATGATTGCTGGAAATTGGGCAAAGGTTTCTTTTTTGTATCAAAACATTCATAAAAAGATTACTATTGTTCTTGGTTTTTGTTTTATTTTAATTTTTTATGACAACCCGAAATACCAATACCACATACAACTAATACAATAAAATTTAAATAATGAACCCAAACCGACAATGGTATGATATTATTGTTTGACTGGTAGATACGTCCATTATTTTTATTTGTCCTTTACTTGGACTGTGGACCAGCCCCTACTTGGTGTGCCCATACGCTAGACAACCATTACAATGTCCATAATAATTGGACCGTTTGCAAAGGGCATTGAACTACATGCGATATGTCCATATAATTTGGACCGTTATCCATGTTCTAATTTACTCGCATTGGACCACTATCTACGCACTCAAGACTTTGGCAAGTCGGCTTGTACCTTAGAAAAAATACCATTGGCCGATTTAGTTATTTTAACCACGAATTAAATATTCGTTGAAATAGTCGGTGTACTTATTGTACCTACCCTCAAATAATTAATAATTTATTTTCAAAACTATGTTACACGTAATGATTATGTGTATTTTAATAACGAATATTTACTTACAGTTTTTTAACCTCGTCGCCAAATGTAGAATCCAATGAAACAACTCACTTGTTTATTTGGTTTATTCCAGTATAACACTTTGCTACTTAACAACCACACTTATATGTATAACATACACTTGTAATTAGGATCTTTACTCCACGACTGTTGTAACACGACTACCCTCCCACTCCCCTATACACGGTATATATTAACTTAAGGGAGGTGTGTATTACCCCTACTACTAATGATACACTGAGACTAACTTCACACTTAAATGTGTTCAATACAATTACTCTTTAATCAATACAACTACTCTTTAATACACTACAAACATGATAGGTACTGTCGGAAGAATCACTCATTGAAGTAGAACCACTTTAAATGGATTCTGTCAGGATTTATTTGGTATTATGGACTTTTAAGTCATGGTCGCGGGGTGCCTAAAGATTGTTACATAGTTAAATGGTAAGTTCTTACGACCTTGGCAGCTGAAAAGTAGCCTAAATGGCGGAAAAACTGTAAATAATATCAACTAAATTGCGATAGAATCCGTTAAAAATACTTTTTCAATTCATTTGCTCATAACATGGCTCTAATCTCACCGCAATTAGGCACATCTACCTATTATCAAAACCTATTATCAAACTGTGGATTTTTGATTGTTATTAAATCACAAGTGGGATAATGACTTTTTTTAATATTTTACTGGTGGAGATGCATTATTCTTAAAAAATTAGAAACAAAAAGATAGTGTGAAGTAATCAACAATACACACGTGTATCTTACGATGTTTATCATTCCACTTGTGAATAATATACCCACCACAGTTCTCAATATCGCTTCAGCGGTAATCACCAACTTTACACACTTGTACCATAACCTACTATTATGTCTATATCGAGTCTACGTAAACAGTACTTAGCTAATTTGTTATTTTCGACTAAAATTCTATCCTTTATCAAAATTTCAGCCAGCTCCATGATTAAGTAAGAAACGTCCTCATTAACTTTCGCTTGTACAATATTAATATGATAGAAGTAGAAAATTTAATTTCAGGGCTTTTCCTGTAGTTTATGAAGAGTAGGTATTTTAAACCTGAAAAGAGATTCGGCAATAAACCAAAATTTTGTGACCATCATAAAACTTTATATTACTACAGGTAACAAAAGCCGCAAGCTATTAAACTTGTTAACAGTGAAATTTATTATCCAGATAGTATTATTACCTATTACTACAAGTAGATTTAGCCTCCGTGACGTAACGGTAGTGAACGCGGCCGCTACGCAGGAGGCGCGGCTTCGATCCCCGCTCAGTGCTAAAAATATAATGCATGAATATGGGTATTTGCATAGATCTGGTCGTACCTCGGAGAGCACGTTAAGCCGTCGGTCCCGGTTGTCATAACCATCCATCTATAACAGTCGTTACGGGTAGTTGGAGCCCTCAAAAGTCCAACAACTGGTGTAACTGTAATGCTTCGATACCGCCTTTGGGTTGTGGAGGTTAGATGGCAGTCGCTTCACGGAAAAATTCGATGTTTAGCCAAATCCGCAGTTGGATTGCTTAAAGCGGACCCCAGACTCCAAGTTGATAGCTTCGGATGCGACTGGCATTAACGCTAGGATGACGAAGACTACAAGTATATTTATGAGTTATGGTCCGTGACTCTTTCTTTTATAGGTGTGACGGTATTGTTACTATCTATTCTCAAAAAAGGTACTACTTTTTATCTATTCTGTGTGAAATCATGTATTGCATTCACATTATAATTCGTCCACCTTACACCCCCGTGACTAGTGGACTGTGATAGACTAATTAATTGATCGACACCCCCGATAACTGAAGACCCGAGACGGCGTCCGATTTTATTCTATAACGGAGGAGATTTTTTCGCACGAAAAAAAATATTTACTAAGAAGTCAAAGAAAAGATACGATACGCCAAAGTACAGGCCCCCGATTCTACTAATTTTATGACATAACAAAACCACTGCCATACCACTGATATTCCATAAAATGTCATTAAATTTTAGACTTTATAGCTGGGATTTAAAGTCCAAAATGAAAAGAGAAAGAGTTCATACCATTTTTCATACACTCTACAAGACTGTCATTTCATTTTAGACTTTAACAACACGACTGTAAAGTCTAAAGTTAAATGGCATTGGTTACAGTGTTTGTGGGACACACACTGTGGTTTTGCTATGAAAAAAAATAATAGCAGAATCAGGACCCTGACTTTATTGCAATTGCATGTCTCTTACACTCCTCTAACCCACCTCAAGTTTTCCTTTCCTGTATAAATCATACCATAAAGTGTATTTTTTGTTAGATATTCCAGTAACTCATTAACACATAGTATTAAGAGTCAATTACCCTCTAAGGACTCTACAGTCATACTTTTAAGGTTGATTATGCAACAATCAGAATTTACATCATAATTTCCTCGTTCTTGATATTAATGCTAAAGCAACAAGCTGTTTTATGTCTGTTTGATGTCGCTGTTGAATTTATCTTTGACGGAATCTAAACGAAAATCGTTGTATTTATTTTGCATGTCTAAATTTGTCAATAAATTATTCCAACCGATTTTTGAACTTTGAAGATAATAATGATGATTGAATATCACGAAATTACTGTAAAACAAAAGAAAAGGTAAGTATATTTTGTAGCAATTTTTATTACCCGGCTATCAAGGAGGGTACTACGCGTTTCTTGTATCTATGTTTGTAATATTCTTTGTTATCTATATATCTTTGTTTCTTATCTCCTGAACCACCGTACGGATTTCAATGATTCATGTCTCAAATGAAAGGTATTTATTGCCCAAGTGTTCTTGGGTACATAAAATATGAGCAAAAGCTATATGTTGTATTGGTCAAAAGATCCAAACAAGCTTTATTGCAGGCGGTACCCATTTGCAAATTTCAAACCAGATGAAAATTAATTGGTACCGTTTGCTATAAACCTTGTTTGGATCTTTTCAGAATCAGTCGGGTTTTTTATATTTTTAATCATTATTAATGAAATTGTTAAACTACAAGTAACACCTGTGACTACTGTAGTTAAAGAAATTTGTAAATATGAATTTAAATATAGAAGCATTCTTCTTCTTCATTATAATGATACTTTTGAAAGTTCATAAAGAACTATTCTCACAGGTGGTGACTATCGAGCTCATAAAGTACTAAATGAAATAAAATATTGTTTATAACAAGATGTATTTCGTATAACCTTCACTTGTTTCAGAATTATCATTCGCACTTGCAATACTAACAATACCATACTCACTAACTATACTTTCGAACAATCTCTCCACAGTCCTTTCACTGAACCCTTTTATGTTTTCTTTGCTCGCTAGCTAAAAATAGAACGTCCTGATACAAAGTTGTTCGAGAGATGACTTCCAGGCTTGGGATCAAAGTTAATCTTGTCAATAAGGCGCACCAATCAATGAGGAAAAAGTAAATTACGGATACTTACTTAAGATTTAGTTGGCGTGGCTTCGACGTAAGTAGATAACTTCTGAGAACGTAATTAACGTTACTAGAGCTTTATAAGTGGTGATTATTTCTTGCACAGTAACGCTATATAAAATTGGCTTAGCTATAATCCTTAACAACCTTGCCTTCGAGACTTGAATAAATGCATACATTACGCCTGTAAATTCTTGGGTACGCAGATGTATAGGTATACACCCATATTTCGACACTTTCTCATGCGCTGTCTGTCCCAATGTCGTATAAAGAACAGCCCTGTCCCTTAGTCGCCTTGCCTATTGTATTTGACCGGGAACCAACTTGAATAAAAAGCGTTATTACACAATATTCGTGATATTCAATATTACCCTCATTTGTAGGGAAAATATTTATAGCAATAAAATATGTTTGTTCAATACTTATAAGATTCTGAAGGCATGAAAAACCATCCTTAGAGCACGTCAAGATAGGCTCCAATATTTTAAAATCGAAAGTTCTGGGATGTATCTACTTATCATTCAGTGGGGTATAGTCAATTGATTTGGCTATTTGATTGAATTGGTTGATTTGCTTGAGTTGATTGATTGAATTAAAAGTAATTATATACAGGGTGTATTTTTGAAACGGGGCAGTAAAGGCAAGTACCTTAACCGTTGCAGTTACAGCAAAACGTTCTTAGAAGACCTTCCCTAACTTTTTGACATATTTTGAACTGCATTTATAGATTTTGTAAAAAACTTACAGTTGGCAAAAAAAAATGCAAAAAGTCCAAAAATTTTTTTTTATGCCAATCGATTCTATTTCATGTGGGGATCAAAAAACTCTATGAGACCATTTTAGCTTTCAGTACTAGAAAAGAAATCGCCAAAAACGTTTCCCATACATTTTTTTTCAAAAATACACCCTGTATAGATAACTGTGCAACGCTGATCGCCTTAATCATAAAGAAAAGAAAAGAAGAGAAAAGAAAGAAATGTCAAAACATGCTAAAATCGTTGATTTTACTATTTTTATTAACCATAGGTTTAATAATTGTAAAGCAAGAAAGTCTTAACGTTGATAATACATGATGTGATAATAACCATCTATTTTGGTTTACGAACCCGATTATCGCCCTTAGCGGTACCCTAAATACGTAATAAAGGATGTGAAACTATAGTATCGTGCTATAGTAAGTTTATTATTAGTTTACTGTTTACAGAAGCCCCGCAAGTTCGAAATACTCTACTGTAAACTTATCAAAGGAATTATATATATATTGGTGAAACTCGCTTAGTAGTTCGCGTTTAAGTAAATATAATTTTGTCTCAATTGAAGGAGAACGCTAGATAAATACATATCAAATTAGCTATTATTGGTGATTACATCAAACAGTTATCTCCGTATACTTTACCTAGACATTATTCACTTTTTTTAATCGAATTGGAGGAAGGACTCATGAAAAGCAAATACTCTTAATTGGAGTAGTTTAGATAATGATTACTTGCTTTCAAAGTATAATTCGAATATTAAGTATATATATTATAAATGTACCCACTCACTAACAAATTTACCGGACGACGACCGGATGATTTAAATCTGTTGATTAATCGCAATAAACCACACAATCACAGTTTCGTTAACGATTTTGGACTGACGTGTGTGTGGCCGCCGGACGATTCCGGCCAGCGCCGACAGATATCAGCCGGGCAGTATTTGACCATGAGGCGAATGAACACGCATTAGCGCGTCGGTCGTCAGGCCGCCGCGCGACGACGTGTCATATCAGCATTTTTCACGTAATAACTTAAGCCGAAAACAGCAAAATAATGTTATTTTCAGGTAGACATAACATTATGATGACATGTAATTCACTAGACATGACATTTACGTCGGAAGTCCCTTGCACTGTTTTCGCAGTCTTTATGTAACTGATATCAGACCATTGCCGGCAGGCGATAGTACGGTGTGAAACTGTCAACTGCTAGTGTGTATTAGCAAAACTGACAACAGGGGCTTCCCGGCAGGTCAAAATCGCTTTAGTCTGCGGGCGCTATTGGCTTAGGACTATTGGCCGCCCGATAGGACCAGCAACTGTAGGCGGACTGCATGCGGCCTTTTAGTGAGTGGGTGCCTTAATACTAGCTATTGCCCATGGCTCCGCCGCCTGTTTGGATTTCGGTTATCGCGAACACATATAGTCTATGTCCTTTCTCAAGATCTAATCTACCCTAATAGGTAGCAAATTTCATCAAAATCGGTTTAGTGATTATGGCGTTACGACGTAACAAACAAACAGACAGAAAAACGAATAGATATACTTTCGCTTTTAAAATATATATTAGTATGACTTCATGTAATCACTTTGAGAGTATATATTTTTTAATTGCTATTTACAGTATTTACTTTTGCAACTATGCGAATAATAAGATTTCCAATTCATTCAGACATTTTCCTGTCTGTGATATTCGCTGCTGAATTGGCAGTACGTGCTTTTTTATTAATGTAAAACCAATCTCCAATTCTGCTTCATGAAATTAATTGCATTGACAAGGCTTTAATCTTTCCATGACTGCTAATTCTACACAAATTCAAAAAATATTTTAGAGGACCTACCTATCTAACGCCCACAATCTGCAGCGGCTTTTTCAGATAGATTTAAAACATAAAATACATTACTCTCGTCGAAATTTCGGGATGCAAATTATCTACAAACACACTTCGTCATTAGATCTGGAACAAGTAGTGGACGTTCTTTTGGAAAAACAAACTTCCTTCTTTCTCTGCTGTGATGATTTAAGATTATAACAATCGGTCTTGTAGTGTAGGATATGCTATACATAGGCAATTTTATTTAGAAAAGAACTATCCAATACCCGTCGCTTCACCCGAGTGGTATTTTGAACCTATGCCCGCTACTCATAAGAAGCTATTCCGGCTATAAAAATAGCCCATGTGTTATTCCAGACTATATATCTATCTTCTTTTTCCCAGTCGCACCCGAAGCTTTCAACTTCGATTCTAGGGTCCGCTTTACCAGTCTAACTGCGGATATGGCTGAATATTTTCTGTGAAACGACTGCCATCTCCACAACTTAAAGGCGAAATGGAAGCAAGGCAGTTAGACCAATTATTGGATTTTTTGAGGGCTCCAACTACCCGTAACCGTAACCGTCGGTCCCGGTTACCATATTAACATCTATCAGAGTGGATAGTTGTTAATATGGTAACCGGGACCGACGGTTTAACGTGCTCTCCGAGGCACAACCAGACCAATGCAAATAAACGTATTCATGCATACAAATAGTTGCATTGAGCGGGGATCGAACACGCGCTACCGCTACGCCACTGAGGCAGTCAGACTATAACTATAATATATCGTTGTACCGAATATCAGTCAGATCCTATCAACCATTAGAGCGTGTTTGAATAGCAAATATCTAAACATCTGCACAATTGTAATATTAGTAGGAAATTGGATTCCTATTACAGAAAGCTTATAGACTCGTAACGACCAGATTAGCTGCCTCGTTGGCTGTTTAAGAAAATAATTTGAACAGCCAGGATTCTTCTATGTACAGCTGTGCCGTTTAGTAGGATTTAAGTGGGATTATCTGATGCAATCCAATCTACCGACGAGGGTTCATATCTATTGAGCTATGATAATGCCCGGTATCGAATTCTGGTTAGTAAATTTGAAAAAAGTGAACTGCCATTTGAATTCTCATATTCACCTTTTTGAGCTTCAGCAAAACCAACAAGATTTCTTCTTCTTCCTAGCGTTAATTCCAGTCGCATCCGAAGCTTTTCAACTTGGAGCCTGGGGTCCGCTTTTTACCAGTCTAACTGCGGATTTGGCAAAACTTCGATATTTTCCATGAAGCGACTGCCCTCTGACCTCCACAACCCAAAGGTGATATCGAAGCATTGCAGCTAAACCAATTGTTGGATTTTTGAGGGCTCCAACTACCCGTAACGACTGCCATAGATGTTTGTATGACAACCGGGACAGACGGCTTAACGTGCTCTCCGAGGCACGACCAGACCAATGTAAATACCCATATTCATGCATACAAATATTTGCACTGAGCGGGGATCGAAACCGCGCCTCCTGCGTAGCGACCGCGTTCACTACCGCTACGCCACGGAGGCTGTTGAAGCCAGCAAGACTATTATAGAATAATAAGAATTATCTAGTTGTAGAAACGATTTGTGTTTTCACGGCAGAATTATTACTAAAAGTATCAAAGCAAACAGACAACACAAAAGACAAGTCCAAGATAAAAAGTTAAGAAATATTGAAATCTCTTTATGTTATGGATACGAAGACAAAATAATCTTCTAGAAATAATTGTATTTGTGTTATGGGCAAAGTAATAAATTGGGCATTATTATAGTGCCCAGGCAATATAACACTTCGCGCCTCGACATGGATAGATATAGGTTAGAAGGCTAAGGCGGGAGCGGAGCGAAGTGGATCTCCCGCATTAGCCTTCGTAGTTATTTCTTTTTAAAGCTAGCCATCCATACATGGACTGCGGTCCGCGCAGTTGAGTATCATGTACGTATTAATGCCCGGGTATTATACGTAATGACCAAGTTATCACTTGATCCATAACATTTATATTCCAACTAATTATAAATTCAGCCTTTTAACAGCCAAAAAAAATTATAAGTACGTTTCTTTGTGAGGACAAAGTTATCTCAATCTACCCATCGACCTAAAAGGAAAGCGATTTACAACAAACAAACGAAGCTTCGAGTTCCTTCGAGATTGTAAATTTCAACTTTTGTAACTGTTATTAGAGTATCTAACAGTCTCCGAAACATTTCAACTGTCGCTTGTATTTAATACGAAGAATAGGCCTTGTTTGTTTCTTTGTATTTCTTTCTTAAGTGAATTTACATGTCTTTATGTGATACTTTTTTTTATTCTGATACAGCTTAGAGTTTATTTCAAAAAGAATGCTACTTAATGTAACGACTAGGCGCATCGAGAGCGCTTTAGAAATAGAGGTAGACTTAAGCAAAGTTCGATGTACTTTGAGTAAGAGCAGATAAGTGAGAATGTCAAAATTCATTACTTATACCATATACTATATAGACACAGCTTTACTAACAAAATGCCTCACAGAAAACGGCATAAAAACGAGTTTTGTGTGTGTGTGAGCCAATCTCAATATTGTTCTTCAAACTGTCAATGTGTGCAGGTCATGGGATGTACGTATAACTTATACTGAAGTAGTAGCCATTTTTAACGTCGCGTAGAAATGATACTTGCTGTACTTTGTAACCTCTGAACGTGTCAGATGGGCTACGCACCAGCTGACCCAGCGGAGAGATGCTCGAGCTCAATAATATCCCAGGGCGCCTTTTCGTCAGCAGAGAAAAGTATGCGCGTGCGTATGGGAACCCCAGGGGAGACTTCAGAGAAACTACAAATGTTCTTTTAGTTTTGCACACATATATATTAGAGGTAATTGCCCGTTTACACAGGATACACAGAGTAAGAAACTTATAACACTATAGTAGATCACAAATCTCAGCTTACAATCCCGAGTATGATCATATCATCACCGTCTGCAGCACGGTAGCATAGAAGCCAGCCCGAGATGGCTGGGGGACGTCCTATACAATAGGGGCAATCGACGGGCTACCAGGAGAGGCAAAAGCAGTAATAAATTGTAATACGTGACCCTTGATCCGATCGTCGGCCTGCGTGTAATCCAGGAGCGCCCTTCACCACGCCCTCGGACAGCCAAGGCGCTGCACCTGCAGGAGCCCTCCGGTTTCACAACCACGGTTTCACCAAAAAGGACACGGCAATGGTCGACGTCGAGGTGATCTTAGGATATGGGGTCTTCTTGAGCCGTATCTGGAGCCCTATGAACGAATTAACACTCAGAATCGTCTAAAATTGTAGAGGATCGGTAACAAAGACAAAAATAAAATTACTTACCACGAATGTGGGTAAAACTCAGATACACTGATTCTAATTGCAGAGTAACAATGAATAGTATAACGACAGATAGGTCACCAAAAGTAATGAGTCCAGTGCGTCTCGTAACATCGATCCTGGCTTATATAGCCACTGGATTAGAAGTTTCGCGAAGCCATCCATTCCTTTTTTTTTTTTTACTTAATGAGCTTAATGATCAGCAACCACCCTCATTACCGTGATTCGATCACAAAGGTGAATAATACAAAGCAGGTGGCAACGCCACCCCGCGAACACTATGCGAACTAGCATAATCGATCTTAGATCTTTTTTTTCTAACACAGCAACTCGCTATGAGAAGTCCGCACTGACGGAGCACTAGATGGCGCTAACGACAGATAATATTTCTAAAAAATCTTAGTACAAAAATTCTGTTACAACTTGCTGTATCTATAGAGTTTGTATATGATTGATTAGCTCATTTATCTAGTCTCTGCGTCTATCCATACCACTTATGTGGTAGATAAGCTCATGGCCCAACACCAGGGCAGTCACACTCGCGCTGCCGACCCTGTTAGAACAAAGAGTTTCTGTGCCGTCAGTGTAGAAGATAAAGCAGATGTTCCCACTGACAGCACAAAAACTCTCCAGTGAGCTCTGGCTGCCCTACTGACCACGAGGTTATTATGACCGCGGTATTCTGTAGGGCGGAAGTGCTTCCCCAGACGGAATGCTCAATTGGTCAGAAATACCGTCGTATCCTGCCTCATTTAAAACGAATCTAAAAGTGAAATTCTAAATTCATTCCCGCCTCACCCAGGAATAGAAACCGAAACACAATATTTGTTCTTTACATTTTGTGTAGTAGGCACTTATAGATCCATTGATAATAACAAAAATATTTTTAACTCATACCTATTCTTTAATTCAGAACTACCTATGTGAATAAAAAAAGAACCTCGGTTGAGCTATATCTCGGGCATGAACTAAAACTTAAATGGCAAAAGTTTCCGTACAAAAGACTGAGCTAAGAAAAAAGAAAAATAATATTAGGTAAGAAGAAATCCTTTGAAAGGATTCAGCGCTTTTCCTTGCAGTTAATAATCTCTAGATCAAGATCTAGACGCTATGACTTATTTAATACAGCGCCGGCTATTCACGTTATTTAAAGACCTCAAAGAGACTTAATAGACGAAGAGAGAGAAATTAACGGACGTTAGGCGTAAAGCCCGTCTACGCTATAGAAACCAGTCGTTTTTCAACTAAGCTATATCTTCCAGGCGTATAAAGCCTCCAATTTGTGTGACTTAAAGTATCTCTGAAGTGTTTATCTTGCTTTAATTTCCGCTGCTCCATTTGCAAGTCCAGTCATTGCTGTTTGGCGACCAAGTTCATTATTTGGACGGTATAAACGATGAAGCTTGGTAAAAGAATTACAAATGGTAAGAATTTGTAATTCTTTTGATTGGAGTCAAATTTATGTGATGTTTTAGGATGATTCCTTTTTTAAGGTTCCGTACCTAAAGGGTAAAAACGGAACACCATTACTAAGACTCCGCAGTCTGTCTGACTGGGCCGTATCTCACGAACAGTGATGGCCAGACAGTTGGAATTCGTAGTAGAAATATTTATATTGCCGCTATAACTACAAATACTAAAAACGGCCAAAAAAAGTAATGGTACAGAACCATAGGCGTGCGGGTCTGACTAGCATTTGGCCAGTTTTTATTTTTATTTGTGTCTCATAAATGTTGATTGATGTTGGAATAAAAGGTGTGTTTAGTCAATTATTTGTTTAAAACTGCTAAATAAAACCTGTAGTCATCAAAAACAAATGCGATCACGGACATTTCCCTATATAGTATAACAACATAATGTATATCGCACTATTTTATTGTAAACGACAAAGAATTATCTGCTCTTCGCTTCGGTAAACTCTAATAGCAATTCTGTGTTTTGTGGAGAATGAAATGACGCTATTTCACTGAAATGGTCTAGAATAAGATTTATTATTTTACCTGTCTTACGAATGACGGATAGTTAAATATTACTATCTGGAGACTACTAGCATCTCTAATAGTATTATTTTAATTTTACTTTGTGACTTTCATACTGGAAAACGGACCGTCAGCGTCCGTCAGGATATTTGGGATACTAGTGTTAAATAGTCAAACTGGATTACTTACTGTAGTGAATAATATATTTACTAGTTTAATTCGTTAGATTATAACTTGACCTATAATGGAGGTATAGTACATACACAAATATCGACGAACGACCATGATCTGAGGTAACAATCTCAGAACAGGGTAGTCAATAATTATGGATTTTGATTATATTCAACGAATTTCTAACAAAATATTGTATTACGATATAATTACTTACACAAATTCGTTTATTCAATTTAGGCACATAAAGAGCACATATGAACGTCAAAATTTTACAGTCATGTCAAGAAATCACTAATATAATATTAAATTAAGTAAATAAAAATTAAATTAAATTAATAAAGTTACTATATATACACACTACTAAATAAAATAAAAAAGAAAACTAAAACTAAAAGTTAAAATGCGTCGTGGAATTCATCCGCATCGCATGCCTCTTGTGGTATCGTTCCCAGAAGACTGACAGCATTGCCACGTTGTATGGCAATGCTTAATCTCTGACCTAAAAAGAGGCCAGCCTTCTGGTCACGAGAAGCGTCGACCATACGCTTCGCAATCTCCCTGAAGAGATTGCGGGCGCTTGGACCTCAAGGCCCAAACATTTCGACTCCAAACGGCATAAATTCATAATCTCCAATGAGATTGGAGTATTTGTGCCGCATAAGAGCCTCTGCAGAAGCTGCAGCAGCACCGGCACAGCCAGTCGTGCCAGGTATATGGGTAGGGGCAATGGTGTCGACGCATGTTGCGTCCCATACCAGAGTCCTACCCATTTTCCAACGCATTAATGACATACCATCCGGTCTCTTGCCATCGTCGCGCGCCAAACCGTTTGGTTCAAGCACAGCTGGCACACCAGCGGTGACAAGAGCACGGCGGATTAAGTCGTTGAGGCTGGCGTGCCGTGGAATTCACCCAGCGCTCCTGCAGCACGACAGGCCATGGTGTCCGAGTCGGTCAACTGCTTCTCCACAATGACATTGATGCGGAGAAACACACGGCGCACCTAAGCGAAGGCACGTCGCGATGCGGAAAGTAATGTCATCTAACATAGTCCCTACGTTAGATGACGAAAGAGCTTGTAACCAAAGACCCGATTCCCACACTCCAACTGCCAGTAAACGGGCACGCTCAGCAGCATTAGTGCAAGTATTTAATAAATTTTGTCTTACTAAGTTGCAGAGCGGCCCGTCCCACTGACGCTGTGAGAAAAGGTTCCTTGGGAGATCAGTTCATTCATCATACAAGCAATTTTCCAAGCGTTCACTACTTCAGTCTTATACAATACTTCAGAATTAACTAGTGTAGGAGCAAGGATTTTCCTAGTTAATTCTTCCGTACTGTGGACCGAAGACAGAAACGCTGGTAAGCTGACATCTGAAAGTTTGCAAATACCGAGCCCACCCAAGCGAATCGGTAGAGACGCTTTTAGTGACGCACGGTCATTCAAGGACACATTTAAAATTTTAGTAATTGTAATTTCTATAAATTTGTCAATTTTTTCTAAAATTGTTAAATGTTTCCAAAATGGTGTAGACCTGAGAGCATGGGTGAATTTCGGAACGAAAAGAAAATACCTGAGAATAGTGAAAGCCGAATGGATAATAATTTTGAGTAGGCGGTCCGAAATGATATTAAAATTTTGAATTTTTTCCTCTAAAAAAAAGGTGTAGGCTTCTTCTAAGATTGGGGACCCGAGGAGACGTAGAGACTCTTTTTCTATAATTTTGATATTAAGAGCCAATGAATTAAATTTAGAAATAGTAAAATTTTTGTCCGAAACATCATTTAAAAATATCTCACATTTGCTATAATTTAGATCTAAACCAATTAAACTAAATTCGTTTTTGATAAAGGCCAAATGTTTGAAAACTGTCTCCACATCTCCTCCTAGAGTCCCGTCGTCTAGATACCATACATTGAATTTAGAATTTAACTGCCGAATAATAGGTTAAGGTTAATAAGAGGCGTCGGTAGCTTAGTGGTTAAGGAGTCGGCCTTACGATCGAGAGGTCCCGGGTTCGAATCCTGGCCATTACACTACCGACGTGAACCCACTCCTAGCACAAGCAATTTAGCTTAGTTGGAGGGGTTAGAGGGAATATTAGTAATTTCGGTTGCTAATATTTTTTATAAAAAAAAAAAGGTTGGTTGGTTGGTTAAGCTCTCGTAATACATATATAATATATCTCAGTAATCACTTTACCACAGGCATGGAGCCTAATTCTTATAATTCTCTCAGAGTTTAGGTTGGATTTTGATTGATATGACATTTTATTTTAGCCATTTATTTATCATATTAATGGGTCAATTAATTAATGTTTGTAGCCTTTTCTTTAATTTGTGTTTAGAATAAGTTAGATTTTAGTAAAACCTGTTGTTAAGAAATAAATGAAACGAAAATTAGAAAAATAAAAAATTTTAACCTTGTAATTCCCTCATTTACATTATAAGACGTCGATTATATTATCACTAACATCTCTGGACATTAAACCTGAATGGTTTATTAGCATTCAATTTGTTGAAGTAATATAATTTCAATTATTTGTGTGAATGGTCTTTAGAGAGTAAAGGGAGGCCTTTCTACGACAGCTTCAGGTATAAAAAAGAATTTCAGACTTTTTGTTTATTAGATCATAATTTTATAGGATCCAGATTTTCAAAGCCTAACAATACTTGCTCTCGTAATATATATCTCAGTGATCACTTTACCACAGGCATGGAGCCTAATTCTTATAATTATCTCAGAGTTGAGGGTATCTATGTCGCCGCATACAAGCTTAATCAGCCATTCAATTAACTGCCTAGGCAGTTAACTAAACGGCGCCATTCAATTAACGGCCTGAATTATGTACAGCCTTTTAATTAAACGGCTAGGCAAATAGCTTGGATTGGTAACGTTTAACTACTAACTTGCCTAGCCTTTAATAAAACAGTTAGAAAAACGAGTTATATCCCTCTCGGGTCGGGTAGTCCATGCAGCTTACTATCGATTTGGTTTACTGTCGATGTAGTATACCATTGTTTTAGTGTACTAACGATGTAGCGTAGCTACCAACGATTTGGCGTACTATCGATGTAGCGTGCCATCGATTGTACCACCCCATACTGTCGATACATTATCCCGTCGATGGAACGTTTTTGATACAGCGACCATCGATGTAGTGACTGTCGGTATTATGAACGAGTACGTAGTTAAGTACCTAACAAGATGAAGTATAACTGAAATCACAAAGTGAGCACTAGTGTCTGTTTGTGAAAAGGTGTGGTTTATGAGCAAGCTTTTAAAAAAAAGATTGTTATTCATTTATTTATTCATAACATGCAGTTTCCTAATTGGATGATTTCTTTACCCAATTCGACATTTAAACTTTATAAATAAAACTTAAACTTCACTTATAATTTCAATCTGTATGTATAGTATATGTATTTTGTATTTTATATTGTATCTGATTGTTTATTCACATTTCAATCTGGTCTAAACATTGCTCCTTAGTTTATTTTAATTATGATTTCAGTTCACCAACCTAAAAAAATTACAAATCAAACAATATTTACCTAGGTCAGTTCAATATTTCACAAAATATTCAATAACCAAACTAAATATTGGAGTTTCTTAGAATCCATTCTCCAAAATAGTTATGAATACCATATTCGTATATCACAAAGCAAATACAATTTATATTTATGAGAATTACGAGCGCCTTCAAGAGAAATGTTATGAAAACAATAAAGTCAGAGTACAACTCTCAAGGGAGTTCAGTGAAGTCATTATAACAGCGGCAGCGCCCTAAGGGTTATACTTAATTGTCCGCTCTTCAATTAACTGTTGGCCTTCGAAGTTCACAACTACTTTCTGATAGGGAATAAATCAGATGAGTCGGCAACCGCAGGGTTAAGTTGAGTCTTCATCATCTTGCAGTGTTTGTGTTCCGAATATCATTAATAGCGTTATTAGTTCATTCTAATTTTATCCTCTAAGGTCCATATTCTAGAATGCCACTCAGCCGAATCTCGATTTATCTGGGAAAAGATTGTACACACATTGACAAATTTGACAGGTTGTCTGGCGGATTGTCTATACAATTTTTTATCAGATAAATTGCGATTCAGCTGAGTGGCATTCTAGAATATGGGCCTAAGTATCTCTTCTCTCATAGACTTGTAAGTAAGAAATAAGTTTATCCAAACAATAAAATAATTCTGAATGATAATCTGAGTACCTTTTGTTAATAGATAGCTGCTTCGAATGGTTAAAATAAAAAATAGGCAAACCAAAAGAAAATTACACCTCGAATTCAAAAGTAAAAGGAAATAAAAAGTGCCTTCCATTTTATACCGGTTAAAAACTATACACTATATATCTAAGAGCAAGAGATCTGAAGAAGATAGTATAAGTCATAAAACTGAGCAAAAGAATAAACGAAATATCTTTGAAGGAAAAATCCCCTTTGTGTGGTATCCCAATGAAAATCTTGTCATCGTCGGCATAAAAAGGAATAAAACTTCGATTTCCCGAAAATTCCCGTTTCATTTTCATTATGAACGTTCTTATGCTTTAAGGAAAATGCCGAGCTATAAAATATGAGACACTTCGTTATTTTATATACAATATTTTAGTGAACATTCTAATAACAAGACGAGCAATATATTTTTTACTGATAAAAATGGAAATAATTGATTTATTCAAGCCCAAATCCCATATCCTTCAATTAAAATCGATGACATCAATAACTAGCCCCTAGATTATCAATTACATTCAATACTTCTACCCCGCTTCAATCACGAAGCAAAGAAGTGGCATTCAGGTATTAAAACTAAATACATATTTCTTTCAGTAGGTTTATTGGTGGGCAGCAATTGTGCGCAACTTTTTTCCGCAACTACGTTACCCCTAGCACGAACAACTATAGTAATCGTATGGTAAACGTATTGAGAGAATGGAGCATTGCGATTGGTCGGCTGCCTACTGTGAACCTGTGTGTATGTGAAGCCGGCCAATCACAATGCTCCGTTCTCTCAATACGTTTCCGATGCAATTACGATAGTTGTTCGTGCTAGGAGTACGGGATGTAAGTATGGTTTACAGTAGGCCTGCTCAATGCGTTGGTCGCTTTTCGAAAGCCGGATGTAAACAGTTCCGGTGACACGTTACTTTTAAGTTGTATGTGCCTAGTGACTGAATGCAACACTGCGCATATATGGTCCCTACCTAAATAGTATCTACTAATTGTATCATCCTACACATGGCTACCTTTTTATCAAACGGTTTTTCTATGACTGTTTTATAATATGAAGTTGCAAGATTCCTTCCATAAGAACAAACAATTAGCCTACTGCAAACACACACACATACAGTAAACAATTAGTACACTGCTGGACATAGGCCTCTTTCAATGTGTGCCATTTCTCCCAATCCTTCGCTTTTCGCATCCAGTCTGATCTTTGTCCAATCGTCAGTCCACATGGCTACGAGGCGTCCCACCTTCCATTTTCCTTCACGTGGTCTCCACTCTATACCTATCTATGCAACTCAAGCTTGCAAAATGCAAGCTTGCAAAAATCCTATTCCAAGATACTGGACTTAGTAACTCATAAACATGAGCTACCCATTTTATACGTGAATATAAATAACATAAGGGATTCTACTCGACACTTGGAAAAGATCCCTTCAACAAAGTATCGCTTTATAAAAGTTTCCTTTTTATCAGTTGGTCGTTAAATACTTTGAATTGCAAACAGCTTCAACTACCCTTATTACTGACAACACTTTTTTGTAGGATATTTTTCAGGGCATAGATGTCACCCGTATACGCTGCAGAATATTCCTTCAAGAACCAAGCGGTTCGGTGACTCTTTTCTTTGTCGCACCATTAAAACCTAGAACTCCTTGCCAGCTCACGTGTTTCCTTCTTCCTACTGTCCCGGGTCCTTTAAGCGAGCGTGAAAAAGCATCTGATGCGGCTATCAAGCTGAGTGCCACCATTGTTAACATGGTACGTGTATGTAATGGTGACCCTCTTTCCTGAGACTTTGCCTTCAGCTTACCAACAGGCGAGGTGAAGACAAACTGGCGTGTCCTATATAAAAGATACTTACCCTTTCTGACCCGTTTCAAAAATACACCTTGTGTATTATAAGCTATTTCATCGGGTACTTGCCTTTTCTCAACGTTGATATATTTTTAAAGTCCTGAGAACCTAAAACAATGAAAATTAAGAATTGTCATCACTGCCGCCTAAGCCAGATATTATTTCTTAAAATGTGATAAATCTAGAATTCGATGCGAGTTAGGACATTTGTTAATTGGAGAAGTGACAGAGAGGCAGGGGCTTTCCATCATAATTCAACTTCGTCGTACCTAAACAAGAGCAAATATCTAATACTGCACAGCAACAGCAAATGTAGCCATAAATTTATACATTAGTGTATTGTATTATCTCTGAAGTCGAAAACAAAACGAAACAGAAACCTCTCGTAAAATAAATACGAACTCCTTTTGCCATTAAAAGTTTCCCTAAGTCAGCATACGAGTGACGGACCGTGATTCCGAACTGACAGAGCTTCTAAATGGAGATATTCGAGACCTCTCAGAGGTGTGAGTGTCTGTGACACCTCTAAGCCCTCCGTTACTAGATGCGACAGCTATCGGATGCGGAATCACGTTCCAAATCGTTTTCCATTTCAGCGGATTACGTTGCTTTTAATAAATTCAAAAACTGCCTCACGGGTGATTGGGAATTGCAAGTGACACTTAGTTTATTTTATGTGTTAAGACTCTTCTGCGTACGTGTTGTCAATTAAGTGTTGTTGTATGTATTTTAAATTTGGAAATAACCCGTTCATCACTAGCGAGGTGAACTTTGTTCTTCGACGTGGGGTGACAACAGTCTGGAACGTAATAATCTTGCACAATATGACTTAAGGAAGTTCTTAAAAAGTAAACAAGGACACATCATATCACTAAAATTAAAAACAATATCGCATCGTCCCAATCACAGCTCATTTTTCAAATGACATTAGAAAACATTGGTCCGTAACAAAGCTGGCCTATTTTCATCCGGTTCGATGCGTAGGGGCCATGTCCACATCCATTCCATTCGAAAAACGAAACGACGCAAATATCGATAAAAAATAATAAGGGTTGTCGATAATAGAAAAAAAGAAAGCATTAGTATAAATAAAATACCGTTTCAAATACTTTACTAGGTACAGTCAGCATCAAAACCTTCTTGACTACAAAGTCTCAAAATGATTCAAATACCATGGTTTTAATAGCAAATCAAACTGTTTCTTCGATTTAAATAATACTCTTGTCCGAACTAGAGGAGTTACGAACTGAAGCTCCGCTCCGCTCCGCTCCGCTTCGCTCTCGCCTTAGCCTTCTAACCTAACCTATCCGAGTCGGGTTGCTCTGAGTCGGGGTGTGAACCATAATGAAGTAATTTGAGGCATAAAAATCAAAGAAAAATAAAAGTTACAATTCAACAAAAGACTAGAAAAAAAATCTATCGAAGTAGTGGTCATTCGAAGATGTGTCTTGTCTAAGTATTGTCTGTCGAAGTAGTGGTAATTCGAAGGTGTGTGTTGTCTAATAATTGTCTGTCGAAGCAACGACTTGTCGATCTATGTGTTTTCGAAGTTCGTTACATGTCGAAGTATTGTACTGTCTAAATTCAGTCCGTAAGTGGAACAAGAGGTATGTAAAGTCGACAAAGGAGCACGGTTGCACTTTTTCATATAAAGTTGCATGTAAAGGTGCAACCGTATCTCATTGTCGACTGTACCAAATATTGGAACAATCAGTCAACAAGAATGAGGGAAAACCAAGGCGTTAAGATCATTTTGGGTACTTTGTTCATCAAATCTATCTGATGCTGACAGTACTGCTCTTGCCTTTGCGTCATAGCGGCGTGTCATGTAGTTCCATTTACAATTTTAGCTATGTATTTTTTTAACATCGAACACGTAATATGCTTTGCCATTTTAGGGTCCAGTGCTTAACCTATGGAACTCTAATAATGATGTATGTCCATTGACCGTCTAACAGTGTCTCATAAACAGGAGGTTCAACATAACGGACCGTGGTCTCTGGGATTTCCTCCACTCGATAAAAAAAAAATCTACTGCCGGAATAAGAAATAATTTAATTAAAAGATATGTTAAAGCGCCTCCCCTAGATCTTTCATAAGACTATATTAAAAATAGATACAATTTTATATATCTAGTCAATTCATAATATTATTCGTACTTCGAAATTCAAACTACGATAAGGTACTAAGAACCTTATAAAAAAGCACTGAAGCGTAACAAAAGAGTAATCTGGCCACGTAATATCTGTACCTGCTTTAATGGTAAAGTCTCGTGACCCGTTGTGGGACCGAGCACAAGAGGATTAACTCAGATGGACCGGCCAAGGTAAATGTACTTACCCATACATCAATAATAATGTGTACATGTACTTCAGTTATCTACTGTAGTCTTGGTTTGTTTGTTGGAAGTTATTTATTTATTTATAATGCTCTGTTTTTAATCAATCAAGAATTAAATGTAAAACCAAAAAATGTGTAACCTAATTGAAGATGAACAAATGGAAAAAAATACATTTTTGACGGATTCTATCGTTTTAATAATAAACTTCTGACAGTTTCATGAAAAAATTATGACAGTATGATGACTTATTCGAAGAGGTCCACTATTTTGTTACAAGTAGATACTGTGTCTATCAATTATTCAACATTCATTCTATGATCATTATTTTATATTCTAATATCATCATTCTATAAGGAAAAGTTGTTCAAAGAACAGCTCCAAAACTTTCAGCAGAATGCGGTAAATTTCCAATCGTTGCAATAGTTCCCTAACAATGCAGTGAAAATATTCAACTATCTTAAAGTACCTGTAGAAACTGATATCAATTTTTTGAAAACTGATTGCGCTAGTAAATATACTTAAAAGTAATTGAACTTTAAAATAACACGAAAACAAGTTCAACATATTTCATGGAATTATGCAGGTGAAGAAAACTTACGCATTTTCTGATCACAGTTCACAGTAAAAAGAAAAACCATTTTGAAATAAATTGATGTTAAAACATTTAACTTATTTTGTTTACGGGTATTTTTGCATTTATGCCTCAAGTAGAATATATTGCGCAGTCAAAACTGGAGATGGCTAATAACGAATTGTTACATGCAATTTTCTCATATGGAGCCGGGACGGATCAGTTCATTTTGACACACTGCCCCACATGACGCGACGTGGTGCGTGAGTCTTATATCCTAACACGCGTAGTGCAAACAAGAACAATTTTCTCCACAGTAAACACACGCACTCTCGCGCTACGCTGCAGTGTGCCAACCGCCTTATTATAAGAGCTCTTTTATAAATTATGAGAACTTTAAAAAATGCTTCTTAAATATTTTATAGAGTTTGAACAAGTACATTATCCTTCACGATCACCCTTTCAAACCAAAAGTTAACGCAATCAAAGTTCAGTTATGCACTTACCCACACTTCAGTAGGCAGGGTATGTTGATCTTACAGTTCGAGAGGCGAACCCAGTCATACAGGGCATAATGAACACTCCTGCTGAGGTCTAGGGTGAGGTATCTGTGATAACTCTTACTAAAAGGCGACTAAGTCTATCAGTGGATAGAGCAATATATCATGTTGTGGTAGCGAAAAAAATCTGATAGACTTTAACATTAGGCGCGGTTTATACAGAAGGGACGTGGCGGGGACGCATGGCGGTGATGGACAATTTAAGTAATACAATATAAGCCTTATGTGGTGTATAATAACGTCGTTTTTGTCTTAGATAAGAATCGCGTCTTCGTTTAGAGGCGCGGGCGCAATTTTCCTCTAAGACAAAATTGAAGTTATTGTATACTTCATAAGGTTTATATCGTGTGTTATTTAAATTGTCCGCCACCGCCATGCGTCCCCGCCACGTCTCTTCTGTATATAACGCACCTTAATATAGGTTATAAAATAATTATAAAACAAATCCGTCAATAGCTATTATTATTTATTGCAACATAATTAACGAGAAATGAAAACTAAGGGAAAGCAGAAAAAATGTTCACCGACAGAAACATCGGTAATGTTACTATCAGTAAACATTTTTTCTGCTTTTAAAAGTGAAACATTAAGATAATTTTGTGTTTAGCAACTTCAGAGGGCGGCTGTACTTAATGCGAATATTGTTTAACGGGAAAGGACAGGGAAAACTAGCACTTAATAATTCATCCCAACTGATAGCTATATTATCTTCCTCTGCCAGTAACTGATAAACCTAATAGCACAAGTCTAGCGTCTGGACGTGCTCTTACAACTAGGATTTTTTTTTTTTTTACGTGCGGGAAATCCCCACGGATACCCACCCCTCCGGAGCCGGAGGAGTAGGTTATGTCGGACTCGAACCGACTAAACCGCACGCCGTCTCTGGGTCGTAGTGCTAGGCCGAAGGTGAGGTTGTCATGCGACATATCCCTCGCACCCCGGCTGACTCAGGGCCATCCCTCTCGGTCTGGCCCTCCTCGGGAAGGGGGGGACCACGCGGTCCCCGACTCTACCCCGGTGTGGGGAGGCGCGCATCGTCCTACGATGCGCGCCGCCGCCGTGGCCTGCTTCTGCTAGGATGACGGGCGGCTCCACCCGTCACCCTCAGGCCCGCGCTCATGGGGGGCGGAGGTCAGTTTGCGCCCTCCGACGCCCGAGCCGCCTTCGGGCGCGTGCAGCGATGTCAGCGAGCCTTTCTCGCTCATCGCGCCGCGCCCGCTCTGCTGTCTCCTTCGCGAGCATGACCTGCTCGCAGAAGGAGGCGCTGGCCGCCCACGCATCCGCGCAGCGGACCATCGCCGCGAGCAGGGTGGAGAGCGTGAGCACTCTCACCCCCAGGGCCGCCACAAGCTCCCGCCTCGGCGTCTCAAACGCCGGGCACTCGGTGAGCGTGTGCAGCCCCGAGTCCACGCTCGCGTCACAGTGATGGCACTCGGGCGTTGGCTCAATACCCATCAGATGCAGATACCGCCCGAAGCTACCGTGCCCGGTGATAATCTGCGTCTGACGGTACGAGAGGCTACCGTGTTGCCTCTCTAGCCACTCCCCCATGATGGGCCTTACCGCCGCAATGACGGCGTGCCCTGCGCGTGGTTGCCCAAGTCGTCGCTCCCACTCGGCCACCATGACCTGGTGGAGCCGGGATTTCTCGGCCCGAATATCCTCGGGCTCGGGATCGAATCCCCGCTCCCGCGCCCCCTTTCGGAACTTATATAGTGCCGAAAGGGCCCTCGCTCTCGCTTCTAGGATCCACGGTGGCGATCCGGCCAGGAGACTCGCCGCTTCGAAGGATATCGTGCGGTATCCCCTGATGGCCCTGGAGGCCATCGTCCTCTGCGCCGTACGGAGCAGATGCAGGAATCTGGCCTCCAGGGTGTCCGCCCACACGGGGCACCCGTATAGGGCCATGGACCGCACGACACCCGCGTAGAGTCTCCTGCAGGAGGACTCTGGGCCCTTCAAGTTGGGCAACAACCGGCCCAAGGCATTCGCCGTGAGCACCAACTTGGGGCGCAGACTTCGGAAATGCTGTCCAAAGTCCCATCGACCATCAAGCACGAGCCCCAGGTATTTCAACCGGGGCTTGATGTCGATGGGAGTACCTCCCACTGTTAGGCTGGCTCCCGGGCCTGGCCTGCGCCGAGGGCCATGAAAGAACATGGCCTCGGACTTGTGCAGAGCCACCTCGAGACCCAGCCGCCGGATCCTGTCGACGACCTGAGCAACCGCGGTCGTGGCCCTCAGGGTCGCTTCGCGGTGCGTAGCCCCGCTCACCGTCACCAGCGTGTCATCTGCGTAACACGTGACGGTGGCCCCGTACGCGAAGTCACCGCGAAGCACCCAGTCGTAACCGATGTTCCACAGGAGCGGCCCCAGGACCGACCCCTGTGGAACACCGCACGACATCTCACGCCTACCGACTCCCGTCGAACTTGGGTAGATGACGGCTCTCTCCGTCAGGTACGCCCCGACTATGCGGCGGAGGTAGAGAGGCACGTCGTGGTACACGAGTGCCTCCCTGATGCAACTCCAGGGCAAGGTGTTGAAGGCGTTGGAGATGTCCAAGGACACCGCCAACATCACCTCGCCCCGGGCAACCGCATCCCCCGCCAGAGTCCTCACGCGCATGATGGCATCCACAGTGGAACGCCACCGGCGGAACCCAAACTGGGTGTTCACCAGGTCCGGCCCCACTCTAGAGAGATGCTCGACGAGGCGCTTGGCAATAACTCTTTCAAAGAGTTTGCCCACCTCGTCGAGCAGCACTATGGGCCGGTACAACTAGGATAGCAAACTAGACCGTGCAAAGTCACCGAGTTCGCCATTGCCATGCAAATTTCGTAAAACTAAGTGCCTGTAATGGAGACCCTCTTTCCTGATACTTTACCTTCAGCTTACCATCAAGCAAGGTGAAGACAAATTTTGACATAACAGCAGCTGTAAATACTCTGTGTAGTTTTTATTAGTGACCATCCATTAATCAAGTGAGGCTTGAAAGGTAAGGGGGAGGAGTTAGACAAAAATCATGAGATATCACAGAGGGGCAGGAGAGGTGTAATAAGGTACACAGCCTCCGTGGCGTAGCGGTAGTGAACGCGGCCGCTACGCAGGAGGCGCGGGTTCGATTCCCGCTCAGTGCAAATATTTATTCGCATGAATTATGTATATTTGCATTGGTCTGGGTGTTTCTATGTATAATATGTATGTATTTACAAAAAAAAAGAACGTATCTAAGTATCTTTATCCGCATTCTAGATTCCAAAACACAAACTAGTTAAGCTATGCTTACCATGGGTCTAGATAGCGTTGTGTGAAATGTTGTGGAATATTTATTTATTTATTCGTCAAACGCGCGATTTCTGAACCTAAAAGTCTAGTCTAGTCTGTCTAGATATTTTTATCATGGTCGTTAATTTCAGAATAAAATAAGATCATACTTTATAATACCTGTATTTAGAGATAATGTTCAACAAATAAAATTTTAAGCTATTTTAAAATCCTCTGTAGGTATTAAAAATACACATTATTTTGGGGAGGGAAGGAAGTAGTCTTAAGCCTCACCACGTGTCACCAAGGCGGAGGGGGTTTAATTTTTTTTTTAATAGATCACCTGACTAATGAACTACCCCTTAATAAGGGCCTTGATCATAAGAAGTCACCTCACGTAGTGAATACCTACCAAACATACTCTGTCAATATTAGAAGTCTTTTCTTGAATAAAGACGTTTTTCATGTTTAATAAGTTTGACACCTGACTTTTTCTTAGTTCATTCTTTTGAAGGGAATGTTGGTTCCCAAATCAAGCTGTGAATACTAATTTAAAAGTTGAAATTCATAATATAAGTTACGTAAAGACTTGTTAAGAATTATCTTTGTTTATAATAATTTATATATTAATATAGTAAATTAATATAGTAATCTTGGACCTCTTCAGTTTATACTCATGATAAACGATCTCCCAGAAGCGGTCAAACATGCAAATTGTTGGCTATTTGCGGACGATCTTAAATTGGCACTACCCGTAAGAGATGGAGTTGACTGTGAGCGTCTGCAGAGGGACATAGACAGCGTGGTTGCATGGAGCCATGAGAATTGTTTACAATTTAATGCTCAAGAATGTGTTACTATCACTTTTTCACGCGCACATCGTCCAATTGTAAACAATTACGACGTGGATGGTAGGAACATGGCCAGGGTCACAGAAATCCGAGACTTGGGGGTTAGTTTTAACACTGAGCTGACGTTTAGTAGTCACATAGTAAAGTGCTGTAAAAAAGCATTTAGAAATTTAGGTTTTATGTTACGTACTGCTCGCAACTTTACTAACATTAAAGCGATAATCGCGTTGTATAACGCTCTGGTGAGGAGCCAATTAGAATGCAACGCAGTCATCTGGGCTCCACATGAAGATAAATATATTCTCATGCTGGAACGGGTACAAAATAAATTTGTAAGATTTTTATACCTACGCTTGTACGGGGTGTACCCTTTTTACCCACTTATGTATCCAACTCTGTTTGTTTTAGGCATGGTTGGATATAATAAGTTGGCAGTACGCAGAGATTTCTCACTGGTATCTTATATATTTAAAATAATTAGGGGTAAAATGCATAATGCACATATATTAGGACTGGTAGGATTATGTGTGCCAGATAGATACGTGTGGCGGCGCCGCCGACCACGCCTGCTCAAGGTGCCGAGTGCGCGCACCAACCTGCTTAGTAAGGCGCCTATGTCGCGAGCGATTCACACTTTAAACCTAGTAGCCGAGGACGTGGACATATTTTCATGTACACTGAGTGAATTCACAAGGGTGGCATTATACCATATTAGCTATGGTCCTTAAATAAGGTATTTATAATAATTTTTGTTTGTCTTTTGGTGTGATAATTTTTCCTATAGATTAAGAGAAAGTGTTTATTTATATTTGGTGTACCGATTGCTATTATTTTTAATGTTAAAATTGCTACACTATTGCATTGGGTGTAAGCCTGTAATGATAGTTGTAAGTTTAGATAAATAAATAAATAAAAAATATTTATGAGTCTGTAGGGATCCGCATACGACACTTTCAATAAATTGATTAATTTTGACTTTTGCAGGAACGACCACCATCTTGGCCCCCTACCCCCAGGACTAAGCCTGTACTAGAGCTTCATGCATCTATATTCCTAAATGGTATGAAATTATGTATAAAAATATTTCTGAAAATTCGACAATTGAATCGCTTTTAGTAGACGTAAAAAATTATGTATATGTAGGTACACCTACCTACATTGCGCGAACAGTGCCCCGAGTACGAATAATATTCAAATTCGTAACGTCGTAACATTCGATACGTGTTCGAAAGAATGGAGCATTGCGATTGGCTCAGGCAGGCGGCCAATCACATTGCTCCGTTCTCTGGATACGTTTACGTTACAAATTCGAATATTATTCGCGCTCGGACCACTGATTTAAGCCCACGTGATGAGAAGCCGGAGGTCAAAAGTCAGGTCCTCATGCATAAAAGTCCCTGAAATACACACTCCTACAAATATCATTCCTCAATCTACACCTTTAGTTCAATCTGCCTAACTCCAACACTACAGAGTTCCAGTAATTAGGAAACTAGTACTGAATGTACTGTACAAAACATTTGAAATAGGTGTTGTGAGACAACCGCAGTATCGTGCTCCCATTAATTAACGAGATCTGAAGTGCCAAGTTTGTGACCGCATTTTAGAGTAGGTTCGTTTCTCGTGAAAGAATATACATTACTAACAGCGTCGATTCCGTCTTGAATAAATTAGGTAAAAATTCTAATACCCCGACTACAGTCCCTTCTGCCGGCTCTAATAAAATTGTGAAGATAAAGTATGAGAAAGAAGCTTTCCATGTACGTTTTCTGTCCCTAATCCACTTCTCCATCCATCTTTTGGGATAATAATACATTATTATACAAGTGTGTAAGGTTGGTGATTACCGCTGAGGCACCATAAATTTTGACTTTGATTACAGGTATCATTATAGATAGATAGATAGATAGATAATACTTTATTGTACACCATAAAATTTACAGTAGAGACAAGTAGGTAGCATGCATACATTGAATGTACAATGGGCGGCCTTATCGCTTGAAGCGATTTCTTCCAGGCAACCTTGGGATGGACAGTAATGTGATAAAACTAAATTATGGTGTAGTTATCATATATTAAACTAGATATAAGGTGTTCTAAAACAAAAAGAAAGAAAGAGAGAGAAAAGTAAAAAATAAGTAGAAAATAAAATAAATATACCGCTATACGTAACGTATTATAATTATATAAATATATGTACTACATAAATAGATATGGGTATAAAATAAATAGTTGGGATATACCAGCATGAAGGTTTAATAATAGGTGAGCTTATAAATAGTGAGCTATATAGGTGTACACGATGCTAAGTAGTGGTCCTTTACCATACTTTTAAAGTTATTAAGGGTTTTTGCCCGCCTGATATTCAGTGGCAGTGCATTCCATAAGCGCACAGCCCTGACAGTGAATGACTTGTCTACAAAGTCAGTAGAATGCATTGGCATTTTCAGCCTAAAATTCTCGGATGACCTCAGGCATCTCGTATGTGTGTCATAAAGGAACTGGAAACGTTCTTTGAGATAAGAGGGAGTGGTGGGATTAAACAATACATTATATAACAATGTTAGAATATGAGCATTCCTGCGAAGCCGAATTGGGAGCCACTTGAGTTGTTTACGAAAATCTGAAACGTGATCATACTTGCGTAGACCAAATATGAATCGTATGCAAAAATTTTGAAGTCGCTCAAGTTTATCTAGTTGTTGCTCTGTGAGATCGGGATAGCTGACATCGGCGTAATCAAGAACGGGATGAAGAAGCGATTGTGCGAGCGCAGTTTTAGTGGCAATTGGAAGGAAGTTTCGGAGCCTTCGCAAAGCACCCGCTGACGCGAAAAGCTTACGACTGATTTCCTGTAACTGGATATTCCAAGAAAGTGATTTATCCATGTAGATACCCAAGTTCTTGACATTATCACTAACTGGCACGACTGCTCCGCCCATAGTAACCCGAGGAAGCTGGGTCCAATCTATTTTTGCAATCAGCTTTGGACTACCAATGACAATCAGTTGTGTCTTGGAAGAATTAAGCGAGAGTCCATGGCTCTTGCTCCACTCGCAAATCCGCTCCAGGTCCTTGTTGAGCACAGTAAATGCATCGGACAAGTTGTTTGGAGTTGCTTGAGTGTAAATTTGTAGATCATCAGCATACAGGTGGTAGGATGAAAGTAATTTTTCAGAGATTGTATTTATAAAAATGGCGAAAAGTAACGGGGATAGAACGCCACCCTGCGGTACACCAGCAATCGTATTACACCAGGAAGAGCTCGTTTCTTCGACACGGATACGCTGCCGGCGACCAAACAGGTAACTACGAAACCACGCAATAGCCGTTGGAGATATGTTAAGAGAGCCGAGTATACCAAGCAGGATGTCGAAATCAACGGTATTAAAAGCGTTGCTAAAATCAAGTAAAGAAAGAAGCGTGAGATTTCCACTATCCATGCCCAGTCTTATATCTTCCGTGATATTAACCAATGCTGTTGCAGTACTGTGTCCAGGTCGGAAGCCGGATTGTAGAGGGTTTAGCAGCGCGTTTTTGTTAAGGAAGGAGCTGAGTTGCGAGTGAATAAGGCGCTCTAAAGCTTTGGAAAGAAAAGGAAGGATAGATATAGGACGATAGTCAGAAAAGGCGCATGGCTTAGATTTTTTGAGTAACGGAATTATCTGAGCACTTTTCCATAAGGATGGGAAGATAGCAGAAGAAATGGAGTAGTTAAATACATGACATAGGATAGGAAGAATTTCCTCCAGAATTGGCACAATCATATTTCGGCTAATGGCGTCACTACCGACAGCATTGGATGAAATAGACAAAATGCTCTTCTTAACATCACAAGCGGTCAATTGGTTGAACAAGAAAGGTGGATGATCAGGAGTTGGAATAGATGAAAGATATTGTAGTGTATTGAATTTAGTAGTTCCATTAAGGTTGGACGAAGAAGAGAAATGTACATTAAGAGCATCTAAGTTTAAATTTTTCGGAATTGAGTCTTGACGTGACTTTCCAACTCCCAATGTGTTCAGAAATTTCCAGACTTTTACTGGATCCCCGCTTTCTACCGAGGTATGGATATGTTGGCGTTGTGCATTCCTACACGCCCTGTTGCATTTATTTCTGAGGGCCACATACTTCTCCAAATTACTCTGGGTAGCCTTAATTTTGTACCTGGCTTTGGCTGCAGCTTTTTTCGATATTAACGCTTTGATATCGGGTGTGAGCCAAGGTGCAGGTAAATGCTTAACTTTGATGGCATGGATTGGCGCATGCACATCATAAAGCTCGATCAGTTTCTCAGTCAGAGCATTGACTTTGGTATCCATACAATTTGACGACAGCAAAGGGTTCCAGTCAATATTGTGAGCATCCTCACGAAGCTTGTCAAGTACAATGCCACTAAAATTGCGCTGCATTATAATTTTGGGTTTTTCTTTAGGTGGCCGAATCTTGTAAGAAAGGTAAATAAGGTCATGGTAAGAAAACATGTCAGCAGAGCATTGACCATGCTTTGCTACATGAGCAGGTGAAGAAACGAGAATGAGATCAAGAAGACCTGGGGCACAGTTAGGAAAATGGTGAGTAGTATTCAGAGGGAGGATAGATAAGTTATAAGATTGAATAATGCGGCGAAAAGACATAGCCCGCGCACTATATGGCCCTGGTTTTACCAAGCAAGTATTAAAATCACCCATTATTATTGTATGCCTGTAAGATGGTAAGTAGGTTTCTAGCAAGTGTTCAAAAGAGGAAAAATAATCAACCCTTGACGATGAAGGATAGTAGACACCTAGTAGAACCTTAGAGTGGTTCAGTTCCAGCTCCAGGAAAAGATGCTCGCCAGCATCAGATGGTGTTGGCTGTGGCGACATACTGATAACTGTATGAGGGATTTGAGAGCGTATGTATATAGCCACGCCACCAGCTCCAGAAGGCACTCGATCATTCCTAATAAGCTGGAAACCCGGAAGTGTGTAGGAAGTAGAAGGTAGACAAGGTTTTAGCCAAGATTCGGAAACGAGAATAGCGTGAATATTTTTAAGAACAAGATTAGCCAGCATATCCGGGAAATGGGCAGGAATACTCTGAGCATTTATATGGACTACATTAAAATGCCTGGGGACATCCGAAAACTGTGACCGAAGAGTATCCTCGAGAGACACAGGCGGTATACTCACAAAGCTATCGTTTAGACTACTAGCGGAGAAAAAGCTATCATCGCTATCTAAATCGTTCATTAATTGTAGATGATTAGTTGTACTGGTATAATGTATAATATGTACGTAAATAGTATATTTAGGGAAATAGTATATATATATACAATAGTATATAATACCTATTAACAGTGAATCCACTTACTGTCCACCCGCCAGTCCTGAGTTAAAAACAAACAAGAAATTATTTCACAATAACAGAAAAGTAATTGAGAATGCAAATATAAAATTCATATTCCAGTAGGTATTAAATTATCATGAGCTGAGTGTACACAACAATACATTATTCGACGTTTGATACTCGAAAACAATATTAAATCAAAGGACTAAAATGCTCATTTTCAAACTGCAAGTAATGCTTAAGACTTTTACCCTTACTGATATTGGGGTACATGGAACGCATTCTCATACTGTCAAAGACGTCAAACAAGACAAACATAAACATGACATAAAATAAAAGTGAAATACAAAAATTAGTATGAAGTACAATGTAGAAATGAAGTATATAAATAGAAGGTACAAAGAAAAGAAAAATTCCCGCATAAGTATTGCATAATATTAAAAGAAGTGAAAAATTTGTAATAGTACATACGTATGTAAACCCAGCACGAATCTATCTCTTCGACGCAATACGTTTAGGCCTGCTCGTAAGAATTTTGGAAGTTGTAGATGCCGTCGCTTCGCCGTCAGAGCACTGTATCCTATCCAAATCACTAAGCGATACAATAAGATGCCGATTTCCGTCAGCGCCCAGAACATAAACCGCGCCATCCCTGGTCCAGCACTTATGTATCCCGAATTTGTCACGCGCGGCCATGAAGGCCTTATGTCGCGATTTGGTGAGAAATTCGGAAATTGTCACGCCCGTACCTTTGAGTTTTGACTTGGCGGACCATATACTACCCTTCATCGTATGGGTCTGGAGTTTGACAAGCACAGGCCTGGGCTTCACATTGGACGCTTGCCGTCCCATTCTGTGGCAACGTCTGATGTCAGCCGAAGAAAAGGAGCTAATCTTGAGCTGCTGTATCATCACATCATTGACAACTCTGCTGATATCTTCGTCCTCTTGCTCTTTCACGCCATGTAGAAGCAGGATTTTCCGACGGCTGCGCATCTCTAAATTGTCTACTTCTCGCGCGACGCTACTGAGCTGCTGGGAAAAGGATTTGAGTGTCTGCAGAACAAATGTTTTGAAAGCAGCAAACTCTTCAGCTATACTTCCTGTGTTGGATGACGTCTTCTTTTGCAGGTCTGCCTCGAACTTGGACATCCGTTCCTCGAAATAAGTCTGTACATCGAGAATGCAGGCTTCCATTGTGTTCATTGTGAAATAAAGTGTGGCTTGCGGAGATAACACTAGACTAGCAGGTATCTATTGTTAGCAGTATAATTTATTCATAAAAATGTCAAATATTTATGATTTACTATTTTATTTTAAATTTTATGCAAGAGCACTTTAAAAAAATTTCGAATTGAGATTAGAGCCATTTTATGTGCAAGTGAATTGAATAACACTCATATATCTACTTGACAACCTTTCAAGTTAGAGTGGTTGCGGGTTTGGGAACAGTACATACTCTGGCAGCAGGTTTAATATATTACCAAAAATATTTCTGAAGTATTTGAAAATATCCAACCATATTCGTCAAATGTAATTTATTTCACAAGAAAACATAATACAAATCTTAATAACTTTTATATTGATATCTTATAAGTTATAATAAAAAAACATATTCAATTCGTAGCTACGAAAATGAATTTAATATAAGGTCAATATAATATCAGTTATTCCAATCTAAGAACGGACTAAATAAAAATGGAACATATTTTTACACAAACAAGATTCAAGGAAAAAGGATTTTATTACCTGAAGACGAAAGACCGTCTAGCCTAGAGTTGGAATGGAAAATCACTAATAAGGGTAAGCCTACACATATTTCGCTTACGGTCAATCGATTTCGTAGCAAGTATTCCTCACGGATGAACAAACCCCAATACCGAGTGATTCAATATCAATCATAGTTTCGTGCAGTCCGTTGACTTAAGTGATTCAGAGAAAACCTTTACCAATATTGATAAATTCGTTTCTGAAGTGCGACGTGATTATATATTAATATATATTATATATTATAGGTTATGTTGAGATTAATGGATTTGTGGACTTGACGTCAATTGCCGTTTAGGTTATAGTCATGACCCTATCATGCATCTCTAGATTTCTTCTCATCATCATCTTAATTTTGTGTCCTGATTGTATCCCAGACACTTCAACTAGGCCCTCGGGAAGGCTCCCGCCATGCCATAATTTTGCAACAGCCTGCTTCTGTCTTGTAATAATCATGGCTGCTGTAAAACGAAATTTCAGCAATCCTTTAAAATCAGTTTTATTTCAATGTGTAAGGTATGCCTTATTTTCACAGTGAAACGTGTTAGTAAAAGAAAGCCTGCAATAATATCAGGAAATTTTGTTTAAAAGTACAGTTTCTTCACAACAATTGTATTTATATAAACACTTAAAATACACTTCTATCTCACCTCTAACGGCTGCTAGGAACACAAAGCCAAGCAGTGAACTAAAATGAAAAGAAAAGCTAAGTAAACTTCTCTTTGAAATATTTTCTACGTCAACGATGTCACGAAGTCATTCTGTTATACCCAACGCGGCGTAAAAATCGACATTTCTTTCTAGATTTAATACGAAGGCCTTATTTGAAGTGAGGTGTAAATGGACTTGAGGAAAAAAAGGTAACCGATACGTTATTCAATTTGTGTGAGAAAAGCCTAGTATCATACAGTAGAATATCCACTAGGCAACATTTTTGCACAACAAAGTCGCCCAGCATCGCGATACAAGTAAATGGTACAACACATTGTGATCAATCGTCGAACAAATAATAAGCCGAGCGTCGTGTTCACGCGAGTGACATTAGACCCAATAAAAATGCAAATTCCGTACTAAAATATGTAGCAAAAGATTTCGCTGTATTTTATTGTTTTTATTCACAAATTGATAAAACACATTACGTGATAACTTTCCGGTACCAAAGATCAAGACAGCGCCGTACCGTCAGAGCAACAGGTCCCAATGTGTTTACCGTCGATTCGCCGACACCCAGCATTTACTCACATAACACTATGAGTTGAATACTTAATAAAAATCCACACAAATCTTAAAAGAAAGCGTTATTCGCGTAGACTTTAATATTTTTTTTGCCAAAAATAGGATCATTGATCTCGCTTTGCCTTCATATATTATGCATATCGAAGCTTATTAGGGGGAAATATTTAATCGGGTGTAGCTTGAGGTTTAACCAGTACTCGAAGCCTTTGTATGTATAACATTTTGGGAGGCGGCTCTCCAACTTGAACGTTACAATCTAATATCTCAGTAAAAATCTATCATATTCACAGTAAAAATATTCGTTACATTCAAACGCTCGACTGGTATCCAATATAGTCGGTAAATAAATAAGTTCCTGAGATAAAACATAAATACATACAAACAACGTTTTCCTCTCGAACGCTTTCTGTTGGGAGATTCCGACTTGTCGCTAAGATAATTACAAATATATATTTTGTTTAAAATAACTAATTAATTTATCAAAACTTTCTGAATACATATTCAGGATGAAATCTTTTAATTTCTTGCTCGTTTTTCTCTTTAATTGAAAATGCAATACTTTATATCGATAATAAAATACACTTACATTTTGGCAATAAAAAGGAATAGGTACTGCGGAATGCTTTTATTAAATAATCCGTAAGTCAAGCGTATAAGTAATGGAATGTCTATAGAATAAACGGAGCATCTACACAATAGAATAAAACAGCACTAGAGTGTTGACAATAGGAAATATATGAGAATATTACGATTAAAGTCAGAGCAGTGCCATTCCCTCACGACGCGGGTCCATAAATTTGAATCTGTGTTGTCACATACTCTTTATGGGTTTCCCTAAACTTTGGTTGAAAATATTATAAATTTGACACTAATCAAGCAGTTTTCTTTTATATAAATATGCAATATGAAACGAGCATTAAATCTTATAAAGCTACTTTATTCCATAGAATAAAGTTACAAGATTTAATGAATAATGAAGGATTATCCTGTGGGGATCCGACCACGGAATGGGAGGGGCGTATCTGACTGCAACACATTTATTCAAATGCTGTAAAGGCAATTATGTACTTTTTTCCAGAAGTGTTGTTACAACCATGAAAATATCCCAAAGTATTCTCACAAACTCGTTTTCCTTTTTCCATGGTCATTCACCTCGAAGAAAAATGTTTAACTTTCATACATTTCAGTACCCTAAATCACGGGAAAATTACCCTAAATCACGGGAAAATTACCCTAAAATTGGGCTATTGTCGAGTGAACAGTAGCTGAGAATAACGACCATACATTTTCAGATCACGTCCTATAGCAGAAGCCATAAAAGCCACAAGGAGTGCCTTAAGTCGACAATATGAATTCTTCGTCGCTACTACTTGGTGACCTAAAAAGTTAATGAATGGTGTCATTACTGTCTGTGCTAGCAGTTTTTCAATTAAGAGTTCTAAGCAGGGACCATCAATTCCATATCGACTGGCAGTATTTTGTACCCATCAGATATAATATTAATCGATCCCTATTAGTATTAAATGTGAGTGAATAGAAGAAAATAGTCTTGTCAGATTTTCATGCTAAATAAATTTAAATCGAAAATGTCAGGACGGGATTTGAATATATGCTTTTACCATCAACATCATCATCAAAGAGCATTATTCCTGGATGCAACAAACCCTTTGAAGGGAATGTCACCAACTAATTTGATATGTATGTAGATAAAAACAAAATTGAGTGTCCCCATGTTGAAATTGTGCAACCAGTGCCCCGAGCACGAATAATATTCGAATTCGTAACGTAAACGCATCAAGAGAACGCAGCATTCCGATTGGTCGCCCGCCTACTGTGAACCAGTCGCAATGCTCCATTCTTTCCATACGTTTACGTTACGAATTTACGCATATTATGATTTGTTGGACTTTTGTTCTTTCATAAAATAGCTATGAATAAAGTCTTAGATTAAGCGTAGAAGTAATACTTCATTAACTGAAAATAATAAATAATTTGAGTTCTACAATACTTGACGTACAAAGCAGAAAATTTGAACGCGATACTCGTGCCTTTGAGATTATTCCAGTAATTCTAGAGAACATTCTCGTTTACAGTTAATTATGTTATTCAACGTACGATATAAATAGATCCAAATTACATAATTTGAGCACTTCTATTTGAACCTACCGTGTCATGTCATTGTCAAGAGCTCAAACATTTCTGATTCACGCCTTTTCAAGTAGTATTTCAATTCAAATTGAAACTCTGTTTAACCCGTTAGACTGAATGGACTAAATATTAACGCTGATTACGAATAAATTTAATTTAGAACTGAATTCTGAATTCCATTACTTCTTAATAGCTTATTGTTGTCTAATTACTTTTATTTGATTTGATTTAATTGCAAATGTAAAAATTGTTTAGCTGGTTAAAATATCAACTAACATTCAATATATTTACCATAAACAGGCAGCAGAAAAGTAATATTATGTATATAACATGTATAAAATGGAGCCGTTTTACTCAGCATGTCCATCACCGATGTGGCACATTCGCAGCATTGAATACTTCTGCCTCATAAATAATTATTGAGAGTAAGAGCGTTTTCACACTCATCCGATATCGGAGGAGTTCAAATGTATGAGATAGTATCTCTCTTTCACAATGCCCGGCCCGATATCGGTTATCGGAGCCAACACCACTGTTTTGGCCCGATATCGGAACACAAAGACACTAAAACAGTGACTGCAAGCAATTTTCGTCCTTTTCTAAGTTACATGTCTTTTCGCTTTAATTGATGACGCTGACCACGAATATAAGAAAAAAACCTCGATACCATGTCATATCAATGAAGTCGAAAATTGCTTGCACTTTTTTTCTTTTTTTTACTCCTAGCATCCCTAAATAGTCTGTTCTTTCGAGCAAATGGCCGTATCGGGCCGATTTTATCGGATAAATGTGAAAACAGCACAAGGTATCAGCTATCGGATGTCGGCTATCGGCGTCCGACACCGATATCGGATATCGGTCATCGGATGAGTGTGAAAACGCTCTAAGCCATGTCAAACCTATCTGATCTTTAACAAATTTAACAAGTTGCTTCGTAACATTTCGTCCTTCATCAGATTTTTCTCGTATATTAAGTTTAAAACAGCTAAAAAGTCCTTTCTTGAACAAAAGAGCCCACTTTGATCAATTTGCGGTGATCACTGATGTCAACATTTTTTTTCATTTTCGATACTTAAGTAATTTGAAACAAGTGAAATATTTGTAAATTAGAAAATAAATTTACCACATATCTATTTTAACTGCTTAATCCACAAGCATGATAATGAAATAAGAAAATTTAAATAAACAAACTTTTGTGATCCAATTTTTTTATTTCTTTATGAGAAGATAAAAATATGCAAACATCGTTGAATAAAAAAATAATAAAGAATTTAAACAATTTGGGAACAAGTTATTTGAATAAAACCCTTAAGTGATGTACAGTAGAAGTGAATAAACGGAGAGAGGACTTCAAAGACCTAAATTAGAAGGTTGTTGTTTGATTTAACGTGTAGTATATAATAGGAGCTCACTGCCAACGGGGCATAAAATCGGACAAAGGCTTCAGTAACAAAGCTAGCTCTATACAGAGCAGGGATAAAACAGACTTTGGTTGGAAATCGAAACATCTAATACACATTACACCGTTGTCTATCTTAACCGTCAGGAGGATTTATTTAACCTTTAGATAGATCATTCGTGTTTAGATATCCGTAGAGAATCAAATGATTGTAAATAATCTCGGCAAACCGTAATACTGTATGTACGTGTTCTACCCTAATTCCATCTCGCTGAATATGTTTCCATTTCACTGATTCAGTGCGATAATTACCTACAGGATTTTTGTCATTTTTTCTGAGCTCATTTTGTTTATATGCATTCATTAGAATTAATATAAACATAGTTTTAATTGTTTACATTTAATATTGCGCACTAAGGTGAACGTAAAAATCGTTTAAGAGATGCATTAAAAAGTTTCAGCTGTAGATTCATATTGGGCGGGCGTCGGGTCTGGGTGAGGCTGCGGCGCGTCAGCCGCGGCCCGCCCAGTGGCTGCTCGACCGCCGCACGGAGCGCACGCCGCGTCGCGCACGTACACTACACAACCCGCCGGTACGCGACACAAACACACGCATGCATTACCCGACCACCCTACACAGCTTCACAGTACCCCTTCCACCGCGCCCCTGTGAAACCACCGCGAGCCCCCCTGCCCCGCGCGCTTCAGCCTCCGCGACCCCGTACCGCCAGCCACGACCAGGTGGATACGTATTATACGCACACACTCATTATCAATTAGCACTTCAATACTGATATCATTTGCAATGGATTCTTGCAATATGTATCCACCGTGGGTTTCATTTGTTTCATTATTGTTTGCATGGATGTTGCTCTTTATTGTAGTAATTGTAACTTTTTAATTTCCTTTTTTATTTTATTTTTATATTGATGACTTTTTGGTAACTACAGTTACGAATAGATTCATTACAAGAATTAAATGCCTCTCTATTCTTACTTCTCGGATGTATAGATCACAGAAACGTAGCTCGTAAACCAAATCGTAAATTAAAAGTTACTGAAGTTGGTAGAACAGAATGTATGTGCATAGATTGAGTATCACAAAACTGCGATAAAACTACTACTTCCACAATGCGTAACCTAACTCTTGATAATATCTTTATGACCCGTACCAATAGATCTGAAATCCTTGTAATCTAAAACTTTTACCTTTCCTAACTTTTAAATTGCTTGCTAAAATATTTATAAACATTTTGCTCTCCCATAATCCAAACTTAAGTAGAATACGTCTTTAGACTTACGGATAATACGCTCTTTATCTTAGTAAAACAGTCTCCGATATCATCGGAAAGAAACAACTCTTTGAAATTCCGAGGGCTCTCAAAAATCTTTTACCGTTTGAAATATTGAATTAATCAAGTAGAAATATTTCGCTTTCTTCATAAATATTAACATATTTTCCGTGCGTTCAAAGTTGAATTAGAAAAGATGCTGGTGTTCCAATTCTTTTGTTTATTCCTTTTTTGATTAAATTGCTTCTGGTATTAGTTGTCAATAGCCGTTCATCATTGTTAAACATTTGTGGTTACTATAACTTCAATTAATTATATTTCTTAAACTACGGAATTGAATTTAAGAATTGAAATTTAGAAGTGAACTTTTTCAATTCAGTTTAAATTGACAATCCCACTGTTAATGCAATTAGCTCTTTTTATCAACAGTAATCGTAAGCAAGAATAATAAATGTAATAGTTATTTATTAATTTCATGAAGAACTAATTAATTATTACTCAAAACTTGAAATGTTTATTCCAAATTTTATGTTTTACGCATCGGCATCGGTAGTCTTTATAAAAATCTTATCCGTTATATCTGATCATAAATAAAGCAATATGTAATTTAAAAATATCAACAAATTTTAACAGAGCAACCCAATCAAATTGCAAATTGACATAAACTGATTTTCAAATCCGCTGCTCAATTTATGAATATTAAATGCAAGAAAAGCAAAAACTAAACCTTGCATAATATTTAACTCCTGCTTTCTATTATTTCATTTCAAACCTTATGTTTCATGAAAATAAATGTATACTTCCTTTTTAAACCACGTCTACTGAATTAGCTTATGCTAAGATGGGTATAAGCTGGCAGCCTACAGTGGCTGGGTCAATGTATTCACATTTTCGTCTCTTTGTCTATCAAATTTTGAGCTAGATTGTCGCAGAACATCATATGAAATAAATACACCAATTTTTTAGGCATTTGCATGCTATAATCAGATTTTCCAAAACAGTATTTCTTAGTTATAAGACTAATTACAAATTTCATATATGTATGTCTTCATCAATATCGATTCTATAAATTTATCAGAATGTATTCTACATCGATGACTGTGATGAAAGTGATAGTAGAAATTCCTATACATAACTTATAATACCACAGTATGCTAAAATGTGATAACTTCAATTATGCCATCACTATCATTTCAGCGTTGAGTCCTATTTACATCCAAGGCTTGCACCTCGGTACCCAGGTTCTGTTACTTTCCAACTTTTTCTACTCAACTTCGTATGGTCTCTTGCCATCCTTTGCAGTGAGACCATTATCACGCATGGCAATCCTTAAGCCAATAACCGAAGTCAAAATCTAATTTTTTCTTCGAATTAGGTGTAGGTACGAGGTTTTTTAAAATTCATAATATAGTTAAATAACAACTGTGTGTGTTAAGCGTGATTATAATTCAAGTTCTCAATGTTTTAATTTCTTAATTTGAGAGATTTTGCTCTTGTGTTCTATAAATCTATATGAAGATTATGTGTGGATAAATCGAAATTCCTCTAATCACAACTATCTTAAAAAACTAATTGGATAATTACACACATTGCTAAGGCGTATCACTGCTAGTAAAAAAATACATTAAGTATCATCAATAACCTAAAACTAAAATTGATAAGAAATAAAATCAAACTTAATAACAGTGACATGACAATAATAGTAAATTAAAACATTTGTGGGTATTTACATCTCAATTTATTTCAAATTTATATCCTTACTAGCTGTCGCCCGCGGCTCCGCCCGCGTGGATGTCGGTTATCGCGAATCGGGGTATGAAAAATAGATGTTGGCCGATTCTCAGACCTACCCGATATGCCCACAAAATTTCATGAGAATCGGTCGAGCCGTTTCGGAGTAGTTTGGGAACGAAAACTGTGACACGAGAATTTTATATATTAGATGTGTAAAGTCATATCAATGACAGATCTATTGTACTCGTATTTAATGCAAACGGTTCGTTTAAAGCTGCTATTTTACACTACCAGGGACTAAATTGAAAAATCTATAATTCGTGGTCTGACTGTTACGACGAATTTTTCATATGGATATATCGTAAACTTTAAGAATGTTTTAACAATTTATCCGACGATTCTGATGCAAAAATAAATCTATTCACTATCCGACGAAGCTGATTCAGAAAAACAATCAATTATCTATTTTATTGTATTATTAAAATAGTAGTGGTGGTATTTATGATTTATTAAAATAGTTTTACAAAGCGTCATATAATGTTGTTTAAATTAATGCAACATTAGTTACAAGTATAACTAGTAGTAGCTTAGTATGGGGAAAATTTACCTAATAATATTCCTCCAAATCAACTGGATGTCCAGTCGTGTATGAGAAGATATGTGACGGTTTCAAGTGAAGGACTGGCCCTTATGGTTAACAAAACTTCAATGAGAGGTGATGCAACCAAGATACTAGTAGGAATAGTTTTTACTTCATCGGACAGCAAGTTAGAACTCAATCAGAAGAACAACTGGTGAATCACCGTCTGTCTACCAGCACGTCGTGTTGTTAAGGTAGGTCTTTTAAAAATATTTATATCTCCCTAATTTTATGATGTCTTTTGAGATTAATTGAATTGTATAACTTGAAATTACCCTTAAAACGGAAATTTAGATAAACGATCTAGAACATAGAGCTTTTTTACTGGGCGTCTTGCAACTTGATATTGATAATAAAAACCGTGCTCATAAGTGATACTAAAATCATAAAGAATGAGAAAGAAGAATGAGTTTTTGTTAAGAGACTGATAAAGCCTCCTAATGCACAGAACACAAATTTGACTAAAACGGTGATAATTAACCACATTTACTGATAAAGACTTTGAATCCCATTCCTAGCATAAGCGATTTAGCTTAGTTGGAGGGGTTAGGAAGAATATTACTAATATTCTTTTACTAAAAAACAAACTAAAAAAAAGAACAGACGTGTTGCACTCCGGTAGTGCCGGCAGAAGTGAAAACTATTTCTTTCTTTCTTTCTTCGTTATATGCAGAGAAAAAGATAAAAAAAGAATACACCATACCATACCATACCTACAATATATCGCCAATCACAAAAAGTAATAAATTACAAAAAAAAACAAAAAGTATCAGAAGCCAAGGTTCGAACCCGGTACCATCTGAAACTATAAAGACTTACAGTCGAAGCGCTTACCGCTAAGCCACGAAGCTTCTTAACGCACCTAACAAAATAAACAATCTGTAGCTGTTGTAATGTTGTATGACGTCAGTCGTCGGTTACGGTTCAAAGGTCAAGTAATCCTGACGCGAGTTTAACACTTTTTACCCATCCAACGCCGCTAAAGAAGTTTTCACTTCAAAAAACAAACAATCCTAATATACACAACACGCAATTGACTAATAACGGTTATACTTTTTACTCCTCTTAGTTGATTATTACCAATTTAGCTAGTGGAATCAATAACAATAATTTAGATTTGCTCTGCCCTCATAATATTCAAAAACCAGCATTGCTAGTACCATTTCCGTAAATTATCTCCAATTATTGCCAATCTCTTCCATATTAAATTATTCAAGCGTATGTTAGACCCTTCATGTAAACATTCCGAAGTCTTAAAGGATTAAGAACTTTGGTTTGGATTAATATAATATGCCGATAATATTAGGTCCTTACGTATCAAATTGGCGTTTTGTACGGGAGGAATAAAAAGTCGTTTTTTTTTTTGTCAAATATATTTAATTAATCTAAGTATGCACCGTTGTTATCTGTGCACTTTTGCCATCTTATGGGTAGTTCATTGATCCCTTTACTATAAAAACCATGGGGGCGAGAAACAATAAACTCTTTGAAGGCGGTTTAGACTGCTGCATCGGAGTGGATTTTTTTTCCTTGTAAGAAGTTGTGCAAATTCCGGAAGAAATGGTAATCTGTTGAAGCAAGGTCCGGGGAGTACGGTGGATGTTGCAGACATTCCAATTGTAGCTCAGCTAACTTAGTGGTTGTTTGTTGTGCAGTGTGTGGTCTTGCATTGTCGTGAAGCAGCAGTGGCCTAGAGCGATTGACCAATCTCGGTTGTTTAACAGCTAGTTCTTCCTTCATGGTTTGCAGTTGCTGATAATAGATATCTGCCGTAATCATTTGGCCAGATTTAAGAAAGCTGTAGTGAACGACGCCGGCGCTAGTCCACCAAACACTTACAAGTAACTTTTTCTGAGTCAATTTTCGTTTACCCAGCCAAATCCTGCCCGGATTTGGCTGGGTCTCCAGGGTTCAGCCATTGCGATGAGCGCTTTCGATTATCGTATAATATCCACTTTTCATCACAAGTAATGATTTAGTTTAAAATCCCTTCATTATTGTGTCGGTTGAGCAAAGTAACACAGCAGGCGACCCGGGTTTGCAAGTTCGATTCACTCAATTCATGAGGTACCCATCGTTCGAGGTTTTTTACTTTCCCGATTTGCTTCAAGTGGATTAATACAGTTTTGTCACTTACCCCGAAGCATGCTGCTATCTCTGAAGTGCTTTGTGATGGATCCGCTTCCACAATAGCCTTTAATTCTTCGTTTTTCACTTTGATCTCCGGCCGTCCACGGGGTTGGTTCTTAAGGTCGAAATTTCCAGAACGAAAACGTTGAAACCAAAAACGTACCGTGCTGTCTTTAGCGACACCAGCGCCGTACACATCATTAATTCTTCGAGCTGTTTCTGCAGCACTGGTGCCACGGTAGAACTCGTACTCGTAAATATACCGATATTTCATGTTTTCCATTGCGCGGTAATAAGCGACGATGAGGAAAATAACAAATGAATGACTGTATTCCAAAGAAAAAAAAACCAGCTAAATGAATTTATTAATTTGAATTTGGAATTCTTAACCAAAGAGGAGATATTTAAGATCAAATTGATCAGTACGACAAAACGCTAATTACAATTATGTTACATGTACATAATTTATAACTTCATCTTGTTAAGAGTTGAGAGCGAATAAGTCTAGTTAGCCAATTATAACTATAATAAATAAATAATTATCATTGTAATATAGGTTTTTATTGTAATATAGGTTTAAGCCTATAAATCACCAAAGGGTCAGGCAGAGGTGTATCAACACCCACATTTCGCCAACTATAGTTTTCGAGCCAACGTAACAGGCAGCGAGCCTATTGCCGTCAAGCTGGCTGTAAATTAGTTGTAAATTACCATCAGTAGCTTAGTGGTTAGGGAGTCAGCCTTACGATCGAGAGGTTCCGGGTTCGGCCTGGCCATTACACTTCCGACGTGAACCCACTCCTAGCACAAGCAATTTAGCTTAGTTGGAGGGGTTAGAGGGAATATTAGTAATTTCGATAGTTTCGGTTGCTAATATTCTTAAAAAAAAACTTATCTTAATGCATAGGTAGCTACCCATATCTCGTTCTTAACATATCTTTACTGTCAGGAAAACATAGGATAATATATCAATATAGGAAGCTGTATAATATATATTACAATATACTAACAGATGGACGCTGCAGATTTATATTGTATTAAAGGGCTTAACCCTTTGACTTCACGATTTAAGCCCTTAAACGGCCCTGTGGACCCTAATTAACCTTCCCTTAGCCACTTTCCCTTCCATTCTCATAATACAACCGACAGATTTATAAGATTCATTAACTTTCGACTAAGCTTGTTGTTAACGTCTCTCTGAAAACAGAAGAGGCCAGCTTTTCGATTAATCCGAGTTTTAATATTCATAGAATATATTATAAAGATGCATTTTATTGTGTTTATTAAACGATAGCACATAAGTGTATACAGTGAGTGGTTAAGGTAACCTAACCTTTTTATTTTGAAACTAGTTGTTGCGAAACCTATTTCCTTAAAGTAAACCTATGTGTTATTCCAGACTAAAATCTATCCACTGTACAAAATTTTACATAGATTCGTTCAACCGTTATATCGTGATCGAAATGAAAGTGATTTTTTTATATTTACATATCATCGACTTGCATTTCTAAAAAATACCTTCGCTATCCCAGCGGTATTTCTGGCTACATCATAATCTTGTGTCATGTCACTAAATATGCTTGATTCTCAGATATAAATTATTTGGATTTTTGTGTGCAATATCGTGTTAGTAACAAAATAGTGAAGTCTATTTGGCTTTATTATTTAGACATCACATACGTGCAAAGAAAATAATCAAGAACGATGTATTCTTTCATTAAGTTCCTTATTTCATACCGTATCCATTAACCTGATTAATTCTTCTATTACAAGATCAAACATTTTATCATTAATTAGAATCAGACATTAATTATTTAATAAGTCATGTTATTAATAATTCGTGTTATTTATCGTTTCACGGCTGCCATTAATGTTATGAATAAGGATGAATGTAGCTTTTATTTGGAATACGAAATTGGAGCAAATATTAGTTTAGTATATAACTATTTCTTTGCAAGTAAAAGAAAGGTAAGAGAATTTATAACACCTAGACCATTACTTATCGAGTCCTACATGAACGAACTATTTTATTATCTACTCAACATATCTTTGGAGCATAGCCCTTTAAGACTATTTTTAGGCAATTCCAACAGTGGCAATCAAAAAGATTGCGAAAGATGTAAAAAAAATAATTACAAAATTTACTGAGTATACCTAGTATGAACTTAGTAGAGTAATTAAATTTGTCTGTACACAGTGTAAAAACTTTGATATCTTTTTAGTGTGACTTTTTAGTGAAATCGTACAGAGGGACGATACAGTTATGATTAAATGCCTTTTATTTTATGGCAAATTATGACGTGACAAATTATAAGTCGAAATTATTGAAACATAATAATAAAATTCCAACATGATTTTACATGTCTACAGATCCACAGCAGGAATCATTTTTTTAATATTATTAAAAATGTTATTCTAGGATATTTCTCGTACTCGAAGCCTTTTTTTTCTTATATTTCAGCAAAATCTCACTTTATACAAACAACGTGTTTTAACTTCCTTCGCGTTTTTACATTTTACTTCAGCTAAACGCCTTCGGAATTTATGATAAGACGAACAATATAATTCACGAAGAATTTCGCTGATGTGACGAATACTAAGTCTTTATGTGTTCATGAAAGTGATTGCTGAATCTATTATTTTCTTATGATGGTTCTTCTGGCTTTCTAACGTTTTCAATTAGACGCCCTCGAAAGAAATCCAAGAAAATGAAAGGGAAAGAATTGGCAATAACTGTATTGCGGATAAGTAGTTTGTTTGCTCTTTCCTCAATTACGTTAATTTTATCGCAGAGATCTTGTAGCTCTTTTGGGTTGTGTATACATAAACTTTATTATCATATCGTTTAAAAAAAAAACAAACAAATTCATTTAGGCTTTTTACAAATCTTCATCCAAAGATGGAATACATACTTCAGACCACGTTTCACTAAAGAACCTAGTCCTATGCAGACGGGTGTGGGATCTATTGAGTTTGACTTCAACTATTCTGTCATCGCCACATTAAGCTTCAGACCGCCACACTTACACACGTCGCACCAATCTGCTCCTGTCCGCGTCATCAGCATACATAAGCAACTATGAAGGCTGCTCATGGGTCTTTCAGTTGTTTTTCGACAAAACGTGTAATGCAAAGTTGAAAAGGTAAGGACTCTTACGGATCCTTGGTGTACCCCGACGATGATAGGGAAGGTTTACGTGTCGCCTACATTGTCCGAATCATGAAACCTGAATCGTTGTATATGTCTCGGATGGTGGCAATGTAAGCCTCTGGAACTCCTTTGGACTGCACTGCCCACCAGATCCTCACGCGAGGAACACAGTCGAAGGCCTTCTGCATGTCTAGGAATAGGCAGTGCTCGCCCTGTATCTCTCGGCGATAATCCTTACGGCGAACGCCGGATCCATGGCCCCGTGCCCGAGGTAAAAGCCATACTGACACTGAACTCTTCTGTCATGTCCTATTATCTCTATTAGTAATTCGAATTAAATCTGTGACTTGCATAATATATAAAGTATTAAGACTTTTAATGTTAAAAGATTTGTTACATAAGTTTGTCTGGCCTTATTTTCATGTAAGTAAAATATCTAAAAAATGTATTTGATACAAAGCTTATTACACAGTTTATAAAACAAAAACCCGTGTATACGCCGAACCTACGTCAATGACGTCATAACATAAAGCCTGAATTTTTAAGAGTGAGTCCACTATAAGAGAAAAAGGTTTTGCTATTATGAACCTTAAATTCACGCTAGCTTTGTGACGTATTAACAAAGAGGTATCAACGTGGTGTACGACGTAAATTCACATTATTATTATGTTCAGCGCGATCAAAAGCTTTTGAAAGATCGAAAACGTACCATGACATTTTGTGAATTTAGTGTAGGTATATTTAATGTGTAAGATTCAGTGTGCTTCTTCAGTTTTTCTTCTTCTCGTATTCATACGTATTCTTTTACAAGTTTACGTACTAAAACAAGCCTTTATAGAATTGTTGGTTTAGAGAGTCATTCTTAAAAATAGTTGAAATATCCCAATAAACAATATACAATTGCTAATAATGGAGTATGATGTAATGGATCTAAAAATTATTAGTTTCTCTTATAGGAACAGCTTTAAAATGTTATTACTTTCATCTGTTTCGTTAGGTTTAAAATTTCACAAACCATTTTAATTTAGGCATTAGGACATCTAAATATTGCGTTTTTATTGTCATAAACTTTCGATAATATCACATGGACCTTTTTGATCAAATCTAAAAAAGACGAGCTTAATAGCATCAACCAGGCAAATATTCATAGGGTTGTTTACTGTTGGATGGTAAAAAAAAACCAGAAAAAATAGACATTTCCGTATACTATTTTTTGAGCAAAAAAGTGAACAAACGATGCCAATTAGCTTTGATAAGACTGCACAGTTATTTCAACGGTTCAGACGAACTAGCAATTACCTGTGCATCCATTACTGTGCGACTAGCTGTAGTACTCAAACCATCATTCCTTAGTACGGGAATGGACCTTTTGAAAAAGAGCACTGAGATAATAGAATATGTTATAAAAAAATTATTTCGGCGAACCTCAATATCTTTGTTCTTTTTCATTAAAACTTTGTCAACTAGTCTGCGACATGCGAGGCTTTGGCACATTCTATCCTCTCCGCGTCAGTGTTCAGTCTCAGGTCAGACGGCAGTCCCTCCCGGCAAAGCCATATAAAGCGAACTTCAGGGTTCATTATGCAAACTTTGGATACAACTGAGCTATCGCTGTGAGAATGATTTGTATTAAGTCCTGGAAAGAAGAAGATAGAGGTATATGTATAGACAGTAACCCTGACGACGGAGGAAGAGGTAAAAGACAAGAATAAACAATCAAAGGTAGTATATATAGAAGTCAATGTCTTTGGCATAAAAAAGCAATAACCAAAGGCAATTACAAAGTCCAACCAATATGCTTCACAAACATTCTTTTTTTACCTACACATTCGATTTTCAAACGTTCAAAGGTCTGTCGTAAAAGTAACTTTGCTAAAATAAACTTTTGACGCGTTGCTTCGTTAAAACGATTTTCAACTTTATTTACATACGTTCCATTCGGACATGGTGTTTAGGGCTGGGACGTATTGATACGACACACGTGATTGTATTTTATTTATATTTGCATACAGAATTTGTTTGCTGAAGCGCCCGAAATACGCCAAGATTTAAAAGTAATAAAACAAATTGATGTGATGGTTGATTGATTATTATATAATACACTGTGCCAGATTCGTCTATGATACCCAGCTGGTGATTTCTCATTTGTTTTATATTTGTATAGTTTACTGAACCTGTATTTTTAACTAACATGAAACATTTTGTTTTCTTAAATACTTACTCATTGATTTCAGAACCTACTCCTTTTTGAAGTCGGTTAAAAAATAATCCTTCTTTCACAGTGTTCAGTCTCCAAACTGTCAGAAATGTCCACTATCTAAATTATTTAAACTTTGTTTTGATGGTGTTTCCATATTGATCTCATGTCTATATCCCTGCTGGGCTTTACGCTCGATGATTTCATCACGCCTAAAAGGACTCCCTTTTCGGACCAGACAATATTGTTTGTTTGTATCGAGTAAGCCTCAACACACCTATATGTAATATCTACTCCAGACATACGTTCAACATTTATATACTCTTTTATTTTACCTATTGCATCTGTGGTCATTATCTATGGTTTGTTTTTGCCGCCAGAAAAAGGATACACACAGCCACCGGCTTTTGTTTTCTTTCACGTTGAGTAAATCTAATATTATGAATATAATATATAAGAGGATTACACATAATAATGTAATATTGAATATAAGAGGATTGAATATAATATATAATAATTATTCATTGTCGTGAGCATATGAGTATCGATTGTTATTTGTAATATGTACTAGATGGACTAGGAAAGGAATAAAAGCATTAATTTGTTATATGATAAAAGGATTATTATTGATTAAACCCTATCCTGAGGTGTGGATAAGAATATGTAACAGTTCTAGCTATGAATTATGAGGGTTAACCCTATACCGAAGGTGAGCAGAATGATTGTAGGAAGTTGCCGCTCTATAAACGGCAACTTCGACTAAGAACATAAGTATATTATTATACCTTTTCTTACAACTTTATATGAAAAGATACTCTTATCCTTTGTGAACTGTAATATAATATTTTTATTTATTCCTACAGTACCATGTTTTGCTGTGCTAACACTTCTTTAAACTATACCAGTGGCGAGAGGTCTCTATATTCCCATTCCTACCGGCTTACTCTGCTATGAAAAGTCTATTTAATAGGTAACTGAAATTCAGTATCTGAAATTAGAACGCCATTCAAAATTCCTATGCGTTTTATAAGAGGTAATATTTTTTTGTACCGGCTTCTCCTTTGAAAACTGTCACTTCACCACTGAACTCTTCGCTCACAAATCACGTTACCGTACAAATATATTCAATCCCTTATAGGTACCTACTCACGTAAGCAACTCAGCATATGCCTTTCATCACGCACGTATCGTAATTTGTGAGATTATACTACACAACACTCTACTACGCCGCTAATGCACCTGCTTCCTTACATCTATAAACTATTAATAGCTGAGCCACTAAACTAGAAGTATTACAAAAGAATCGTGATGATTTATTGCACTTGTTCTTCGTGAAGAATCTGTCTATCGAACATGTTAGTTATTGAGAGACAGATTTCTCACGAACGATTGCGTATAGTCTATTCTGAATAATGATATTCTTGCTCTCTCAGCTCGCGGTAAATCTTAAAAATGTGGCTTTATTTTTAAAGTATTACAACTGAAATAGTCCCATAACTCACTGATATTATTACTATTCTGTTTTCAAATATGATTTCTTTTTATTTTTTATCTATATATAATAATATATCACCATTCAAAATTAAAGACATTACTATATTGACAGTCTTTACGCACAGAATATCGAAATAAAATTAAAAATAACACCAAAGTACAGGTCTTCTATGGGAAAATGTATCGTAATTCAACTTTTCGACACCCTTACTCATAAATTGGTGTTTATCACATGGCTTTTACACTCATAAACTATGGTATTAAACACTTGTGCTTTTTTTCTTGATCGCACTAGTGTTTTATTTTATATTCCATCAAATTAAGTTGGTAACTCGCTGAAAGATATTATATATGCATTCTATTTGCTCTTAACTTAACTGGGTTATAGTTTTATTTTTAAATCTCGGAAAAAGTTTTGACTTAGATACGTTTCGTTTCAACATAAGACTAAATATAACACTATTTTTGTAAAAAGAAAAAGAAGTACCACCTTGAATATGATAAATTTTCAACAACTTATTTACTTTAATTAATAATTCAACGTGAAACAAATTTATAAAAATATAAAAATTAGATTTTCTTTTCTGCATCTGGCTGTTTAGTACGAATAATTAATAAATAAATAAAATAATAAATAAATTTTATTGGGTCTTTCATATACAATAGGTTGGTTTGCGTTACTGCTCTCCTAAATAGGCTATCACTAGCCTGTGCTAAGGAGATTACAGGGCCAATCCCCCCAATACGGTAAGCATTTCAATAAATAGTTTTAACATTTAAAAAGATTACTTCAGCAAATGATAAAATTTTATAAAATATTAAACATTAAAATTTTAAATATACGGTGCATAAATTATAATACGTGTGTATGTGAGTGCCTGTGTACGTGAGGGTGTGTATGAGTGTGCATATATATAGGTATGTATGTGTGTGTGTGTGTTTGTGTGTGTTTAGGAGGGTATATATTTTTCAGTCTGGTCATAGGTTAGATTCGAGAGAAAAATTCGCAAAGTCTCTTTCGCATTAAAGTGTGATAATCTGTAGATTGGGCATTCTGAATTTATTTCATTGTAGAGGTACGGTGCAAGATATAGTGAAAATTTCTTGAAGAAAGAGGTGCGTGGAGGTGGTTTGTTGCAGATTTTGTCTTTGCGACGTTTAGTAATAAGGTGGTATGGTGTTCTAGAGTGTTGAAGAAGAAGAGTATGTAGTATGTAAAGTTGACGCACATTTAGAACATCACAGGTTTTATAGAGTTCAGTGGTTGGGAATAAGATTGGACGAAATGTGGCAACTTTAAGTATAGCTCGGTGGGCAATCTCCACAGGCTTCACCGCTGACTCGGAAACTCCATCCCAAATAGTAATACAGTAGGTAACCAGAGAACGACATAGCGCCGAGTATACATTACGAATGACAAAGGGGTTTGCGACATGTCGTAAAGTCTTAAAAATGTAGATTAGTTTACGTATGCGACCCGAGAGAATATTAGTATGCAACTTGAAATTAAGATGACTGTCAATAGTTATTCCTAGGTATTTGGTGTAATCAACTGAATTTAAAGCCGGACACAGACAATTATGTTGAGGTATAAGTGAGCTTTTAATGATAGAGGTTGACTTGGCTGGGTTTTTGTAATATTGAGGGTTAGAGTGTGTGTTAAAAGCCAATTTAGTGTAGTATTAAAACCATTCTGCGAAGCTAGTTCCAGCTCAGGCCAAGAATCCGCACAGAAGGTGATTGCGGTATCATCAGCATAGGAGACAATCTGGGCGTTTGGTAAGTTCAGATTGCACAGGTCATTGATAAATACGAGAAACAGTGTAGGCCCCAGTATACTACCCTGAGGCACGCCGTATTGAACAGGACGCAGATTACTAGTAAAGTTACCAATGCTAACAAGCTGAGAGCAGTTTGAGAGATAGCTGTTGAGTAACTCCAGCGGTCGTCCGCTGATTCCCACATCTTCTAATTTAGATAACAGGGTTGGAGAGAGAATAGTGTCGAAGGCTTTCGTGAGGTCTAAAAATATTGTTAAAACTTTTTTTTCTTGTCCAGGTTCTCCACAATATGGTCTATTAACCCGTGCACTGCGTCGCTGGTGGACCTTTTCTTACGAAAGCCAAATTGTTGAGGTGACAGAATTTTGAAATGTTCCAAGTAGTTAGTTAGTCTCTTATTAATTATGCGTTCGAATATCTTAGATAAAGAATGGCAATAACTATCGTCCCATAGCAGCCCTTAGTGGGCTGCTATGGGACGATAGTTATTGCCATTCTTGAAGATGGGAGAGATAATGGCCTTTTTGAGGGATGTCGGAAATACTGCTGTTTCTAAGCAGAGGTTAAATATGTAGCTAATTGTAGGTGCCAAGATACGGGAGTATCGTTTTAAGAAGAAAGGCGAGATACCATCCCATCCAGTTGCGGCGTATGTCCTTAATGAATTTATAGTCGTCTCAATTTCCTCTGAATCTGTATTTTCTAATACAAAAGAATTCCCGAGTCGAGCTGTGCGAGGGAGTTGCGATAACGATAGTGGGTTTTTATTAAGTACGTCGTCCGCGAGCCTCTTCGGAACATTCACAAAATAGTCATTAACAACATTGCATGACTGAGTCGGCGACTCCGAGAGTGTTAAAAGTTGAGTACAAGGGTGCTTAGTTTTAGTCGTGCCCGTGATGTTTTTAATACCGTCCCAAAGCTTTTTCGGGTTGTTCATAGCCTTATTCAGTTCTTGTGAATCGTATTGCCTTTTTGCTTTTTTGAGTATGGCTGTGCAATATTTTCTGTACCTTTTATAGGTAGTGGATATGATGATATAACCAGGTGATTGTCTAACCTTCTTATGAAGAGAATCGCGGTTTCGTATGCATCGCAGCAAGCCCTGGGTTATCCAGGGTTTGAAGGTTCTTTTCTTGGCAGATACTTTTTGTACCGTAGTACTTTGTTCTATAGCTGCTTTCACTGTCTCAATAAAACACTCCATGGCACTATCCGGGTTTGACATGAACAGAATGGGCTCGAAGTTCAAGTCCCTCATATCCAAGTCAAGGGTATCATAATTTGTCTTTTTGATTGTGTGCAGACGGCCTGGTTTCAGGACATTATTCTCCAGGCACAACAATGACGAGCAATGGTCCGTTAAAGTTGAGTCGTATACAAGTGTTAGGGTTTTCGATTTAGTGCGAAGCATTATGTGATCCAAGCAATTGCCGTCCCTGGTAGGGTGCGTATGTGCAGGTAAAAAACCGTGATAAGCCAGGGCGTTTAGGTACACATGACCTTCCGTATCAGATGAACTCTGTTTAATGTCGATGTCTCCTGTTATAATTACTGTTTTGTACCCAACAAGTGACCGAAGTATGTTACTGAGTGCAGATAGAAATGGTTGGATGACGTAATTTGAGGGGGAGCGGTATATGCAGAGCACTACTGTGTCATTATCCACTTTTATAATCAGGCCTGAAGCTGTCCCGTTAAAATCCGGTTCTTCGCAGGTAGACACAAGATTAGACTTTACATATACCACCACACCATCGTTTTTATTAAGGTGTATGCTGGTTCTATATGAAATATAATCCTGTAAGGAGGGTGTAAGGTGGTTGGTGGTACAGTTTAACCAACCTTCTGTTAGGACCAGGACGTCACAATCAACATCAATACGGTGAAGTAAGGTTTGTAGTTCTAAGAAATTTGAGTGCAGAGATCGGATATTTTGTGTGACAATTTTTAGGTGGCAATTTGTGTTTTTAATATATGATTGTGTTTGTTCAGGGGAGCATACGTAACAATCAGATACAGAAAAGTTATCAATGTTTTCGATTAGGTCATTATTAATATTGGTCATTTTACAGTCTACGATTTACGAATATTGGTAACAAGGCAGCAGTTGTTCTGAAAAATTGATATATTATATAAAAAGAATACGAGCACGGGTAAATACCAGCACCATGCAGACCACTTTCACGGACCCGATGTTCGTGGAGGTTTGTTTTCTGTGATGTGTAATGTGTGTATATATGTGTATTGACAGTTAAAAGAATTTTTAAATTACAATGAGAACTAAAATAAAATACAATGGCAGTACAAAGAATAATGAGCCGAAATAAAAGTAGATAAGAAAGTAGCACTAGTCATTTGTTACTTTGCGCGGACAGTTGATTCAGCTGTATCTCGCTTTTTATTATAATAGGTAAGCTATCGATATCTCTCTTCAGCAGGATACGTCCATTAGTGGTCCAGCAGTACAGGTAGCGGTTTGCCTTTGCGTATGTACGGGCGAGATAAAAAAGGCGTTTCGCAGTGGCTGTCAACTGTTCCGCTATGAAGATGGGTGTCGTTGGATTTATAACCAGGGCAGATGAGCTTAATTTATTGTTGGAGTTTTTTTTATTATATTTCCTAACTGCAGACAGGAATTTACTCTTGATTAAGGTATTTGTGAACTCCACAGTAAGCGCAGAGTTAGGGTTTTCTTTTTTTGATGGTTGACGGGCTAAATCGCGTATTTCGGCTACTTGAATATCGAGCTCAAGGTATTGCACTAAATTCAACAGGGCAGTGTATAACATTTCCTTAGTCTCATTAGGCCTTTTTGGTACGTTGCGTACTTCGACAGTGGTCTTGATGATAAATCGATCAAAGAACTCCAATCTCTCTTCAAGTAACGCTAGTTTGGTTGCCATTGAGCTGCGTTCTTTTTCGAGGCCTGTTATTTTCGATTCTAATAATATTAACTGATCTGTCATATACGTCATCGACCTCTCTATATCAATGTTTGTTTCTTCAATTTTGGAATTTGAAGCTTTTATTTCAAATAGATGATTCTCTAATTCATCCATACGGTTGTTTTGTTGACAGATCATTCTTTGAATCATATCCCTAATTTCGTCCTTAAACTCCTCCAAGCTATTGTTTATGTTGTGATCTTCGGTGGATGGTCGACGACATTTTCGTTTTGATCGTTGAATACTTGCTTCTTCTGGGTATGATTTTTGTTGTTGAATATCTGTTTCTGAACATGATGGATTATTTTGTTTATTTGGTGAAGTTTTTGTGAGTTCAAATTGATCAACAACTTTAGAATGTCAATCTCTAATATAGAAGAAGACCCATACGTTGATTTGACACCGCCGGAAATATTAAAAGTGGCACTCCAAAATCCAGCGATTAGTACATGGCAGTATAAAAGACTATCATTAAATATAAAAAATTTCCCATTGCGACACAATTCAGCTGGACACAAGGAGGTGACAATGCATTTTTCTGTACATAATCTCTGGACGCGATGCAACGGGCATGTACATTATGATATAAGATAAAGTAGTGTATGAGACTGCACATAATTAAGTCTTAAAACACTCGTGAGAAACCTACCGCTCATTTTTTTAACTAACACTTGTATTTTAAAGACCTAAAGGTCCTTAGAATTATGCAAATTATGCAACAGTTTTATTGACTACTATATATAAAACGGGACCAATAACAATAAACTCACATTAAGTATTCTGTTTTTGAATTGTTTTTTTTTATGATGTTAGGCTATGTTTCTCCTAATTAACGTAAGGAAACCCTAATTCTTATTAGTATTTAAGCCCTATTAGTTAAAACAAGATAAGACTGAAATCTTAAAAAAATATTTATTATCAGACAAAAAGAAAATCCTTCTTTTTTATTATGTTACGAGCTTTGTCCGCGGCTCCACACGCAGCAGTATGTGTTATTCTGATGTATAAGCTATATTATTGTAAAGTTTCATTAAAATCTATTCCGTAGTTTTTACGTGAAAGAGTAACAAACATCCATCTTTCGATTCATACTTTCGCGTTTATAATATTAGAAGGATTTATGAAACAAAGATGCACTAAAGAATTATCAGAAGGAAGAATTGACCTTCAGGGCAGTCTTACTGTCTCACCGTTTTACAAAGCGCTTCAATCAGCCGTAAAATTGTGAACGCTTCCATGATTAGTTTGACCTTTCTATTATAAACTTTGCCATCATGATTTTATATACACGGAGACTATCTTGAATACCACACACTTTAAACTCTTATGTGCTTATCGTAGGCACAGTCACGCCTCGAAGACAGTTCTCGCTGAACCACGATCTCTAACCATAATTCGAAAGTGTAACTTATGATAATGAATACCAAAAGGCAGCGCAAATGGAGAGATACTCTCCCACCCTATTGTAGACGCACGAGGGCAAATGGAGATCCTTCTATAAAGAACCCTGGTGTGTTATGCACTCGTCTCACTAACCTAAAAGGAAAGAAGGACTCCGAAGTAGCACTCCATACAAGGCCATCTACAATTCAGTAATAGATCTTCCCGTCACTGAACACAGGCCAAAAAAGTCAACTAAATATTCATTTATATTTACGACTTATTGAAATAAAAACACTTTTTTACGGATTCGATTGCGATTTATTTGTTATTATTTATTTTTAGACCGACGTTTTGGCTACTTGGTAGTTGTCACATAGTTTGAAGTGTGATTTATCTCAAAGTATAATAATTATTGTGAATTGTTAGCATTACTATTTATGCAGAATAAACTCAGTGTCGTTAAGTCTTGCTATATTTTGCTATATACTAGGTTTGATTAAGTGGATGACTGGGTCCCAGCCTGCTGGAACGCTCTAACCATCTTCTCTATTAAAATTTGAGTGTTTAATAATTTCAATAGCCGCGCGGATCATTCTCGGTATATGCTCTCTTTTGTGTTTTTTAGTTTTTTTATGTGGTTTTATTCCAGTGAGCGATATACGCGTGAAGATTTAACGCGATTATTTAGTTGAATAAGCGACAGAAGTAAGTTGCCCTTAACCATTAGCTGGTCCTTTTCAATTTCTTCGTTACGGTTTATATTTTCCTATTTTTGCATTAATTTCATTCAAATAATGTACAAAAACTTCCATTAAATCAAATATAATATAGATAAAAGATTATAGCAATCAGTTCTATTACCGATTCTGAACAAATAACTTTCGGCTTAAAAGTATACTAAATAATACAGCATATGCGGATCCAAATGCGTAAGCTTCGAAGTGTTGTATCACAAATAAAAAAAACTAAGTATACGAGTGGGCAGACTAACGCAACAAAACAATTTATAGAGAAATTACACAAGCAACGCTATTTTTATTATATCATAAACCTGAAAGTAGTTCGTTCACAGCTCGTATAATAACCCTTATGAATCTTAGCACGGTAACGTTTCAATTAATGGTGAATTTATTGTAGTTTTCTTTGATAAAGTTTGCAGAAAGTGTTAGTAAAAAGTATACACGTATGGATAAGCTCACATTTGTATTTCGCAAGCTATTAAGGAAAACGGCCCATAAAAATAATGGGAATCTGGCAGTTAATGTGGAATCACAAATGTTATTAATACCAAGTTTAATTTCATGATAAAATACGATTCTGGTGGAGTTTTTGTTTACGCTACATTTGTGCACAGTTCGGAAAGGAGGTACTCATGACTCGTCATGTTCCCCAAAGGAGCTTCCTGGCAGACAGTCTCGTAAAAGCTAATGGAAATCAAGTCTTCGAAAGCAGGAAATTAAATGGCTCCAAAGCGCAAGCATTGATGTATGATAGCGAGTGCCGTCGGATCCCCCAGCCCCGAGAGGAAAGACTGCACTAAATTCTCGTTCATTAATCAGCAGGAGTGCCGGGTTTCAGCTTAGATTGATTTTCTTCTATGCCTGCCCTTCGTTTTATTAAAATCGAAACAAACATATTGCGTATTTCTCCGATACAGCTATTAGTATGCAAATTCTGTTCCAATTTGATATCGACACCATGGAATACCAACTATCTCCACAGCACCTATTGTGTTGGCCCAGATTAATGCATATTGTGTTGGTAGAACGTTCGGCCTCCAAAATTCATGCGGCCAACGCCTTCTATATAAAACTCTTTTATAATTAGCACCAAGACACACGTTTAAAAATATACCCATGTAACCTTTGTTGATGTTGGATCGAATACAGAATTTGGCACAATTGTCCAGATTCCTGTTATTTGTGTATGACTTTTATAAAGCATCATGGCTAATATTTTCGGGAGATAAGTTCAAACACCACAGGCTTCAGGCTCTATCTAGGTCAGGCTTTACTCTTAGGATGGCAATCAATACTGGAAAATACGACATAAGGACCTACCAATCAAAAACAATAAACGGACCTTGGAATTTTGAACGCAGCTAGAAAATCATTATGATGACAATCATGAAATTAATTCATATCAGAGCCAATAGAGATAGAGTAATATGCTTTCACATACATCAACGACAGGTTTTAGTGAGAATATCATCCAAACACCAAAAATAAGAAGTCACTTAAGTAATTCTTGAAAGGACCCTAGACACTAGAGTAAATTATCGTCTACATGGCTACCCTTTTAGGGATATACTGGTAATACTGATATAAAATCTGACAGCGATGAATTTAAATGCTGCACTTTTAAGAATGAAAGTGAATGAAACGCTAAGATAATGGGGCACACAAATAAAAAGTGCCGCATTTTTCAAAGTGCCGCAACAAGCGGACATTTGGTTATATAAAAAATCTTATTTGACTTTTTTTTAATTCTTGTGAACATATCCGCCGGCGTCTCCTCGGTTCCTTTGGTAGAACAAAGCTATGACTTTTTATTGAGGAAAATATATTTTATCCGCAACATTAGACAATGTTAATATTCACTTGGCTTCCACTGTTATTTGACTTTTCATCGTGCCTTACCTCCTCTCTGTACTAAACCTTCTTCATAAGCCCCATTTCTTGCAATTTACTTTCTCCTAATTAAGTTTAATTGAAAATATCATCTCATGTAGTATCACTAAGCTATCAAAAATATTTTCCTCAATAATTAGGATCATGATTCCTCCCGGCATTCTCTCGTTTTTATCGGAAGTTCAAGGTTTGGTATCATTAAAATTATTTTGTTATCTTGGAATGTCTCGAGAAAACTTAGTTTGGGGAGTTACATCTATAACAGTGAACTAACTAGAATCTAAAATATTGGGGTCCTTAATATTATATTTTTGAGATTAATTGGTGTATTATTATTATTGATACAACTTTTACGTTTTCGTTTTTTTTTTAATAACACTTAGGTGGTAGACAGCCATACGGCCCACATGATGGAAAGTGGTTACTGTGAACGTATGCAACGCCAGGGGCGTTACACTCGCACTGTCGACCCTGAAGAAACCTTCTAATGCCCTTCTTGAAGAACCCCATACTTTAGTCGCTTGGGAAAACAACAGCAGGAAATTCATTCTACAACCGGAGCGTGCGTGGGATGTAGCTCCTTTCAAACCGTACAGTGTGCACCGTTTATAGTCGCAATGTTAGAGGATGAACTCCCTGCCTGTGGCGAGCGGTGCGATGATAGAATGTAGCCGTGCGCATATTGTCAAACAATTCTAGAACCACTTCATTCTTCTCAATAGCACTTAGTCGACTACGGGAATTGATTGGGTAGTCCTTGTATTGGTTTCCCCGTATATAAACGTTCCTCTTAGACAATCTGTTTTAGAATCCTCGCTTTTATTTTCCATTAGATACATTTTTTTAGAAACTAACCTTACTGACGTATTCTTATGAACGCTTTTTCTATAAATATATAAATTTTTAATTAGTTTACCATTCTCATCAAAATTGGACATACCTAATATTATAAGATGATTGAACTATTTTTTGGGATTCTATAATCAACACATACTTAAGCTTGATAGTGTCAGTACCCGAGCATGTCTAAAAGCTTATCGAAGAGGAAAATTCTTCTGGGCGGAATATACCCTTGTATTTTACCTGGAACCTACATATAATTTTATTTTCAGGGGCTCAACGTTTTCTTATTAGAGGAATTTTATCTCGATACGACCAATAACTATAACAATTCAGTTCCCAATAATTCTCCTGGAGGGCACAAACAGATTACCTTTATATGTTTACTGACAATATAGCTCGAGTTTATTCCTTAATTCTATATATATAAGAGGTAAGATGAAATAAATACGACCAAAATGGAGATTCGAACATCCTTTTTTTTTATTTATGTGAAGATCGTTTCAAAGGAGGTTGGAAATCGGCTATTTAGATAATTTGTATGTCTTTGCACCGATGAAAAATATTACATCTGCTCTCTGTGTGATAAACAGAAATCGAAACATCTGCATGTATAATGCTATTGTTAAAATGAGTAGAAAAATGTATTTTCAAAAATATTCTAGAGATATATTATTCCCACCTTATTAATCTGGCCGTAAACGTCAATGCTGAAGCATCGGTTTAGACGTTTATAACTGTTACTTTATATTCTTTGTCGAAAAATGCCGGAGATTGTCAAAGTTCAGCAAATCCGCAGTTAGAGTGGTAAAGCGGACCCCAGACTCCAAGTTGAAAGCTTCAGATGCGACTGGAATTAAACGCTAGGATGAAGAAGACTTTATGCCCTGTCTTTTTGGAATAACTGACTCACTGGAACGACGTTAGGACATAATGCAGGTACACACACTTTAGATTGGTTTTCGTTGTAATACCATTTCTTTCTTTCCTTCTTTCGTTCCAACTTTCTTTCCTGCTTTCGTTCTTTCTTTCCTTTCTTTCCTTGTTTCCTGTTTTCTTTCTTTCTCTTAAAGCTTGCTCTTGCTCTTTCTCTTGCTTTCTTTCTTACACGTTTTTCACTTGTCTACATTAATGTCACACTTGATGTCACAAACTTTTTAGAACACAGCAACTACTTATCCGCAGATAATCAATAGGCTACTTGATTCATTTTTTTTTTCTGTCCTAAACGATAAATTATTATTCCATTATACAAAAAAAATTATGAGATTTTATTTTTAAGCCTATTAATATTGAAAACTTTATTTAAAAGATATGATTTTCAAAAACCGGGGATATCGCTGTCCGCCATGTTGTTCGATAAATCATCTGTGCTGTGACGTCAGAAATACATGTAAACAACAATATGGCATTGGCAGCTCAGTCCACTAGTACTGACACCGTGTATTGTTTTGCGTGCACTTTATGTTCAGGACATATTTTACATTTTCTTGTGTAGATTGTTCCCCTCCGTTTAAGTTGCACGTACCCTATAGCATCATCGCCGTATGATTCTCTTGCAGATCTGAAAAAGTATAATGAGAAATATGTAAGTAGTTATAATTATTTGAAGGTTATGTTATCATGATATGAGCCTTTACTTCAGTATTACTTATTAATTGAAAAATTAATTAGGGAACTTTTGTTTTATTTCCATGAGTATATTAATAAAATGCAATGTACTTACAAAGCAGTCTTGACGTTTCTTGGCTGGGTTGAGCAGAAATCAGGATTCGTGGCAAAAAAATTATCAATCATAACCGAGTTAATTCTCGGCAAATTTGTGCTTTCTGCTTTTACAAATCCGATGTCCATCGTTGTTTTCTTCAGTAACTCGAAAAAACAATCACCTTTTTTCACTTACGGAAGATGTTTTCACAAAATCACAATCCGTTTTACTCGTACAAATGATCACACATCTCCATGATAATTATGACAATTGACGTTTCGTTGTTTTCGTATACTATAGACGTCATAACAGGACGACAGTGTTCTCACCCGTTGAATAAAAAAAAAAAATGTGTTTTCAAATTAATTTTATTTATTGATCATGTACTTTTATTTCACGATATCGCTTTTTTACGTTTTCCTAAGTCAAGTACTAAAGGAAAAACTCATTCGATGTATGAAATTAAGTATGAGTCAAGTAGCCTATTCGTATCACTCACCTATCTGACAAATACATTGTTAAAAGCGGCTTCACATAACAATATACTTAGCAGTAAATATTTAGAGACGGTACTAAAATATGTATTTACAAAATATCTTACAACCGATTTTACAACTTGTTTAGTTACAGTAACGTTGTATATCTGTTATTTACAACCATTTATTATATTTAAGACGATATTTTACAATTCCCTTGAAGTGGCCTCGTGACCTGAATCATGACTATAATCATTCAAAACGTTTGTTTATTTTATTGATATACAAAGAGGGATGCGGCTTGGTTGGTTAGTCATTGATATGTGGACATCGTTGGTTCATCATAATTAGTATGTTAGTCCCGAATCATTCCAAAGCTAGTATTTCAGAGTGAAAGAGACTCTGATCCCCCAATTTGAATAGTACGGCACCCATAAGAGGGTTAAAAATGAAATGTTTATACTGATTTAATGAAATCAGTATCAACATCGAGCCTCGAGGGTAGGTATTTCCATTCCAGCTTAAGGGAATTCACAAAAACAATTATTAGTATCGCTAAATATTTAATATAGCTGTAGGTGCGAACAATTACTTTCCACAATGAATTAAACAGAATCCAAATAAAATTCTAGAACAAAGCGTAACAATGTTTCCGATCAGCACAAACACGAATAAGCTAAAATAAAAGAATTAATTAGCCCGCTCGTGGCTGCTCAACTCCGTTTGGAATTATTATTTTTTTACCTGGCAAGTTTATTCTTGTTCTATATTTGAAATTGCATCTTCGAAACTAAGGTTATTTTAAAATTTGAGTTTTTATAACTGATTTGGTGGTTCGCAAAAGTTATATTTTTTTACAGTTTCTTTTATTTCTCAAATTAATCAGAGCCCTAATATAATATCCGCTGAGGGTAGCATAATTTAAAAGGCAATATTCAAACTGTCTCATAATACGCTGTCACTACTCTATAACGTGACAGCCTCCGTGGTGAAGAGATAGCCAGTACGATTGTGAAGTAAAATGGCTCTTTCATTTCCCTTCAGTAATGAACTGCCACAGAAGAAAAATGTTCATAGTTGAATTTACATACGTATATATCACATACGGTCTTATCTGACTTGACATCCTAACATTACATATCTACAAATGCAAAAGTGTGTTTTATTTGATACTCTTTCACGCAAAAGACTGAAATTTCAAAATCAAATTATTTTTTTCTAGTGTAAAAATCATGTACCTATTCAAAAAGTACCACATACAAGTTGGTTCTCGTAACAATTATTTATAGACACCAATAAAAAAATTCTAAGGTAATTTTTGACTAAAAATAGTTCTGTATACCACTTTTGGGAATAACACGAATGAGTACAAAACATAATATATATATTTAACATAACCCAGCTTTCCCACATTTTACGTCAATTTTTCCCGCTATATTTGTCAAGCGACTATATCGACGTGTCTAATAATAAACGCAACTGGGGCACAATAAAGAGCTAGGTGTCGGCCATAACTGCTAGCAACTAATGGAGCAACGAGCAACGAGGCAACGAACAGCCCTAAGAAGAGCTGGGTTAATGTTTCAGTACCATTACAGCGAAAGCATGCACAGTATGCGTACCTATATGAAATGTCACTAACCTATTTGGGTTACGGCCTGCGTAGTTACCGTACGTCCACACATAAGTTCGTATTTACTGGATTGCTTAAGGCCTGGATTATACGGAAAAGTCAAGAAGGATCTGGTTAGGCTAAGGTATTTAAAGCATGAATTATGCGGAAAAGGAAAGTTGCATAAGGTATATTTCTGCATGGTTCAGGCCCAACAACTTCATTGCTACGGGATGAATTGTTAACACCATGGTTAAAGGACTGTTGTCGAAGGATCCGTCGTTACTGGAAGTATTGTTTTTATCGCATTTACAAAACTGAAATCAGTGTCACCTTAAACTATCTATGTGATAAAATGGACCTGTGAAAAAGTTATCGGATCTCGAATAAAGCCAAGCTCTAAAGACTGCACGCTCTAAACCTAAGGTGTAGTGTAGAGCTTGTACGTTTAGAGCGTGCAGTCTTTAGAGCTTGGCTTTATACGAGATCTGATAACTTTTTCACAGGGTAAGCTACGTAAACTCGTCTTGGCAACATTTTGACATGAAAATCATCAATATTATTATTACAACTTAAACTATCTGTGTGATAAAATGGATCAGGTTTTTTAATACAGTGTGTGGGAATACGGACATGCAACAACACATCGCCAGATAAAAAATATATGTCATTAATCGAACCAGCCCTTTTAGAACTTAAATTTTTTCCATTTTGCCAGTGTCAAGTAAAATGAATTATAAAATTATTAATGGCGAGACGCCTACATATGTCAAGTGTACCAAAGCCACGTTAGCCACGCCAGTAGTGTGTCCGTTCTCCACGAAATTCAGGTGAACACGACGTTTGATTAGATTTTAGGGGGTAGCCCTTTTAGATAAGTGGCAATACGTTTCTAAAGCAAAATAAAATGATTATTTTATAGAATTGACAGGCGTTTACGAATATATGAATCACATACATGGGTCATTCTATTCTTTTCTATTCTACAAACGAATAGCCTCTGTAAATGAACTAATGGTGGGTGAGGTGGAGCTGTAAATGAACTGCTGTGTGAACGTACGCTTACCTACTGTTGTTTTAAATTTCGTGTGGACATTTTAGTGTTCTTTGTATAAGCAAGGAATGTAGTAATAGACTTTCTAAAGTGATGCACATAATCTGATAATGTTGATGGTTATACAAAGATATGTTAACACACTAAATCACACTTCATTATATCCCTTTAGGAACATGTATGCTTGTCTGGTATGGTTTGGTCTTGTAAGGTATGGTAAAAAGTATGGAATAGTTTACAAGTTTGTAAACTATCCCCTAGCACGAACAACTATCGTTATCATATCGTAAACATATTGAAAGAACGAAGCAATGCGATTGGCCGCCTGCCTACTGTGAACCTGTATGTATGTGAAGCCGGCCAATCACAATGCTCCGTTCTCTCAATACGTTTACGATACGATGACGATAGTTGTTCGTGCTAGGGGTACAGTAAAGCCAACTGCCCCTCTAGACAAGTGGCAATTCGCTAGTAAGCGTTTGATGGAATAGAATGACGAATGTATAGGATTTGACGTATTTGACATGCGTTAATGACTGTCATTTACGTCAAATCCCATACATGCGTCATTCTATTCCACCGAACGCCGGTTAGCGTATTGCCACTTGTCTAGAGGGGCTGAGCAACTAGCCAGAATAGTTTTAGGAAGAGGACTCTTTGTTAGAGTACATAATATTGATACCGACTGTTATCCCATCCACCCCACTAAACATAACCTATGTCATATCCCAAGATCTATTTGTTATTCTTTCAGAAAAACTTGCTAGCTTTAATACAAAATATCTAATCCATCCCTGTATTTTATTTCATCAAAATTGGACAGACAGAAAGAGATACTTTCGCATTTATAATATTAGTATGTATCCTTCAACTTTTTGTGTGTGAACCTAAACTAAATTACACATAACTAAACCCTTAATTATTAAAGTAATTGAGGCTCGACTTACTCGTCAAGTATAACAAAGCCATAGCAATAAAACAAAATGAAACAAAGGAATATTTTACCGAAACAGGATTATGGAGATTGGAAATTAAACTGTATATTATTATAATAAAATCAATTGGGGTGGTAATAGATTGACGTTTTTTTTTCAATGGAAGTACATATTGGATTACCCCGCAGAAAATTATATCGTGTTATATTAATGATTTTTTAAATTATTAAATTCATTTATGGATTTACTAACTGTTGCCTGCGGCTCCGCCCGCGTGGAAGTCGGTTATCGCTTAGTGTTGGGTCAACGTTATTTTTCTAAAATAAAAGTAGCCTAAGTAACTCCTTATTACATCAGCTACCTGCCAATAAAAGTCCCGTCAAAATCGGTCCAGCTATTTCAGAGACAGACAGACAGACAGACAAAAATTGTAGAAAATGTTATTTTGGTGTATGTACCATGTTATATTCATATGCGTGGAGTAAAAAACGGCTATTTCAATATTACAAACAGACACTCCAATTTTATTTATATGGATGTATGTATAGATGTATAGATTAATAACAAACTGTTAGTTAAAAAATAGCTATAATAAAAACTTCATTCGCTACTTGTCATTTTTGTACTTACAAACCTATAAACGTACAAACGAAGCTAATAAAAGCGAATAAAAAAAAAGAAGCTTGAAGTTAAGTTAACTTATAATGTCTCAGCCCCTCTACAAAAATAGACAAGTGGCAATTCGCTAGCTGGCGTTCGGTGGAATAGAATGACGAATGTATGGGATTTGACGTATATGACAGTCGTTAACGCATGTCAAATACGTCAAATCCTATACATTCGTCATTCTATTCCATCAAACTCCGGCTAGCGAATTGCCACTTGTCTAGAGGGGCAGTACGACTAACGCAAGGAAAAATATGTATCGACAATTTGTTAGGCAAGTGCGCTCGGAGTCGCAAAGGAATACAACCAATTACGGGTCCCTCATAACCCTCTGCGCTATTATATTTTTCTCGACAATCTTGCTTGTTAGTCGAAATTCCGCTTAGAGAATATTTAAAAACCTTTGAGCAATAAGTAGGGAGATCAACTATTGACTGTATACGGTTGACTATAAAAAATTACAACAGGTTAGTAATAATCTATTGCTTACATTAATACATACATACATACATACATCTAAATATATATGTTATAGGCAATGTGTATAATGCAGGCATTCTATACAATACCTAAGAAATGTATAGAATGTATGTAATCTACTTTTCTTCTCTATGATAAGTTAGATAGAAACTAATCTTTTGAGAGGTAATCCTAATTTCAACTTCCACTAGCAGACAGTGCTGATAAGACATGTGTTCTATTGGTAGGTATGCCTAAGTACCTACGTGTGTTTGCGTAGTTGTTTTATTCCACATGGTCAAAAAAAATAACCACGAAGGCCTAATGCCTAGCGATGCGAGCCTTCTAACCTAACCTATCCAAGTGGAATTGTATACAATGACGCATAACATACATTTCCGGTAACATATATAACATAATATACACATTACCTGATGCGCTTCGGGCATTTAATACAATAGCTAGGCAATTTATAACATCAATCGTATTATACACATTGCCTGAACGTTTTATACAACACCGGATTATATACATTGCCTATGACATATATAACTCAAAGGAGACTGACTGACTGACATAGTGATCTATCAACGCACAGCCCAAACCACTGGACGGATCGGGCTGAAATTTGGCATGCAGGTAGATGTAGGTTTCCGCTAAGAAGGATTTTGATTAATTCTAACCCCAATGGGATAAAATAGGGGATGAAAGTTTGAATGAAACTTTGTCAATTTTAAACCAATGGGGCTGAGACTTTGCATGCATAAAGCTACTATGTTGACTCAACACTAAGCGATAACCAACATCCATGCGGGCGGAGCCGCGGGCAACAGCTAGTACATTCATATAATCACGCCTTTATCCCCGGAGGGTTAGGCAGAGGTGAATTAACACCCACATTTCACCAATCTGTATTCGGTCCCACGTAATAGTGGGTGAGCCTATTGGCGTATTCCGACCACTATTGTTGACTCGAGCCCTGCATCCGAGGCTCAGTCTGGGCTGTGCATATCTGTCTGATGTCAAAGTTAATCAGCCCTATCCCGTAGTCGCCTTGTACGACACCACATGGGAATGCGCACTACTATGCCGGAAACCACGCGGCAAATGAATTGTTCATTTGTATTTATTATCAAAATAATAACAAAAGAACGGTAATAATTGCTTTCGTTCTTATTTTCTCGATTTTATACATTTTAAACAATGGTTTCTGAATCAGCAGCAATGCGCCACTATTTGTATCTATCATACGGATTATATCATATCGCCTCTTCACATGGCTTTTTGTATATGCGTATTTGACATACATATATGACAAATAATTGCCATGTGTGTCCAGTGTATTGACAAAACGTCATTAATTCGTTTATATAGTGTCAGTGATCCCTTACAAATTTGAAATGATAAATTAACTTACAGCTCACCCATAGACCGTGAAACAATATTTGCTCTAACTGGAGTTACCTTACTACCAGACAGACAAGCTGTTTAGAACTGTGTCGCCGTTTGGGAGTGAGGCGTTAATGGGGTACGGGACGCCGCTTTGTCGCCTATATAGGCATAACTTGCCATTTTGTATACCTAAAAGTCATTGGCTGGACCTCATAATTTCAACTTTCTCTTCCATTATTTTTGAAAGCTATGTACATTTTTTATGAGCCCGATCTTGTTTATTGCGTTGTTGTTGCTGTTGTTTATTACATGAATTCAGTAGATACTATAATATAAAAACCTTCATCCTTCTGCCACCTATATTCAGCCTATAACACTAAAGGCTACTTCCATTATAAGCCTTTCCGTCGTAAACGCGCTTCATAGTTTGTAACTGATTCGAGGGATGCTGTCTACAATGAAAGGTCTACTTTAAGGTTGCGTTTCCACCTGATACATATGAGGTAGGTAGGCGGTACGAGGCTGTGTGAAAATCACGGGGCTATGGAATAGTGTGTGTTGAGTGTTTCCACCGAAGACATATCCTGGCATGTCCTAATCCTTAGTGTACCCTAGCACTCGAGGATTCGTAGCGCTACCCGATGCTGTGAAACTTTGCGTGGATGTGTAGCGGGCACGTTTGGTAGAAGCGAAGTATGCTGGCGCTCTCGCAATACATCCCTCGCAAACATCCGTAGCCCACATTCTGCCCTTGTTTTGTATGTACTTACCGCGCTCCGTTGACTCCGTTGGCTCCACTAGAACTGAGCTGAGCGAGGCTAGGTAATATAAATGTAGTGATTGGTTTAAGAACCAACCAACCACTACATTTACACTACATTTATACACACACATCCTTGCCCATCTCTGGTGAAAACGCAGCCTTATTGTAGCCTGGAATCGTTTCTGTTTCTCAAATATAGGACGTAAGGAACTATTACTATGTTATTTATATTCTCGGCGTATGGAGACAAATAAAACGCTCATCGCATGACCGGAATAACGATATATCGATACATGACGAGTGTTTATGTGCAAACGGGTCTGATGTCGGGATAACGGAGTGTTACTCACCTGTCCTATATAATTCAATAGTCGTACGGCGTACCTTGGGTTTTCAGTTTTCACACGGGGAAAAAATAACAGGAAAATTATTACTTACAAGTAACAATGGTTTCACGATTGAGTTTAAAAAAAAATATTGTAAAACATTTGAAATATCTGAGTAATTTACTCTCTAGCTAATGTATTATATTTTTCAGAATTGTTTCATGAAAACACGTACACTTTCTTTTTCGATAGTAAAGAATAAAAATATTGATCGAAATAATGATTAGCTGTGGGTATTTTGACAAATAGCAGTCTTTTATATTGCTCTCAAAATTAAAATTGCCATTCAATAAGAATAGAATTGTCCCCTAAAATCCAACCACACGTCCCTTATCGTCCACCTGAATCTCGTGGGGGGCGGACACACGGAAACAAATTTATTGGAGAGCCTAACGTGGCTCTGGTACATTTAAAATTGGCGTTTCGCCATTAATATTTTTTTAATACATTTCACTTGACATTTACTGTACACGTTGAAGCTGGCAGAATCATCGGTACGCCATTTGAATAAAATAAGAAGAAGAAGAAGAATATAATTAAATTGAAAATAAAAAAATCCACGTTAACTACAATATCACAAGAAATATGGAGCACATGCAAGAGTCCTTGTGTGACCTGAGGAACCACATTGAGGTTCCTATATCTGCTGCAACAACAAGTGGACCAGCTTTCCAATCAAGATGATGGCATAGAAATACGTGGACGCCGCAAGATTCTTCTCTTGCATGGAGTGACAGAGGTGGAATCTGAGGTAACCATTTTGTGATTAATGGCTTAGTGAAGCACAAACTGAAAATTGATTGATTGAATGGGCCGACCGTCAGCTACCAACAAACCAAGGCTAATGCTTGTTAAGTTTGAGAGAGTAGCGGTTAGAAGAAAATTCTAAGGCAACGCAATTTTCGTGGCGTGAATGTTGATGGGCTTCGTAAGGACGCTGACGACATTAACTGGAGTGCATTTCTGGTGTCGGAATCTGTGGATGACCAAGTCAGTATTTTTGCTGGGAACTTGGTCAAACATTTTTAATAAGCACGACTGTTGTTTTTCGTGCCAATCGATCCTATTTCATGGGCGGATCAAAATTTTAGAGGACTATTTTTGCTTTGAGTACTAGGAAAGACAGAAATCGCTAAAAACGTTGCCCATACATTTCTACAATCGTCAAAGTTTTTGTTTTGGGCGGGAAGTGCGTAAGATTGACTGAAAAGTAAATAATAAGAATTTTTGCTAACAAGTTTTGAATTTAATGCGAATAACTATGACATCATAGTGTGAGTTAAAAAAATGCGTGTCAGTTATTATTTAAAAATTTCTGATAAAATGTCTTCTAATCGTGAAAATTGGACTTATTAGTAGCACTTTAGTCAATATACAAAACGCGGGAACTAGGTTAGTGTGGTTCGCACACGCCGCGATCGATACTTATTGCGGTACTAATATAATAAATCGATTATTGACAAAATATGCTTCTATTAAGTCCAATTTTCACAACTAGAAGACGGAGACGGAGGGGTAGGTTATGTCGGACTCGAACCGACTAAACCGCACGCCGTCTCTGGGTCGTAGCGCTAGGCCGAAGGTGAGGTTGTCATGCGACATATCCCTCGCACCCCGGCTGACCCAAGGCCATCCCTCTCGGTCTGGCCCTCCTCGGGAGGTGGGGACCACGCGGTCCCCGACTCAACCCCGCAACCCCCAACAATTCGTAATTAGCAATCTCCAGTTTTGACGGCGCAAAATATTTTACTTGTAGCATAAATGCAGAAATACCCGTAAATAAAATAAGTTAAATGTTTTAAAATTAATTTATTTCAAAATGGATTTTCCTTTTTACTGTGAACTGTGATCACGAAAATGCGTAAGTCGCGTCGCAGTGATGGCACTCGGGCGTTGGCTCTATATCCATCAGATGCAGATACCGCCCGAAGCTACCGTGCCCGGTGATAATCTGCGTCTGACGGTACGAGAGGCCACCGCGTGGCCTCTCTAGCCACTCCCCCATGATGAGGCCGCCCATTGTGCATAATTTGTAAACATTATTAAATTGTTATCAAAATTATATAATACTTATAATACTTTTATGGTGTACAGTAAAGAATATCTTATCTTATCTTCATCTTCATTCTTCAACTAATACGTAAACACTAGGTATACTTATACGAAAACTTTACTTACTTATTACCTACTATAACTTTAATTATTGTTCTTTAGACTTGCATAAGGCAAAAAGCTCATCCAACATAATAGGAATCAAAGTGCCAGTATTAAACAAAATATATTTAACAGTTTCTGATATAACATTTATATTGATCAAATTGTTCATTTGAATTGACAAGGCTGACACATATCACCGCTTCATACCAAGAGGGGACGTCCCAAAAGGCCGTCATGCCATTGAACATTTGCCGCTACAGCATACGAGTTTGGAATGACTAACGAATGGGTGATTGTAAATTTTGAGTGTACAGGGATCTCCTAGCACCTCTGAGCCCAAGCCAACTGCACTTGCAAGTCGATGCACCTGTTAAACAATAGGTGAAACTCCAGCACGGGCTTTCCTCTCAGATTGAGAAGGTCAGACGACAGGATCTCACGGTAAAGCCGACATACCAATCAAAAACAATAACTCCTAAGTGAAAACTAATGACGGAACTGAGTAAACGCTGTGAGGATTATAAAAAAAGTATTGTGAGACTACTGAAGTACTCATATCCCAACAAATTATACCTAAATAATTTGAATTGATAGAATTTTCTTATAAAAACAATATATCATACTATGTGTATCAAATACGTTGCACGTAACAAGCACCAGAAAGTCCAATAATACTTCGTTCAGCCATAAAGCGCGCGAAAATATGACCCGCCATTAAATATCTACTTTTTAATTAATAATATCTGAGGAAATACGTTTCAATGTTTCAAAATGATCTCAACATGTTTCAGGATATTTAAAGTAAACAGTTTGGTTGAACTCGTAAAATAAAGAAATTGTTTTAGGTGTGAAGGCAGTGCCGGCTGTTTCCTATGCTATAAAATTACCACGCTCGAATCCTCCGTATGCGACCGCGTTTTATTACATGAAGCACTTAATTTTATATCTCTTTCTCTTCAGCTCGGTGTAAAAATTACTTTTCCGCCTCCGAGATAAACGATGTTACACATTCATTATTTAATGGTGAACCAGAACCCACTTCTATGAAAGTAATTAATTTTGTATCAGCGGTGAAATAACTAAGGTGACGTTGGAGCGGTTGGGATCAATCTTCATTAGAAGATAATTATTTTGTCGTATTTTGAGCGTCTTTAAGAATCGACACTTCAGTTTAGGATTTTGGGAGTTTATATTGAAACTTGATTTAATAGTAATTAATTAAACGAGTCAATTAATTACTATGAAATTAAATTACTATTACCTATTATTGTATACTTAGAACACACAAGCTAGCGCTATTTGGCCCAAAGTAGACAGAGCATTTATAGCTTGTAAAAGTTCTAGAATACAGATAAGCTACATACATAGATTTTTTTGAAAAACACGACTCACCATAAACAACGAATGCCAAACTGAGCAAGAATCTAAGCAACAACCACTGACTTAACCGTCGAAAGCTTTACCGCTGCCGCACATACCTTTAAATTTTATTAATGAAGGTAGGCCTTTACAATTTGAAAAAAAAAAGACACTCGACTTCGAAAGGAAAACTGCCGGTCCATAAATTCTACTCAATAATACATATATGCACATTTCCATCCGCCCAAACCACTTAAAACCCCTCTCTGAAGTGAGCTTGTCTGTTATGGCACTTATAAAAGCGCCCGCTGCATATTCTACTCAATGGACTGCATATTCCCACAAGAATACTTGACTGCGCGATTTTGAGAGAAAGGGAACATTGCTACGGATTGTACAAGGAACACAAGGTTACGGGTGTAGCAACGTCATAATTTCAAAATGGATTCGTGATGAATTTTATTAATCAATATAAAAATTAGTGATACAAGAGATTAGTGTCGCCTCCTATGAGACCGCTACAGAGGAGGCGCAAATATTTGTATGTGAATGGGTATTTGCATTGGTCTGGTCGTGCCTCGGAGAGCACGTTAAGATGTCGGTCTCGGTTGCCATACGAACATCTATGGCAGTCGTTACGGATAACTGGAGCCTAAAAAATCCAACAACTGGTCTAACTGCAATGCTTTGTTACCGCCAACAACAACAACAACTGGGATTAACGCTAGGATCAAGAAGAAGAAAGATTAGTGTCAGAGCAGCAAGAGATCATCCTCATCCTCGACTTTTTTAACACAGTGGGAGTCTCCTTTCAGTCTACCTAGGAACATACATCCATACACATAATCACGCCTTTATCGCCGGAGGGTTAGGCAGAGGTGAATTAACACCCACATTTCACCAATCTGTTTTCAGTCCCACGTAACAGCCTATTGCCGTATTCTGGGCACTATTGTTGACTCGAGCCGTGCATTTGAGGCTGAGTTTGGGCTGTACGTATCTGTCTGATGTTAAAGTTAATCAGCCCTATCCCTTAGTCGCCTTGTACGACACCACATGGGACGAGAAGGGGTGGCCCAAATTCTACTTTGCCGGGAACCACACGACCTTGCCGGTAACCACACGGCCTACCTAGGAAACGGCTCAATTTCGACATTCTCCGTGAAGAGACTACCTAAGTGCATAGCTTAGCTGCACTAGCAAAAGTTGAATGAAATATCCCTAATGAAGGCCATAAAGTTTCAAATTTAACTTATGCCTACCTAAAATCCACAAAAAATTATGATAGTAGGTATAGGCATAAGTTCAAAATCAAATTTATTATTAAGAATATAGTACAAAACAAAAGGTGTTAATGAATAATATAAGTTTTTAAAAATAATAAAGATAATATAAAACATATTTCTACCCTGCGACATGATGTGGCGTGCAATTTTATTTTTTGTGATGAGGGACTAAATTAGATATAAGTAAGTACTTAGTTACAATCTCAAGAAAAAGAAAAGGCAGCCAATACAAAAATAAATAGTAGAAAGAAAATTCTAAGTTAATAAATAAAAAATGAAAGATCAGATACGCCCTAAAAATAAATGAAGAGGTTTATCTTGTTATAGGCCCTCACAAAGAGTTCCTTCATTTATTTACCCCGATTCTCGTGCGAAAGTGCGCCAATAGGAACCCGAGCAGCCTTTTGTCTTTAGCTTTTACTCCTCGGTCAACAGATGAATTTCAATTAAGAAAACGGCATTCTTAGCCTCAATTCAAGCTCAATTTCTGTAAAGGCTCATTTCCTGGCTCGTTCCAATATTTTCAGACGCCTAAGATGTCTTAATTTACTTATAAGATACCGATACCATCATTTTAACAATATCGCTTATTAACATTTGAAAGTCTAGTCTAGACTAGACTTTTAGTGTTTGAAACAAAAGCTAAAGCTAAAGCGATTGGGTGTCATACCGACACGTGACAAGCTTAGGCCTACGTCAGGTGTTCTAAACTATGGGTGTGGCCTACATCAGGTGTTCTGAACTGTGGGTGAGGTGTTCGCTGTGAGGTGTCGTGATTTCGTGACTGAAATCAAATCTTGCAACTCGATTTTGATTTTGATAAGTTAACTAAAAGCATAAATCGCGGTACGCTTTTTAGGTATGTCGCGTTAGTACTACGATAATGTTTCTGCCTTATTTTAATATAAACTCATTATATAACAATCATGGATTATGCGTAAGCTAGATAGCACAAACCGTACATCCTAGTGTGTCAACAAACCGATGCGGTACAGTCGACAAAGGAGATACAGATGCACATTTTCCTATAAAGTTGTATCTCCTTTGTCGACTGTACGTACAAGCAAGAAAGCAACTCGTAATTACTGCTATAAATGTTCGTATAGCAACCAGAACGGATGGCTTAACGTGCTCTCCGAGGCACAGAGGGGTCTCAATGTCTTAAGAATATCCACCCATCCTGAGATCAACTTGGTTAGTGTTGCTTAACCTTGCAATGTGTTAACGTACTCGGTTACCTCGGAGCGGTATCTATAGGGCCCCCTGGGGGATTTTCCAAAAAGTAACCTTAGAAGCAGTAAAAATAATGGCTAAAATTCACCCGCTTTGTTTGGTTTTAGCTTTATTTAAAGTCGATTGTGATAACCCTACTGACCCCTTTCATTTATTTATCTTGTACTCAACGTAAAGGTTTAATTAAAATTTACATATAACAAATAATCCGTTTTGGGTATGTACTTTTTATCTAGACGTATAAAAACACAACCTAACATTTTGTGGACGCAAAATTCAGAGAATAATTGATGGATTAGCTTGCAATTTTCACTGGCCATTAAAACCAAAAGAGAGGGGTGTTGTAACTTTGACCTGCTAGCAATGTTAATTATGATAACAATAACTTAAAAAATAAAAAGATAAAAAGTTAAAATGGTTACCTGAGTGCCATTAAACAGTGTAATTAAAGACTATTTATACAAAACAGAGTGGCGCTTTCCAAAGTGATATTAACATCAGCGCCATTTTTGTTTCACTCTCATCTCATTCTCCCGCCTCTCGTTGGGTTTATTTCTTTTGTAATTCAATTCTCTAATTATCTATCCTAATAATAAAGCTGGGAAGTTTGTACGTTTGAATGCTTTAATCTCTGGCATTTATCATAAGATTATATGCTAGCTACACAATTTTCACGAGGATACATCTACACCCTTGATATGTAATCATGACGTGTTAAAGCATCTTTGTTCCATATGAGAATGAGATGAGAAATGGAGGTCAACACCCTAAATAGCGCCATCCCTCTTTTTCATCAAGAATACAAGCGCTTTGACATGACTTGGTAAGCCTGTAGAAGGTTTGCTCGTATTTGTTTCCTAAATACAGACAACTCATACATAATAACACTCTTTAATAATTTCTCATCAATTAGATAATATGAAGAAAACCGCAGTATGCAACTAGTAGCTAAAAATCGACCATGAAATCAATCTGTGAATGAGGCCATTCGTGAAGTGTAAACGAACTGAGTTTACACGTAACAAAGGGCAATAAAACAGTCAAAATTTATTTTCGTTTCTCTATATCATTGGTGAAATGTAATTTGATTCTATGTTCTGCTGTAACCTCATTTATAAGCAATAAGGTTATAAGCCCCGGGTAATAAATTACGTAGAAATGGGTAGAATTTCTCTCGTTGATATGCCTTTCATATATTCTTATATTTTTAATCAAACATTCTTAGAGAAGTGTGACGGCGCGACTCACTTCATGGACATGTGAAAATTGACAATATTTCAGAAGATTAAAACTACGTGGTAAGATCGCCCATTGTACTGACTGATTGATTTGTTATGGTAATCTAAAATATATTCTCTTTACTTGTATAGGTGAACAATAAAGAGGTCGTTCCCTTCGAACAATGAAAAATTTTCATAACTCCTGTACATATCGTTACAAAATACGTGGAAAGATATAAAAATAACAAAACGTCCAAATCTTCAAAAAAATTTCAAATGCCTTCTTTCTCTCCTTTAAAATTCTGATTAATAACATTCACTGGTGCAAAACGTAAATATTTAATTCGTAAGAAGAAAACAACACACACACTGAATTCGACGTACAAAAATTAATAAAGATAATAATACGAGCAAGCCAGAATAATAAATCACACATAATAAAATAACAAACAAACGAAAAACGTTAGCAATGTTTGAAAATAACTGTACAAATGTAAGTAGATCATAAACTTTTTTCAATAATATGATTATATTTGGGAGAACAGATATTGGAATAGAACTGAGTTTCTAACTAAGTTTCAAATGTAACATTTATTATAATAAAACTCAGCTGTTTCACATACAAATAAACAGCCCTAATAGCAACATAACTTGATTCTTTCAAGAGAGACATGGTTCATTAAAACTTCGCGACTCCGATCGTGTTCTCAGAGAAAACTTTCTTGTTAGAGGCAATACCTAATACATGTTCAATAGACATTGATAATCCATAATAGAAAAGTCGGATAGTACTGATAATAACGCCCCAGAAAACAGCTGGAAAGTTTACCGAGATTACTTTCTCTGTGAAATAATCTTTGACAAAATGTTTTCTGTCGAAACCTTTACAATTCACATCTAAACTAAGAAATAAAAAGTTAATCGCTAAACGGCTTTTTCACGAAACGCTTTACAAAGGTAAAGTAAGTGCCGCTGCTGAAAGATTAAATGGAGTCAAAATTAGGTCGCAGTCGTTTCGTTAATTAGGATGAAGACGCTTTAAGATTAGTGTAGCTGTTTGTTAGTTCTCACGGCTATTTAGTTTTACGTCTGTCTTTAAATGCAAATTACGCAGAAAGACTGTAAAAAAATAAGGATTGAAAGATAATAAAAGCTATTTACTTAAGCGTTTTATAATATGTAATAAAACTCTAACTTGATCCGGATATGTACTCCATAGCTGCTTGAGTTTTTAAGGCTTTCTTTAAAAAGACCACACTACTCTAAACTATAAACTTAAAAAACTACAACAAATAGAGATTGAAAAATAATAAAAGCTTTTCATCTGTGCCTTCTATGATATGTTTGTACTAAACTCTGATCCGGATATTTACTCCCTAGCTGCAGTTGCAATGAGATTGGAACCGGGCGGGTAGGGAAGCAGGGTGCGGGGTTGGGAGGGAGCTTGGGGGTCGGAGGGGAGTGACGGAAGCAGGTCAGTGCCAAAGCAGCCTTGGCCTGCCGGGGCCGCTACCAGACCTGTTGATACTGAATCAAATGTTCGCAGGAACGGATTAGATAATGTTGGCTCGTTTCGTTTGCTCGTTGTGATCAGTGATTTCTGAATTTGTGTAAACAATTTTGTGAAGGGACTGAATGTAATTGATTTGTCAACAGTGTGTTTTTTTGTTTGGTTTTCGATTGTGGATTGCTGTGATTGTATACATTTTAGGTAAGATTTATTAAAGGCGCCCACTCACTAACAGTTTACCGGACGACGGTCGGACGATATAAATCTGTCAGTTAATCGCAATAACCCACACACTCACAGTTTCGTTAACGATTTTGGACTGACGACTAATACGATCCGATAGTGTGTGGCCGCTGAACGATTCCGGACAGTTCTAAGCCGGACAGTCCTAGGCCGTCAGGGCGAACGAGCACAACGGGCCTGTCGATCGACGTTTCGTGTCAGTTTTTACTAAGATTTTATTCATTTTTTGTACATACTCGTCAATATTTCTTATGCACATAGTCCATATGGTTCAAAATAGCTAACACCTATTTCCCACAATGATTAGCACGTACTTATATAAGAATAACGTAGTCCAAGCTATTTTCAACCTTATTGACATCACAACAAATCTAGTTTTTTTCTTATATTCGTGATCAGCAGCATTTATTTATGCGAAAAAACATGTAATTAAGAAAATGTCAATAAGGTCGAAAATCGCTTGCACTGTTTCGTACTCTCTATGTAACTGATATAAGACCATTACCGGCAGGCGATCGTACGACCTAAAACTGACGACTCACAACTGCTAGTGTGTGGTCGCAAAACTGACAACAGGGAATTGCCGGCGGGCCAAAATCGCTTTAGTGTGTGGGCGCTATCGGCTTAGGACTGCAGGCCGCCGGACAGATCAGGAACTGCAGGCGGACTGCAGGCGGACTGTTAGTGAGTGGGCGCCTTAAGAGTTTTTATTAATTTGTGCGTAGTTTTTTTCATTTATATAAAACGTAAATTATATATACATATACAGGTTAAGTTACTGAGTTTGTGTCATACAAATCGTACACTGTGTAGAATTATTTAAACACTTTTATTATTATTTCACGTTAACTAGCAAGAGCGAAAGTATACCGTATTGTATAAATTAATTCAGCTTTTTATAAAGTTTTTGTGTAGTAGAAGTAGGTAAAAATAATTAGTAGAAAAGTATCTATAGGCATAGAAAGAAAAGATGCTTATAAACTGAAATTTTTAATAACTTGAATCATGAAACTGAGAGCAATATGGACATTCTCTTATAGTATAATATCACTTATGACTGCTTCATTAGTTCCATAAGTGCGTGCGATATTTAGGTCCTGGGTTCCATTGCCGGGTCGATAAAGTGTTATGGGATTAATGTTGGAAGATATAAAGTTACCCTGTAGACGAAAATTAGGAAATTTCTATTCATTACAGGACCACTAATACAGCTGGCGATTGTGATAATATAATATTTGCACTTATCGCAAATTTTATCTATACCTCTCACCTCTCGTATTTTGTCTGAAAAATAATACCTATAAGTTACATTTTTAGTCATAAACATAGTAGGTTTTTTAGACAAGCTACGCAACACTATAAATACCTAAACTAAACATAGTATTTGTTAACTTCGACTTTAACTTCTTCAAAATGGCCTCTGTAGCAAATCGCCACAAAGTCGACAATGTCAAGTAAAATGTAATATAAAATTATTAATGGCGCCACGAGAGTACCAGAGCCGTTAGCCACGCCAGTGAATTTGTTTCCGTGTGTCCGCCCCCCACGAGATTCAGTTGGACGATCAGGACGTGTGGTTGGATTTTAGGGGGCTAGTATTTGTTAGAACCTATACATCCAAATGTTATGGACAGGTACAGCTACAGCAGGTCAAATCAGACTTCACTTGCACTTTTAAAAACTTTTTTTTTCAAAGACATATTTCCTTACCGAACCATATTATAACACTGTCGAATCTCGATAGATACCAATCTAATCACAAACAAATTTCAAATTTTGAATAATATAGGAAAAGTATAAAAAGGTGTAATAGAGGTGCGTTATCCGCAACATGGCTCCATCATCATCATCAAAGCGTTGATTCCCGACCGCATCCAATGCCTTCACTCCCAAGCCTGGTTCCAGCTTTTCCTTTTCCACTTAGCACGGTCTAGAGCATTCCTGACAAGTACACTATTGACTCATTATGAGCCCATATGTTATACTATGAGTTTAAAAGTAGCGACAATACTATTTTATTCATTTTTCCTCATGATTTTTTATAGCCTTAATACTATGGTAAATAATAAATTAATAAGTATTTCTGAAATACTTTTCTTATATACCACTGAGGGACAAGCACACGGCCCACCTGATGGAAAGTGGTGACCGTGGCCTATAGACGTATGCAACACCAGGGGAGTCACACTCGTGATGCCAACCCTGTAAACACAGTGAGTTTCTGTGCCGTCAATGTAGAAGACAAAGCAGGAAAAGCTATTGGTCTTCCCACCGACAGCACAAAAAACTCTCCAGTGAGCTCTGGCTACCCTACTCACCGCCAGAAACACAACGCGAGGTTATTATGGCCCCGGTATTCTGTAGGGCGGAGGGAGGTACTGCCCCAGTCGGAATGCTCTATTGAACAGAAATACCGTCGTATCCAACCTCCTTAAGACAGTATAGGAAGAAAATATATGTTTTTAAATTAGAATAATAAGTGATTCATGTCATGAAACTGAAGTTAATGTAGACATAGTCTTATGTAAAGGATAAGTGCCTATACTGCTTCATTACTTCCATAAATGCATTGAGAAATATTTCTCCATTCCACGGTCGACTGGAAGAGTTCGCATTTAGCGATAAGGCCGCCCATTGTGCATTTAACTATAATTACTGTAATCCATACGATTATCTCTTGTAATCTGATGTTGGTGTACAATAAAGAGTATATCTATCTATATATCTGTGGTAGATTAAGGTTATGATATAATACTAAGGCTGGCTTTATCTTCAAGTTCTGAATATAAGCGGTTTAGTCTCAATATTGACGGAAACCTAGCTGTTGTCAGTTGCAAACAATATGGCTTCCTATAATCAATTCAACGGACACATATATTACATTATATATTACAGTATATATATTGGTTACTTTGTATTGTCCCGTCAGTACAGTCAGCATCGTATTGATCTTGACCAACAAAGTACTCAAAATGATTGTCATGGCTTATAAGTCTTTAGCACGGAACAGAAAAAACGTAGTTTTTTCTGTTCTGTGGTCTTTAGGCTTTCACGGCTGGCGTTGCATGTAGAATACAATGCTTCCGGGCAGTTTGGCCGTGGTCCATAGGAAACTTGCGTTTTTTCATACAGACACGAGACAAATGTAGATTTTTCATTTTTCATGCTATTTAGATCGAATAAAGAGAAAAAATTGAATCGGTCTAGGTGGGGTTTGACCCGCGATCTTTGCCTTACAAGGGCAATGCTTTGACCACTAAGCTACCAGACCTCGCCCTAACCGATTCAAATTTCTCCTTCTATATCTGTCATTGGGGCGACAGTGGCGCGCCTACCGACATTCTTACGAACTATCGGAACCGATGAATGATTTTCCAATCATTTTTAAACATTGATTTTTGACTGCTCCGCCCATATTATTTTAATGAAATCTTTAAGCAAAGATCGCGGGTTGAAACCCCGCCTAGACCGATTAAATTTTTTCTCTTTATTCGATTTAAATGTAGATTCGTACACATTTAGCCCAAAGGGTATAAATTTTATAAGTTTACGTCTTAAAAAATGCTGCAAGGGAGTTTGTTGCACCGTTACTTCTCGCCCAGCGCCTTGGAAGCGGAGGTAAACTTTGATTAAGTAGAATTTCTAATTGACGTCAATAAGAAACAGCCATTCTAGATGGAATAAAAATCTTTGACATTGACTTTGACTTTGACAAAACAATTAGATTTATTCATAATACCTTAATATTAACACAGTATAACGAGTCTTACCCTACTGTTTATACCATAGCAGTCTAATGAATGAATGAATGTCTAATGAATGATTACTTGATGTAAGATTTCGTTAGACTTTAGATTATTTTGAGACTTTGTAGTTCAGATCATTTTGACGCTGACTGTACCAAGCATGTTGTTTAACAATAACTCAAAGATTATAATTTATTTATAAGATGGAATGGGGAAACCAGGAAATAAAGGAAGTAATATTTTTTTTATTTTGAGGATGAAAACGAATAAAATTTTGGACCAAAATTTCTGGTTAACCTGTGTGGCGTGGCGGTTGAGCATTTATGTGCTACGTTAAAGGTCCTAGAATCGATTCTCATGAGCAACAAAAACACTATCATCTCTGACATTCTGACAGTGAGACTAATCACTACATAGCATAAAACAAAGTCGCTTTCTCTGTCCCTATATCCCTGTGTATGCTTAAATCTATAAACTACGCAACGGATTTTGATGCGGTTTTTTATAATAATATCCATTGCACCCGTGCGAAGCCGAAGCGGGTCGCTAATGGTCAATATATTGAGATTTTCTAGTCTCGTTGTATAGAACTACACATTTAATGACTAAGTGATACCAAATAGAAAATTAAAAATTATTACAGACAACAAAAAAAGAGATTTATACATTTTTTATTAGTTGATACAAATTCAAACGCCTCATCTGGCGATTACGATGACCGCACCTATTTTTCTTTGATGGCAACTTATTAACCTAGTAGAAAATACCTATATTTCATCGACGTATGTTTTTATTTTAAATTAAATGTAAATATAGCACACAGGTAGTGACTTTTACTTTAACTTAGCACCTTCCATCTAAAAATGTTTGTTTGTGATTTCTGTGGTATTAACTTAGTCAAATGAAAACAAAAAAGTCCGTCTTAAATGAAATCACTTGTACCATTCCACATTATTTATTAAAATCCTGACCGGTTTCGCCTTACGGCATTAGCATCAGCAAGTTCCACCAAGTGCCATCAATCAACGGTATAAGCAAAAAAGTCCGTGTTTAAATACGGATACGAATTTTGGGAAATTCTGAATCAAATTGTTGTTAAAACGTCCAGTAATCAGCAAGGGACACAGATTTCAGCCAGTTTATTTTCTTTGTCCACGTTCAATCAACTTTCACAACAATAACACGAAACAAAACCATTCACATACTCACAATTGCTGTAAAGTACACATCAGTACATATTTGATGTGTATTCGGATGTAAAGAACAAAACAGCACTGTGTTTGATATAAAAACTGAGTGAAAAGTTTACGAAAGGGAATTAATCGTGTTTTCGATTGATGTTTTATTTTATTGGTGTCATAATTTCACAATAATATACAACTTAACATTATGTGTTTTACCTGAGGTATGAAAAAAATTTTGGTTTGATTTTGGGATTGTAGTCGCAGCACTAGACCGGTGGGTGTCACACAATGCTGCGACGACAGTCCTCTTTTGTTGAAGCCGTCAAGGTGAGTGCCACCATTGTAAACACGGTACGTGCATGTAATGGTGACCCTCTTGCCTGAGACTTTGCCTTCAGCTTACCATCAGGCGAGGTGAAGTCAAACTGACGTATCCTATATACCGGGTGTAAGGGGAACGCTACCGAAGCCGAAGGCCCGTGTTAGTACTCCGGGTATACTACATATTAGCATAATTGTTTTATCGATTTGATGATTTTTTTTTGGCATTATTTATTCTCCATCGTATTAGGAAAGCTCTATGAAAAGACAATTTCATTAAAAAAAAACATCGCTACAAAAAAGCACGCGCTTGGCGCCACTTCTTTTTTTCCGTAGTGATGTTGGGAACGCCACTACGAAATCGTGAAAAGTCTTCTAAAAAGTAATTTTTGACCACTACCATGATATAAGATATAAAAAAATAAAATTATTACACACAACCAGTAAGTAGGTAGCAATCGTGATAGTAAATTTGTAAATGTGCTTTATTTTTACACATCTAACATTATCATTATTCAGATATTATGAGCGCCGTAACATTAATATTCAAATTCTCGTGCAGACACAAAATGTGTTAAGTTTTACGTGCAACACCCAGACACGTATTCTAGAATGCTCTATCTGGGAAAAGATTGCATACACATTGACAAATTCGACAGGTTGTCTGGCAGATTGTCTATACAATTTTTCCACAGATAAATCACGATTCATCTGAGTGACGTTAGATCGCGATTCATCTAGAATATGAGCCTCAGTAACTTATAGCCAGAAAGTCGGAAAGGCACAGTATTAAATCGATCTTAATGAACAAAGTACTCAAAATAATCTTACTGGCTTGGTATTCCCCTTCCCGTTGACTGGTTTCTGATATTCCAGTCCATAACCCCCAAGAGTCTCCCTCCGAAAAAGTTTAAAGAAATAGACATTCTAACCGTAATGTCACAATATATTTTCGAGATAAGAACGTTATATGTATGTGGGGAAAATATTTCAAAATTTTCAAGAGTTTGTGACAGGCATAATATAAAAATACCAAACATAGAAACAATATTTAATCTAAATTAGTAATTCTTTCGGGGGCAACTGTATACGATTATTTAGCAAGCTCCCTAATGAAATTAGGGATTTACCTGTGGATAATTTTAAAATTTAATTAAGACTTAACTGTGCCATTAAGGCCATTATAACATCCAAGAATATTTAGATGACAAAGGTCCATTTGCTAACCTAGTCTTGATTTGTTTACATTTTGACGTTTTTTTAAGTGCCGTTGTAATGGTGATGACTTTGACTATTTGGAACTCATCTTTAGTTCTGATAATAAAACAATTTCAAATCAATAATAAAACAGTTTGATTTGCCAAGATCATTTAGAGACTTTGTAGTAAATATCGTTCTGACGCTGACTGTAGACCTGCTGATTATCCTCCATCCAAGGCAGCTCCTCTCTCGCTGCCGAATACGGCAAATGCAGGCCGTTGTGGAAGCGGTTCTGTGTAAGATTGTGCGGATGCTTTCGACGTGTCCCTTAATTGTCCACGAATTGTTTTACTTATTGGATAACCTTCACCAAAACGGCGTGTTGTTTTAGTCGGTCCAAGTCCGGCATAACCCTCGATGGCTGTCGGGAGTATCCGTAGGGATTCCTACCCGATAACAAAAGAGTTTACTTGCTGATTCAGTATCGAGGCCTTAACACAGACTTCCTTTTTAACATTGAAAATTGAAGGTCTGGTCCTATGGTGGATGATGATGAGCCTCCGACAATCTCATATCTAGAGAATACTCTACCAAACTGAGTCACCAATTTTCCAATTCACTTTTGCAAGAAGCAGCGTAGAAAATACTTTAAAAGTTTTTCGTTTACGAAACTATTACTACAATTACCTTTGTAGAAGGCACTACGGAGTTTGGAAGTAAAGCTGCCTAGCCGAGGTACTTACAACCTTGGATTTAGATTTCTACATAGATACTTAAATATCCGATTTATACTTGTAACTTTATCCAGCTTTTCAAACTTTACTGAATCTTTGTTTGAATGTCTCTTTCTTCCACTTATCGTCAAAGTATGTATTTAACTACTACAGATGTCTGTCCGAATAATACAGGTAATGTTTCAGGCATTTTGGGCATAGGTTGTAGGTAGAGAGAGTTAGAGACTTTTACCAATACACTTATACATTTATGCTCACACATTTTTTTTATATCATTAATATAAAAAAATGTGTGAGCATATGTATGTATGTAACATTTTCATTATAAAAATTGCTAAGAACATTTATAAAGAAAAGAAAGAGTTTTGTTTACATTTGTAATACTATGGATACAAAAATCATTATTCTATAGAAACTAATTTATCCAATCATTGATTCATTAACAAACAATTCTCAAAATAAACCGAATGAACCGAAATTGAAACAAACATTCACAGAACGATTTCGGCATATTCAGTATTACTTAAATAAGATTCCGAATCATCGAAATAATTTAACTTTCTGGGAGCAATTAACCTTGTTTTAATAGAAAATGAACGAAAGCTCGGTCGCTTACCAAAGTCAGGGTAAATCCCGAATATTTAACCCATACAAAATAAATGAAGCTACCAACTTCAATTAATATTTCATTTAATACAATCATTATACTTCATAGAGATGAGCAAAAGAAATTTCGAGTTAATTAACTCTGGCTTTTTTTAAATAGTACACGTCAATTTGACTTGACCTCGCCTGATGATAGGTTAAGGCCAAATTTCAGGAAAGAGGGTCCCCATTATACAGACACGAACCATGTTGCAATAGTGGCACTCAACTTTACAGCCTCATCAGATACTTTTTCACGCCCCGCTTACAGGGCCCGGGACTGTAGAAAGAAGGAAACACCAGAGCTGGCTGCTGGTTTAAAATGTTTTATCACGAGAACTCGTACTTGTAGATCTTCTCGTTGTGTATACCCGGGGCATACACCCGTATGGGGTTCAATTATCGCCTTTGGGATCCGAGCCATCGTCATCTGCAACACGATACAAATGTTGGCTTTTTTGTACCACTTAGCTGGCAGACAAGCAACCTGAATTGAACCCCATACGGGTGTATGCCCCATACACCCGTATGGGGTTCAATTACCACCTTTGGGATCCGAACCATCGTCATCTGCAACACGATACAAATGTTGGCTTTTTTGTACCACTTAGCTGGCAGACAAGCTCACGACCCAAGTCATGGAAAGTGGTTACCGTAGCCTATGGACGTGTGTAACACCAGGAGCGTCACACTCACGCTGCCGACCCTGTTAGAAAACCTGACATGATTGATAAAATGAGATTGGCATTGAATTTCGCATGTAACAAACTCTACAAACGGGTAACTTCTGCTTATTCCTACAGGGTTATTGAAGCTTGAGTATAAAAAAAGAAAATAAATATATTACTTTTCATACCTACATTAAACAACGATTTACAACAAATTTATAAATACATGCACATAAAAGGTGTTTTATATTTATACAACCTCAAATTAGGGTAGGCTTATTTACCGTTAGATCCAATCAGGCCTCATCAACAACCCTTCCGAATAAAACCTAAAACTTGAATTTGACCTACACAGACTTTTTGAAATAATAGTAGATTGTTCAACAAGGGACTAAAACAAGCCATAATGACACGATATGTTTGATGATGGCTAATAGTTCGAGTGTCATTGTGGTTGTTTAGTCCCACGTTAAACACTCTACTTTTCACTTTGAATGCGAGGAAAAAAAAGCGACGTTTTATACAAAATTATAATATTTAAAAAAAAATTAAGAAACAGGCAAATATCTTTTTCAACCTAAATATATTAATTTATCATATCGATAACGGGGTAAAGCCTCCGTGGCGTGGCGGTAGTGAACGCGGTCGCTACGCAGGAGGCGCGGGTTCGATCCCCGCTCAGTGCAAATATTTGTATTGGTATTTGCATTGGTCTGGGTGTTTCTATGTATAATATGTATGCATTTACAAAAAAATATCTAAGTATGTTTATCCGTATTCTAGATTCCATAATACAAGGTAGTAAAGTTATGCTTACCATGGATCTAGATAGCGTTGTGTGAAATGTTGTGGAATATATTTTTTTATTTATTTATAATAACAAACTTTCTAAGTTGCACAATTAATTGGTGTAAGTAATTGGTGATAACAACGCAAGCTTATTACGAATAAATCTATTCAAAATTCAAATTGCAAAGAAATTTGTCCCGCGGTTTTTTTTGTTGTTAAGTGACGTACGGTTTATATGCTTGCATATATATTTAGCCAACAGATTCAAACTTGAAAAATAATTTAAAACTAATTGGAAATGGATAATAAAATGAACTTATCCTTAATACTTATATAATAATTAATTAAATTAATATCATTAATCGTGGTTTACGAAATTAAATGGGATTTTTTGATTTTTTCAAATGTCATTTTGAGGTTATTACTATATGTATACAATCAATAAAAAGGTGATAATCCTCCCATTCACAAACACCGTGATTGGCTGTTTAGGAGTTATCAAAGTAAATTTAAAAAAAATTACTTTAGTCCCTAGAGATTAATAATGAACTTTAGTCCCGACATGCAGGGACTAAAGTTACATTTTAAGAGCATGAGAAGTGAAAAATTGTTTTCACTCATACGTCTATCCTGGTAGGAACACCTGTCTCTCTAGACAAGTGGCAATTCGTTAACCGGCGTTTGATGGAATAGAATAACGAATGTATGGGATTTGACGTCTATTAACGACTGTCATATACGTCAAATCCCATACATTCGTCAGGGGCTGGTGATTGAGGCACGAGGCTCTGGCGGTTCTAGTGTCGGCTTTGTTTTGAAGGTTGACACTGCAATTGGCAGTTGGGAGTAACTGCCAATTGCAGTGTCAACCCTCAAAACATTATAATTCAAAATAAACCAAATAAGTTGTAGGAGAGCCGACCCCGGGTTCCAAGATGAAAATTGAGAATTTGGAAATATATAATAGTTTTTCTATTTATATAACTGTTAAGTTTTTTTATAAAAACTTAAATACACTTTTTTCAGACACAGATTTATTTAGTGAGGTTTGTTTTGTGTAAAAAAGTCTTTAGAGATTGTAACTAATTGCATGCCTTTACTTGCTCATGTTGTGCTTGCCTATAAAACACTTATCTTAAGTTTGTTTACGTTACCTATTGTGAAGCTTTAGTGTATTTGTTACTGGTGAGCCAAATAAAATAAATAAAGAATTTCTTTATTTATTTTTACTTTACTACTTTAAAGATTTCTGCCTACTATAATAAAATAAATACGTTATATGTTTAACCAACGGTGGCTCACCTACTGAAAAGATGTAGGCATTTGTATATTTTCACTATAGGCAAAATTAATTAGCGCATGTGTTTTTTTAGAAAGTTGCATGCCCATATTAAGTATACTAAGTATTAGCGCTAAGATCCTGCTTCGGCTGCTCGGATAAAGATGTTCTTATCATCTGTAGTTGATTGAATTTGTTGAAACTTCTGGATGGAACTTCATTTTACTACCTTTATATATATTAAAAAACTCACTTTACAAGTTCCACACATTCAAAATAAATAGGTTTACCTGACGATGAGTTATTCGAAACATGTCGTAATATTATAAATTAAATATTAGTATTTATATTATACAGTGATAAAACTAAATATAATTGTGTGGAACTTGTAAAGTGAGTTTTTTAATATATATAAAGGTAGTTCTTATCATCTGTTTGCTAAGCTAAGTTCTTTTAATATTTCTTTGAAACATGTGTTTAAAAAATGCGTCTTTATTATTCTCCTTAAAGTATTCCATTATAACTGTTTAAACGACTTTGTAGATGTAAGATCATTTTTTTTTTCTCAATACCAGTAGGTTAACTGCGGAAGTACTGTACTATTCTGTCCCACAGTAGCGTGTTTCAGTTTCAATATCGCACACCTAGATCTAAACTGAGACAACTCAAAAACGTCATTTTTTCAGTAGACGAAAAAAACGTCTTGCTGTTTTTTTTGTTAGGGAAGTTATGAAACTCAAGTTTATTTCGGCTTGTAATATGGTCATAAAATGTGACTGTATATGATATTCAGCTAAAAATGAATTATTAATATAGAAAACCTCATTTTTTTATTTGTTACACTTTAGGTTGGTAATTTTGTATAAATAATAACCCACATTTAGATTTGAAACAGTTTTATTAAATCAGTTTGAGTTCACCCTGTATTAGATTTTAAATTATACAAGAACAATTTTCGAACAAAACTGTTTTAAATGAGTGATAATAACATAAACTACTAGTTAACAGATAAACAATTTTTTTTTACAGTTTCACGACACTATACGAGTATTATTAGGGGTCCAAAAATATTGGAAATCATTAAAAAATATAAAATGGTAATATTTTTTTTCATTACTTAATAAGAACGGCTTAATTTTAGGGTGATTACCATGTTTCCTTCGAACATCATTAGCCACAATACCAGAATCATTTTTTTTAGTAAGTGCAGTAGTAATAGCAGTACTACTCAAATCAAGTGTAGCTTTAAAAAAAAGTCTTGCATACTCTAATTTTATTCCCAGCAATTTCAAAATAAAATGCATTATTAAGAGCTCTATAGTTTTGAGTGCTCGAATACCTGTACTTTGGTTTAATTTGTTTACTATGTCTGACTATAAACTCCCTTTGCCTCTGAAGATCAGCTAGGCCCCAATATAAATCAAATATGTTTTGTCTTGTTTCGTCATTTATGCTTACCCTACAACGTAACCTGCAATTTGCGCCACAAGCTTGATGAACCTTCCTTTCAGATACGCTTTTCATTGTTTTTGATAAAGATTGATAGGCTTTACCAGAATCCCTAAGAACTTTGCAAACATTCGCTTTCCATGTTGATTCTCTTCTTAGCTTCTTTTTTCCTCTTTTCGCTTCTCCCTCAGGCTGATTATTGTGTTCTTCGCTGATAACGTCTTGGCTTTGAGTTTGTGTAATAGCATTACGCACAGCAATATGGCTTTCAGTTTCAGAAACTGAACTTTTAGAACTCCTATCGGATTTAGATTTAGATTAGAGAGAGAGAGATAGATTAGATGGACTAGTGGCACTTGAAGATGACGATGACGTAGTAGGAATTACTTTAGGAGGTATTTTCTTCTTCTTTTGCCGGATATAGTTTGGATCTGTGTCAGAGTCGTCTATGAAACTTTCATCGCTTGAAGAAACATACAAATCATTTTCAATTTGCTGGTTGTTACATGAATTTGACAGACAGGCAGTGCTTGTTGGCCTCTTCTCGTTATTCTTTTGCATGTTAACATCTACAGACTTTTCTATCTCTTGTTCATTAACTGTTAGTGGGTTCTCCTTGCACCGTTCTTTCACAATATTGACTAAGAAATGACCTCGTTTCATTTCCCACTGAAAGGTAAAAAGTGACTATTGTATTTTTTACACTAATCCAACAATAGTGAGGTAATTCAAAAACAGTATTTTAAAAACAAAGTAGTAGACAATTTAATTAAGCAATATAATCTTAAAAAAGAAGTTATTAAACTGTACACATTTTTGTAGATAAAATAATGTATAATGTAAGTTTTGTTAAGAAAAATATAGAAATAAATTCGTTTCAACAAAAGTAGGGTAACTGGAAATTTACAAGTTGTTCCATCAAAACAAAGTCAAGTCAAGATAGTAAAAAAATATTCACTCACCTTTTCCAACAAAACTGGAACAAGATAACATATCTCAAGTAATTTGGCAAAATAATTCACCAATACTGTAACAACTCAAGTAAATCTAGTCTATTTGTCCACCAAAACTGTAACAACTTAAAATGTCCGTATTTTCGTTAATGTTGATACGTGCACTGTCCACAATAAGTGAAGGCCAACTGACATTACACTTGTTTTGGTGAGAGCAACTCACATAGGTTGATTCTAATAAAAAAAGCTAACGCCATCTAGTTGCCGGACCTCTCAAGCTTTTGCTGAACCTGTTTTTTTGGTAGATGCGTCTCATCACTGCGCATTCGAATATAAGAATAACTCAAAATCCCAAATTTTTGAGTTGTTCCAGTTTAGATCTAGGTGTGCGATATGCTGCATTTAGTACGACTATAGACTAGTCCAACTTTCCAATCCATCCTGTGCTGTGCCCATTTCTATCACCTATCGACATCTACAGAGACTTTATCCATTTTACTAAATCATTTCATCAATTTCTATACAGCAATGATGCGGCGTGGTTCAATGGCAATGATCGGCGGGGGGGAGCCGTTGATCGTGGTCGAGGAGAGTGGGGCGGAGGACACGGATTCGTCTCCGAGGTCTTCAGCGCCGACACGAGGTCTCTCCGTCGACACGGGGTCACCACCAGACCCGTACCACCTGTCCCCGTGGCGAGACACTCGCAAACATTCGCTGCCTACACCATCCTGTACCACTGGACCCACTGCTAGTCAGGTTTGTAATGAGGAATTTTTTGTTCTGAACAGAAATTTCTTAATGAAATTTTGAAGTATTTAGTATGCTAGCTATTTAAATTGATTAAGATTAGAAAAAGTGAAACGCACAGACGGGATTTAAATCTGCAGCTAGTCCTTTTTTTATACCACAGAGGTGGCAGACAAGCACACGATCCACCTGTTGGAAAGTGGTTACCGTGGCCTATGGACGTGTGCAACACCCTCGTACTGCCGACCCTGTAAGCACAGAATTCATGTGCCGTCAGGGTAGAATACAAAGCATGCATTTGCTAATCTCATACTAGATGAAAATCAATGGGTACCGCCTGCTATACAGCTTGCTTCGATCTTTTTATCATCAGCCAGGATTTTTGATTTTAATTATTTTCAATGTTAATCGATAAGTTTTTTAATATTTTAAGTATACTTATATAAAAACCAGTTGCAAACATCTAACAAATTTATATCGTGGCATTCAATTAATTGATTCCTATAATAATAAACTTCACTGTTCCTAAATCGGTATTACTACGTTTAGGAATTTCCTAAATCAAATTAATAGATGAAGAGTCTAAAGACAAACTTCAAGATATGTCGCAGACTTAGAATTAATTATATCCCCGATAATCTCTCACTGAAACAATTAAGCGATTACCCTAACTTCATACAAATTAAGCGAAACTTTGGAATGTTCAGGAATTAATATTTATGTATGGCAATAGGTTCGACGGTTATCGGAGAGGGGGGAGGGAGCCGCGCGAGAGGCTCGTGAGGCAGCATTTCTGGCCACACTGAGCCAAGCACCACCACAGCCTGGTGGTCGAAGGTAAGGCCAACACGCTTCATTACAAGTATTAATTGTTAGGATTAGTTGGTTATTTTTAAATAATATTTTAAATTTAAATATTGACATTTAGAATAACGTTGGACATTTATTGATTGACACTTAGAATAACGTTGGACATTTTCTCTTTTTTATACAACTGAGGTGGCAGACAAGCACACGGCCCACCTGATAGAAAGTGGTTACCGTGGCCTATGGACGTGTGCATCACCAAGGGAGTTACACTCGTGCTGCCAAACACAACGAGTTTCTGTGCCGTCAGTGTACACGACAAAGCAGGAATAGCCTTTGGTCTGTCCACTGACAGCACAAAAGCTTTGGCTTTAAATAAGTAATTTATATTCCAGATAATACCGTGTATTAATAGCCAATTAATTTAGTTCAATGTACACCATGACACCTACGCGATGCGCCTACGTTACTAAATCTGCGTTTTATTTTATTGCCCATTTATAATTAGACACTAATATAGTCTGTAGGTCAACCCTTCAGTGTACCTACTAAAAAATTATGGATGATTATCTTATATAAATTATTATTACTTTTAAAAATATCAATTTATCAATCTATGACTGGATGTAAAGCATCCTTATGTAGTCATGGCACCGGACCGTTCAATGCGTTGTCCGACCAGCTGTTGCGCACGTCGCACCAGACCACCAGACCACTGAACAATAGTTCGGAGCAGACCAAATTCGGCCGTCTGTTCCGCCTTTTACAAAATGTTTTTGAACAAGCGACGAAGATTGTAACATGCCACTAAAGCCCGTATTCTGGAATGTCACGCAGCTGAATCTGGATGTATCTGAGGAAAAAATGTGTAGACAATCTGTCAGACAACCTGTCAAATTTGTCAATATGAGTATACAATCTTTTCCCAGATCAATTGAGATTGAACTGAGTGGCCTAGAATACGGGCCTGAGATAGATCAATGCTGTCGAGAAAATTTAAGCGATAAAGTTATTTGCGTTGTGAGTGGTGGGAGAAGACGCCCTTTTAAATTCAACGAGGATCAATAGGCAGTCTTATAAATAGATCTTTGTGCACAGAGTTCTATTCATTTTTATAATGATGGATATTTTTCTGTTGGTCTTATTTTTTACCCGACTGAAAAGAAGGATTACGTCTTTCGCGCGTGTCTTTTATATAGGTCGTTACATATGAAATTGCCGTTTTATTGAAGAAATTGGAGGAATCCCAATTTGCAGTACTAACATTTATGCATTTTTTTTAGGAAGGACAAATCCAAATTTTATGATTTTTTTGTGTATGAGTGAGACACCATTAAGCTTACAGCAACTTTTATAACATTTTTTAGAAGTGACAGCTGTAAAAAAGTTATACGAAATTTATCATCAAAATTGATAGCATTTAGGTTGAACTGTTTTTGAATATCGAATTTAATTATTAAGCGGCCAATAACAAAAAAAAATACATGAAAAAAATATATGACATGCTGCAAATCAGCGGCATCCATTGTTATGCTGATGATAGTACGGGTGATGCCGCTTACTCCGGCCGCACCAATATCTCTCGGGAAAACGTCATCGAGAACCGAAACAATCTGAACCGAAGTATCTGAATGGGGTCGACTGAACCTAGTCCGATTTAACCCTATCAAGACACAAGTTAGCGCGTTTACGGCAAAAAATAGCTAGAATTTGTCGTGTCGCCACGTTTTGAGAACACTCCCCTGACTGCCAGAGCTTGTCTAGGAATACTTGGCGTCGATATCTCGAGCAAATTCCAGTTTCGCGGCTATTTAGAGGGTAAGGCCAAATTAGCCTCAAAGAAGCTCGATGTGCTCAACAGACAGTATTTCACACCGGCCCACCACCTTCAGCTCTATAAGGCACAGGTTCGCCCTCACTTGGAATACTGTCTATGGGCAGGGGCACCACAGTACCAGCTTGCCCCTCTGGACCGTATCCAACGACAAACGACTCGAATTGTCGACTGCCGTATTTCGGATCGGCTTGACCCCTTGGCGCTGCGTAGAGATGTAGCTTCGCTCTGCATTTTCTATCGCATGTACAACGGGGAGTGCTCTGAGGAATTGTTCAGATTAATCCATGCTGCATCTTTCCGCCATCGCCCTACGTGACAACATTTTCATCCTCTCCACTTGGATGGTTGGCAGTCCTCAACTGCGCGTTTCTCCAGAAACTTCCTGCCTCGCACAGCTAAACTTTGGAATAAACTGTCGCCTGCGGTATTTCCGACCGATACGACCTTCAAACATTCAAGAAGAGAGCGTACTCCCACCTTAAAGGCCGGCAACGCACCTAGAACCCTTCTGGTGTTTCAGGTGTCCATGGGCGGCGCTGTTCGCTTACCATCAGGCGGTCCGTCCGCTCGTTTGCTCCCTATTACATAAAAAAAATCATATCTTCCAAATCACTGGACTGATTTCAATGGTTCATATCTCAAACGAAAGGTATTCTTCACCTAAGTTTTCTGGGGTACATAAAATGTAAACAAAAGCTAAATGGAGGATTTTTGGCAACAAAATGTAACAAGTTGTAGTTATTCAGTTTATGGTTTGCAAATGGGTACCGCCTGCTATCAAACTTGTTTAGATCTTTCAGCATCAGTCGGGTTTTTCGTTTTTTACCGTATTGTTAAGTAATTTTCGTCTTCGATACGTAAAAGTGTTAACGCATGACTTAAAAGTAGTTTATTCAGAATTAGCTTGGGAATCGGTGGTGTTTTTTCATACAAGTCGATTTCTTTCCCCTTTAGTTATTGTCTTGCATGTATAAAATAATAAACGAGTTTGATCAGTTTTTACTGACTGCCTAAATAATATGACTAAGCTGTCCAATGTTTGAAATAGCTAACTTAACATTTCATTCTTTTAACCACAATATTTTCAAGATTTTTTTGCCAATTTCTCTGACCCCTATGCAACCGGGTTTAGCACTCAGATGAGAAAAAAGGGCTTGAAATTAGGAAATCTAATTGGTTGTTTCTTTCCAGACATTCCGTAGTGACCATATCCCGGGTACCCCAGGCGCTGTTCGGTCGCGGCCGCCGCGAGTCCATCGCGGCTCTCCCAGCACTCTCGCGTCGCAGAGACTCTGGCGGTAAGCAATAGGAATTTATAAAAATATAGTATATGTATATTTAGTTTACATTTATTGTTTATTTGATTTATTTTAACTATGTATATCTATATTTTCGTAAATAACTTTATCATATACATACGCACACATTGTTATGCAAATCGAAGTTGTTAAGAATGACCACATAAATATTCTTTATTCAATATCTTTGGCGGAGTACAGATGCCATACAATAATTTTATTCCAATAATCCATATCCCATTATTCAAAAGTAACCCTAACTCTGCGTTCCGGATGTACATGATAAAATTCCTTCGTAAAGTCAAAGTTCATGATAGTACAAAACCAGTTTTCCTGATTTAGTGGTGTATCACGAACTGATAGATTATTGCAAGTATTGAATCGCCCATCCTGTATAAAAAAAACACCTGTCTACCACATCCTCCTTTCAGCACTTACAAACCCTCACTAAAGAAGCCAATGTCATCTTTCAGTTTCATTCCCAGGTCCGCCAGCGACAGACACACTAGGCAGCACTCACAACCTGCAGTTGGACATAATGGACGACATCGTTCAAGCGCGCAAAGTCCGCATGCGACTCTGGAATACTTCAAACGAACGAGTCTGCGAGGTCCAGCCACTCGATGAGCGCTCACCCATGAGCGGCTCCGTCAGGTACACGAACCGTGGTCGTCGGCACTCTGACTTCGTTGGTGCTTTACCACCAATCCCTGCACGCCGTCGAGCCTCAGAAATGCCCCCACCGCCTCCAATACCACCACGCGCAAATGCCGGTGTCGTCTGCACTGACACAGATCTCCACCTCATGCTCAATGCACTCACCTCTTCTGCCACAGAAATAGACCGTTGTGGCAAACCAGAACGGACCCGACGTCTCTCCGATATGAGGTCGAGCAGTTTCGATGCGTCCACGCTCCGAGAAAAACCTACAGAGGCTGGCACCACCTGGTTCACTCGTAGACACCAAACGTTAGCCACAAAGAAAAAAGTAAATGAGCCAAAGAAAAGTAAAGTGACGTTTGCTCCGGATTCAAAACAAGCTCCTGGTGATGTGGCAGCTGTGATATGGGACAAACCATCAGGATCCGTCGTGGATGCCAGCGCACTTGGTAGTGCTATAGAAGTATTTCTTAGGAAGAGTTCAGCGGCAGACCCAGTTGCAACAACATCGGGTCCGGTTGCGCCAGAATTGCCGCCTAAAAGCAATGAGATTCGAATTAAGCAACGAGACATTCCAGGAGGAAGCCGGCCAGCGCCGCGTGCTGAGGGGGAGCGCTGGTACACAAACAGACCAGAGGAGGAGGAAGCGGCAGAGAGCTGCGATGCAAATCTTTGCACCTCACTAAAAGACCTTTTCGTGTAGACACCACAGGTGTACTAATTAAAACTCTTGTAAATTATTACCTACCTTTAGTTGTCGAGTAAAGATTCGTTTCTAAAATGGAGAGTGAGAGGTGCGTGGTGGCTCGCGATCGCAGCGTGCCTCCACGCATCTAATTGTAATTTATAAATCTTCTATGTGATAGATACGCGCCGACGCCGGTCGTCCTGAGTCGACTCACGACCGACGCCTGACTCGCGTAAAATTATTTTTAGAGTAAATTCTATTTTCATTGTAAATTTTTTGATATTAGCGATCTAGATATTGACTTATTGTTAGATAGAGAATTATATTCGTAACCATCGGGCGCGCGTTTTCCACGCCGTGCTCGGCGCTCTCCCACCGCGCGCCCGCCCCTTACCCGTCTCGTTCAACAATATGTGTCTTGTAATCCAGTGTTACCATTAAAACAATTAAAACTTTATCATATAGCCGACATTAAGATGGAGACGTCGCTCGGGAGAAACGTACGCTTAATAGACGAAGGCGACATTCTGTCGTCTTTAATCAATAAAAGTTTTTATCGATGTTATATTGCATTTTCATTGTTTATATCACACCCGCAGACTACCCAGTAAAAGCATTACATTTACTGAGTAGAAATCATATACGTTCTTTCTTATTACAAGGAGTGAAAAAGTCAAACATCTTAAAGGAATGTCTGCAGAACCAGATAGCGTACACGAACACTTCTAAACAAGGAAGCTGATAAACTTATTAGTAACATCGGAACCAATTTAGCCAAGTTTATGCGATAACTTTTTCAATTACTTGGATAGGTAAGCATCTATTCCTACCTTTTAAGTTAAACGTCAGACATATTAGTGTCCTCATAAGTTCTAGCGAAACAGTATTTAATATCAGTCTCGTCGCCTTGAAAGTTTCTAATGAGTAGTATTCAAATCTTACGTGTACTTGAAACTACGATATATGTTCTAGTTTACTGTCACGTGATAACCAATGGGACGTGTTTATTATGACAATAGTTTCGTAGCTAAACTTGAACAATGAATTACAAAAGCTACATAAATTTTCTGTTTGTAAAGTGTGCAGATATATAAATAGGCTTAGGACGCGATACAAATTTTTATAGTAACTTGAAATGTAAATTGAAATTTAAAACTGATTTTATATTTTTTAATCACTGGAAGCGACCGCAAAATCTGAAAATTTGATGACGTGTTAATTTGATTGCACCTCACCTCGTTTGACAGCATCGTCATTATCTTAGTCTTGTTCCCAGTTACCAAGGCATTAACTAACTCCTGTCACTTGATGGGTGAAATGGCCCACACCAAAGGGCAGATCACCCGTCCGGTCGCGGCGTCCCCGGCTGGCAGTAAGCAACTCCTGTCACAGATAACATAATACTAAAGCTCCTTCTCCTCATAATGCTAGGACTATTTTTTAAAAAGGGATGCCAAAACTACTATATAACACTAGACGACAGCGTCTATACTAAACAGAAAATAAAAAGAATACTTACTGTGTTAACAACCATTTTATTTTATTGCCTACTCAATACTGCCGCGCTAACTAAGAATACAATAACTCGATTTTGACGATTTCGAGAAAAACGCGGGCAAAGTTTTGAACTTTGTTTTTCTTGTATCTCATGAACCAGTGAACATATCTACATGGAACTGGTACCAATTAAAAGAAGAACAAATAAAGAACAAGATAAAATATAATTCAACGTCAAAAAAATTAAGCTTATGGCATTGAACATGGAAATAATGTTCATAGCTAGGAATGTTTTAATAATCAACCTGTCATCACTAGTCTTAAATACAATAACTACGTCACTTATTGTACTCATCCTTAGCAAAGGCACTTATTGTAGTTTAAAGAATCAGTCCATCCTTACTTGTTATAAATACAATAACTAATGTAGTTATTGTATTTATGACCAGTAAATTAATGGTAGGTTGGAGGTTTGGCCATTTAATTAGATCTAGATGTAATGTAATGTTACTTAATGTATTCTTTTTTAGTAAGCCTATAAACTGAAGTACTGTTATGTAAATACGACTAATCAAGAAACCCAATGAAAAAATAGTAGATTGTATAACAAGGGAGCAAAATAGTATTTTTACGGCGAGGGCGCACTTTGAACCACGAGTCTAGCGAAGGTTTCTAGAATATAACCCCGAGCTTTAGCGAGGGGTTCTAACGTAGAAACCTGAGCACAGCGAGGGGTTCAAAGTATATCGCCCGAGGGAAAATAATTTGCTCCTCGAGTTATATACTCTACTTTTCATCCCCTTTCTATGAGAAAATAAATAAGAGACTGTGTTATGGAATAATGAATAAATTTAATTAAACAAAGACGTGAATATACGTATAAAAACAATTACAAATTTATATTTATATTTGATACGCTAGCGCAATTTTGAAAATTTATTGACACTGTTTTATTTGGGATCGATATTGTTGTCGATTCATTTACATTTTGAGTATTTGTTATCTTAGTATCTGACTGGTGCTCAAGAAAAGGTACAGAATCCTTTGATGTAGAAGGACGTGGCGACAATGGTATAGGTGAATTATCTTTAGGTCTTAATTTAATATTTTCTACAACGCGGGTGCTAGTTTTTTCTTTATTTTGAATTGAGTCTTCTATGTAACCTTCAGCTACAGAGCTGGACTTCCATCCTGAATCCAGAATCTGCCAAAAGTGTAGCAGACGTTCGGCGAAAACAATGACCAGTGTATGACTTGCAATCGGGCAACTTCAAGTATGCAGCTATTTCTAAGGGCATTAAAGACATTCTATTTTTTCCCATTACTTGTTTAAAACATTTTCCACTTTGATGTCTAATAAAAAATCTATTTGATGTTGTTTGAGAAGGACGTAGGCTCTGATATTGTTCAACTATTCGTTTATACTGGCTACGAATAACGAATGACCGATCAATTTTTGTTTTAGTATCAGTTAAATTGACTAAAAGTAATTCATCTGAATGTTTTTTGATATCATCAATTGTTAGTTTTATAAGTTCGTTACTACGACATGCTCCATGTATGCCAAATATTAAAGCCACCTGTAACAAAACAGAAAGGAAATCAGACAAGTAGGTACAATACGTACACGTTTTAAAACACTCTGTTTATAGATTACACTGAAAAAACTAAATGATACATACTTTTGTTGCGAGAAATTCCTTATCAGGCGCATCATTTAAAAAGGTCTCGACGTTTTGATGAGAAAATACTTTTGATTTCTTTGATTTGTGTCCTTCGGATAATCTCTTCAAGTAAGTTAGTAACTTTGAGTAATTATCAATTTTTATATTTTTGTTGGTATTTACAGTTGACTTAAGGATTGAGTATATACTCCATAGGGTAGAAGGTTGCTTAGTTTTGGCCAATTCTTGAAAATAGGCCAAGAATACATTTTCTGAAAACGTTTTCGCACCTTTTTTATTTTTCCATATAATGAAATTTTCAAAGGCCATTCAATATTTCGCCCGGGATTTCGTAGGTAATAGGTTTAAAACGACGTGGATTTAGCCCGGTGATATCGGCGCAACTGGTCGAAAGTTGTCGCGTGGTTCACTTCCTCTTACCCCCGACACAGCCCGTTGCATAGTCTTGACTAATAATAAATACAATAACTCATAATGTTAATTCAATTATAATTGCATTATAACTTTATTTTGAATCAGTTTACTGATTATAAATACAATAACTCTATTTATTTGTGAAGCATAAGTATTATCTCTGTAAATGGTTGGAAGACACCAATCATAAGTACAATAAGTCTAAGATATTGTATTTATGACGAGCAAACAAGTATTTAAAATTCAAGTGCCACATAATCATAAGTGGAACAACTAAAAATTATTGTACTTATGACAAGTAATGTAATCATAGTTAAAAGTGAATGTCACCACAAGTTTGATTATTGTATTTTTCATTAGTAAATTTTGTAATATAAAATAGTTATTGTATTCATGCTTACTGAAATATCAGGTTCCAGAAGGTTTCATGAAAAGTTTCTTAGAGAGAATTGTAGATCTCGATTCGCTGATTCCGAATATATATGTAACTCAAAATCGACAAAAATCGAGTTATTGCACTGTTAGTTAGCGCGGCAGAATACATAAAAGGACCTTTTGAATCAGTGAATTCGTTTTCAGCCCATAAGATAAAATAAAAAAAGGTTCAATTTAAGATATTTCCAGCGTAAGTATTACGTGAAAATGTATACTTATATAAATCTCCATAAGTACCAAATAACGGCGAAACTGCTATTCAAACTTTGGGCTTTAAGGTTTTCTCAGTGAAGTATCATAGGCTTATATTCTATAGGGTTTAATATTTCTATAATGGCTAAGCCATTATGGGAAAAGTCTGGGAAAAGGACGATTAAGTGACTTCATCTTCTTTTTTTATTTAGTCCGTCAAATGACTGCGCCCTAGACGGCATAAAGCTGAAGTGCTTATGAAGAATTATTGGGCCGTTTAATCTCTTTAAAGAGGATGACACCAGAAATGTTACCACAGTCTGTCTACAGCTTCTTTTGTAAATTACCTATCTTGATTATCCATACTAATATTATAAATGTGAAAATGTGTGTGTGTGTGTCTATTTGTCCGTCTTTCACGCCTAAACCCCTGAACCGATTTTCACGACATTTGGTATAATGGTAGATAAGACCTTTAGAAAGGACATAGGCTATGTTTGATCGCGATAACCAACATCCATGCAGGCGGAGCCGCGGGCAAAAGCTAGTTCCTAATTTATTACCAAAATGCATGTACGATACGCGCATAGCTTCAGAACGACTGTACCAAATTGAATAATACTTTTTTATTACGTGTCATTAGTGTCAGGACAAGGTTTGTATGTAAGAATATTTTTGAAACGGCCAAGGCAGAGGTGCTATAATAACTTAATCAAAAAAGACAAATATTCGTGCCTATTTACGTATTTTTATTCTATATTTATGCTAAGGGTACCTATGTGCAAATTCTTTGGGTAAGACGATATCCATTCATTTTATGCGAAAAGCTACTGAACATCAATACATTTCCAACTCATCATTTAGATTTAAATTACTTAAAGATATAAATTAAAAAGATCCATCAGGTTTTCAACAAACAACATTTAAACATGGTCATACTAAACGAGAATAAATTATGTAGATTACGGAGATTTGATTAAATAGCACAGTAGAACGACTGTTAGACTGTGTAAATAGTTTAAAGTAGTGAACTTAGTTCCAAAACAGCACTTAGGCGCTCGTGAGGCACAGAACAGCACGGAGGAACACAATTAATTTTAGAAACTGGGGTGGCATTCAAATTAGCCTGGAAATGGCCCTCTTTATGCAATTAACAATGTAACTATTCTGTGAGTTACGTCACAATGTAAGCATTCTGTGAGTTACGTCTCTCGTTATGCACAAACTCATTTACGAAGTGGGTATTCTATTTTGTTGTAAATACAACCTACAAGTTTGATCTAAAGACTAGTTCTAACTCTGACATCTATACATATGTCACAGTTCAAACTAGTTTTTGAATAGATCGATTCCTAGTTAGAACTAGGTTTTACTGTATGCCTTTGTTAATACTAGAATTAACTAATGCTCAACTCGAATATCAGCTTAAACAAGTGCGGGGGGAACAGTGTTGTCCGCGCGCAAATATTTAATACATACATACATTTACTCACACCTGTAAATACCAGAGGGCGTAGGCAGAGGTGTGTTCACAGAAAATTAGTGATAGATTTATTGAGAAAGTTACGCAATCCGACTAGGATAGGTTAGGTTAGTAGGAGCGGAGCGGAGCTCTCGTATTAGCCTTCGTGGTTATTTTTTGTATAACCATGCAGAAATAAGTCATTTTTCTTTTTCTAATGCTAGTATGAACTACAGCTTGATGTGACAACTAGTTTTAACTGAAAATCAAATATTTCAGTGGTAAAATGTAGTTTTAACTAAAGAAAAGTAGTTCTCACGAAAAACGTGTTTTAACTGCAACATATATATCCAATATCAGTTTTACACAGACAAGGCACCTTATTCATTGGCAAAGGGTTTTTTGTTGAAGTAATTACGTGTAAGTCACTTGAGACTTCGTTTACTTTAAGTGCGATTCAATACCTAAAAACACGTTATTCCATCATGAAGAAATTTACAAATATCAATATTTTACCTAATATAAGTGCGGGCTTATAAATGTACTTTACAAATACAGTTCCCATCTATTGCCGGATTGTTCCCGTTCTGGTGAGAGAAGCGCCGCCGCTAAAAAATACAGAATTATTCCTGTATTTTATATTAACGAGATAGTACGATGATGGTGAAGGTATTGAGCAAACATACGGTAAGCGTGGTTACTCTGTCACCTTTAATCGTTTACGATAATAAGTGACATCTGAAAAAAAAAACAATGTTATAACAGCAATGTAACAATTTCTAGAACTAAGATTCCTAGAACTAATACCCGCTGTCAAAAAAAACAGGGCACGCATACACTCGCATATCTTTAACCGCAGACACACGACTAAAGTCAAAGCAATCTGTAACCTATCGTGTGTACGAAGACGAAAACTTATTCTATCATATAAAGGAGAGGTCGGGGTTGAGAGCCCGGGTATTTTTAATAATATTATAAATACAAATGTTACCCTTTTTCAATAAAACGTCCGCAGAATGAAATTCCCGGAAGATATGTTACGTATTAGCAAAGGTCGAATAACATTTTTTGTTTTATTTTGGTAAGTTCGAGCTACATTTCCAATAGACGATAATAATACTTTTATATAGTGCAGTAAGGGCTATTTTTGATAGTTAGGTACATGAAAAGATAAAACATATCCTATCAAAACCACTTTTTCTGCTTTGTGATTTTTGTAATTGAAAGTAAATTGCAGTGTGACATGAAGCTAGCCTAAGCTAGGTTAATCTACATTAAGATAACGATACCTAACTACAACTTTGATATATACCCTTTTTATACCACTTATGTGGCAAAACAGTGCACGTCCCACCTGATGGAAAGTGGTTAACGTGGTGTATATCGTGTGCAACACCAGGGGAGTCACACTCGTTCTGCCGACCCTGTAAGCCTTTGGTCTTCCCACTGAGAGCACAAAAGCTCTCCAGTGAGCTCTGGCTACCCTACTCACCGCCGGGAACACAACACGAGGTTATTATGGCCGCGGTATTCTGTAGGGCGGAGGTACTGCCCCAGTCGGACTGCTCAATTGGACGAAAATACCGTCGTGTCCTACTTCTGTACCCGATATTAACAACTCGTATAGCACATTATTAAGCTTTTTATCTCAGGTGCAGCAGATAGCTAGAATGGGTTCAACGCCGACGTGCAACCGGGATTGGCCTTTGGATAAATGAATTCTTATTCTCTTCTGAATTGTAATTGTTTTCTAATTTGTATAAGCATGCTTTGTTATGTAAGTAATTATTGTATTTATTCGTTAATTGTTATATAAATAACATCTGGCATAAAATATTAACATTAACCTCTTCGACCTTCGAAATAATCATTGTTTATTGTTTGTGCTATTGCATCTATACATACATCACAAGTTTAGGTCGCTCACTGTGGGTATTTCGTTAATTAGAAAAGCAAAAGTAAGATTTATCCCGAAGCTAATGGGTCAATGGGGACTTATCGTTATTTTCGGGTAAGAGCACACACATCTAATTTCTGTTCGTGATCCTCCCAAGGTTAATACAATAGCTCAAGCAAATTGGCCGAGATAGTTTCTGTTAATCCAAACTTGTCTCTTAAAACTTGTCTCTTTGTTGTATTTAATTTTTTATTTTTTGTACAAATGCGTTTGCGCTTGGTTCCCGGAAGAGTAGAATTTGGGCCATCCCATTTCTTCCCACGCGGTGTCGTACAAGGCGACTAAGGGACAGGGCTGTTTAACATCAGACAGATATGTACAGCCCAGACTCAGCCCCAATTCATGGTTCGAGTCAAAAATAGCGCCGGAAATACGGCAACAGGCTCACCTCCTGTTACGTGGGACTAAATACAATGATTGGTGAAATGTGGGTGTTAAGTCACCTCTGCCCACCGGGGATAAAGGTGTGATTGTATGTATATGTATGTATGCGTTTATGTATTACCTTTTGGTATTAACTATTTCATTCTATTACATTGTATAGGTAATCAATCAAAAGGAGGTATAGCTTAACTATCTTAGGTTATAAAATGCTGATAAACATATATACTTGAATGAAACTTTGAAGCATTTACTATGCTAACTTTTCGAATCGATTAAGATAGGAAAAAGTGAATGCCCAGGTGGGACTCGAACCCACGATCTTTCCCTTACAGGGGAAATGCTCTGACCACTGAGCCACCGTCAGAGCATTCCCCCTGTAAGGGAAAGATCGTGGGTTGGGACTCGAACCCACGATCTTTCCCTTACAGGGGAAATGCTCTGACCACTGAGCCACCGTCAGAGCATTCCCTCTGTAAGGGAAAGATCGTGGGTTCGAGAAAGATCGTGGGTTGGGACTCGAACCCACGATCTTTCCCTTACAGGGGAAATGCTCTGACCACTGAGCCACCGTCAGAGCATTCCCTCTGTAAGGGAAAGATCGTGGGTTCGAGAAAGATCGTGGGTTGGGACTCGAACCCACGATCTTTCCCTTACAGGGGAAATGCTCTGACCACTGAGCCACCGTCAGAGCATTCCCTCTGTAAGGGAAAGATCGTGGGTTCGAGTCCCACCTGGGCATTCACTTTTTCCTATCTTAATCAACATATATACTTTCAAATCAATTTAAATTGATAAAGTTGAAATGGTCTAGGCGGGGATCGAACGGATATAGAAGGAGAAATTTGAATTGGTTAGGGCGGAGGTTTGGTAGCTTAGTGGTCAAAGCATTGTCCCCGTAAGGCAAAGATCGCGGGTTTTGATCCCCGCCTAAACCAAATCAATTTTTTCAATTTAAATCGATTTTGAATATTTAGCATTAAAAATGCTAAAAAAAATATTTCTAATACATACTTTCATTCGCAAATACATACCATACATATTTATTAAATAGACCATCGACCAAATACCGAGTACACAGACACCCAGACCAATACAAATCGAGATGTTCATGCATAAAGACTTGCACCCTCCTGCGAAGCAGTCAGACACTTAACGGTTACGCCACAGAGGTCATGGAATATGCCCGATAAAGGAAATTGAGAAAACGGTAAGGCAATTTGACCTAATGTGATTTAGAATAATGTTAACTAGAATTAATGCGAAAAATATATAGCCATATAATAAATACACATACAGAAACCGGGATAAAGTACATTACACAGTGTACTTTTGGCACCAAGCTCTGGAGCAGGCTTTCCTATCAAGGTTGGTCGGTCAGAGGAGCATCGTTCACTGAAACGCTCTGTAAGTCACGGTAAATTGATAACTTTACTTTACTTTAATATTTGAAAACAATGTTAGGAGTCTCGGCCACCCATACTCTAAATACAAATATATACTGAATTCTGAAATTAGAGTATGAATGTAGGCCTAGGGCTTTAGGAGCAGAGGTAAGTCCAAGAAAAGATGGATGGATTGCTTGAAAGATGATATGGCAAAGAAGGGAGTAACTGAGGATATGACATCAATCAGAAATTTGTGTCAAAAAATGACATGTTGCACCGACCACAAATAAATGGGACCAGGGCAGGTAGATGATGACTGAATTCTTAAATTAACATTGAATGTGTTTTGCATATAAGAGCGTTTTCACATTCATCCGATATCAGATATCGGTGTCGAACGCCGATAGCCGACATCCGATAGCCTACACCTTGTGTGCTTTCACATTTATCCGATACGGCCCTTTGTTGGAAAGCATAGACTAGTTAGGGATGTTAGGGAAGAAAACAAAAAATAAGTGCAAACAATTTTCGACCTTATTGACATCACATGGTAACGATTTTTTTTCTTATATTTGTGATCAGAGTCCTCAATTAACGCGAAAAGACACGTAACTAAGAAAATGTCGTGGTTTTAGTCTCTTTGTTATCCAATATCGGGCCAAAACAGTCGTGTTGGCTCCGATAACCGATATCGGGCCGGAAAATGTGAAAGGGAGATACATATGTCATACATTTGACTTCCTCCGATATCGGATGTCGGATATCGGATATCGGGTATCGGACAATGTGAAAACGCTCTAAGTTAAATGGTGTTTAAACCAAACGTTATGAACAAATATGTTTCCATTATTCAATTTGTAGTATCAGTCACACTCATACACACTTCAAGAAAGAAAGAAAGAAGGGCTCCTGCTAACGTCTTTGCAGCCTAAGCATACTGGTACAACTGCAGATCATCGGTGCATTACCTCTAAAGTTTAGGGGCCACGTGGCAGTCACTCACTCGACAAATAACAAATCATTTTCTACATTTCCTTTAACAAACTTATTTCCAATCACACAAAAATAAAATGATTTCACTATTGCTACATTAAATACATTTTTATTGAATAAATAGATGTTCAAATTTCAATTTGCGTTTCGCAAATATAGCGTATCGATATCCTGTTTATGTAAATTCGAGTTATTCGGCTTCGCAGTAAGATGAAAATTCAAATAATGTTTAGTCAGTAAAATATTCTATCGCCGCTGTAGCGCGACGCGAATATTACTCTTAATCAAAGTATTAAAATGAGTTGTGAATACTACAACGTTTTTAGCAGATTGAAATACAGTAATTGAAAAATAAAAATGAATGCTACACTTTTGGTTACAATATTAGCTAGAGAACAAATTAGCTTATGGCCCAGAGATCCCTCCACCCGAAGAGGGCCAGATCGAGAGAGCCCTGGGTCAGCCGGGCTGCGACGAATATGCACTAGCTACCTCACCTTCGGCCTTGCACTGCGACCCACAGTTTAGTCGGTTCGATTACGACATAACCTCTCCCTCCGGCTCTGGCGGGGGTGGTATCAAACAAAGGGCCCGGAGATTTCGAGGTGCAAGCAAATCTCACCTGCAAGCCATACCTGCTGATTATAATCAGCAGGTATGGTAGGCTTGCAGGCTTGCAGGTATGGTATAGCGATAGAAACTCTGAGGCAGGCTTACTTCTCAGAGTAGGGAGGTCAACTAATTTTTACACCGATCCCGCAACACATGGCAACCTAATCCATTAAAAAGTACTACATAACTATCTGTCTATAGCAAAAGCAGCATTACAGCATACTAATCACTTTAACATTTCATCAGACAATAATTTATACTATCCCTCTATCAAATTTCTGTCGAATCCTTTCAGCCGTTTGACCGTGATTGAGTTACAAACTTTCATAATTATATTACTAGTAGGATTTCCCTATAAATTTGACCGAAAATATTTCAATTTCATGTTGTAAATCAATATGGTTGGGTACACTGATTTAGATAGGAACGTATAGGTATATCGTAGGTGGAAATTGACAAATTTCAATGCAGTAGTCATCTATATGCGACGTCAACGCGAGCGCCATATGATTGGCTTCATTCAACCGATTAATTGCTCACTGTATAAACTTTTTGGAACGTAACTGAATACTAAGTGACAAAGGTTCGTGTCCTTTACAATAAAAAATGGAATATGAGAAAATTGAAAAAATTGGCAATCAATTACATAAATTCATAAATAATAATCTTCGTGGCCGAAGCTAACGCACTTGTAAGCCGTTACACCTGCTATTTGACGGAGAAGCCGCTTGTACAGGCTTTCCTATCGTGGTTAAATCCAACCCCCACAAAACCCTAACAAGCCGATCTTGGCCAGAACTTTTCTTCCGAATGCGACATAAAAGCCGACATAAATAGTACTTTATATTATTGCATACTTTTAAACTAGACATTTAAATGTAATGTATTATACAGAGGGATTTCGAGCCGACACTCGTGTAATAATGTAGCTTATAAACAGCCGCCTGTCCTGTGGTTAAACTCGCTGTACTTTAAAAAAGGCACTTGGAAAAGGATAAGGCTTAAGGAAATATTATTTATTTTACCTACCATTTGTGACTTCGTACGCGTGGAGTCTAGTAGATTCGGGTTATAGCGAGGAAGTCTTCTGATGTTATGAGGCATCATTTCATTAATTTTGACGGGATTTTCACTAAAATATCATGTCAAAATCAGCCCTACATTTTCGAAAATTGCCTGTAACGAAACGACACAAAGTCAGACAGCCAGACAAAATATGTTCATATCTACATCCATCTGTATTGGTTTAAAAAAAGTTACATTAAAATTGCAAGTAGACGATTCAATTACATTTATTTCTATAGATTAGTTTTCTATTGTACAGAAAAAGCGCTTAAGCATTTTATAACATGACTTTGTTAAATAATACTTAAATTAACGTTATGTAGGTAATGTAAACTCATTCCTTTACATCTTAATAGAAATACTTTGTTATACAACTACAAACTCAACCCTTTTCGGTAGGCATACATGTTTAATGTATATAGTAAAGTAACATAGGTGCCCTCAAGTTACAGACTACTGTGTCAACATCGGGTAGCTAATTGCAACCTGACTAAGAGCTCTTCGATATCTATGTGATGTTAAGTGGGTATACCTTGGGACACATATCTTGAACCTAAATCGCGAGGTAAAGGAGGCCCTGGTGCGCACAGATTGTTTCGTAATAATCTATGCGTGGTTAATTAGAGTTCTTCCACAACCGTAGCATTTTATCCTCAAAATACACCCAAGAAAATATATACTACGCGTATTGAGTTAATTTTGAGTACAGTTTAGGTTCACCGGAGCCGGAGGGGTAGGTTATGTCGGACTCGAACCGACTAAACCGCACGCCGTCTGTGGGTCGATGTGCTAGGCCGGAGGTGAGGTTGTCTTTTGACATATCCCTCGCACCCCGGCTGACCCAGGGCCATTCCTCTCGGTCTGGCCCTCCTCGGGAGGGGGGACCACGCGGTCCCCGACTCGCCCCCGGTATGGAGGGGGGCGCGCATCGTCCTACGATGCGCGCCGCCGCCGTGGCCTGCTTCTGCTAGGGTGACGAGCGGCTCCACCCGTCACCCCCAGGCCCGCGCTCATGGGGGGCGGAGGTCGGTTTGCGCCCTCCGACGCCCGAGCCGCCTTCGAACACGGGCAGCGATGTCCGCGAGTCTTTCTCGCTCGCTGCGCCGCGCCCGCTCTGCTGTCTCCTTCACGAGCACTCTCACCCCCAGGGCCGTCACAAGCTCCCGCCTCGGCGCTTCAAACGCCGGACACACGGTGAGCGTGTGCAGCCCCGAGTCCACGCTCGCGTCGCAGCGATGGCACTCGGGCGTTGGCTCTATGCCCATCAGATGCAGGTACCGCCCGAAGTTACCGTGTCCGGTAATGACCTGCGTCTGACGGTACGAGAAGTCACCGTGTGGCCTCTCTAGCCACTCCCCCATGATGGGTCTTACCGCCGCAATCACGGCGTGCCCTGCGCGTGGTTGCTCAAGTCGTAGCTCTAAGTCATTACTATCTTATCTGTTTCCATTGTGAAAGGTTATACTTTGCTATGAAAGGTAATACTTTCTATAATAGTCGTATGTTCCACAATAAGTTATTATATAAATTCAGTTGATTACAAATACCTACATCAAAATTTTAAATGTGAAAATAACTCTATCGGTCTGCCTGATCTTTCATTTCGTTAAACCACTATTGTTAGAAATTTTCAAAGAAATAGCTTATGACAGACATTGAAAAACATAGGGTACTTAATATTTTTGTTGTGGTTTCCTTTTCATTGATAATATTAATATGAACCAGTTAAGATTTTTGTAAAATGTCATTATATCTTAAAGCGCTGCCTAACCACAAAGAAAGCTCCGCTCAAACGCAAGTCACTAAACTTCCCTTACTGAATAAATATTATATTATATTACTACCCAGTACCCACCCACCTTGCCGAAGATTAACTAACCTTGAACCAAATACTATCCACTATTTATGAACCTTTACTGGTTTTCCTCTTCGCTAAAAATAAATAATACATTTATATGTCCGAAAAATGATGAGATATTTTCCGATCCCAGTATGGGATTAGTTCCAGACTTTCAGACTTGTGAGTTAGACAAAAATTGAAAAGCGCACTCCAATTTTATGATGAACGCAGCCATTGCTGTTCGATTTTGTCATTTTATTTCTAGGATGTTTATTTTTTTGTTGAGTTTTTAATTGATAGGATTTGAGAAAAAAATTATTTAGGTAATCCTGCGGAAAAGATGTAGTTTTATCAGTCATAATATAATTAGGTAAATATTTCCCTAATACAAAAAGATTAATTACTAAAATAGAAGATTATTAAGGCAATAGTGTGATTGGTTTCACCACCTCACCTATTCTTCACCATTCGCTATGCTATCGAGTGCTTCGTTACTAATGAACCACAAGTAACATATCCGTGGTGTAAAATAGTAAATACCAGCCAATACCTAGTCACAAATAAACTTATCCCCACTTTACAATTCAGCTATATTCTTATGAACATTCACGTAAACAGAGAAGAACTTCTGTTAAATTCGAAGAACTATAACAAAACGTCTTTAATTTAAATAAGGCATTCAAATGTATTCCATTCATTTAGTGAAATAAGGGACTTAATATAAATCAAAGGAACATATCAAGTTTCTACTCTAGTGGCAAAGTGAAACTGATATCGGATATTAAACTAGAATGAGGTCACGATATCCTTGCGCGGGAATTATTTACGAGCGTCAAAGCTTTTTGCCAACGCATTCCAGACAAAATTGAAAAGGGATTTTGGAATGCGAGATCGTTATTCTATATTCAAAAGTCATGATTTTGCATGATTTTGCAATGGCAGCGATTTAAGAACGAAAGATTGTAAGAAGAGGATAGTGGGGACTTACGCTTCAATTAATGATAACTGGAAATGAATAATGATCTATGTTCATTGTCTCAATTATCAGACGTTTGTAGGATCTTTGACATTATTTTATACTAGCTGTTGCCTACGGATCCGACTGCGTTAAATTTTGATCCCGAATCCGCAACCCATGAAAACCTAATTATACGAAAAAAGCCTATGTCTTATAGTTTAAACTCTAAATCTATCCTAAACAACAACTTTCAGCCAGATCCATTCTCTTTTTGATGATGATTTAAGAGCAAACATCCAAACAAAAAAAAAAATTGCCCTTACGATCGAGAGGTCCCGGGTCGAACAAATCCTGCAACAACGGACGTGAAACTACTCCCAAGACAAGCTACTTAGCTCAGCTGGAAGAGTTAGAGGACATATTAATTTCCTTTGCAAATATTCTATAGGAGGTAGGATACGACGGTATTCCCTTCCTAATTGCGAAGTCCGACTGAGGAAGCACCTCCGCCCTTAATAATACTGCGGCCATAATAACCTCGTGTGGTGTTCCCGGCGGTGAGTAGGATAGCCGTAGCTCACGGAAGAGTTCTTGTGCTGTCAGTGGAAAAGGGATTAAATATCTACATGGGTGAAGCTGTAGACAACAGCCTCATTGCAAATAATAATAGCCATAATAACCTTTTTTTTTTTTTTTTTTTTTTTACGTGCGGGAAATCCCCACGGATACCCGCCCCTCCGGAGCCGGAGGGGAAGGTTATGTCGGACTCGAACCGACTAAACCGCACGCCGTCTGTGGGTCGTGGTGCTAGGCCGAAGGTGAGGTTGCCTTGCGGCATATCCCTCGCACCCCGGCTGACCCAGGGCCATCCCTTTCGGTCTGGCCCTCCTCGGGAGGTGGGGACCACGCCGTCCCCGACTCAACCCCGGTGTGGGGAGGCGCGCATCGTCCTACGATGCGCGCCGCCGCCGTGGCCTGCTTCTGCTAGGGTGACGGGTGGCTCCACCCGTCACCCTCAGGCCCGCACTCATGGGGGGCGGAGGTCTGTAAGCGCCCTCCGACGCCCGAGCCGCCATAATAACCTTATTGCAAATCCCTTCTCAATTAACATCAGCCGGTTCGCTTTCTAATAGCTGGGGTGACACAGAGGGGGCCACGCGACATTTTAGGCATCAGCGCGGCACGTGCTTGTCCTGTCCCCGGCGGCGATAGAGAAGCTAAGTTGCTATTCTTCACTACTGCGGGCTGTTCCAACAAGATTCTGTTCCATGGAGATATTATTCCAGCTAGTTTATAATATTAGTAAAAAAATTGTTAACTGAGCTTATTAAACTATGTAATTGAACAAATAAGTGTTCATTTTTCTGAATAATGTAATAATATTTCAGATCTTGGAAATAAGTAGTCCTACTAATATTATAAACGCGAAAGTATAGATAAATGGTTGGATGGATGGATGTTTGTTACTCTTTCAGGTAAAAACTACTGAATAGATTTTAATGAAACTTTACAATAATGTAGCTTATACATCAGAATAACACATAGGCTACATGTAGAATATACTGCTTCCGGGCTGTTTGGCCGTGGTTGATCACTGCGGTCGACATCTTTAATGGCGCAGGGCCGGGCGACGATGACTTCTTGAATCACGGGCGTATTTATAGGCACGGTCGAAGCGGGGAATCGACTCACTCGATTCTGATTGGTCGAGCGCTGTGGCTCGGACGTACTCGATCCTGATTGGTCGTTTGCACTGTGATACCGAATGGCTCTCAGTGCTGGGTACCAATCTTTTTGGAGCTAAGACTTACATAGGCTACAATTTATAACGATAATTGATATTATACACAGACATAGAGTGGGTACTTTAATAGAGATTTGGATACATTTATTTAACCTCAGGCCTCAAGTAGACATCTTACATTGCATAGTTAGAAATGGTTTATCATTTCTTAATACATAAAGATCAGATTCTGATAGCCAATCTCTTATCCTAGGGTATATAGGAGCTAATCAAGATCTTCGGGGCCTAAGTCATGCCTGGCGCATCAAAGGCTTCATTCATCATTTAATGCCTATGACTGCATGCTGTATATTACTAGGTGTAACTTAGAATACCGTAAATGAGGTCACTTTGGACACCTGGGTTACTTTGTGTAACATTAATTAACAATGATATAAATCATCACAAATTATTGCCACTTCTTCAGTAGTGGAAATGCTATTCCTGTATTTCATCTGTTACTTACTGCTTCTTGTATGCTTGAAAAAAAAAACAAATTTTAAATTGTCTCAGTTACTCTACTAGTCAAAGCTTGTCCTGTTTTGTCCTCTGTTGTTACAGGGTCGGCAGCACGACGGCGATATCCATATGTCACGGTAATTACTTTCCATCAAGTGGACCCTGTGCTTGTCTACCACCTAATTGGAATAAAAATAAAATTCTTTATAAAAAATGTCATGTTACGCAGACACAAATTACACTCTTATTCTGCGTGTCTGTTTGTGAATTCCATAAATAAATATATATTATATATATGCACGAAACAGGCCCGTAACACTCTGCAGCTTCAGGTTGCTAAGTGACCTATTAACCACTGGTGGGACGTGTGGGATTAATTAAAAGCAATATGTGGCAACAAGAATATTAAATTACTCACTAATTGCATTGCCACTATATCGAATGGCGATGCAACACTAGAGAGGATCGATAGGTTTAATGTTGATTGTGTTTCATTTTATAAAATTACTAGCCAATCCGTGATTTCATTTGCTAACATTTTTTAAAGTAAAGGGGTAACTTTGGTACAGTTTAAAATTAGTATTTTTTTAAGCAGACAAACGTAATAAACAGATGAATGACAGGAATAGCATTTTCACTACTGAAGGAGTGACACTAATTTGTGATGAATTATATCATTGTTTATTGTTTTAAAAAAAAATCAAATTTCTTTTTTTTATACCACTGGGGTAGCAGACAAGCACACAATCCGCCTGATAGAAAGTGGTTACCGTGGTCTATGAACGTGTGCAACACCAAAGGATTCAATTTCGTACTGCCGAACCAGTAGACACAGAGAGTTTCTATGCCGTCGGTGTAGAAGATAAAGCAGGAATAGCCTTTGGTCTTCCTACTGACAGCATAAGACTATCCAGTGAGCGCTGACTGGCCTACTCACCGGCGGGAACACAACACGAGGTTATTATGGCTGCGGTATTATGTAGGGCGAAGGCACTCCCCCAGTCGGACTGCTCAATTTAACGGATATACCGTCGTGTCCTACCTTCTATAATTTTAATTTTAATGAAATTGTCACAAAGTATCCCAGGTGTCCAATGTAACCCCATTTCCGGTATCCTAAGTTACACCTGGTAATATCTGTCTATAGCACACAGCTATAGACGGATATTTGATGGAACAGCCCCTCTAGACAAGTGGAAGTCCGCTAGCCGGCGTTTGGCGGAATAGAATGACGAATGTATGGGATTTGACATATTTGACATGCGTTAACGACTGTCATATACGTCAAATCCCATATAGTCGTCATTCTATTTCACCAAACGCCGGCTAGCGCATTGCCACTTGTCTAGAGGGGTATGCTTGACTTAGGCCCCGAAGATCTTAATTGATTCCTATAAACCCTAGGATAAGGTATTGTGCGTAAAAAAACAATACTAACTTTGCAATATAAGATGTCTACTTGAGACCTGAGGTTAAATAAATATATCCAAACCTCTATTTACTTACGCACTGAACATATAGTTGATTACGTATTTCTAAGATTTGAAATATTATTACGTTATTCAGCATAATGAACACTTATTTGTTAAATTTCATACTTATTATATTAATTTTATAAACTAGCTGTTGCCCGCGGCTTCTCCCATGTAGATATTAATTTTCTTTCCCACAACCCGTGGATTTAAAGATTACTCCGTCTCTCAGGGTCAGCACTTTATGTCGTCGGTTCCCGTAGGGCCAGACCGAAAGAGACGGCTCTGGGTCAGCCGGGATGCGAGGGATATGTCAAAGATAACCTCACCTTCGGTAGCACTGCGACCCACAGACGGCGTGCGGTTTAGTTGGTTCGAGTCCGACATAACCTCCCCCTCCGGCGGGGGTGGTATCCGTGGAGATTTCCCGCACGATAATTTATTTTTCTATAGACCAAGCTTTATCAGCCACTAACAGACTTAGTCAACAGAAGGTACTCGTATATAGTCAAGGCTAACAGACAGACATCTAAAGCCTCAATAAAAGGGTTCGCTTAATTGAAGCTCGTTCTGAAAACAGAAATTTCCAGAATTTATTGTACCGTCCATTAAATTTGTTAAGTAAATTTTGTAATAATTTTGCGTTGATGAAACAATTCCCTTAAATTCGAGACGACCACATTGTCAACCGGTGGGACCTGAAGCTTTTCTCTTATATAGACATGGATTAATGTAGAACCTTCTGAATAAATTAAATAAACTGGAGACTTTTATACCTAACACCGGGTGTAGACGTTTCTAAGGCTGCTTTTTAAAAATTCATGAAACAAAGAGCCTAACTGACTTATCAGCAATAAAAGTATTCATAATAGGTGATGCTTTGCTTCGCATCTTGCGATCAAACAAGGGAAATGTTTTAAAATAAACAAAAAAAAATCGCTTCAAAACTTGTTCAGTAGTTTTTGCCCCCATCGCGAACAAACAAACAGAATAATGTGAGTGACCATGATAGTTTACATACCTAAACCGACAAGAATACCAAAAACAATATTTTGGGTTTTCAGTAGTCTTAATAAAATTTAATAGTTTTTTTGACTATTGTGTAAATATAGTTACTTTATTAATTTTATTTTATTTTAAGTTAGTTAAGATATTGTATTGCTCGTAACGTACATACATTTTGCTAATATATTTAAAAGGTTAACTATATTTGCTTCAGTATTATTACATAATAAAAGATTCAACTATACTACTTAACAAAATATTTACAGGTAATTACAATCTAAATGATAAGAAACATAGTTTTATGTAAAACCTGAAAATGAAAATGAAATAAGTATGTGAATTATATCGAATATAAATGGATTATACTAAAATGTTGACTCCGGTTTCATATACCTTTCATATACCTACCACATACAGGCAGTGACCGTGTTCTACACACGGTCACTGCCTGTATGTGTAGCCCCGAGCTACGAGTTCGTAGCACCGTAGGGCGCCGCGTAGCTCAGCCATAACACAATTTTGGACACGTTTAACCGTGTTTAACTCGATTAATGGTATCTAGTCATCGTTATGTCACGTTCTGCGATATACGCTTGTAAACAAAATTAGAGGAACGATAATATCATCATCATCACATACCTACCCATAGGGTCGATTGCAGGAGTGTAACGTCCCTGATGTTAGTCACGTCATAAGCCACGGTAACCACTTCTCGAAAGTTGGGTCGTGTGCTTTTCAGCCACTCAAGTGGTATCAACAGTATTAGTCCTGGTTGCATCCAAAGCGTGTACTTTTGAATACGGGATTTCGTTCTCTTCGTTGAAAATATTGGCATTTCAGGACTTTTTAGCCTCCTACCGCATCCTTTTTTTCACGTGCCGAATATCCCTCCTCCCCCCCCCCCCCCCTCCTGAGCCGAAGGAGGAGGTTGTGTCGGACTCGAACCGACTAAACCGCACGCCGACTGTAGGACGTTGTGCTACGCCCAAAGTGAGGTTGTTGTTATCCCCGACTCCAATCGCATCCAGTCTATTCCATATCCACAACATTTTATACAGAAAAATAAATAAAATTTGCCTCTATTTGTCAAAGTACCCATCAGCCCCTAACATCGCCTTAATGCGAATGCGAATCCGCTAACAGAATGTTTTGTGATTACAATTGATTTCCAAAAGTCGTTGAAGATGTCGTAATCTGTTTGAATAGATTTGATCAGTCGATCCTTATCGTGTAAGAGATAAAATAACGTGTATTTCTGAGAATATTTACAGATTTATTCGCATTAAACTAAAAGGAGCAGAAGGAATAATGGGACCCTGGGTTTCGAGGTGAGGATATCATACGCAAGCGGGACAATACGTAGAAGATAACGAGTGACGTCATAATTATGACATAATGCTAAAAGTACTACATCAGCGTTTTGTTGAACATTACACTTAAACACAAATATAGCTATGCTAGTGTCGTTTTTTTTTACTTGCGCATTGTCCTCACTGATACCCCGGCCGGAGCCGGAGGGAGAGGTTATGTCGGACTCGAACCGACTAAAACACACGCCGTCTATGGGTCGAGGCCAAAGGTGAGGTTGGCAACGCATATCCCTCGCATCCCGGCTGACCCAGGGCCATCTCTCTCGATCTGGCCCTCCTCGGGTGTGCTAGTCTCGTTTTTTTTTATGTTTCGCGCTGTTACCCCCACTAGAATGAACTTGTGGGGTCCTTGCTTACAGTTTTAATTTTTTCGTTTTTAAAATTTAAATTTAAAAAATAAATAAAAAATAAAATGCTAGTTTCGTTAGCATCACAGCGTTAGTCCTGATTGCAATCAAAGCTTGTACTTTGGAGCCCGGAGTCCACTCTACTTTTTCTTGACCTGACCTTTACAGTAGCAACTGATGTCTGATCATCTAACCCCAAAAGTAAAGCCTGCACCAGAACCTCGTCAACCGGCAAATGCACCCGATTGTAGGTGACGTCAGTATGGGCCCCGGAGATATTGGTGGAACCCCAAAACCACCCTGAAAGCTATTCTATTCTATGAGCTGAATATTATTCGTACACAGAAGCCGTATATATTTATAGGTTCTTCACAGGTCGCTCTTAATGCTTTCGATCAATAAATGTTAGGGGATCTAAGTAGGTTCGTTATAAGGTAATGTGTATTAATAGTTTTTAGGGTTCCATAGACAAATGGCAAAAAACGGAAACTTTATGGATTTGGCATGTCTGTCTGTCTGTCCGCCCGTATGTGCCAGCTTTTTTCCGAAATTATAAGAACCGCATAAACATTTTCACAGAAAAATAGAAGAATAAGCAATAAATTTTGGAGGTTTCCCCATACTTACAGAACTGAAACTCAACAAATTCTCTTCATCATACCCATACATGTGGGATATCTATGGTAAGATCTTCAAAAATAAATATTGAGTTTTCTAATGTCATATTTTTTTTTACTGAATAGTTTGCGCGAGAGACCCTTCCAAAGTGGTAATATGTGTGTGTGTGTCCCAGCCCTTCCCCCGTTACTTCTGAAGTATGAGAATAATTAAACTAAAAAATATATATGATGTAAATAACCATGTAAACTTCCACCGAAAATTGGTTTGAACGACCTCTAATAAGTAGTTTTTTTTTAAACATCGATCAAAGTAACAACGAAGTACAAGAACTTTTATATTATGTTACTTGCTGCTACGGAACCATTCATGGACGAGTCCGTCTCGCACTTTACCGCTTTTTATTATTAGCTTTTATTAGGTTTTTTTTTTTTTTTTTTTTTTTTTTTTTATATAGGACACGTCAATTTGACTTCACCTCGCCTGATGGTAAGCTGAAGGCAAAGTCTCAGAAAAGAGGGTCACCATTACAAACACGTACCATGTTAACAATGGTGGCACTCAGCTTGACGGCCTCATCAGATGCTTTTTCACGCCCCGCTTAAAGGACCCGGGACTGTAGGAAGAAGGAAACACGTGAGCTGGCAAGGAGTTCCAGGTCTTAATGGTGCGACAAAGAAAGGAGTCACCAAACCGCTTGGTTCTTGAGGGAATATTCTGCAGCGTATACGGGTGACATCTAAGCCCTGCTCGTGTTGTCCTATGTAGGAAAGGAGAGGGCGGGACCAGTTGGAAGAGCTCATCAGAACATTCACCATGGTAGAGACGGTAAAATACTGCCAAGGATGCAACATCTCTACGCATCTGCAAAGGCTCAAGGGTGCTTGTGACCTCGAGATTCCCAATAATGCGGACCGCACGTCGCTGCAACCTGTCGAGAGCATCTAATAAGTACTTTGCGGAGCCATCCCAGAGATGCGAGCAGTATTCCACGCAGGACCGAATTTGGGTCTTGTATAGAAGACACCGCTGCTCCGGCGTGAAAAACCGTCTCACTCTGTTCAAGACTCCGAGTTTACGCGAGGCTGTTTTGATGATACTCTCGATGTAGTTTTTGTTATTAAGTTTGCAGCGAACATCCATACCGAGGATAGTCAGGTTGTCCTGCAGTGGCAGTGGAGTGCTCTGAAGAGTGGGAAGGGGAAGGAAAGAAGATACCTTTGCTGTGAACGCACATGCCTGTGTCTTCTTGGCATTGAACTCGACCAGGTTCTCAGAGCCCCATTGGGAAATGTTGTTCAGGATCCGGTCAAGCTCAGTGACAAGAAGCTGCCTTTTATCTGCGATATCCGACTGCTTATCCGCAGGACGTCCATGATAACTCCCGTGCAAAGTGCTATCATCTGCATAGCAATGAATGCTGCCGGTAGACAGCATGTCATTGATATGCAGAAGAAAGAGAGTAGGGGACAGGACGGACCCCTGCGGCACACCAGCATTTACCTGCAAGAACTCCGAGGCGCGTCCATCACAAAGGACGCGAATACGGCGATCCTGCAAGAAGCTAGCAACCCAGTTGCATAGTCTAGGGGGCAGACCGAAGGCTGGTAGCTTGGAAAGTAGCGATTTGTGCCAGACTCTATCGAAAGCTTTGGCGATGTCAAGACCAATTGCCAGTGACTCGCCGTGCTTGTCCATAGCCTCACCCCAAAGATGGGTAACATACGCCAGAAGATCACCCGTTGACCGTTTCGGCCTGAAGCCATATTGCCGGTCATTAATTAGGGAGTGATCTTCAAGGTGACGCATGAGCTGTTTGTTAATTATGTGCTCGAACACCTTGCACAGCACTGAGGTGATGGCTATGGGTCGATAGTTAGTCGGGTCTGAGCGATCCCCTTTCTTGGGGATCGGCTGTACATTCGCCTCCTTCCAAGCCGAAGGCACTGTACCCGAGCTGTAGGACAGCTGGTACAGCCGCGCAAGCATTGGAGACAACTCCGCTGCACATTTTTGTAAAACCACTGCCGGAATACCGTCCGGACCACTGGCTTTCCGTACATCGAGTGACTGCAGCACTGCACGGACATCGCGTTGCCTGATACGAATATCAGGCATTGCATGGTCACTGATCGGTAGTGTCGGTGGCTGCATGCCACAATCATCGATTCGGGAGTTGGCCGCAAAGAGATTAGCCAGCAAATTTGCTTTCTCTTGCGACTCATGGGCCAGGGATCCATCGGGGTTGCGCAGCGGCGGCAGCGCAGGCTGGCAGAAGTTGGCTTGCACGGCTTTGGCCAGTCGCCAGTAGCCACGGCTGCCCGTGGGATGCGCTACTAGTTCCTGACCAAGCCGCGCTATGCGCTGGGCATCCGCTCTGACATAAGCCCTCTTGCAGGCCTTTGTGGCTCTGTTGTACGCCGCCTTGAAGTGGCCCACGTTGGGATCGCACGTAGCGCGCGCCCTGATCCAAGCGCGGTACGCAGACTGTTTATGATTAACAGCCTCCGCGCACTCGCGCCCGAACCAGGGGCGGGCTCTGCGGGCACCGGCGACATCAGTGTAGGGGATATAATATTCCATGCCCAGACTGATCTCACCGGCGACAGCAGTTGCGCCCTCAGATGGGTTCTTACCTTCAAAGCAGCGTTCAACCCACGGGATGGATGCAAAATAGTCACGCATTCCATCCCAGTCTGCTGACGAGTAGTGCCAGAGACGCCGTTTCCCCTGTACGGGTCGTGGTGGCGCTTTAATGGGCACCTTGGAACGGACCAGACTATGGTCGGATCCGCCTAAAGCGGCACTCACCGAAACACTGTACTGGTCCGGGCGACTCGTCAGCAGAAGGTCCAGCAGAGAGGGCTCATGGTCCGACCTTTTTGGTATTCTAGTAAATTCGTGTACCAGTTGGGTCAGGCCATGCGCCAGAGCAAATGCATGGGCGGCTCTTCCCGCATGGGTTGTTTTAGAGGAACCCAACCAGATCTCATGGTGGGCGTTAAAATCCCCCAAAAACACCAGCTCAGCGTTCGGAAACCGCTCCTGCGCATCATCTGCCGCCTGACTCAGGTATTCGAAGAGTCGAGTTGTCTCGGCATCTCCTGTATGGGAGCGGTAGAGGCACACATAAATCTGACTCGTAGAACCATGGTCTATGTGTACCCAAAGGGTGGAGAAGGATGGGTCCTCTAGGCAGCGCAAACGGCGACAACAAACATCCGCCCTAACAAACACGCACACCCCGGCTTTTGCACGGAAATTCTCCTCGAGGACATAGCCGGGGTAGAGCAAGTAGGTCGTGTCGTCAGGGCGGCGTATTTGTGTCTCCGTAAGAAATAGCAGTGCTGGTTTTGCCGTCTCCAGGTGTTGGTGGACGGCGTTGAGGTTTGTATGGAGCCCACAGATGTTCGTGGACTCCACCTCAAATAGCGAGCCCGTGGGAGAATCTCTTGCCGCTGTGTAGCCCAGTATTCTATTTTGCGCTGCCATAAGGAGGAGGTAAGGGAAGGCGTGAAAAAAGGGGACTATCGTCGCAGCACCGCGTGACAAATCGCGGGTGATTGGTTTTGTCTATGAATGTGAGGAACGGCGAGAGCCGACACGCCGAACGGAAGGGCCCCCGTACCCCCCCGAGTATGGTCGCCGGGCTCCCTCCGGTCACCAACCGGCACGACGAGCCATATCGGGATTATGCGCGACCTGGTGGGGCAGCCTCCCAGGGTGGTTAGTCCCGGTTGGGCCCCTGTACTATGCCGCGGGCGGCCAGCGGCACCACCGTTTCTACAGGTCTCCCTGTTCGGCGCGTCGCCCCGCGCCACCCCCCACTAGACTACGCCAATACCCACCGGTCCCGCTAGTGCTGCGACCACAATCCCCCCTGCCCGGCTATGCACTTGCTGACCCCTGAACGCAATCCAACCGAGATTGGATTACTATGGAGGGTTTTTCGCATGGTGCACGGTGGTACCAACCCGGTCGAAATTTGTGACAGATTTGTGTCATCAAATTTCTACCACCCTAATCAAATTTCTACCACCATTGGACTATTAAGGACTTGCTACTACAGGTGGTTTAATGCTGATAATTTTATTTTCTTTGTGAATTAAATAGTTTAATTTCTTTCCTATGCTATCTGTTGTTCTTGTTGTGCCGCTCTTTTTCGATTAAGTTTTTCTGCATACTTCTGTAGTAAAATAACTACAGAAAAGTTAATGGAGACCGTATAAAAATATGTTACTTAGTTAATGAGAACTAAGCGTACAGACTAGACTTGCAGACAGCAAGAAGCGACTTCATTTTGAACTATATAAAGATTTTCAGTTACTATTCACAATTTGCAACTATATATCACTATTCAACAAGAATATATCAAACCAGCAAAGCAGAGAATTCCAACAAACGAACGTGGAAAGATTGGCCTGACAATTATTCTATGAGTATTACTGAGATGAAAGCTTTTCAATCAGGCACTTAATACACAGGGGAAATAACGAAACTGTCTTGTATTCCTCGGCTATCTTATTTTATACGTTTTATGCAGGGAAAAGATAACATTAGAGTTGATTAGAGCCATGTCCGTAAGCAGGTCAACGCTGTTGCTATGCGAAAATCATAATTTGATTTATCTTCGTTTTTACCGGAGCAAAGGCAGCAATGGTTCGATTTGAATTTATGTTGAATGTGGATAAATGAAACAGAAACTCTTTCTTTCTCTTTCCATCCCATCCTACTTCTTTCTTAATATTATAAATATGATAATTTTTAAAGATGTTTCCATATAAGGATGTCTTTTATTCAATCACGGTCTAATAATTGTTTTTTTTTATACCACTAAGGTGGCAGATCTGCACACGGCCCACCTGATGGAAAGTGGTTACCGTGGCCTGTGCACGTGTGCTACACCAGGGTAGTCACACTCATGCTGCCGACCCTGTACACAGAGAGAGTTTCTGTGCGCTCAGCATGGAAGGCAAAGCAAGAACAAACTTTGGTCTTCCCACTGACAGCACATCAACTCTCCAGTGAGCTCTGCCTACCCTACTCACCGCCGGGTACACAACACCATGTTATTATGGCCTCGGTATTCTGTAGGGCGAAGGTACTTTCCCAATGGGACTGCTCAATTGGATAGAAATACTGTTGTGTCTGTCCTCCTGCAATTTGTATGTGTATTATAAAGAGAACGGAAATTAACGCGATAACCTGGTCGAAGCGTCAGGCAATCAAAAGTATGTAAGTACCTTTAACATGATCGCGTTCATTCCCGTTCTCTTTATTATATAATATATAAAATGTATATCATGGAACGCGACAGTTTGAATGTCAGTGTATGTGTATTGTATAGATCTGGCTGAAATTTGATACAGAGATAGATTATTTTAATCTGGTTCCCATGGGTACGGGCGCGTGATCAAAATTTTAAGCGAGCGGAATCGCGGGCGAAGCCGCGAGCATCAGTCAGTAGAACATAGTTTGGAAAAACACGTAGGCTACCATTTATCCCAGAAACACGTTCCTATTCGTCGTGAGGTAAGTAATTCACACAGGCGGACTTACGAACTAGTATAATTTCCAAGCTAGCAGGAAGAGTTTCAGCCGCAAAGAATTCATCTCCCACGTTATCAGGACTACATAATACATATTGCTTTGGCTGTTACGCAGATATAAATAAACCTTTTTGAAGGAAACCCGCCGCAAAGTGGCAATCGTGTTCTCGTATATCTCGTTGAACACGATCTTAGGACTCGGAGTGAGTAGGTTAGTCTTTGTAATGTAATACCATACACTTCCTTTGAGGATTTGCTTTGTGAGTGAACTTTAGAATATATGAAATAAAGCTGAAGTTGATCCAATTCTTACCTAAACTTTAATTTAATGTAATACATATTTATAAAGTTCTAGCAGTCAAAAGTCAACTGACGATAATCAATATGAAACATTTCATAAGAGGAAAGTATATAAATCGTTAGAACTCGTGTTGAAAAGAGAAAATAGGATTAGCAGGTACCACAACCTAAAGGCTACAACGCGGCCGCTACGCAGGAGGCACGGGTTCGATTCCCGTTCGCTGCAAATATTTGTACGCATGAATAAGGGTATTTGCATTGGTCTGGTCGTACTTTGGAGAGCACGTTAAATCGTTTGTTCCGATGGTCATACGAACATCTATGGCAGTCGTTACGGGCAGTTGGCGCCATCAAAAGACCAACAATGGGTCTAGCCGCAATGCTTCGATATCGCCTTTAGGTTGTGGAGGTCAAGGTGGCAATCGCTTCACGGAATATATCGAACTACAGCCAAATCCGTAGTAGGTAGAAGCCTACTCTTTTCAACATGTTTTGCAAAATATTTGGTAATATTTGGTAAACGACGATTCTTGAATAAGTAGCTTCAAGACATGTATGTTATAAAGAGAAATGTTCTAACTGAAATTCGAAACTATAAAATTTTCATTAGAAATTCTACACTCTAAATATTTGAAAAGTTACTTAAACAGCTAGCTAATAGCAATATCAGTGTTATAGTAGCAATATTTAGCGACCATCCATCGATTGAAGCATCGAGAGCTCTGAAAACGTCATACATGAAGTGACATAAATTTGATTGCACTTGATGAGACCATTTAGACTGCTGACCGACTACAAAGGCTCGATATTCCTTATAGTGAATACTAAGTGAACTATAAATGACGTTCAGTTTAATATTGCTGAACCCGTACACAGAATAATAGGAAATAATATTTGTTCTTTGGTCTATTAGACCATAATATAATTATCGAGGAACACATTATTTAAAAAACTACTTGTTTTTTTAATGAAATGGGATAGTTACCTTATTCTTGAATAATTGTGATTTAACTAACCTGGGAGAGACTGAACTCTACGACACAGGGTATCCTAGTGTGGGGTTCATGGAATCAATATGTGTCTAGATTATGTCTTTAAATACTGTATGCATATGACACCTTAATGTATACATGTATACACATACTCGTATTTTGGAAACTATAAATTATTATTATTATTTTAAATAAGGAAAGGAGAAATATGAGAGCAGATCCAGGGCTCCAAAGTGCTAGTTTTGCATGCAACTGGGATGCACTGATGCAGAAGATGCAAGGTTTCAAGGTTTCATGTTTCTCAACCCAAATCTAAATCTCACGTATTATTTCCCCACATGGTCTCAAACGAATCTAAAGCTCCCTTTTATCAAAGGGATCTATCTTCCTATTACGAGATACTGCAGAGGACGTGATTTCAATGGACGTGAATCCCGTATACACATCTATGTAAATCGTATAGGCTCTCTATAATACGGAAAAACAAATATTCGCTTGTGAGGGAAAAACAATACCTTTTTCCTTGAGGCTTGCCCCGTTCCGTGGTATGAATAGGCACATTTATCGCTTATCATTTGTTTCTTCCCCCACACTGTCCTAAAATACTTTTTTAATAAATTCCCTTCTTCATAATAATCTAGATGTACTCTTAAAGCTGATTTTATTTCTGATTTATTACATTATAAGAGAATAATGTTGCCAGGAACTCTATCATATTTAGTGAGCCGATAAATACATGAAGGCCTAATCTACCATCATGTGTTCAATTTTAAACTTGACTCCGCATATCAAGCACCTTAGCAACATATTCCCCCGTGGTTTCTTTTTTCTTCTAAAAGAGTTCTAGTAACCGAAATTACTTGTATTTCCGCTAACTCGTCCAGCTAAGCTAAATTGATTGTGTTAGAAGACCTAAACCTAGACCCAAACAATGTGGCTGAGGTGGCTATCAAAGTTGGAGAGGTTTCATATAGAAAAACTGGATTTTGTTATATTGATTCAAAGAAGAAGTGCATTCACGTCGTCGATAGTGTAACGCCAGGACTCTTTTTTTAATAGGACACGTCAATTAGACTTCACCTCGCCTGAAGGTGAGCTGAAGGCAAAGTCTTAGGAAAGCGGGTCACAATGGTGGCACTCAGCTTGACAGCCTCATCAGATGCTTGTTCACGCCCTCTTTAAAGGACCCGTCATTATAGGAAGAAGGACCGACTAATATGCCACTAAGCAACCGGTACTTAAAGATTCCCAGGTTATAGCTTTCCAGAAACAATGTTTCAGGCAAGAAATTCCTCTTTAACAGTAGCAAGTTTTTATCACAACCTATTTTTCGTGTCATTAGCTACCTAATTAATTGCTAAGCGGCCCATTTCACGAATCATTACGCGCCACAACGCTATTTATTATTCATATTCAAATACAGACCTAGTAACCAAGCACTAGTTGAATACCTAACAACTAGTGTTGTATACACGACTGATATTAATTGGTACCCAGCAGTGAGTAGTGGCGTGCGTAGAAAATCGATATAGTTTTGATGTGACATGTTTGACATTGTTGTTGTCACTAGAGACGTAGGTGTTATCAATCATTTCGATATACACACACCGGCAGAATTAGCGGAACACAAAAAAGCAGAGTATAAAATAGGTAGCTTTATTTTTGAACAAATAATACTTAAACATGAAACAACAGTTAAATTAACATGTTTTGACATTACTTTGCAAACCCATACTTAAGGTTTAATAAAAAAAAAACTTAACTAAACAAAATGCATTTTTCTTAGATTTCATAATGACAGAGAAACAGTTGAAATTTTTAGATGTTCTGACGGTTTAAAATTAATTAAATGAATGTTTAATAACGAGTGTTACGCACTCGTGCCCTGATTAAGGTTTCCATGAGTCTGGGCATGCTGCGAAAAAAATCTAAGAAATATGCATTTTGTTAAGTTTTTTTTTTAAACTTTAAGTAGGTATAGTGTTGCAAATTAATGTCATAACATGTAAGTTTGACTGTTGTTTCATGTTTAATTATTATTTGTTCAAAAAAAATAAAGCTAACTATTTTATACTCTCCTTTTTTTGTGTTCCGCTAATTCTGCCGGTGTGATTACTAGACAAGCTGTGTAGAACAAAAATTGTGAACAAAAATCCTAATTTTCACGGAAGTTATTTTTATTTTATTTGTTTACTTGGCAAAAAAACGGTTACATAAAAATGGTTGTCCTCATTTTTCTTTGCCACAGACAATATTCATTAGGTAATTTACATTCAAAAGTTGCTGAACATTAATTACTATGCAGATGAAATTTTTAGTGATAGGCAGAGGTGTATTAACTCCCACATTTCGCCAAACTACGATTGTCTACCCCTTCAGGGATTTACAGGCGTGAATATATGTGTGTATTTATGATAGAGGTAACTGTAGACAGCAATTTGACAGACAAGTACACAAAAACATTATTGAATAACATAGGTACATAGTTAAACCATAACGTATTAATGACATTTAATTAATTAAGAATTAATCCATTAGGAGCGACAGAAACAGATATTGAATATTGGAACATACATACATATAATCACGCCTTTATCACCGGCGGGTTAGGCAGAGGTGAATTAATACCCATATTTCACTAATCATTGTATTCGGTCCCACGTATTAGGGGGTGAGCCTATTCTGGGCACTATTGTTCACTCGAGCCATGCATCTGAGGCTGAGTCTGGGCTGTACATATCTGATATCTGTCTGATCTTAAACAGCCCTATCCCTCATACGCCTTTTACCTACGACACCGCATGGGAAGAGACGGGGTGGCCCAAATTCTACAAATGAATTTTTTTCAAGTGCGTAAACTTAAAACATTGACGTAGGCTTTGTGTATCTAAGTTTAGTTAAGTAGACGCTCATTTTAGTCAGTTTTATAAGGGTCGTATCTTTTTTTTATATAGGACACGTCAATTTGACCTCACTCCTCCTGACGTTCTATGTTAACAATGATGGCAGTCAGCTGGGGACCAAGATCTATTATTTGGAGCCCAAGCCCACCACACAGTGTTAGCCTTAAATAAGACCAGTCTAACTGTAAGATCTTACGAAAATTATCACATAAACCCTTGTAATATCATTGTTTGATGTCATCAAAAACTATAAAAAACGCAACGTCATAAAAAAATAATGTCCTCACTTTTGAAGTTAGATAAAAATAATTGAAATTCCTAACACATAAACTTTGATTAGACCATCGCGGTAAGGAATTTTCTCCGCGGTGGCATTCAACCTGCGAATGCTTCCACAGGTTTCCGAGAGCCAATTTCCCGTGTCCACGGCTTCGCACCGACAATAAAACCTAATGAAATTTGTTCGTAGAGATTCGTTTATTACCCATTAAGTTGCTATTAAAGATATTTCTCGTCGAGGGAGTCATTCTCTCGCTCCAGAAGATACTCGTCGATCCAAAAACGAATCAGATTATTGATGTAACGTAATTGGAAGAGAATCGATTCTACCTCCTGTTCTAGTTAATAAATAAGTAATAACTATAAAAAGGTATTATATTCAGTCGGCACAACAACTGTAGTGCTTATAATTTATTTATTTGATACAAACGAGTAATATGTGCTATTGGTATTCTGTGTATACTTGACAAGCAATTTAGAATTAAAATTGTTTCACAGTTCCCAATGAGGACACACCAAAACATCTGGGTCAAGTCATCCTTCCCTGCAGGTTGGTACACCTACACATTAGATGGACGGGGCTCGCATGCAGGCTTTACTCTCGGAGTTGGTAGATCTTTATTTTTTATTTTTTTAATACCACTAAGGTGGCAGATAACCACACGGTCCACCTGATGGTGTAAACACAGAGAGTTTCTATGTCATCAATGTAGAAAACATAGCAGGAATAGACTTTCCTCTTCTCACTGACAGCATAAAAACTCTCCAGTGAGCTCTGGCTACCCTACGGCCCTATTATAGCTGCGGTATTCTGTAGGGCGGAGGTACTTCCCCAGTCAGACTGCTCAATTGGACAGAAATACAGTCGTGTCCTACCTCCTAAAAAATCTTATAAGTTTAATCATAAGGAGGAGAACGAATAAAGACTTTGGACTTCATGTCGGAAGCCTTGAATGCAACCGGGAACCAAGCTAAGATAATGAGAGTTTTGAAGAAATACCACCTATCATAATTTAAAATAACTTTCCATCCAATCCTCATTCAAAGCTTAATTTCCGATCAATAAATCAATGTTTTCAATTTAATTTCGATTATTTCATAATCTACAAAACAATCAATTTACACATTATTACCGTTAACTGACATCTGTCACGCGATCTACAGTAGATATGTGTTAATGGAATTGGTCGTAATTGTTTCAGTAGTAGAGGTAGAATCTATAATAATTTTATTGTTTCATAAAGATTTAATATCCTAGGTTAATCACGACTCACCCCTTCCCGATTACCCCCGAAAAAAAATCTATTTTAAATAGCACTTTATTACGTTATTATACATACACATATAATCACGCCTTTATCCCCGGAGGGTGAGGCAGAGGTGAAGTAACACCCACATTTTACCAATCTGTATTCGGTCCCACGTAATAGGGGGTGAGCCTATTGCCGTATTCCGGGCACTATTGTTGACTCGAGCCATGCACCTGAGGCTGAGTCTGGTCTGTACATATCTGTCTGATGTTAAAGTTAATCAGCCCTATCCCTTAGTCGCCTTGTACGACACCACATGGGAAGGGAAAGGGTGGCCCAAATGCTACTCTGCCGGGAACCACGCGACTTTTTTTTTTATTATAAGACAAAGAAAAATCGAGATAGGGGAGAATCGCTACTAATCTGCGTTATCCTTACCCTGTTTAGAAATGTTAATAGGCGATGTACCTAGGAAAGAGTCAGTGTTTGCAAACCCATAATAACCAGTTTATTTTGGTTTTCAGGGGCGCGAGTGCTTGGGACTTCAGACACACCATAACCATAAGTCGTGAACCTTCACCATAGTTGTTCTACGCAGAATAATTGTTCCATAGCAACTACATCACTACCATTCGATAACTTTTTAAAGAAAACTAACTAGTTGTTATAACGTTCGTGCAGCTAAATTGCTTTTTATTTATTCACAGAGTTAGAGCGTTTTCACACTCAACCGATATCCGATATCGGAGGAAGTCAAATGTATGAGATATGTGTCTATCTTTCACGTTGTCCAGCCCGATATCGGTGATCGGAGCCAACACCACTGTATTTGCCCGATATCGAATCACAAACAGACTAAAACAGCAACTGCCAGCAACTTTCACCCTTAATTACATTTTCTTAGTTACGTGTCTTTTCGCGTTAATTGATGACGCTGATCAATGATCAAAAAAGCTCGATACCCTGTCATATCAATAATGCTTCATCCGTAGCATCCCTAACTAGTCTGTGCTTTCGAGCAAATGGCCGTATCGGGCCCATATTATCGGATAAATGTGAAAACAGTTCAAGGTGTCGGCTATCGGCGTCCGACACCGATATCGGATATCGGATGAATGTGAAAACACTCTTAGACTTTTACTGCTCAGACTATCATTAATACTTACTTATATGTAGTTAGTATATTTTTTTAAATATTATACTAGCTATTGCCAGAGGTCATGGGAACTTATTCCTGGGATGTATGAATGAAAATATACATATACCTGTCACATACCAATAAGCAAAGAAACTGTGAGTAGAGACTCAAATAAACCAACTCAAAGAAGGGACGAGTAGGCGAGCGAGTCTTGTGCTCCAGTTTTCAAGGTTTGTATTCAACCGTGAGGATTTGACGGTTTTCTATTTTTCATATGAATTACGTAGCAGACAACCACACGGCCCACTTAATGAAAACTGCATGGACGTGTGCAACAATAGGCGCGTCACACTCAAGCTGCCGATCCTGTAAAAACCTTCTAATATCCGTCTTTGCTTTTATTATACCACGTACGTGGCAGAAAAGCAGACGTTCCACCTAATGGAAAGTGGTTACCGTAACCTATGGACGTGTGCAACACCAGGGGAGTCACACTCGCACTGCCGACCCTGTAAACACATAGAGTTTTTGTGCCGTCAGTGTAGAAGGTAAAGCATGAATAACCTTTGGTCTTCCCACTGACAGCACAAAAACTCTCTAGTGAGCTCTGGCTACCCTCCTTACCGCCGGGAATATAATACGAGGTTATTAAGGCCGCGGTATTCTGTAGGGCGGAGGTACTTCCCCAGTCGGACTGCTCAATTGGACGGAAATACCGTCGTGTCCTACCTCCTGCGAAGAACCCTATATAATCCTCCGTCTTGAAAAACCTTATATTGTAGTCGCTAGGAATATAAAACAGGGTGATCATTCCTCAGCTTGAACGTGTGAGGAACGGTGCGCACAGTTTTTGGTAGCAACGTATGAGGACGAATTCTATGGTCGAGTATCGCCTACTCTAGAGTAGATTATATTTCTATACCAAGTCCCGTCCATGACGAAAGTACAGGATTTGACGCATTTGACATGTGTTAACGACTGTCATATAAGTCAAATCCCAGTCATTCTATTCCATTAAACGTCGGTCAACGAATTGCCAATAATCTAGAGGGGCAGATCTAATCTGCTGTTTGTGTAAAAGAGTAACAAACATCCATTTATCCATCTTCACAAATTTTCTCATTAATTATAATAATATTAATGGAAAATTGGATGAAATAATCAATCAACTTTGTTAAAATAAAATGAATGATATATAAAATAATAGAAACGAAATGTCTAAATAAAAGGATTCTATTATGATTATTGATATGTGTGTGCGTTTGTCGGCGTTTTCTTTAATTCAAAAACAACTTTTGTCGAGAGCTTTTTTGATAGGGGGAAAAGGGGGAAAGTTTGCTGTCCCGTTATTTATGAACAGATTTTGGTTGAAATATCATGGACCTGATTTCCCACAGGTTCTGTTAAAAAATCGTTACCGCGAGGTCAACTGTTCAAAGAACTGCTAGTTATAAAATATTTCCCAGTACAATAAGTCATTATCAACATGCAGCAGCGTAGCTAACTATAGATGGTAATACCACAGAATACCTAAATAATATCATTAAACTGGAACTAGGTTGCCCGTGGCTACATTATGCACTCAACCACAAGCTATATAACAATATGTATATGTCGCCGCCAAGAAGCTTAATCAGCCATTCAATTAACTGCCTAGGCAGTTAACTAAACGGCGCCATTCAATTAACGGCCTGAATGGTGTTATGCCATTTAATTAAACGGCTAGGTAAATAGCTTGGATCGATGACGTTTAACTACTTGCTACTAGCCATTTAAATAAACAGTTAGAAAAATGACTTATTTCTGTATGGTAATAAAAAAAGATAACCACGAAGGCTTAATGCGGGAATTACGCTCCGCTCCGCTTTTCTATTAGCCTTTTAAGCTAACCTAACCAAGTCGGATTGCGCAGCTATCACAATAAACATATCACTATTTTCTGTAAATACACCTCTGTCTACCCCCTCGGGGATTTACAGGTGTAAGTATATGTATGTATGTATGTAATTTTCTATCTTATTTTGAGGTAGTGCCCCATCTTACGATTAGCCTCAGCATTAGCCAGCAAGGTTATTAAATGATGTAATTAACGAGACGGCTGTGAATATCATTCAGGCCGTTAATTGAATGGCGCCGTTTAGTTGACTGCCTAGGCAGTTAATTGGACAGCTGATTAAGCTAGTTGGTTGCGACATATACATACGTACTGCTTGATTCTTTACGTATTGGCTCTATTGATTACCTTGGTACTTCCAACTAAAAGCAAACATTGTTTGAAACTTTTATACGAGCTACATTATAACCTAGACAAATTGGAAAAATATTGACATATCACATAGCCAGTATTATAGACTCGGTACTGGGTATGTAACATGCAGTACATGTATTATGTGTATATGTGTATTTGACTTCTAATGAATTTATTTTCGAAACTTAAAGGCAATACTAATTAAGGGTATGGCTCAATATTCAGTTTGGGGCTTAAATCTTTGAGAGGCCCGTAAGGCCGGAGCCGTGGCACCCCACTACAACATACCCTCCTGAATTGTAGGGTCCAGAAAGAAAAGAAGTATAAGAGGGCCTCTTAACGGAAAAGTTATGATGTACCGAATTTAATGCGCTTGAATGAGGATGACGATTCGTTAGTTCAAAATGCGTTAACGACTGTCATATTTATACGTCAAATCCCAGTCATTCTGTTCCATCAAACGCCGGTCAAGGAATTGCCATTTGTCTAGCTTGCCAGCAACCTTTTATCATTCTCGAACAGAAAATTTGTGAAGTGTATTCTCCTTTATGCGCGTAGGGCATGGGAAAGACTCTCGACACTGACACCTCTGTATATATATTGTTTCTTTTTTGTTTAGTATCTAGCTATTAATGAGATTGTATTTATTAATAAAAATGGCGAATGTGTACAATAAAATCTGTTACTATTTTGTGGTATAAACGGTATAAATGAATAAAATCAGGCAGACAAGTGAGTTACGATCGTTAGAGCGTGGAAAATGACGCGATTGTGAAGGGTAAAATCTTGTTAGCAGATAGTTGGTTTTGTGTACGTCGAGCGGAGCCTTAACCACTGAATCGAATTACGTCTCCGAGACAGATAGGCTTACCTTTTAGAAGAAAATCTAGCTATAAATGTATTTATTGAAACGTTGAATCATCTTACTTATATTTCAGATCATACTATCAAATATAAGTGTGTGCATTTTGCGTTGAAGGATAAAATCGCTATTTTATACAATTTTTTATTCTAAGTCGAATTAAACCGTACTGTATTTTATTCCCGCCAAGCTTCGAAGGGGGTCATCTCGAAAGACATGGCCCTAGGTCGGCTGGGTGCGAGATATATATTGCTGGCTATCTCACCTCCAATAACCAAAGATCCCGTAGCGTAATCGGTTCGAGTCCGACATAATCACCCATGCGGGCTCTGAGGGGGGGGGGGGGGGGGGGTTAATGTTAAATGGAGAGTAAAGCCTGGCTTCCTCTCCATCTCAAAGGGAAATGAAAGTTTATCAGCTTGTAGGTGAAGTACGCTTCCTTATGCTTGCGTCAATCCCTGGCGCATCCGAGGCTTTCACCTCGAAATCTTCGATATTTTCTATGAACTTCACTCAGGACCATGGAATATCAGATGTCTGTCCATCTGATCTGAGTAAAATTTACTAATAACCCGAAGAATTTTGCGAAGCCCCATACACCAGAAATCGCCGCAAACTGTCTCTCATTATAATTTCTACTCATACTCAAGTATTCCCTTTTATAAAGCCTTAGATCATTAAACACTTTTTTCCCTAAACGTAGGTATTGCTATTGTTTTCCTTTCGTAAAATAATGGTAATAAAAACAAAGGTGCTTAAAAGTCAAACAACAAGTAGGAGATTTTCATTGTTCATTAAATTAATTGTTCTGTTTATCGTCGATTGCTTTCGTGGAGATGGCGAATGAGCAATGAGTTAAATAATTACTTCGGAGAAATGACAGACCTTTTATGTCGTTTCAGATAGAAAAAATAAAGAATTAGTTCAGGCGGGGTTTGAACCCGCGAGCTTTCACGTACAGGGGGAATGCTCTGACTACTTGAAGTGCACGTTCAACTGTGGTTCGAACCCCGTCTGGATCGGTTCAATATTTCAGATTCAGATTCATTTATTTTCATAAACATGGGTTACATGGATTACATGGATGTTATTTCAATATAATTGTCGTTTGTTATTGTGCCAACATGTTTTGCCCAGACAGGCGTACAAAAATTATATTATTGATCATTGAAAAATTATTTTAAATTAAAAGTTATGTTATGTCACAATTATGAAAATTAAATAGCAAATTACAAAAACATTAAACCTAGTCACTAGCATAAATAGGAAATCAAATAGTTCATGTCAATATTCAAATTTAAAAATGTCAATACAAAAAATGTCATGTGCCCAAAAATAAATTATACATTAAATCAAAAAGTAAAAATTAGCCAAGAATGTCATGCATAACAATGTTTTTAAAAATTATCACTAAGGAAATCCATTATGTTGTAGTAACTCTTACGACATAGTATGTCCTTCAAGGTCTTTTTAAAGGGATTCATAGGCAAATTCTTAATGGATCTAGGTAATTTGTTAAAAATCTTAGGGGTTAGGCAGAAGATGCTCTTGTTCATGAGCGCCGTTCTAGAACTTTGTATCCTTAGTCTACTGCTATCCCTTTGACTGCGTGTAGAACCATCCGCCACTCGGGGAAACAGCTCTGGATTAGTTTTCACAAATATGGCAGTTGCATATATATATAATGACGGGAGTGTAATACGTCACAAAATATTCTCTGCAACTATCTGTCTTTTTAAGATTAAAGATAGACCTAATACAGCGCCTTTGAGCTTTAAATATAATTTCCTTGTCGGTAGAATTGCCCCAGAAAATAATGCCATAACGCAGGACGGATGCTACCAATCCGTGGTAGGCGGTAAGTAGGCAATCTGTATTAGTGATTGGGGAGAGCTTAAACAATGCATATGCCGAACTGCTAACCCTTTTACAAATCTCCTCAATGTGAGCCTTCCAATTTAGCTTCCTGTCCATGATTACACCAAGAAACTTTGCCGTATCTACAAGCGATATTTGCTGACCATTTCCGCTTATAACCATATTTTGAGAATGTGGTTGGCGTTGTCTGAAATGCATGCGTTCTGTCTTATTTAAATTAATTTATAAGTTATTAATGTCGAGCCAGGATATAATAGATGTCAAGGTTTGATTTTTGTCAGATTCATATACGTCAGGATTATTCGATGGTATAACTACTGTACTATCATCCGCAAATAGGGTAATAGGGTACCTGATTATTTTTGGTAGGTCATTGATGTATAAAATAAACAATAAAGGATCCAGAACGCTGCCTTGTGGAACTCCTTGTTTAACTGTGCGCTCCTCAGAATAATAATTCGTTTCAAGATTTTGACTATTTATTCTGGAAATTGTTGTTATATGCCTTCTGTCACTCAAATATGTGTTGAATAGCTTCAAGATATTGCCACGTATTCCGTAGGCTTCCAACTTATTTATTAGGCTATTGTGAGCAACGAAATCGAAAGCCTGCGTCATATCGCAGAACAGTGCACAGACAGGTGTATTACTATCAACGTTTGACATTATTGTACTTAAAAAATCGTAAAGTGCTAAGTTAATGGTTGCCTTTTTCCGGAAACCCTTTTGTTCCTTGCAAAGAATATTTTTTGTTTCCAAGTATGGGTAGAGTTGATTTTATATATATATCTTTCAAATATCTTAGAAATTATTGGAACAAGTGCTATAGGTCTATAGTTTTCTATGTTATCTCTGCTTTGTTTTTTATGCAGTGGTTTAACAATAGATGTCTTTAAGCTATTGGGGAAAACCCCAGCACTGATACTTAGGTTAATGAGGTGACTTAGGTGAACAGAAATGATATCACCTACAGATTTAATTATTTTGGTTGAAATGCCATCGCTACCTACACTACTAGTATTCCTCAGGTTATTGATAATATGTAAAATATCGGTAGGATTACTGGGTGACATGAATATTGAATCCCTTCTGCTTGTAATCAAACTGGTTACCTTTTGACCCTCGTCCTGCCCTAAACTGACTCAGTCTTACAATGTTTTTTAATAATTGTGTGCAAAGTTGTCTATACAAGTTCGGCTTTTAAGCCGCGTTGGTTGTTTTACAGCTAATTTAAAATTGTAATTTAGAAGAAAACAGTTAAATCTCAAGGTTACCTCATTACTTTTCATCCCGTCAATGTTGAAATCACCCGCAATTACAATGTTATTATATTTTTTCTTACTAATAGTGATTAATACTTGTTCCAACTTGCAAAAAAATATCTCTAAATTTATTTCATAAGGTGTCCTATATATACATATAATTAATACGTTGTAGCTTGTGAGCTCTATGCCGCAACATTCAAACGCACTTACAGCTGATAGCTGTGAAAACTCTGGTAGTTCTTTCCATAGGTTACCATTTTAACCAGAATACATGCACCACCTCTTTTCTTTTTAGTCCTGCAGAAAGAGGCACCAAGTGTATAATTAGGGATAGATAGCTGGATTTCATCGCCTGCTTGTATAAAGTGCTCTGTTATGCATATCACATCAATATTTCTTTCATCATCTATTAGTTCTTCCAAATGAACAGCCAGCCTGTCAGTTTTGTTGAGTAGTCCCGCAATATTCTGATGCAGTAGTTTTTCCTGTCTTAATCGATTTGAATAGTAAGCATGAAAAATGCTTTAAAATATCATTCAAGCCTTTTTATGTTAATACTAGCTTTTGCGGCTCCGCCCGCATGGACGTTGGTTATCGCTATAATATCGGTTATCGTTATAAATTGTAGCTTATGTATTATTCTGATGTATAAGCTTTATTATTGTAGTTTCATTAAAATCCATTCAGTAGTTTTTACGTCAAAGAGTAACAAACCTCCATCCGTCAGTGATAATAACTGAGTTACATTGTCAAGTGCTAGCAGAATGCTTACGTAGAGTATGTATATGAATAAACTTAAAAGAGTTAAGATAACTAGCATTTAGAATTTTAGGCATTACGGAACAAATTCGTTTTGAAATATAGGCTTATTGGTATCAGTCATTGTGAGATTAAGTCGTACTGATATCGTACATTTTGAGATATAGTTCTTATGGACTGGACGCATCCATACTTACAAACTTTCGCTTTTATAATATTAATAGGACTAGAAAAGAAAGAGGTCCTCAATTGTGCCTTATTTATAGATACAACAATGATATGGAACTATGTTCTAGAAATTAACTGCAATAATTCGCTCTGGGAAATTTGATAGGCAGACAACGGAAAACCACTATCTTTAGCGGTTTAAACTGTTAAAAATTTACTTATATCAGTAGTTTGCGGTATGTTTTACTAACAATAATACAGTGATAAGATGGGATTTATCATCGTTTATAATGACAGCAGTCGTACCCAATTTAGCTGAAAATATCAAGCCATATCATATCATCACTTGAGCGGACTCTGGACTCCGACCGACTCCGGTCATCATCATCCTTGCGTCGCATACTAGAAATAATGCAAGAATGATAAAGATGGCTTATTTACATGCAAAAAGTTGTCACGCAGTTCTCAATGCGACTACGCAAAAGTTTGTTTAAGCACACAGAAGCCCAAGAGACTGAAGAAGTACCTACTGGTTTGACGTCGTAAGGGATGACATAGATATACTACGTAAATACTGAAAGCACTGCGGCTAAAAATGATGATAGAGTTGAATATATTAAAACATTTACTTTTATACCGTAAATACAGCCGTGATGTCAAAGCCAATTCAAACAAAAACCTTTAAACGAATGAACATCTTTTTTCGTTTCATTTATCAGTTCTTTGATGTCTATCAAATTTGTTTAATGAGTTAAGATTCGCTGTTTGTGAGGCAAACCCGCTACTCTCATCAATACGTTCTTATCAACATACGCCAAGGAACTAGCTGTGCCTCACGGTTTCACCCACCATACTCGGTTCTATTTGTCTTTACTCGGCTCCTTAGGGTCGTAATGTGATTTCATACAACCTATAACCTTCTCCAAGTACTAATAGGTTATCGAAAGCAAAAAGTAGTTTCAAATCATCCGCCTGTGATGTCTCCCTTAGCCTTCGTCAACCCTTTGCCTTCATTAGAAGATGAATGGAAAGAAGAAAAAAAAATTTCTCTATTCGAGTTTGGGGAGATATCATACATCCCATAACAAAGTGCCTGTCTAACGGTAATAGGATCTCCCTCTATTACGTGTGACTGAAAATCATAGTTCACTAAATGTGGCTGTTAATACACCTCTGCCTACTGTGAATATACATGTGATATATATATAGATGATGTATGTATAGATGAATACCTTATTTATTCCTGGATAACAAAAAATATCAAGAAACATTAACAAATTAATAAAGAAGGTGAAAGAGTGCCATTGAAACTGAAACTCTTTCTGACATTGATTGATGGAAAAATAACGGCTTCCTTTGTTTTTCCATTAATCAGTATCTGGTTCAACGTGTTACTCCAAAATAATTGACTAAATAACATCCATCTGGTGTCATTTTATATTGTTTTATAACAATTGATTACAAAAAGAATAATTCTTATAATTAAAAGGTGTTAGAGTCAACAGTGGTTATGGAGAAAAAATACAAATATCACCACCCCATATCATCCCAAAGGGTGTCGTAAGAGGCAACTTATGAAAAAATACGCAGACGATATCACTGCAAGAGAAGGAAAACTCGAAACCCTGTAACAACCCGTCTGGCCAGCGTGGAGATAGTAAGCCAAAGCCTCCCAACAATGGGAGAGGCCTATGTCCAGCAGTGGACTGTGATAGGCTATATTGATTGATTGGTTGAGGATCAGCAGCAGGTGTACAAGGGGGGAGTGTCAAGTTTCCGTAAATACTATCGCGCACAGAGCCAGGTGGAGGAAAAATGTAGACCTCCTAGCTATATCGGCCGAGCTAGCTATATACTCGAACCGACTGACACCGCACGCCGTCTTTCGTCATCAATTGCCGAGGGAGAAATTGCAGGATCCGCTCATTTCCCATAGTCCCACTAAGTTCTTCCGGATCAAGCCAAATAATTATAGTGTTTAGTTGTCAGAGTCACACAGCCTCAAAATCTAACAAAAGCTTGCGCCAGAATTTCGTGCGTTAGTCAGCAGATGTACTGTACTTTGAGGCTGTGTGACTCTCACAACTAAACAATATAATTTTCCTTATAATACAAGTAAACGAGTAGGTGGTACTTTCTCCGTCGAGTCGCCAATCAGAAAGTCATCAATCATGTCGATCGATGGACGTTAATTGTGCCTGAATCTTCCACTGTACGAATTTTGTTGTCACGACACGGGATTGGTTTTGTATGTCCATTGGTTTGTGGTTGTAATAAGAATTATATATATATACATACATGTATTCACGCCTGAAATCAATGCATGTAGTCAGAGGTAAACACATATTACAACTTCTTCAAAATGGCCTCTGCAGCAAATCGCCACAATTTTGCCAATGTCAAGTAAAATGTATTATAAAATTATTTATGACGAAACGCCAATGTCAAGTGTACCAGAGCCACGTTAGCCACGGTAAATTTGTTTCCGTGTGTCCGCCCCCACGAGATACAGGTGGACGAAACACACATTTCGCCAACTTTGATTTTCAATGCTACGTGTATTACGTGGCAAGCCTAAAGCCGTCAAGCGAGGTAATGTCGAAAGGAATGCAAAATGCAAAAATAAAAAATTACTCTCCCTGTAAAAGAACATGGATGGAACAGCAAACAAGCAGATATGAATGTAAAATGCACACCATTAAAGGCATTAACTATAGTTAAAAACATATAGTTTTTTTATATATATAACCTCATGGTCAGCTGAATGCAAAGTCTCAGGAAAGAAGGTCACCATTACATACACAATGGTGGCACTCAGCTTGACGGCCTCAACAAAAGAGGATTGTCGTCGCAACACCGCGTAACACCCACTGGTCCCACTGGTGATGCGACCACAATTCCCCCTGCCCGGCGATGCACTTGCTGACCCCTGGACGCAATCCAACCGTTTTTCGCAACCAGCGGGTACCCATCCGGCCGAAATTTGTGACAAATTTGTGCCATCAAATTTCTACCACCAGTACCTAAAGTGAGAGGATTCTGAGAGAAGAATAAAATAATCTATACATTTTCATAATCTGTCAATAGAGATGTCGTAAACAGTGCAGCGAGCTCCATAATACTTTTCCATCACAACAAATGTTCTAAGAAAAATACCCAACGCGCCTACAAAAGGTTTTACTTCAAAAAATATACTGTGATGTGATGTTTCACAACAAAGAATCAAATAATGTCAACTAACTTTCTATCAAAACACGCCGAACTGTAACTCAAATAGTAATATGAAACATCAATAAACATTGCACACAAGAATCACTACGGAATCTCGGCTCTGTGTACTCAAGGAAATGACCTCCTCCGCCCGGGCTCTTCGCAAATACGACGGGCTTCTGAAAACTCTATCTTACTATCTAAATACATTAAATAATATAAGTACAAGAAACGTTTAGAAAAAACGATTCTAATTCAAGTGCTAGATTAAGTTAATTTAAAATTAGATCAAACGAATTCTCCAATATTTTTGAACATATTAATTATCTAAGATTAAATAAAGCCCGTATCTGAATCAACGCTGACGAACACAGTCAGTAAATAATAAAATTAATAAAATAGAAAAGACGGGTTGCACTCCGGGAGTGCAGGCAAAAGTGAAAACTTTTTATTTCTTTCTTTCTTCGTTATATAAAGAGAAAAAGATAAAAAGAACATACCATACCATACCATACCATACCTATAATATAGCGCCAATCATAGAACCTATCACTAATTTTCTGCTAATTTTAGGTCAGAAAAAATTAATAAATTACGAAAAGAAAAAATATTCACAGAAAGTGTCAGAAGCCCAGGTTCGAACCCGGTACTATCTGAAACCATAAGGACTTACAGTCGAAGCACTTACCGCTAAGCTATGAAGCTTCTTACCGTACCTAGCAAAATAAACACTCTGTAGCTAGGAATATTGTATGACGTCATGTCGTCCTACAAAATCGTCGGTTACGGGTCAAAGGCCAAGTGATCCTGACGCGCGAGATTAACAATTTTTACCCATCCAACGCAGCTAAAGAAGTTTTCACTTCAAAAATGTTTGTCCAAAGAGTTTCATATGCGATTTATTCGACACGTTTCATTCTTAGGTATTGTAAACTACAAAAGATAACACAAACAATTTGGTTCTATTTCCGCGCTATCGCAGTGCGACTGGCTGTCATCAATCAGACCGTAAACGTCAACCACTGCACGCAACTCACTTTCAACACAAACCAATTTAGGTGAACACTCAAATAATCACCTATTTTGGGATTCTTACTGTTGAGAGTACAATTGAAATTGGTCAATCAGTCAGCTGAATGAGCGCTGCTTCTAAACCAAAATGACACAATATGATTCTGATAAAAGCCACAGATTTGTTTTACAACTTTACTTTAATATGTACAGTCAGCACCATTAAAATGTTGATAGCAAAAATACCTACTTACTCAAAATAATGTAAAAACCAAAATTTCAATTTTATATTGGTTATTAGAGTACTCAAATAGTTGTAAGTATCCAGAGTGGTCAGTGTGCAACCGCGGCTGGGGCGGCAGGGTAGCCAGAGCTCACTGGAGAATTTTTTGTGCTATCAGTGGGAAGACCAAAGGCTAGTCCTGCGATATCTTCTACACTGATGGTACTAACTCTCTGGTAGGAATTCTCTGTTCTAACAGGGTCGGCAGCGCGAGTGTTTCACCCCTGGTATAGCACACGTCCCTAGGTCACGGTAACCACTTTTCAGCAGGTGCGCCGTGTACTTTTTTGCCACCTAATTGGTATAAAAAATGAGTTTTAGTCTTACCAATAAATACTATTTAAAGAATTATTATTCTTTGTTTGGATAGAAAGAAATTTGAATGTAAAATAAAACAGAGAAGAGTAATGTACATTCTGTAGCTATTCTCAGCAGTCAATAATAAAGATTGACAGTGAAGTCGGGGCGCAATTGCATCGGCACTTTGAATCAATTCTGTATTTGATGGTATTACATGCGTCAAATACGAATAGTGAAGCGACTTCAAAATCACTTTGTCTCTGATAGAAAGACGAAGTGATTTTATTGGTTAAGACGCTGCTTATTAAATCACTAGCAAGTAGACTGAGTATAATAATATACAAGTGTGTAAAGTCGGTGATTACCGCTGAGTCTCCATTGAGCTGTTAGGTGAGGGTCTTAGGAGAGCCGAGGACGGTAATCATCAATACACACGTGTATAATACGACGCTTTTCAACATTCTTATGAATAAAATAATAAAAAATCACACCTGTTAAAAATAATTACCTTTAACAATAATCTTAAGAAATAACTGGCGCCGATTCAATATTTACTTACGACAGTGTATCATATATGCCATTAGATGTCTTTTAAGTAAATAATCATGTAAACCAAATAGTTACTCTTCTTGCAATGAAAGTTTTTTCGAAAGTGTCCACAAATGGATCAGTACACACCATTGGTGCTTTTACCTTATTAAGTATACTAATTTATTTGTTCTATTGACCACGACGTTTTTGTATCGAAATTTTGTTTTTAAGAAAAAAGCAACTGAACCAATCAAATTTTTGAAAAGAATCTTTAACTCACTTGTGAATTATAACAATTAAAAAGTCTCAGTTTGATTATAGGTGTCATTATGTGCCACATTGCGGTGAAATTAGAGCCAGTGTATGAAACAAGTGTTTTTAAAAGGGATTTCTTGTTTAAATGAACCTTCACAATTTAATTTCAGTACATATCAGATTCCACGGTAAATTTACTGTGTTTTTATGACTATCGAATATTTCGAAGCTGTTGCAAGTACCATGGTCAAAAATAATTATCCTCTTTCGTAAACGTCTTCGAAGCATAACACCACTACCATTGGTCAAACTACACACTTGAACTCGATCACGTTCACGACTCACGATACTTTCAGTATCCAATTGTGATTTTGTTTTGGATAGTTTACGATTGTTTTCCTGAACCACCACCACCACCACCACGATTTATGGTGATTCATTGAACATGGCGCTTGCAATAATACCGAAATATTGAACACCCATCACAACGCAAGGTAAATATCCCGTTTAATACTAATGATACTGATTATGACAGTTTGCATAATAATTTAACTTTATCTATACCTAGTACTAATTCTCCCCCTTTTTCCAACCTCCTAACAAGGCCCAGCGGAGACGACATTGCCAGACAAGCGAACGTGGCAACAAATTCACTCCTATTAAGTATTCCGAGCAAAAATAATTAAAACTTATTTTAACTATAAGCCATCTTGAAATTGCTTCGGAATAAGAGCTGGAGATTTAATTAATTAAGTAATTTTAATTACGATAATTGCGTTTAACGTTCGAGGGAAATTCGCGTCTCACGTAGATCAGTATGATTGAGAGATAGAAATGAACCGAAGAGTGTTCAACTAAATACTTTCATCATCATCCTTTGTGGAGCCTTACCAAGATGGGGCTAAACTAACCTTTCGTGCAAGCGGGTGCACCTACTGACTGATAGATGAAGCTCCAGCGTAGGTTTTATGCACGGGGTTAGGAGGTCATATGGTAGTCGCTCCCATGTAAGCCAAACTGAAAAGAGGGAAAGGAGTAAGCGAACCCGCCAATTGAAAAACAAATATTTAATTAGTAGATAGGTATAGTTAGAATGTTTGTCATCGCCTTTGTTAAGGGAATATTTAGTGACGGGCCTTTGAAGACCAGATTCAAATTAAAAAGTACATAATTAAAAAGAATTTAGAACACTAAAAAGAATTTTCATAGTGGAAACTCAAATAAATAAAAATAGTTAATAATAAATAAAAAATTGGGAATATACGCGATCGAGAAAGGAGAGTATTGTCGTTTCCCTTCCGAAAAATTTCGTTTTATGAAGCGTGATAAAACTAAACAAGGAATATAAAAACCCATATAAATTTTCGGGAGGAATCTAGAACGGGTGGAATCGCTTTCCCTTTAACTACTATCCCGAATATTCTAGGATCTATCAGGTACACAGCGCCATCTAGACTCAAACTAAACATAGTTTACTATGATGGAGCATTTCATTTGATTCCAAAAACAGTTTTGTTTATACCCAACCTAATTCTAATTTAACAATTGCGTCGTTTCCAATGTCGTCTTATTACTTCCACGCATACACTTATACAAAATAATCATAAAGTTAGGTGAGCCGCGCGAATATAATTTCTTAACTATTCCAATTAAAATAATCATCCACCATTGTATGCGAAGGCGCTTGTAATAATAATTAATTTCTACTTTATCTCCCAAACAGTGCTTGTCGGTTCAGTGAAGACCAACGCAAAGTTTTAATTTACCAAAGAATTTAGAAAGTTGAGATTGTTTTGCTGATCAAAGTGTTTCGTTGAAGACCTTAGAAAGGGTGGGGGCATAGGCGGGGCCAGCTGAAGCCAGCAACAGGTCCGTGCTCCAGACAGATCAATATTCGGATGCTGGAACATGCGCAGAATGCATTGGCAACACCATGCGCTCTCTGATACTTCTCTGCTTGTCATTTTTCGCACCAGGTATGTCAAATAAACATTTTTATACTCATTTATCTTAATTTTTTGTTAACCTTTGATAGCAGTGATTAGTACGTATGTAGTGTGGTGTAGATGTGGGTGTTTTTCAGATAAGGTCTCAGAGTAGTATTGCCTCGCAAATGTCAAAGTAAACTGTTGTCTATGCTTCGTTCCTTTGTTTTGATTTTAGAATTTGTTATTTTATCACATCCTGTGAAATCATTTATTCAAAACATATTTGATGCGACAATAGATAATTTGATGAAAGCTGATAGAAATGCTTTTTTTATTTTTTATTTCATTAACCTAAATATAAAACTTATTTAATAGCATGCATCGATATAATATTAAAAATCACTTATAGTGCAATTTTATCAGAACACTTGTTATTATAATTGAACAATCCACGGCTTGCAACGGAATATTCACAATATTATCATTTGCCATTATATCGAAATGGGGCTTCAAATAACAGTTCTCTTTCGTGATCCCATGTTTCATTATTCGGACAGATTCTAGAAGAACCTTTCATTTACATCATACATATACTCACGCCTGAAAATCCCCAAAGGGATAGGCAGAGGTGTATTAACACCCACGTTTTGCCAACTAGATTTTCGGTCCCACGTAATAGGGGGCGAGCCTATGGCCGTCTTGCGGGCACTTTGGCTTGGGCTATATGTAGGAGGTAGGACACGACGGTATTTCCGTCCAATTGAGCAGTCCGACTGAGGAAGTACCTCCACCGTACAGAATACCGCGTCCATAATAACCTCGTGTTGTATTCCCTGCGGTGAGTAGAGTAGCCAGAGCTCACTGGAGAGTTTTTGTGCAGTCGGTGAGACGACCAAAGGCTTGTCCTGCTTTGTCTTCTACACTGACGGCACAGAAACTCTCAGTTCTAACAGGGTCGGCAGAGCGAGTGTGAGGCCCGTGGTATTGCACACGTCCATAGGCCACGGTAACCACTTACATCAGGTGGGCCGTGTGCTTGTCTACCACCTAAGTGGCATAAAAAAAAATGTTTGCTGCCGGATGAAAATCAGCCCTATCCCTTGGTCGACAATAAATAAACACCACCTTGCGTCTATCTTTCTTTCCAGAAGGCGAATGCGACCTTCTCCGGGACAGCGTCCACGTGACGTCAGCAGCAGCCAGGCCTAACAATGAGCTGTGGTGTTACAAGTGCCTAGCGGATGTGCCCGACGACCGATGTGCTGACCTCCGCCACAACAACTCCGCTCTCATCCATAAGTGCCACAATGATAGACGGATGTGCATGGTAAATTGTCACAAAAATATGTTGCTAGCGTAATTAAATTTTATCTATACACACATACATACATATAAATAAAATTGGAGTGTCTGTTTGTAATATTGAAATAACCGTTTTTTAATACATGCATATGAATATAATACGGTAGGTACATACACTAAAATAACACTTTTTACAATTTTTGTCTGTCTGTCTGCTTGTTCCGGCTAATCTCTGAAATGGCTGGACCGATTTTGACGGAACTTTTATTGGCAGGGAGCTAATGTAATAAGGTGTAACTTAGGCTACTTTTATTTTAGAAAATTTTCAATACTAAGCGATAACCGACATCCACGCGGGCGGAGCTACAGCTAGTGTGAAATAAAAACAAAACATATTTATAACCTAGGTAATCTAATAGATTATAGAAGAACAACAATCAATTAGCCAATCACAGTCCACTGCTGGACATAGGCCTTATGAAATGTGCCTTTTCTATTTTTTGCAAATGGCCGTATTTCCTAATTTTAGTTTTAAAATTATTTATGTACCTATATATTTAATTATATTTAAAAAAGTAACTCTAGATAGAGTATGTCAACAAAAATAACAAAAAAAAAGTAAATTAGTAATATCTATAGAATAGACAATACCTACCTACTGCTATTGCGTTGGGCGCCAAAATAATTTATAAAGAAAAAAAAATCCTAATCTGTTTTTTCATTTACCTACACAACTACGTGTTAATTCATTGAGAACTGCGCTAACCTACACACTAGTACAATTTTATCCAGCACAAGTTTCAATAGTACCTAAATCAACCCTGAGCCTAGCAAAAGTATGTGTACCCACATAAAATAGACTTGTTATGATTTTAACCTGGGACCTCTTGATCGTATAGCTAACTCCCTAACTACCGACACATAATTGAACAATAACATTACATTTATACCCTTATAGTAGTTTATGATACTGTTGCATAATGAGGGTTCTTATAACACGAGTGTGTTTTAAAAAAACGAGCCGTAGGCGAGTTTTTTTTATATTATCACACGAGTGTTATAAGACCAAGTTATGTACAGTGTCATACACTACTTTATCTACTCTCATACTATAATACATAAACTAATTTATTTTACAAACAAAACCAAACTTTGTTTAATATAAATGTAAAAAAAAAAGTTGACGCCAAGACAAGGCCGCAAACATCGATTGCGCATGCGCGTTTCTTTTTTTTTCTTGCGGATTGGCCGTTTTTTTTTAAAGTAGAGGTTCAGTCCAGGCGGGGATTGTATAGGTGTATCGTTATGATTAAAAAGTTATTTTATGATATTGGTGTCCATACAAGACCTGTATCGTAATAAAACTTTTTTTTTGGCCTGTGCGTAATGTTTGTCATAAGAGTTTTGATTTCAATTTTATAATCTTTGTATTATAGTATCAGAGTAGATAAATTATATTCTTAAACTTGAAAAGTGTTTTCTTGTACTGCAGGTCAAACGATTCTCCTTCACAACGTCAACGGAAAATTCTACAACACAGCCGAAGATGTGGGCGCTCGAACGCAACTGCACCAAGCACTGCGAGCCTGGTTGTATCGTCATAGGAGAGAGGACGAAGTTGTACGCCTGCACCTCATGTTGTACAACCTCTTTATGTAATTACGGCTCAGGAGCTGAAGTCAATGTCTTCGATATGTTCCTAGTGGCAACAGGCATACTGATTCTAGCGTTATGATTATTTTAAATAGTTTAGGTGCGTCTGAACTGGAGATTTAAGAACGGGAGCTCGGGTTTTAGATATTTATTTCTTGACTACATTACGAGCTTTAAAACATATATTGCCTAGCATGTCTTTGGTCGATAATAGAGCGCTACCTAGGATTTGTTGATAATATTCAAGTTTAAAGTTTAGTATTGCAATTCGCAGATTCTTTAATAGCAGCTGAATCTTACTCAATTTCTTTAAAATATCACTAATGCGTATCGAAAATTCTTCAAGCGTTTAGACATTTTACAAGTTTCTCTAAATATTTAAAAAGAAAGTGTACCCGCTTGGAATTTCATAAATTACTGCTTTTCAAAAGTCTGAGAAAATATTGGATGACCTTTATATGCTCACATCATCATTACATACATATATGGGCAAGGCACCTGTAAGATAGCTGTTTCTAATGAATTGCTATGGGCTCCTAACCTACGTGTTAAAGCGTTTGTGTTTCGGACGAGAAAGAGGGATGGAGCTATGTAATGTATATTTCTGTTATCTTGCTCTCTTTCTTTCTCTTAGAAACAACTTATCGCCTATAGTTAACCTTTTTGTCCTATTTCATTCCAATTTAAATCGATTTTTGTCCTGTTACCTGATTTATAAATTTAGGTAGTTGGATACAGATAGGCCAAGGCCGACAGATCTTACGCAATCAACGATAACATCTTTATTAATCTACGTCAGGATTAAAATTACGGCTTCGTGATGGCCAGACGGCCTAAAGAAGTACACAGTTGCTTATAACTTGCTTTTTTTAACAACAAGTATTCATTCTCCCGTTTGAAGATTCCAACTCGCAACTATCCAGCCAGTTAGCCAGGATAGTTGAATTACATCGGTAACATTGCTAAAAGAATACTATTTTAGTTGTTTGTATTCCAATAGTTATAGTCAATTTTATTTCTGTCTGATGTTAAAACACGAGTAGGTAAGTATGTGATATTGGCGCTGAAAGGATCGAATTTGAAAAGAGGACCCAAGTTAAAGATATTGATATTTAAACTATTTCTAATCATACACAATCAATATGTAGTTTTTCGTCACCAACTTGTATTTTAAATCATAATGAAGCATTGGTAGCTTAGCGGTGAGGAGCCGGCCTTACGATTGTAAGGGTAAACCTAACAAAAGGTAACCTAACCACTTTACTTACGCCTCTAGATGAGCAATTTAGCTTAGTTGGAGAGGTCCGCAGGCATACCTACTAGTAATTACGGATACTCTTTAAAAAATAATTACATACTTAGCTATGCAGTTAATTCAAATATGTTCCTTCCATACCTTGTGCCGTTAAGATAATAAATACCAATTCTTGTAGATAGAAAATTTTGTCTCGAATTAAGACTTATTCAATTTGTGGATGCTTTGGAACCTTCGACAAAATTTATGTAGGAAGGTAATAGTTTTATTCTTAGATCTAAAGTATTGTAGAAGAATTTTAAGATTGTTAAGATAATACGTAACATTTATTTCAATAAGGATGCTATTACTAAAGATAATAAAGAAATAATATCAAAGAGATCGTGCTAATAATGAATTATTATAATAAAAATAGTACTTACTTATGTACTTTGGTTTTTTTTCTGTACGCATTTATTCAGAAATAGTATATAATTTATATATACTATTTCTGTATATATATAGGTAAATAATTTACAACATTCTACACAACGCTATCTAGACTAGACCCATGGTAAGCATAGCTTGTGTTATGGAATCTAGAATGCGGTTAAGAATAAAGAATCTACAAATATTTTATTGAGCGGAAATCAAACCAACCCCCCCTGCAGCAACCAGGCAGCAGTCGAACGTTTTACCTCTAGGTGCGCCACAGAGGCCGTCTTAATGCCATCTTTTCCCTCCTTCCTGTTGATTAATTGTTCTGATACCTCTTTAGTATAGGTACACCTTTAGTTCAGACAATAATACAATTTGAATCAATATAACTATTTTGAACCTTAGTAGTAAAGATCGTTCTGACCTTGACTACACGTACTCCGAAGAACAAAATATAGATAACTTTTGACGAATTCTATCATTTATCTTAAATAGTCCCAAAAAAGAAATTGGTACGTACTTTAGCATTTTTCTTACCGACTGTACATACCTACACTGTGAATAAAAGTAGGTATTCAAAATATCTTAAAAGCTTCTCCCAAGAACGTTTTGCTGTATTGTTCGTTCCATAGATCTTGGTTGTTGGTGTTAGAGATTATTTTGTAATAATTTATGCTTGGTGAATTTGAGCTCCTCCACGGCTGTGGCACCCTGTACTTATCTTCAAAATACATCCAAGAAACGTACTACTGCGAGTATAGAGCACATTTTGCCCTTACTGCTCCGTCTCTAAAATACAGTTCGTTAGGTATAATATTTTACCACCACAAGAATAGGTACCTACATAGTAGGGTCATTTCGCCTGTTCGCGTCCATCGCCCAATTCGCGTCCATTTTGCGGATCTCCCTTTGAAAATCTTCGAAAATAAGTCAACTAACACACCAATGAAATGAAATGTCTTTACCGCTTATACCTCAATATATAAGAGGCACGCACACATGGACGAAAGATCTGTGCGTCAAACCAATCCCGTTTAAAAAAATAGTAAATCTCGGCTCTTCAACAAGGAAGCGCGTACGCTCGGGATGTTTAGCTAAAAATTAGTGTGCTGTGGCGCGTTTGATGGTAAGTTTTTAATTATTTTATGTGAATTTTAACATACATAGCTGTTTCTATACTTTTATGATGAAAAAAGGAATAATATTAATTATGAATTTGCTTATGTTTTTTATATGTAAAGAATAAAATAAGCTGGACGCGAATTACTACATCGAATTCTAAAAAACTTCCACTTTGCGTCCGCAATGGACGCAAACGACACCTACAGGGGATAATAATAAACCACATTGCGTCCACTATATTTTAATAAATACTTGCTTGTAAAAATAATTTAACATGTATTGTTTATTATTATTGTACATTTTTATTAAGACCACGCGTTTATAAATCTATTTTTTTATTGAAATGAGTAATTTCTTTCATTATTTTATCCATTTAAGATGAGTTCTTCGGAGAGAAGAAAGAAGAAGGAAAAGTGAATATTTACACATAGAAGAATATTTAAATAAAGCGTTAAATGAAACTCAAGAGAAGAATAAATCGATAAGACAAATAGGCAAATAATATCCAAATTGTTGTATTGTTTTGTTGCTTTAATACTGCGCTCGTCAAGGAATACAAGAAAACCATGTAAGACTGTCCAGGAGACTCGACGTAACACTTGCCTGGGTGCCCGGATATGAGGGCAACATGGGCAATGAGACGGCGGATGAACTGGCAAGAAAGGGAGCTGTTGAAGATCAGGTGGGCCCTGAGCCCAGACTACCCATTGCCCATAAAATAACAAAGGGAGTCATCGGCCAAAGCACAGTGGCGGAAGCCAATCGAAGCTGGAAGTCCTCGCCAGTCATAAGACAGTCGAAGATCTTCATCAAAAGTATTGACACAAAGAAAACAAGCCGAATGCTAAAACTCTCCCGAGGAAACATGAGGCTGGTCGTAGAAGTGATAACGGGATACTGCCGACTAAATAGGAACCTGACACTTGTAGGGGTGAAAACTGACCCCAAATGCCCAGAGTGCATGGAGGAGGAGAAAACCAGTCTCCACCTGCTGGCCAAATGCCCCATGTATTCAATGATAAGATGGGAAAACATGGGGACGGACACCCTAGAAGAACAATACCTAGAGGATCTGAAGGTGGAACAGGTCGTAAGATTCTGTAAAGAGACAGGTAGGTTCGACGGAACGCCGTGATTGCCGGGCACTTCTTAGCCTCCAAATAGGAGGAATAGGGGAATAGGGTGAAATGGCCCCCATAAAAGGGCAGATCACCCGTCCGGTCTGCGGTCTCCCCCGCTGGAAGTAAGTAAGTAAGTAGGGTGAAATTAACGGAACTGATTACTGTTTAATCTTAAAGTTGCAATTATAGGGAATTCGATATAAATGAAAACAAATACACTTCTGCACCGAGATTAAATACTTTTAATTATAAAAACAAACTCAATCTAACGCTAACTAGTAAAAGTAACAGTTTTAGGTATCAGCGCGTCGCGCGCGCCATTGAGTCTCCCGGGCAACTGAACTTAACTGCGCAGGCGTGCGGGCGGTCGGCGCGCACGCGGGAATCGCGAAGTTTGAGCCGTTTGGCGCGGCGCTATACAATCACTATTTGCCTACTACGTAGGTGCCTAATTTCAAGTTCAACCACTGTTATGTAGAATTATTTCTTTCAAAGTGATTTTTAATGATAATAATGTTGTTTTTTTAATATTTCTATTCTTAAATAAAGAAACTGTTAAAATATAATAATTTTTCTTTACAAATTCTTAAAAATATCACCCCTTTATTCCTTTTCTAAGCTGCTGGACGCTAAATGGTCCACGGGTGGACGCAATTTGGATTTTGTGGACGCGAATTGGGTAAATCGCCTAATTCTGAAGTTTATCTGTTTAAAAAGAAAACACAAGATGTTACCAATAAAACTGAAAGTTAATCTTAAAATACATTATATAATGAGTACATTACATACATTTTTCATAGAAATTAGTGCAAGGGCATTTTTATTATCGCCGTCAAACTTGCCAACTACACTAAATGGACGCGAATAGGCGAAACGACCCTATCTATTTTATTTATAGGCGATGACATAACTTCCGAACATTACCTAATCAACGTAAATTAATATCAGACTAGTCTATCTAGCTCTCAAGTAGGTACTTACCTTCTACGATCCATACCTAGGTACATAATTTACGTACCTAAATCTGAATAAGTATTTTACCACCGCAAAAATACTGAACATCTATAATAATGAGTCAATAAAATAATATTGACCATATATTGACAGACCGTCGTCGCGCCATAGGTATATACTTACGTAGGTAGGTATGTAATCAAAGAAAATCTATCGATAAGTCGATTTGACCTAGCGACTGAGTACAATATCCTATACGAACCGAGGTCAACGAACGTGGACAAATCATGCTAAACCTATTAAACAGGCGTATTGGAAAACTGCCACTGGGATATTATGTGAAACTGGAACTGCTGTTTGGCTATGTCTAGAATGATATTTATACTTTTCTGTAAATTGAAAACCGACCCGACTATCCGAATCCCGTATCATACCTACCATAATACCACTTTATGCCTGTAACTCGACCGCAAATCGTGAGACGAGCTGGAATTGGTTTAATAAAATATATGATTTGTAGATTTGAGCTCCTTCGACACCATACCACCCCGTGCTTTACTCAGGAGTCACACCCAAAAACGCCTAAAACCTTCTGCGCTTCTAGAGTAGGTACACTTTGTGACGTCATTGGGATTAAGATATATGCCAATAACTATACCTACAAGACTCACTATAACAAGAGGTGTTATAATAATAATTGTGATTTTTTTAATTATTAAATTTTAATAGGGATGGTACCGAATAATACCGGTACACTCACGAGCATCCACTAGTGTCATTGAACCTTCCATGTGAACCCCGCATTGATGGCGGCCTCTTGTTTCTGCCTACCCCCGTGAGAGAAAGGTGTGAGTATATGTGATGTAATACACATTATATTTACATATTTAATGTTATTATTTATGAGACAAGTCTAGACAACTATAAAGCCATAAAGCAAAGGCGTAGTACCTAATAGTGTCCCAATAAGTAGTTCTAATTTGGAAACCCTAACTGACCCTAAGAATAAATGGAAATTATTATTTGAGTGGACCACTCAAGTACTCTGAAAAGTTATCGCCCTGAATGTTTTTTCAGTGGTTCTATTAAGCTATTAGACTTCACAACATTAGTCAGTTAATGGCTTAGTATTATAAATTTGCATGCTGAAAGCAAAATACGTAATAATACCATAATTGCATAATTGGATTGAAATGACCATGTTTCTTACGTACATATATTTTGCATGTCTCAAGAACGAATTCTTTTTTGTTCAGCTATAAATAAATCTGATTGATGAAATAGGTATGTAATAATTTGCATTAGTATAACTAAATTTAAAGCCTTTTGGAGACTTCAAAATTATTTGTACAAACATACAAACTAGTGTGTCCTCAATATTACATGATAGAAACCGATAGTAACTACTTTTAATTAATTAAAGATCTTAATGACTTGCATGCTATGAAACAGGACATATTAATTATGAGTAATGCATGGACATTACATCCATGGATGATAAAATGCAAAACAATAACCTGCTTTGGATAAAACTCCAATAACCTGCATTGGAGTTATTATAGTATTTTAGACTTTAGTTGGCTGATAAGGAAGGAAAATTATATAAAGAGTGAGGTATTTAGTATGTAGTACAGCATTAAAGGGGTATTAAAATACCACTACATTATTATATAAGTTAATTTATTATGAATAAACAATGCACAGAAATAAATGCAATCCCTAGTTTGCAACCTAAAACATAGCAATAAGTTTTATCATAATTGGAATGACCCATAATAAAAATGCATCTCTCGAAGATGGGGAAGGTTTACCTGGGAGGACATAGTATTAAACTTAAAAAATATTGTTTATATTTTATAATTTTATAGAATTAAGTTAGTTGAGTTGTCCACAGTCCGAGATGACGATTTTCTTTGAGGGCTTGCCCGACTGGGATCCAAATGCTTCAACTTGCTTCACAACATCCATGCCTTCTACAACGTTACCGAAAACGACATGTCTGCCGTCCAGCCAGGAGGTCTTCACAGTGGTGATGAAGAACTGGGAACCATTAGTGTTGGGCCCAGCATTGGCCATGGAGAGTACACCGGGACCGGTGTGCTTCAGAGTGAAGTTCTCATCTCCGAACTTCTCTCCATAGATGGACTTGCCACCAGTGCCATTGTGGTTTGTGAAGTCACCTCCTTGCAACATGAAGTTGGGGATGACACGGTGGAAAGTGGAGCCCTTGTAACCGAAGCCCTTCTCGCCGGTACATAGGGCGCGGAAGTTCTCACAAGTCTTGGGAGTGACATCTGATTTCAGCTGTAACAATGAGAAACTTGTGTTAGAAAAATTATTTAAAATGTATCAAATAAATAGTTTCTTGTATAGTGACAATCTTAAATTGATGGGTGTGTCACTGTTATCTGTTTATAGCAAATGAGTAATGCATTTTCATCAAACAAGTGTCATAAAGGCCGCTGCAATGATAGCATACACTCGCCTGCATACAAAACATTACCCAAGAGGTAGTTAGTACATGACGTGCAAACATAAACATCCTGATAGTGGCAAATTCCACTCGATACATAATTATCTACAGCTTTAAGATATGACCTTCACTTAGCATAGGTAATCTAACTCGAAGTAACGACTACATATATCTATATATAGATTTAATGTGCTTTATACACCACATGTTGCTCGAACGATAGTACAGAAGTTAGTCAATGATTTAGATAACTATATTGAGGCGTTACGGCACACAAGGATATCACAAGATCTAGAAGCGTGGTTTTTTTGCAATATCACGCCGGCCGGGCCGCCGGTATCAAATAACTACTACTATACTGGTAGTTACCTCAACAACGATTCTTCCCAACGCTGAACCGTCAGCCGAAACATCGAAGTAAACTCGCGGTAAAGACATGATGTTTTATTATAAAGAGTCACTTGCAAGTCAGCCTTTGAGAACCACAATGACGATGCGTCTCCCTTCAATGCCGGGCGGAAACAGAATGTACGTGGCATAGACAAATTCTTACGTCACATCCCTGAATATTCAAAAGGTGTGTGAAGTATCTAGAACAGTAATTTAAATTACATTATTAAAAATAATACAAATGTTATAATGCAATGAATATTACAATAATTTAAGGAACATAAAATTCATACAATTAAAATAATATGGTAATGATCAGTACTCTTAAAATTTTTAATATCCCATAACCATAGCTATTAGCAACCGGATGTTTGAAAAAGATTTCGTTTTCTGATGTAAAATTACAAAAAAGGATGGCATGATTTCAACCATTTAAACTTCACAGCTTCACAGATATATATGAGTAGATACTTAGAGAAATAGCATGGAATATTTAATTCTCCTTCTATATCACATTATCTACTCTTAAAAATTTTATTGTGTTGCTTCAGCTTCAGAATGACTTTTGTCATGAACTATGAAAAATAATTTAACGTAATCTAAATCTAAATATTCTTCTCTCGACGATGTTGGCCAAACAGCTTAATTAGCCTGTATGTACGTACATATATTTTAATGATATTGTCATTATCCTACGATCATGAACAAATTGTAGCGCGTCACTTTAACGTTTTTGAACATTCTTGATCCATTTCGTGGACTAATAAAAAATTACACAGTGTATAATACAGCTGTGTGTATCCAGATCGCTTATACTTATTTCAGATTTCCAAAAGCACATTTCAAGACCTATCATCAGTATGGATAGTACCGAATATACTGGTACACTCACAAGCATCCACTAGAGTCATTGAACCTTCCATGTCAACCCCGTATCGTTTGCCGACTCACTGGAAAATCTTCCAGTGAGTAGGAAAATATCGAAGAAAATCTAAACAGGTCACGTTTCTCAATTTGAACATATATATGCTTTTTTATGTTTGTTCGCGGAGAAATTCGTCGTTTATGTACCGATTTCAAAAATTCATTTTACATTGGGTTTAGTATAACTCATAGGTGGCCCCATATCAATTTCATGATTGCTCCGGACTCCGGAGACACACACCAGAGACTCCTCAAAATCAAATAATAAATGGGAAATGATTGCACTTTAGCTAGTTTTAGGACGATTTTGTGACAAGGTTGCATTATGATGTTCAAGGAAGTACTGAAATTACCTAGTCTTGAACTATGGAGGCAGTTAACAGAATTCCTTATAACACGCTAGTCCCACGCGGGACAAGCGTGTTACATACCGCACTGCGAATCGTAATCTGATCTGATGCGTATTGGTCTTCAAGTACGTCTGGGCGAAAAGCATACACTACTCATCCTGTCGCGAAGTTCCTTCACGAAATACAAACTTTTTAGGATTCGTACTCTTTGGTTGGTTTCACTGGCAGCTCAATCTATATAATTCTATTTTCTTTACTGTCAAGTATAAATACGTATGTCAAAGAGAATACCGAAAGCAAACGGTGCGATTTTACGGGTCTAGGAGATAGCGCGTCTGTACGAAGAAATAGAAGGTTGGTAATCTCTTGTTTATTTAGTTTGCATCGTAGCAGTATTGTCCTGTACCAGATATGCGTTTCGTCGTTTGCCTGTGGTCTTCATGCCCTGGTGGGCGATTAAAGCAGAATTAATTCGCCCAGCCACGGCTGAAGATCAACATCCGCAATTCATAAGGTTGGAACCAACTTGCGGTGAGATATGTACCAATTTTGAGAGATCCATTGCTTGTCCCACGGAGGGGACTCAATGTAGGCGCATCATGCCTTTAAAGTATGGTGCGTGTTGTGTGTCATGGACCGTTAAGCACATGTGTGCTATAAGATACAAGAGGTTATCAACTTACTCTTTGAGAGTAACAGATATTTTCATTGTCTACAGGAGGAGATCTACGGTGCGAGATGACAGAATCACTGGTAATCAGCAATCATGGACATGCCTTGCATTCAAGCTATTGAACCCCGAAAGAAACCCTCAGTTTCGCGAAAGGGCTATTACGAACTCCTTTTCTTTTCGCGACACATCCTGAGCTGGCACGAAAACACCAGATGGGCAGTGAATCGCTTATCTCGTGCCGGAACTTCTTGACTGTACACTAGAAAAATATGTCTTAGAAATAATAAGTAAAAGAAATACCAGCCTTTAAAACTCTTGTATCGTCGTCTCCGAAATTATAAAGATTAAGCTGCCAGTGAAACCAACTAAAGAGTACGAATCCTAAAAAGTTAGTATTTCGTGAAAGAACTTTGTGATAAACCTATTACAAACACTAAAAATTAAAAAAAAAATACCTTTAAAGAAATCGACTTCAAAAACGGAAAAGAATAAAATAACTTCAAGAAAAAGAACTGAATTTACAGATTTACTGTTATGTTTGAAGTCGGTTTTATAAACTACATAGCATCTGTGAAAGTATTGACTGTCTAGCTATCACGGTTAATGAGACAGACCTTTTTTACTTATTGGGTGTGCTTTATGTAAGACATTGCTTGAGATATATATCATGGACCTAAAATGCGCTCAAAATGTGCTCTTAACGCGCAGTCACGTTTCTTGAGTGTCTTTTGTGGATAGCGTTAAGCGGTATAACCAAGAAACACAAAAGAAATCATAATACACAATAATTTCCGTTAACATTATTTTCAGTTTCATATATATTAATAATAAACAAAAACGAAAAAAATAACTGCTGTGATAAATTTTTCACCTTTACTTATTTTTTATTATAATGATATTTAACTGCTCTATATTATAAAAACAAAGATCAAAACTGTTCAGTTGTAGTATGACAGTGATACAAAGTAAATTATAGCAGCGCCACCCTTACTTTTGACGCACTATACATTTTCTTAAATTTCATGAAAATCAATAAACTACGTACACGGAGAAAATAAGTAAAACTACTACTTATTACATATATAGGTTGTTTCGGGAATTAACAATACTGATTGACTTGACTTTGGTTTCTAAAGAAATTTTCATAGAATTTAGACTGATCTCAGTTACAAGCACGTTAAAATTAAATTTTATTTTGGTCTGGCGATTCCGATAGTATTTGTTTGTCAAATTTTAATGAGGTGTCATGAGTGGTGTCATGTCAAAACAGTCAACATGACAGTATGAAGTGTATTGAGATGAAGTTTAATTTCAGTGACATTTAAATTTTCAGTAGCGGTTTTGTACGGTGGAAATATCCACGTAAAAGCTATATTTTTATCTTCTAACATTAAACAAGTAAATATTCCAAATTTCAAATCCGTGCAGACGTATTTAAATATATTGTTTCATTCAGTTTCTTTTAACTAAATGTTAACTCACGTTTTTCACACTTTTCAGTACAATATGAGCTTAGAATCTATAAAATACCGCAGAGGTAATCTGGAAATACTAGATCAGTTACTTCTACCTCTACAGACAAGATACGTTAAAGTAAAAGGCGTTGAAGATGGATGGAAAGTAATTAATAAAATGCAGGTACATAATACATTTTTAATGATATAAGTACTGCCCACGGCTTAGTAAAAATACTTAGTTCGAAACTTATGGGTTAGCCTATTGATCTTGAAACTAAAATATATTGGTCATAGAGCCAGTAGTGTCAGAGTACTTATTACCAACTTTTTGGTGTTCATGCTAATCTTGAGATCTGAAATTCTTTTTTTTATTAATATTGTTTTATCACCCATCAAAAGAGAGATTTGAAAATGGAGTATTGTTAGTTAGGTGGAAAGGGTTTCATATTTTAATGCAATTCTAAGTGCCTATTATTAAATACACTAAAAATTGAATTTTGAACACAATATAGAAGGTGTTTCATTTATTCAAAGCATGCTTAGTTATTATTATGTTATCTGTTATGTTGGACAGTGACCAGATCTGTCCAATGCAGAATTTTAGCTATATTTGATTTCAAACCTTGTATAATGAAACCTCACTGGCATAATTTGTGCATATATGATACAAGCATGTTTATTAATGATAAATATCTAAAAACTTCAGGTCCGGGGTGCTCCTGCCATAGCCATAGTAGGCTGTTTATCTCTTGCAGTAGAACTAGAAAGAGACACAACTTCAGACAAAAAGTTCATGAGGCAAGAGGTCAGTTTAATAACCTTTCTATTGATAATATATGAACACTGATAATATATGAAGGAACATTCTGATAAGTGTTATCAATGTTACAACATTTATGTGTTAAATAAAGTTACAAAATGTTGTCTTATAATTTTCTTGCTATCAAGATTATCATATAGATAATACTAGTTTGCTATATAAACGCATATGTTTGTACAAAATATGTTCTTGATGCTTTACCAACACCATTGTGTATACTTCCTGTTTGAACATAAAATAAATATTTCAATATAATTTAATATGTGCATGAAACATTTGATTGAATAATGTTAACTACATCATAGTATTCATCTTGTATTAGAACCTATGAACAAGTCTAGACTGAGCTTATTGCTCATTGCAGACTGCAATGAAGACAAAGTCAAAGGATATGTGTGAACTGTGATCCTAAAAAAACACTTACAGTCAAAAGTTCCCTACCACAAAGTGCATCCTTGCATTGCCAGGCAAGGTTACTACTGTTTAATCACAGCTTAGTGGCTCAGTGGTCAGAGCTTTCACCCGGTAAGGAAAAGATCATGGGTTCAAGTCCCACCTGAGCTGATTTACTTTTTCTTATCTTACTCGATTTAGTTGGCACAGTAAATGCTTTAATATTTCGTCCAAGAGGTACCACTGCTGAATCTGTTCACATTAAAGTTGTAAGTTAAGATATCAGGAATTTTCTTTAATTTAATTTACTGTTTGCTAGAAAGATTTCATCTTTATGATTGGTACCCAGTGATTTAATTATGGTATTTTCCCCACAGACAAGGTCTAAAATTCCACCCGGTAGATAATTTATAACAAAAATTTATAATAAAATAAATAAACCACATAATGTTTGCCATTACTACTAATTGAGAGATACATTTTAAATTGGCAATGTTTCCTCTAATTACAGATTGAAGGTAAACTTAATTACCTCGTGTCAGCAAGGCCAACAGCTGTAAACATTAAACTGGCAGCCGATGAACTGATAAATTTAGCCAATTCCTTGTCTGCGGACGAGTCAGTCACACCTGAGGAATTCAAAGATAAGTGAGTTCAGAATTGTATGATTTGAAATTGACATGGTCATTCACAGTAGTTACCTTTCTTTCTCTCGTATTAATATCGGGTCATATCCCGGTGAATGTTATACTACTAAAGAGTATTGAATTGTTTTCTTATTGTATTGAATCCATTCAAATAACTGCAATAAGACTGAAATTCAGATTTAATTAAAATAGTAGACTGCTCTTGTTCCCAGTCTCTTTATGTTATTATGATTATGAAGCTTATAAAATGCAGCCAACAGATCATCTCCTCCCTGGGGTGTTGCAAGTGTTCAAATACAGAGGTGATAACTTGCCGGAAGTCTTTAAACTCAAGGCAACCGGTCACATTCTGATCCACTTTATCTCCTCATTAGTAGCTCTACATTGGCAGAATTGATGCTAAAAAGCACAGAGCCATAAAAAAATACTTGCCGGTAGGAGATTTGTCAGCTTATTTGCTAAAAAATAGCTTATAATATTAATTTTAACGTAAGTCTTTTGTACCAGGTTCATCAGTAATATAGAAGAAATGTTAACAAAAGATATTGAAGATAATAAAGCAATAGGAAGGTACGGATGTGAGGCCATATTAAAAAATATGAATGGTGATGGTCCAGTTAGAATACTAACACATTGCAACACTGGCTCATTGGCTACAGCAGGCTATGGCACAGCTTTAGGTGTTATTAGGTCGTTACATGAAACTAAGAAACTCGGTAAGACAAATTCAAATAAAATATAATACCTAGTCTAGTTAAAGTAGAACCATGTACCACACATATAAGTTTTGTTGTGATAAGCGTTGACTATAAATTTATTAATCATAGAATTCTTTATTATATTCTCTCGCAATGGGTATACGGGTTCATGCAATACAAAGGTGTGTATTTAGAAGATGTTACAAAAACCAGATTTTACGATCTGGTGCTTGTGTAATGTCTGAATGACCTGTGTTAGAAGTCACAAGTTCCCACCTATTGGCTATTTTTTTTTTACGTGCGGGTAATCCCCACGGATACCCACCCCTCCGGAAACGGAGGGGGAGGTTATATGGGACTCGAACCGACTAAACCGCACGCCGTCTCTGGGTCGTAGTGCTAGGCGGAAGGTGAGGTTGTCATGCGACATATCCCTCGCACTCCGGCTGACCCAGGGCCAGCCGGAGTGCGAGGGTCCCCGACTCAACCCCGGTGTGGGGAGGCGCGCATCGTCCTACGATGCGCGCCGCCGCCGTGGCCTGCTTCTGCTAGGGTGACGGGTGGCTCCTCCTCCTCAGGCCCGCGCTCATGAGGGGCAGTTCCCACCTGGCAGTTGCAGATACTCGTCACATAAATAAATAAATTATTAGGAAACTACAGAATAAATTAATCAGACACATCAGTTTTGATAGAAGAACAACACTTCCAAATTCTAAATCTTTATAATTAAAAAAAAAAATACTTTCTAATGTGTTGTTTATGTTATCATTCTTTTATACATTTGTTTGTCACTAACTCCTAAATAGCTAGACTGATTTAGATGATATTTTGTGGGATTCAAAGGGTTCCTGGATGGTTTGAAGCTGCTAGGTTACACTGCTGTCGCATGTGCTCTGTTTTACCAGATAGCTCTGCATGCCGGTCAGCTAGTAATTTTATAAATATTAACTATAATGCTGTTAACAGAATGCTCCATTTTATTGTGTTAACAGATCAATGACCCCTCTGGTGTTAAAAGCATTCATAGATTGAAGGAACCATTTTCTGTGTATTATCTTAGACTATATAAAAACTCTATAGACACTGCAAGTGTCATTTCTGCACGGCGTCCAAGTATCTACGACTTCAGCAGAAGTTGACATATACATACATGCCATGACATCACTGACCTGACTGACTGACTGATATATTTTACAAGCAAAGCGATGTCTATAATTATATGGTCTAAGAATCGTTTTCTATAGCGCGTTTAAAAAGATGCGTCACAAATTGAAATTAATTGTAAACATATCTGACTGCCCACAGAACATGTATACTGCACAGAGACAAGGCCATATAACCAAGGGGCCCGGCTCACTGCTTATGAGCTAGTACATGAGAAGATACCTTCCACATTGATTGTAGATAGTGTAGTCTCTGCTCTTATGAACTCAAGACGAATCACTGCTGTTGTTGTAGGTGCTGATAGAGTAAGTAGTACTTAATAAAGTGGCCCTCGATATAACGAATTACTCGATTTTTTCGAAATTGTCTTATATTGTCCATAAGAGTCAATCTTCTATACATATAATAAAATTGGAGTGTCTGTTTGTAATATTGAAATAACCGTTTTTTACTATATGCATATGAATATAATACGGTGCATACACCAAAATAACATTTTTTACAATTTTTGTCTGTCTGTCTGTTTGTTCCGGCTAATCTCTGAAATAGCTGGACCGATTTTGACGGGCCTTTTATTGACAGGTAGCTGATGTAATAAGGAGTAACTTAGGCTACTTTTAGTTTAGATATATAGCGTTGACTCAACACTAAGCGATAACCGACATCCATGCGGGCGGAGTCGCGGGTAACAGCTACTGTAAAATATACCTTTAAATTGCATTTCTTTTGCGAACAATCTCCTTATACCTTTTAGTTGCCTACCTAATTTTTATTTCTTATATAACAAATCTTAGACCACCCGAACCTCAATATACTTATAGGAATTACATTATATTATCTGTGATATAACAAACCTCAGTGTAACAAATTACTTGATTGCACAGTATTTATTTCGTCAAGATTCGAACTCCAGACCTCGTCAGTCAACCACCATAACAATTCAGCTATTTACTAATCATAATTTATAATTCAGACATTCTAGTTGAAATGTCGTGTTGAATGGCTGTATTGTGGAAACTATTATAATTAATTAAATTAAATGCTAATATTACTATGCTAATCTGCTAATTGCTAATATTATTAGCATTTAATAGAAAAAGTGTTATGAAATAAAATAATTATCTATACTTACTCTTTCCCTATTTTAAAGATGCCATTGCTAAAAATTTCTGGGAACACACATATCGGTAAAATCTTAAGTTAGTAAGGCCCTGTACTGCACACCCAAGAATCCAAATCATACCACATTAAAAATGTAATCCATAAAATGCTCATGTTCCGAATATTATTCTAGGTTGCAGCTAATGGTGACACAGCAAATAAAATAGGAACATACCAAATAGCAATTGCTGCTAAACACCATGGTGTGCCTTTCTATGTTGCTGCACCACTGACTTCTATTGACAAAGCTCTGACTTCTGGAGAACGAATCAAAATTGAAGAGAGGCCCGAAAGAGAAATGACGCATGTAGGCGAACATAGGATTGCAGCTCCTGGTATGTTTTTTATACGACTTAGATGGGCAGGCAAGCATAAAATCCACCTGAGAAAAATTGGCCAAGCCTATGAAGCTACAGTATCAGGAGCGTCATACTTGTGCTGCCGAACCTGTAGAAACCTAAAGTCCTTTTTAAAGAACCCCATATTTTAATCGCTTGGAAAACCTAGCTTTGGTCCGTCCCGGGTTCTTTAAGGTTACCTTCAGTTTACCATCAGGCGAGGTAAAGTCAGGCCCTTTATGAAAAAGACTACTGAACTGGACTGTACTTATAGTAAGAAATGAATGGCATTGAAGGGAAATAGCAGATATAAAATATAGATTGAGTTAGTAAGGATATTATGGTCAAAAAGTATGTCAATTCTTTCGTTTCCTTTCCTTTCCACTAACAAAGGACAAAAGCTCTTCATATTGTTAGGGTTTCCTACCACAAAAGGAAAAAACGGAACATTTATATTATCACTTCATTGTCCGCCTGTTTGTCTGTCTGTCAAGCCCTTTTTCCTAATCCTTGTGTGGAGATATCAAATTAATATTAAATACTCAGGTCTGGTCAATATCTTACAGCTGAGAAAAATTGTAACTTTTAGGGTCAAAGCATATTGCCGTGTACGTTGCATAAGTTCATCCTTTCCATTCAGTGCGCGAGTCTGACTCGCACTTGATAGGCTTTTTAGTTTATTCCGTGATTAAAAAGTATCATTATTATCTTTTCAGGAATCAACTGTTGGAATCCGTCCTTTGACGTCACACCCGCTTCATTAATAACTGGAATTATCACAGAAAGGGGAGTTTATGCTCCAGACAGATTACGTGAAATTAATCTAAAATAATGAGGTCCAAAGAGTGAATTACCGCGAAATCTCGTTAAATCCATTATTATTAAATATTATTCGAATACTTTATCCGAAAATATATGTTTTTATAAGATTGTTATATTATATACTGTTATAATCGCATGTAAGAATAAATTACTGTTATTATTCTCATAAGTATTTATTTCACACCCATCTACAACTCTCACGCCCATTTCTAAGTCCTCTATGTTCAAAACCGGCAAACCTATGTCTCGAACCGACGCCACACGCTGTTTCGGCTCTTATAGAGCGTACTGTGGGAACCACGGTGTCCCCATCTTTCCCCCGGAAATGTGGGCAGCGCATTGCGTTATGCCGCTTCTACTAGGATAACAGGCATCCTGTCACCTCCATCTGGTGCGCGTGTGATTTGCGCTCATAAAGGATGGTGTTCATCAAGCGACCTCCGCGCCTTATGAGCTCTGCAGTTCAGGAGATACTTGAGTCTCTCCTGGGACCGCTCCTCCATCTTTTTCTAGAGCATCGCTTGCGCACAGGAGGCAGTGCCAGCTCACGCGCTCGCACTACACGTCATCGCTGTGAGCACAGCGCTGAGCGAGAGTAGTCCTCTGAGGGCCCGCCTCGGCGCCTTCCACACCAAGCATCCCGTCAGCTTGTGCAGACCTGAGTCCTCGCTCCCATCACTGTGACGACACCTGCTTCCTGATCCGAAGAGGTGTCCCCGAAATCCCTCTCGCGGAGATCACATGTATCAGCCGGTACGGCAGGTTCCAGTGTTGCCTCCCTAGCAAGTCCTTTATGATGAGTCTTTTGCCGATAACACAGTGTGCCCTGCGCTCGGTAGCCCAAGTCGTTCCTTCCACTCCACCTTCAACTACAATCCTCCACCTGTCCTGGTGTTGCTGGAACTTCGCGTGCTCCATTTCTCGAGGTTCAGGTTTCCGTTCTTGCTCCCGCGTCGCCTATCACCACTAATATTTTTGCCACGTCCAGTAATTTGAGGACCGGACTCGTAGTTAGTCTTAGTTTAATGCAGAGCCACCTCGAAACCCAGCCACCAGAGCAAGCGGCTCTGGTTGCTGGGTTTCGAGGTGGCTTACAACTTGGGCATCCGCGGTCGTGGCCTTCAATAGCGGCACTGGTAGCACCGCATGCCATCACGTGCGGCGGCACTGTCTGTGAGCTTAATTCTTTTTTTTTTTTTTTTATAAATAGGACACGTCAATTTTACTTTACCTCGCCTGATGGTAAGCTAAAGGTAAAGTCTCAAGAAAGAGGGCCACCATTATACAGGGTGTATTTTTGAAACGGGGCAGTAAGGGCAAGTACCTTAACCGTTGCAGTTACAGCAAAACGTTCTTAAAAGACCTTCCCTAACTTTTTGGGACATTTTGAACTGCATTCACAGATTTTGTAAAAAACTTACAGTTAGCAAAAAAAATGCAAAAAGTTCAAAATTTTTTTTTTATGCCAATCGATTCTATTTCATGTGGGGATCAAAAAACTCTATGGGACCATTTTAGCTTTCAGTACTAGAAAAGACAGAAATCGCCAAAGAGCTTTCCCATTGACCTCAGGATTTCCGATAATGCGGACCGCACGTCGCTGCAACCTGTCGAGAGCATCTAATAAGTACTTTGCGGATCCATCCCAGAGATGTGAGCAGTACTCCACGCAGGAACGAATTTGTGTCTTGTAAAGAAGACACCGTTGCTCCGGCGTGAAAAACCGTTCAAAAGTTTCAATTCGCCGCCCGCTGACCTTGCCCGGCCTTTCGTATACTTATGTTGCATTTGTCTCTCACATCAGTATATTTAATAAAGTAAAGTTTTTGTTCTAAATTTAAGTATATAGTGACTAAAAAAGAAAATAACACCGAATTTAGTATTCTTATCTGTGAATCGACTTTGCCAAATAACTAAGTTCCATACAGGGAAACTTGAAAAAAGGTTACAACTGCAATCCAATATGTCAGATAGTTGGGCAAGTCGAGAATTTAGATTTAGTTGTAATGTAATTTAATTTAGGATAAGAACAGGATGCTCACAATATTAAATAAAAATGGAATAATAGCAACTACTGCGAGATAGTTAATGACTTATTCTAACTAAATTAAAGTGATTTTGGTTTTATTTCCTCTAAGGAAAACTGTTCATGTTGATATTTATTGTTTCGTCGCAACGCTAGTTCGGCAGTCTTGTTAGTAAATTATCGTGGTGACAAAAGTGTTTATTTTAGTTTATAATGGTACATAAAATTATTGTAATGTAAATAAAAAAAATATTATTTGCTCGCGCATGCGTTTGTGTCAAAAACAGACAAAGGTTTTGTATGGTTTGGAAATCAGCTGTATTTTATGTGCAATGAGTTAGTGAGACAAAAAGTGTGTGTTTGCTAGCGACAATGTTTAGTGAAATTGGATATATAATTTTTCTACTTCTTGCTGTACCATACATCGAAAGCGGTAAGTGCATTTCATTTTTTTTTCTACAACCCACATATTAGAGCAAATTTTCTGTCTACCAAGTGTCATAAATCTCTTAATGTTCAAGCCTATGGCTTACGGTCTTACGTCGAGTGTATTATGCCCTTCACCTAAATTGCTAATGACTGTCTGAAATACTTATAGACTAACTGCAAACTATAGTCAAAATTATTGAGTGCACATCACACAATGAAAAAAAAACCTAACACTTCTACAAAAATATTTATTTAAGAAAAACTGGAATTTCACATTTAATTATTTATGTGCATTTAAAAAAAAGGCATTTAGGTATAAAATAAATCTAAAATTACAGACTTAAATTCAAAAATCTAAAGACAAAGACCATGGTGTTTCAATAAAAATTGCAATTGTGAGGAGGTTAACAACTTATTAGGGCCTAATTAGTTGTTATTCACTGCTCCATAGTTTTATTGTATCTACAATTGTATGTTATTAAGCTCAGCAATAAATCTGTGAAAACCACAGAAAAGGAAAACCTAAACATAAGACACTTATTTCACAATGAAATGAATGAACATAGTTATTAGCCCAAAACTGTTAAGATTCCCCCATTCAGAATACTTTGAATAGCACTCTACTCTTAAATAGTACTAATTAATCTGTTATTGCCACAAACAAGGAAAAGACAAACGCAAAACAGCTAATTCACATTGAAATGAATAAAACATAGTTTATAGTCTGAAGCCAGTATACCGATTCAGAATATCTTGGCGTTGAGATATTGATGTCTCTTCTGATATTTATTTGCTTCCAAAATTGATAAAATCTATCACTAAGTCAATATTACAGAGTTCACAAATCTAAAAGAAGCAAAACAAAATAATATTTAAATTTACATATTTCAGTTAAGTGGAAACATAGCCTATCATTATATAATATTTTATTTTCATTATATAAATAAATAAACACCATTATAGCACATTAAGTAATGTTTAAAATGGTATTTGGATTCTCAAAAGCAGGTGTTAACCTTAATAAAGTACATTGCATAGACAGTACTTGTTAATGTTGTATGATTAGCCCAGATATTAATGCAAAGATTACATTAATTTGTATCATTAATTTGTATTGCAGTTTTTTTTCTATTCATTACTCAATTATCATGTCACTATTGGAAACTTGTATTTTGTTTGTAAACAAAATGTTGTGTTTGTAATAACACTGACCTTGGTCTAAATTTTAACAATACTTGTCTTACTTTGGGTCTGATAATCATTTTTTTGATTATTCATTATTTTTCACAAATGATTTTTGGACATCATTAATAAATGATTAATCTTGTACATTGGATTTGGAGACTAATGAAATGGAATGTGCACATATGAAGACCTGAATATAACTGGTGTCGCTGTTGGAGAAATAAATAACAATTATTGTAAACCAGATTTGTAGATATTTAGTGTTATATACACTATTTGTAATTGATATTGTACAGTTGAAAATAATGTATGTAACATTAAATATCTAGTTAGACTATGTGTATAAAGTAGTACAAAAAATCAGGTACTTATTTAAACATCATCACTAAGAAACATCTTACAGACAACAAACTAGTTGGATATAAAATATTGTTTTATTATATTTATTTACACTTATTGTGTAATTTCTACAATCTTGCACATTTTGTTTTCTGTTGCTAACTTGATACCGAGGCCTAAAAAGATAGAAGGTTATGTTCCAATATAGTGTGACCCACAAGTTGAAGTTGCATTAAATATAAAACTAATCATTGAAATTATAAGGCAATTATAAAATAAAATACTTACACAAACCTAAGTTTAAAAAATTAGGTCACCCTTGACCAGGTACCTAGGGTAGGTAATATTCTTATTCTGAATTGCTATGGAAAGCCTTAAGACAGAAAACAACAATGAATTTAAAAAAAATAGGTGTTCTTGCATTGTGATATAATCATGACTAGTTGTGCCCACATTTAGTTGCTCATGTGGCCTGGGTTCTGGTTTCCATATTTTTTTTGCAAACTCTCATTCTCTATACAATATAAAGTTTAACTTTATAAGGTCAGCTATCTTTAGTAAACATCCCATCAAATTGGTTCTGATACTTTGGAGATTACGAGCAACATTCTGACAGATAGCCAAAAATATAACAATATTTTTGTAGCTATCATACATACATTATTCTTATACATTTATTAAAACACTGGTATTTTAACATTGCAACACAGGCTATTTAATTTTATGTATTTGTATTCAATATAATTGGAACAGATGAACACAAATGGTATCTAGATTACAAGTTTTATTTACCTCCTAGTGATATACCACAAAATTTTATTCCATTATTTGGGTACAGGAGGATGCAATAGCTATAATTAATAGGAAAAAAGAAATTAACTAGGTTTTATTGAGTGAAAATAAATTTAATTCCAATTTTTCCTTTATTACAACATTTACACCTATATCCTTGTGATGCTATTTATGTGTAATACGCTTTCTATATATTTGCACACATGTATATCTAGATCTGTGATGAAGTACTTAATTGATAGTAGTTAAAATTTGTATAAAATGTACCTAATAAATACGTAATGTACAGAACATGTAATACTTAAAAAAATCTATTTAAAGAATACAATTACATTCATAAATATGATGACATGGTTCATTATTGCTAGCCCTATCCTTAATTATAGGACTCAGTGAGAAATGAATTAGGTACGTTCAAGATGTTGTGTAAAAAAATCTATTACAATAAAACAATTACAATCATAAATATGATGACATGGTTCATTATTGCTAGCCCTATCCTTAATTATAGGACTCAGTGAGAAATGAATATAGGTACGTTCAAGATGTACTACACTACAAAGCTTTTGACCTAATTGTAGGACTCTACTGTTATTATTATTTTACTGTAGCAACACCAGATCCGAATCATCCACAACTTCTGAGGGCCATTTCATCCATTTCCCCAGGGGACTGTACTCTCAGAGGACTCTACTATAGATTTACATATGTGGCTACAACACAGCTAATTTTCAAATTATTTCAGCATTCGGTCAACAATACCATACCACTGATTAGTAAATCGAAGGAGAAATTGTTAGTATCACTTTCATCAACTACTCAAGCGATGATAATGGTCTTTGTCATTGAGTTTAGTAGGTATTTACAAGTTTTCCTGAAACACAAGTGGCATAATGACTATATTTCCTTTTTTTATATTCAAGTCTGTCTATTGACCGCACCTTACTGGAGGAGAATTTGTCCATAGTATAGTAGACTTACACTAGATAAGCTGTTAAAAACAAAAATTGTATCATACTTGGGTCGGCGAGAGGGGTGCGGGGGCAATGTAGTAGAAATTAATACATGGATTAACACAAAGATGTTTCGCGCCTTAACAAATGACAGCTAAATCGAAGGGAATTTCCATCAAATTTGTCCAAATTTTTGTTCTCTACCTGTCTAGGAGTATTCAACACTACCTATCTAGCGTTAATCTAAACACTTCTCCGAAAAACTCCATAGACATAACTTTTTGTGTGTTGACCCCAATTTTACTGAACTTGTACACTTACAGAAAAATTATTATGAAAACATTTTCCTGCCATAATTTATTCGTTTTAAATATTCCTTTTGTTGGGAACTTTTAAATAACAATAATAATAAGAGTTTCATCGTTTTATCGAAAACACGCCTTCCATGATTCAATACCATGGGAAATGGAATAACAAATTACGCTAAGCGCACAACGAAGGCTAGAATCTAGCCTCGATTTTGATTTAGCGGCTAGATCATAATCAAAGCAACTACAACAACCTCTCAACGGCTTTGATCCATTCATAAGAAGATAGTCTGCCCTGCCGTACCCACCCCAAAAAGTAATTTAGGTGATGATTTTTTCTTGCTCTTTAAAGAATCTACGTTCGAATCGTTAATGGTCAGGCCTATGTGGCCTGTCCGTGATAACCTGAAACCGGTTGTTTTAGGTGATGTCTAAAGCGTTCTTCCCTGCAATCCTAAATCAAAGTTACGGTTTACCCGTATACTTTTCAGACAGAGGACCTAACCGAGCACCAGTTGAATCACAACTCTTCCTCTTCTGTCGTATCGATGAGCTATCATTTGACATATTCTGTTTGCCCAGTGTGCAGCCATCCCGGTAGAGTATTCAGAGGCACTCATGAGTTCCTACTTCCTCCGATGTGCAGTCGACTAAGGACACACGGTCTCACTTTTCCATATAAAGTTTTATGTAAAGGTGACACCGTATCTATTTTGTCGACTGTACATATGTGTGGGTAAGTAGCACACGTTAGGAGGTGGGTCATAGAATGTGGCGTAGCTCCACATTCACACCGTGGGTCCGCCTCAACTGTGAAACCCCACCTAGCCCGGTTTTCGTTACTTCGGCCGAGCTGAGTCCGAAGTCTAGACCACAACCTTCAACCCTTAGATTGCGCCAGACGTAGGTCTGTGCCAGACCACGTTCACCACTCAGCATTAGTCTAATTACGGCGAAACCGCACACTCACTCCTCCCGTTTTCTTAACTGTGCTCTGGCGATGTCAACAGCGTTGCCCAAGATGCAAGATAGTTACTACATTTACTATGCCAGGGTAATGTTTTGTGAGTGGCATACCAATCTAAAACAGATAGATAAGCTGTATTATATACGACCGTTACGGTTGCATGAGGTATAACCTTCTGTGCTAATACTCATTAGGCCGTTGTTTAAACACTTTCTGTACAAACACAGTTAACTGCCGTAGTAAACGAGCTGCAAGTATAATACAAAGGCTAGTAAGTACATTTTGTTCCACTTTTAGAGTGTATAATAATATAATATCAATGTTCGACATCGGGCCAAAAACCAGTATTCTGAGTCATCGTAAATCAAGTGTCTCATTCATCCGCCTACTTATGAACTAAATTATTAGAATAGGATATTCGTGCACCGTTAGCGTTTCGTTGCTCGGTATTTATTTTATATTCTAAGTTAGGATTTGTACTAGATATGCTCTCAGACTGAAAGGTTATGTATGCTTGTGACTTGTGTTGTCAGTTTTCATGATTACCTATATCAACATAAGAAACTCGCTGCGATTGAGTGTGATTCACTGTAACGTGTGAGTCACATCTGCATGATGTATATATTTCAATGTAGACACTAAATTGAAATAATTTTAACGTTGGACCTACTTGCTTCAGTGAATAATTTTATTGAAATACTGACGAATTGCTTTTACAGCAGCTGTATGTACTGCTGTAGGTACAGCAGCAGTATTCTTGTAAACGAAAACTGAAAAATCGAAAACAAAATGTGGAAAAAAAACATGCACTTAATATTCACAAATAATACAGAATCTGTACACAGATTAATAATAGATGGGCGTATTTTCGTATTTGCTAAAATCCATACCAACTGTTCAATATTGTCAACATCGGCAAAAGCACCGCTTTTTTCTTTGTACGCCAACATAATGCTATTAAGTAATAAAATCAAATATATACATACATTTTTCAATATCGCTTCCTATTTTTCATTCATGCCAAAAATACAATCAAGTAGCATAGCACTGAACGCTAAAAGCAGGTACGGCCGATTTATAGCTGTCCCAGTTACCCAGAGGTGAGGGTGCTGTGATCGTGTGAAAAAGCAAATGGCCCCTGTTACGACGGAAGGAAATAACATCCATTCACGTGATATCTATCCGTACCTCCAAGAACAATGAGCACTGTCTAAAGATAGGGCGACAGATATTTTACAACACGGACCGGCCATCCGGTCCTTTAATATATTTCATTAACGGTTTATATAGGTATAGCCATATAAATGCTGTACTTGAGAATATCTCAAGTAAGTATATGAAATTAAATGTGTGCAAAAGGTACATCGACTCATGTAAAGGCGTATACTTATTTCTTCTGCAGTATGTGCATAAATAATTCGATTTTGCTAATGTCATTTATTATAAAGTAGCCCTAGTTTCACTTTTTTGATATTGTGTAGTGTATATAAATGTCTATTTATGTAATCACAAAAGCAATCAAGACTAAACGCATCACTCAGTACTTATTATTACCAAACGGAGCACTATTGACTGACTGCGGAAGTTAGTTTAGGGCAACTAACGCGGATAGATTAGGTTAGAAGGATTGGAGGTCTCTATGAGAGACCATACAATCCACACATTTTGTAGAGTTAATAAAAGCACCGGAGGTATTGCCTCCTTCCCTTCACGAAGGCCCGTATCTTCCTTTTATTCTTCATCCCTTTCATCTAAGTGGCAATTGCCATAAGTATCGTGTGTTACTTTATGTAATAATTTAATTCATGTGTTATGTCAACAATTACCCACTTAATTTTACATACTCGAAACTATTATTCATAATGTTATAATATGTTTTATATAATAGGTATATATAATAATAAAATAAAATTATAAATTTAGCAATTTGTCTAATCTAATCAATTTTATATAATTACCAAATAGAACATAAAATATTAAGTCATTCCATACCAGGCACCATCATAATCTCGGTTACAGCTACAGGATGTTTCCTGACAAATCAATTTCTGCACCGCCTCCATCCTCTAGATCGGCTAGATCCTCTGTCCATGTAGAAAAGTAATCTATATAGATACTCAGACTACAAAGATACGAAATACAGATTAGAAAACAAATCAAAAGCTATGCATTCCTGTGTATAATCGCATCATAGGCAATGGCGCTTGGGTACCAACTGAAACCTTTTGACAATGTACGAAGATAATTTAGAAGAGATTCCGTCTCCCTATGAGTGTTCTACCGATGGCATAAACTGTATAAAGGATCAATTGAGTATATACTCAGATATGAGACTAGTAACTACAACAAAAAACTGAATTTTTATGTATCGCGTTACACCACGGAAACAAATTTAGATATGTATTCACCTCGATATAATCATTTTAACGATTTCATCAGATACGGTCCTTGGTCTAAAACGCGTAAGTGATTACTTCCAAGGTGTCCATTGTTTCGGATTGTTGCGTGAATCCGCAGTCGGTTCGCCTCGTAGACATAATCCGCTGTGTTCATCCTTCCGCTTTACTTATGAAACTGTAGGTACGCAGTTTATTTGTTTCGAGAGCGCAATAACCTAGCTATTGGTTATTTACTACACCATAAACGAAGTTTCTGGTTTTCATATAAGCAATATTGCACTACTTTGCCTCGTCTTCTATCGTTGAGTGTATTAAATGTTAGGTTTGAGAATAGCTGTTGTTGTTTTCTTCGTAAAATTTGTTAAACAGTAGGTACTAAAACTTTGAAACGGTGCCTAAACACCCTGAACTGTAACTTATGTTCTGCATTGTCAATGTTAATAATTATTGTACAATTATTGCAAGGCTCTTTTGGCAACCCGCTCCCAGTTGGTCTTTCCAATACCTACCTACCTACGTTGCAATAGGAGAAAGAGAATATCTTGAAAATTAACAGAAAGTGAGCACCTATACAAAAGTGAACTAGAACTTATTCATAGCTCTAATCACAGCTAATCTAGAAATAAATAGCGCTCAATATGCAGAGTTAATCATAGTCATCTTTTTTTTCATTAGGTAATAGTACTACACCAAACTAACAGCTCATGTACACTCACATCTATTACTTAACGAATGGCCTTTAAAAGATCCGTTAAAACCGAATAGACGTTAACATCTAAAAATCCAATCGTGATTTAATAAGATTCGTCTGACGAATGAATCGTTAAAAAAGAATTCTCATTTTGAACCGAATTGTGGCTTGGGTATTAAACTTAAGTCTTAAATTTACTACCAAAAGGTAGATGTTTACTCTAATTTGGTAACGGTGATATCGTAGTATATAGTAGCGTTAAACATAGGAAAGTATTCATTCCCACTGAAAAACGATCCGTCATTATGTATTCGCATTTTTAGAACAAATTTGTGAACGTGCGAATACAACCATAAAAAATAATAAATCGTATTAAAATTACAATCGAGAAAAAACACAATTCGATCTTTTGATCACTAAAGTACACAGTACAGTACAGAAGTTGGGTGTATTTTTCCATCAATTCCTTTAGGGCCAACGCAACCTCGCCTGACGGCGTTACCCCTGCTGATTGACGGACGAGGCTGAGGTGCAGGCTTTCCTCTCGGGGTTAAAATAGAAGTTGTACGCTCCCATAATAGTCATATAAGCCAAGGGCTAAAAGGCCCTTTAAAATACTTCATGTGCAAAAAAGTTTAGAGAGTATAAAGGAGTAAACGATACACATGATGATACTAAATGTTTGCCTAAAACCAGTTATCTCCCGTGTCGTTCCTGTCTAACCCTTCTGGGAAATATGGGCGTGCTTCTATCATCATTACTCGTCCTACTCAATGTCGAAAGTCTTGCTGAACGTGACCTAACGCCCCATGTCCCTATGGACTTCTACGATGATACGACGCTTCAACAATTTCGATTAGGTCATCTGTTTATGTAGTAAAAGTGCTTAAAGCCACGAGCTAGCTATACAGCTTACCGAATATCTAGACTTGCGACTCCGTACCGTTTCTGTATTAAATTTCTGATATTAAAATCTAATACATATCCTAGGAATTGATCCCAGCTGCTGACAATTACAGCACTCATATTATTATAGCGTACAGTTGTTATTATTATAGGTATTAGCTATTCACCTCAGCATAACCCGGGTGCCGAATATTGTCATAGGCGTTCCAAAAATTTAAATCATAGAAACCTTGTCTGACAAAAAAATTTTATTTTTTTTTACGTGCGGGAAATCCCCACGGATACCCACCCCTCCGGAGCCGGAGGGGTAGGTTATGTCGGACTCGAACCGACTAAACCGCACGCCGTCTCTGGGTCGTAGTGCTAGGCCGAAGGTGAGGTTGTCATGCGACATATCCCTCGCACCCCGGCTGACCCAGGGCCATCCCTCTCGGTCTGGCCCTCCTCGGGAAGGGGGGGACCACGCGGTCCTCGACTCAAACCCGGTGTGGGGAGGCGCGCATCGTCCTACGATGCGCGCCGCCGCCGTGGCCTGCTTCTGCTAGGGTGTCGGGCGGCTCCACCCGTCACCCTCAGGCCCGCGCTCATGTGGGGTGGAGGTCAGTTTGCGCCCTCCGACGCCCGAGCCGCCTTCGGGCGCGTGCAGCGATGTCAGCGAGCCTCTCTCGCTCATCGCGCCGCGCCCGCTCTGCTGTCTCCTTCGCGAGCATGACCTGCTCGCAGAAGGAGGCGCTGGCCGCCCACGCATCCGCGCAGCGGACCATCGCCGCGAGCAGGGTGGAGAGCGTGAGCACTCTCACCCCCAGGGCCGCCACAAGCTCCCGCCTCGGCGTCTCAAACGCCGGGCACTCGGCGAGCATGTGCAGCCCCGAGTCCACGCTCGCGTCGCAGTGATGGCACTCGGGCGTTGGCTCTATACCCATCAGATGCAGATACCGCCCGAAGCTACCGTGCCCGGTGATAATCTGCGTCTGACGGTACGAGAGGCTACCGTGTTGCCTCTCTAGCCACTCCCCCATGATGGGCCTTACCGCCGTAATGACGGCGTGCCCTGCGCGTGGTTGCCCAAGTCGTCGCTCCCACTCGGCCACCATGACCTGGTGGAGCCGGGATTTCTCGGCCCGAATATCCTCGGGCTCGGGATCGAATCCCCGCTCCCGCGCCTCCTTTCGGAACTGATATAGTGCCGAAAGGGCCCTCGCTTCCAGGATCCACGGTGGCGATCCGGCCAGGAGACTCGCCGCTTCGAAGGATATCGTGCGGTATCCCCTGATGGCCCTGGAGGCCATCGTGCTCTGCGCCGTACGGAGCAGAGGCAGGAATCTGGCCTCCAGGGTGTCCGCCCACACGGCTGCAGGAGGACTCTGGGCCCTTCAAGTTGGGCAACAACCGGCCCAAGGCATTCGCCGTGAGCACCAACTTGGGGCGCAGACTTCGGAAATGCTGTCCGAAGTCCCATCGACCATCAAGCACGAGCCCCAGGTATTTCAACCGGGGCTTGATGTCGATGGGAGTACCTCCCACTGTTAGGCTGGCTCCCGGGCTTGACCTGCGCCGAGGGCCATGAAAGAACATGGCCTCGGACTTGTGCAGAGCCACCTCGAGACCCAGCCGCCGGATCCTGTCGACGACCTGAGCAACCGCGGTCGTGGCCCTCAGGGTCGCTTCGCGGTGCGTAGCCCCGCTCACCGTCACCAGCGTGTCATCTGCGTAACACGTGACAGTGGCCCCGTACGCGAAGTCACCGCGAAGCACCGAGTCGTAACCGATGTTCCACAGGAGCGGCCCCAGGACCGACCCCTGCGAAACACCGCACGACATCTCACGCCTACCGACTCCCGTCGAACTTGGGTAGATTAGATGACGGCTCTCTCCGTCAGGTACGCCCCGACTATGCGGCGGAGGTAGAGAGGCACGTCGTGGTACACGAGTGCCTCCCTGATGCAACTCCAGGGCAAGTTGTTGAAGGCGTTGGAGATGTCCAAGGACACCGCCAACATCACCTCGCCCCGGGCAACCGCATCCCCCGCCAGAGTCCTCACGCGCATGATGGCATCCACAGTGGAACGCCACCGGCGGAACCCAAACTGGGTGTTCGCCAGGTCCGGCCCCACTCTAGAGAGATGCTCGACGAGGCGCTTGGCAATAACTCTTTCGAAGAGTTTGCCCACCTCGTCGAGCCGAGTACCCGGACGGCTCGTCCGCCGGGCGTCCCTGCTTGCGGATGAGGACCAGTTTCCCCGTCCTCCACATCTTCGGAAACTGGCCCCGCTCCAAGCATGCGCTGAGGAACCCTCTCAGTCGGTGTTCGAGGCCGTCTTCCCCTAGAGCTAGGACCCACGCGTGGCCTGGAATGCCGTCGGGTCCCGGGGCGGTGCCTTTCTTGGCCCTAAGCCTTCGCACCGCCAGCTCTAGTTCTACCCAAGTGACCTCGGGCACTTCGTCGTCAATCATCACCCTGGGTGCCGTAGGCGACCGAGGCGGCGGAGCCATCTGCGGCGGAACATGTTCCGCTCGCGCCGGGAACAGGGATTCCACCACTCCTCCGAGCAGAGCCGGTTCGAGCACCTGGGTCAGCGGAGGGGCCCGGGGGCGCAGCTTTTCTCTTACCATAAGGTAAGGCCGCCCCCATGGGTCCCGCTCCAGCGTCTCCAGGAGCTCCCGGTAGAATTTGAGCTTAGCAACGAATTTGATTGTTGAACGATTGATGATGTATTCTTTATAAAGAATACATCACAGGATAACTTTAAATGGAATTATTTCAAGATAATGTTAACAGCGCGTTAACTTTTGAGCCAATTTATTTATATATTTTGTACGAAAGCGTGTTTGGCCCCGGTCCGTTTTAATTCGAGTTGAATAACGGTATCTTGTGAACCTTACTACATATAGTTTTGTTTTATTCCACTTCGATAGTCCATTCTTGCTGTATTACTGGTAATACACACAAATAAGTTATTAACTTAAAAATGTACTAGAACACACACTTCATAACACTGCTGTCAGACATCTTTCATAAATTATGACAATTGCTGCTTAGCGACCGTGATGCGCAAAAACAACTGTGTTTAATGTCATTTAATTGTCGTACCAGACATAAATCTGCAGCATTTAATATTAACTCAGTTTAGTCATTATAATCTTAAATGAACTGGAACTTCTTTGCATCACATTTCATAACGATATCGTGAGGTTTCATGTATTTATAGCCCACTATCTATAATGTCTCCGTAATTTGTTTAAACTAGTCGGTTAATTGGACGCTTAGGGCGTTAATGGGAAGTTCCTCCCCTAACAATCTACATTCCTGTATCTTTTCTGAGCAGTTTAAGATTTTCACATCTGTCTTAACCGTTTCATATTTCCGTTTTAATGGTTTTCCTTTCTCTTTTCTTATTGTTTACAAAAATTTAGTTATTACATTAAACTGTTTGAAGTTTACACAAACTTGAAATAACGTGAAATAACAAAACTACTTTTACAGGACTAAACGGAACAAATCGCTATAAATAGTGCCTTAATTCCAAATAGTTACTGTTCCCCTTAATTTTTGTCGTTTTTCAAATTTAGTTATGGTTGATTTTATCTGTTTTACTACTCCCCATAATACTTCATGCCATGTATGATAGGTTCGTACCAATTGCCAATATTAGGAAGATATACTCTTTATAACTAGAGGAGCTTGCAGCGCGACTTTCAACAATTAACCACTTGAGTTCGCCAGACAAACTAGACGGAATTGAGCAATTTGTTTTCAAGGAAGAAAGGGCTCTTTAAATGGCTATCATAAAATAAAATATTACATTTTTATGAGTTAAATTATACAGTATCTGTGTACATGCTACTTACTCAGTTACATTGAACTGTGTAGGGAGTCCGGGGTGGGTACATTAGGTCTACTTTATGTACCTATATACGTACTTCTATAGATATTTACGTATGCGAACTTCTTTCTTTTATACCAGAACTATGGAATCTTTTAAACTAGCCACGTTCGTATTAATTATATTAATTAAAAACTTATTAATTATTCCGCCATGACAACCATTATAGGTACCTACTTATATTTAGTGGTCAAGAAAACTAAAATACCGAATATCTGCTTAGACTTAGAGTCAGCATTATAGTTTATTTTGTAGAAAAATAAACATTATACCTATATTGCAAAAAAGATTATCGTATCATTGCCCTTATACGTTAGATTTTCTGGAAGGGAAACATTTAAATAGAATACGTAAAATGTTTTTTTGTTTATTTTATAAATGTTTAATGTAAACAATTTTTGTTCTGAACTACCAGCATCCGGTTTGAATTATTTTGACTGAATCATTGTTTTATGTTTTAGCAGTTTCATTTCAAGTTAGTTTTGGTATATTCTCGGCTACATATATAACTTGTATCCTACTGTGTTAGTTATTGTTAAACTACTCGAATTAATTTTATCATAAACAGACTTATCTTTAGAGCAATACTAGGCTAACCAGTGTGAAGTTCGCAATAGACTTGGTAGGCCTAGGGCCTCTTGATAAAATTATTAATAACAGGGGCACAAGTACCAGTTTCGCTCACTTTTATACTTTGAAAACTACGAAAAGAAAAACATTTGCAACATAACCAATTTTTATTATAGCTCACATGTGTCAAAGCTCATTTAGTTGTAGTGCATTGTGAATACTCTCAATAGAACTACAATGATACCTTCACAAACTGGACTAAACAGGTTCTGAGAACTTTATTGTGTGCTACACTTAGACTCTGAGACGATATTCTTCCAATTGTCCAGCTCCATTGTACACAATGACATGGTTGTTCACACCTGTTAGCAGCCAGTTAACAATAATTGTATAATTTTGTGGTGCGTAGCTCATGAAGTCATGACTTCATTAGACAGTGAGGTTGACGCATCGCGCGGCGCGATGTTCGCTCGCTGTGACGGCGACGCGCGACGGGCGCGTTCGTTGAACCGGCGAGGTCACGTCCACCCATGACGTGTACAGCTTACAAAGACTGTTTCCGCACTCGATGCCAAGTCCGAGTAACTGACTGACGAACGATAATCAACAAAATCACATTCATCACTCCGCAACTCATCATTCATAGCAACGATGTCGGTTGGAGTGTCACCGGCCGGATATTAAGTACCCGTTGCTATACCAATGTGATAATTTTAGCATTCTTCGTTTCTTAACGAAATTATCCTTGCTATTTTCTTATCTTTAACAGCCTACTAAATATATTATTTTAAAAGATCGAATTAAGTAAATACGTTTTATAATTTGCATAGTGGAGAAGCTTGAGACTGCTTTTTTGTAATATGTTATGTTAAGCATTTCGATTTAAACGTTAAAAGAAGTTGGTTGTTATTCGTAGTCAGATCGACACATCATATTAAAACTTGTGCGAAAGTTCAACTTTGAGATATTTCGCATACCTGCTGTCTTTAAAACTGGATATTCCACATTAAGTTACACAGCCGGAATTTATATTATTCCATTGGTGTATTATGCAATCAATCAGGCAATCAATTTTAGTACACGATTTGTTTAAAAAACGTATAATGCCTGGGAATACTCTCTTATCGGTTTATTAGAGGAAAAATTAATAAACAATGTTATAGTGGTAAGTGACCATTAAATTATCTACAATACCATATTTTACAACTTAGTACACTTACCAACAGGCATATTTAAAAAAAAAAGACTTAAGATTTTTTTGAAATCTTATATAATATCAAAGTATTTTAAACTAAAATGAACAATAATTTATATATAAAATGTTGACAAAAATGCAATTAGTTTTTTACTGTTAGTTACATAAATATTATGTGAAAAATAAATTGGCAACAATAGAAACATTAAGTATACCTCGGAACACTTATCTTGGACCTAAATTGTGAGACGAACGAAACCCTGGCGCGCGCGGATTGTTTTGGAATATCTATGATTGGTGAATTTAAGTTCATCCACTACCGTAGTACCGCGTACTATCTTCAAAACACACCCAGAAGACATGTATGCCTTATTTTTTTTTACGTGAGCGAAATCCCCATGGTTCTTTCCGAGAATCTTGATTTAATCCTTATATAACTAGTGATAAATGTGATTATGTATAGCATCAAAACATGTCATGGTCTACGCCCAACAGCGCTACTTTTTTCTTCGTTATAATTCCATAGCATAGGAAATACGATATCTTAAATCTCTTCACTAATATAGCAGCGGTTGAAATGCGCACGTCACTGACTGCCACTGTTAAGTATTGTTGGGTGGACTTAAACATTGTGATGATGACCCACATATTACTAGTATTCTCGTTGCTCCAAGTTACGCTAGCTCCGCGTACGTAAGCTCCTTTCAACACAAGTAGTTGAGAGGAGCTCAACGTCAAAAGTGCACTTGGTGGGTCCAATCCTGTAACCTCTCAAGTGTACCTTATTCTGACAGTATACCTAACTAACAGGCTATTGCCTGTGATGAAACGAATTTGCTCTATTTAAGCAAAAGGGAGCGTTTTATACACTTTATCAACTTTTCTGTTTACGTTGAAATTTGTATTTTGATCGAAAAAGTTGCCGAAAACTGATCTCGAGCGAGACAATTTAGCGCGTTCTTAAAGCGAACTGAAAAGTTTTTACTACATTTGACACAGTTAAGTAGACAAAGGCCGGGTGATCGGCGCAAGTCGAAAGTAATTTAGTACAAACTAGTGTTGTAAAACGTTTATAACTGTAGGTAGGAAGACAAGTACTAACGTCACCGTTGTTAAGTCTGAAGTTTCTTGCAAATATTTGCCGAATATTTATACATCAAAAATCAATAAAGAGACAGATCAAACTCAGTATAACAGACTGAAATTAAAATTGCATGAGTAATAAGCGCATTACAAGGAAAAAATGTTTTAATACCTTATTGGGATTGTAACGGTATACTAGGTGTGTAATTCCGGGAAAACGTAACAGCCGTAACGGTATATGAATTTTAATTAAATTATTATTTAGAGCGCTGGTAAGTGCCTATGTTAGTTATCAAAGTATTTCTGATTAGCCGGCTGTAGTCATATTCACACAATACAGAATAATGTTCGCAGATACGTGAGGATCAATAGTTGAATAACATGTTGCAAATTCTAATCATGGTCACAGGAAAAGAAAATATGGCGTGGAAATTAGTACCTGAGGATACGACATCTGACAGAAAACTATGAAAGAGAACATAACACAACACGGTTCCTCATAATTTGGACAAGGGTAATCACAATGTTTTGGTTCAGTGCCAAAAAATATTGTGAAACTGCGCTAGATAGATAAATAAGTAAGGAGTTATTAATAAATAACGATACATATTTGTGTTGGCAATCTGAGGCACTTCATGATGATGATGTTGATGAACATGGAATATTTTTTCTGCATTATGTCATACTAGCTTTTGCCCGCGGCTCCACCCGCATCGATGTCGGTTATCGCTATACTATCGATAACTTTCGCGTTTATAATAATATTAGAAGAATTAGTAGGATTGTGTGTGTGGTCGAGAACATTGCCTTTCAAAAGAAACTGCCTTCCGCTCAAGAAATTAAATGACCTACCTGTCATGGTCAAAAAGAAATAAGGTTTTAACAAGGTCGGCAAACTCGGCAATAATGTTACGAACGTACATAGGCTACGGTTGCCGTTTTTCTGGCGTAAGTAAATGCCATGATTCCATATGCTATCAAGTCTAAAATGGGGGGGGTACTTAGTTTAACGGCTTCGACGAATGCTTTTTCACGGTTTTTTTTTTTGTTTAAACCCGGATATAGGAAAACCGAAGTATTCCAGTTCTATATTGTCCTACAAAGTACTTACTCTTTTTATCATAGTTGAACATTAGTAAAATATCGATGATTGCCAACCCTATGTGTCAACATGGTTGTTTGATTATATGACGCGGGATTTTCTCATTACTTAAGCACCGTGTATCGGTACAATGTCATTGTCTTATAATGTAAACGTAACGAAGCTTGCTCACTCTACCTTACCTCTACTCAATTATTTTTCTACGGATTATGCTGCCATTTATGGCATTTTCTTTTCGTTTTACGTGTTATGTTATGACGGTTTGTTTTTGCGGGAAATCCTCACTGAGAAACCCGCCGGAGAGGGAGGTTATGTCGGACTTGAACCGACTAAACCGCACGCCGTCTATGGGTAGCAGTGCAAGCCCGAGGGTGATGTAACAAATGCATATCCCTCGCACCCCGGCTGATGGTAGATAGTTCATATATGAGACTTGAATATTTTAAATGGAAAATAAAGTATTCTAGGCTTGAACTCTTTTGAAAAATGAATAGATGGATGGAAATCGTGAAAGAGAAAAAGGAATGAACTGACTGAGGAGATGGCATCTGATACTGTAGCGTCTGAGGGACACACAGGGGTGAGTGAAAACCAAAAAGTTAGTCGACGATCTAACGCGATCATTTTATCAGGTCAATTTGACTCACAAACAGAATCTCTTTTTTTTACCTTCGAAATTTCTTTACTACACAAACTCTTCATCTAAGCTTTATTTAGCTTTATTTTAAGAAAGTTGGATGACAAAAATGGTTATGTCGTTTCTGTGCATGTCTCCGTAGAATAAAAATATTGTCTTTGTTTCTTGTATGCAGTCCACATAAAATAACATTAATAACCTTCCACGTATTAGTACCCACGTTTAATTTTTGTTGAAATTGTCACGTAGGTTACACGTAACACAGACTTAGAAATTAATTTTGTGAATTTTATCGTCGTGCGATAAGATTGAGCAAGCAGGATTTATTTTCTTAAGTTTAATGTTTAATTTGCTAGGTTTTTTATAATATAATAACTGGTAGTGGGGCAAAATTATATAGGTATTATTTGATAGTCGTAACGAAGGATATATATAATGCCTATTGTATAATTATTTAATGGGATGATGAGCTTATTACTGGATATCGTTCAGTTTCAAAACAAGGTGTAATTACAGTCAGGAGATTTTGAACAAGTTAAGATGATACAACAATGAACTGCCGTTAAACTAAAACAACTTAAATGTGTTCGCTAATATGAACGCGTGTGTTGCGTTACTATTAATCAGTCTGATATGGTATCATTTGGGAATAGAGCCCAGGCCCTCGCGATCGCACGCAACGAAATTATACCATGGTTGGAGCTATACAAGCAGGAGCTGCGTGTCACGAAGATAAAAATGCTGCAGTGAATGTACGGAGATACGCGTAAAGATCGCGTAAGGAACTCTCGTATCCGCGGCAGCCTTCATGTCCAGAACATGGTGGATAAAATGCAAGAGAGTCGCCTTCGCTGATGTGGCCACGTCGTCGGCAACAGTCAGAATACGTGGGTAACAAATGCCTGGCAATGGCGCCCCCGTCGGGTCCAGGTAGAAAGCGTAGGCCCAAAAAGTCCTGGTTTGTCGACGTGCAGGGAGACATGCGTGCAAATAGTCTCACTACCATGGACGCCCAAGATCGTGCAAAGTAGAGGAGGAAGAGCCGGAAGGCAGACCCTGAGCACCGAGGGCATCTCGGCCTCGGATGCAATCAGCATAGCGTCTAAATGTCGATGATGAAGTTATACCACCGGAATGGCTCAGTTAGTGGTAATTATTTATTGTAATTTATCCTTTGTTTCATTTTAGTAGGTACTCGGATTAGAGATAAGCGTTCAACGTCCGCTGGCATTGTTGTAAAAACCAATAGATTTGTACATATATTGTGTACCTAATTTTCGCAGGAAGTGGTGGTTTTGACTGATGAGACAGATTAAAGTTTTATTTTGCATGACATTGACCTTTTTACCATTACAGAGTTGGTAATGGTCGACCTAGAAAGTATATTATGTCAATCAGAGTACATTTTAAAGAAATGGCCATGTCAAGGATGGGATCCTTCTACTTTGCATTTGTACCTAGAAGTAATCCTATCGGGTTTTGTAGAAAGGCAAACTCGGCGACGACAGAAAGTTGCGCCGCCTAACTAGCTTTAAAAGGAGGACGTCACCTATCGGCACCGCCCAGCGGCTTTAGCCGTGAAGGTTCGATGGTTTAAGTGTATAGACGGCCTGAGGAAATCATTTAACCGTGAATTTCACAGATATTGACCTATCACCGATCCCTGACGACAGCCTTTTGTCAGCTCCTACGGCGTAGAATATGAATAAAACCAAAATATAATGGAGCCCCTGAGTCTGCGTTTTTACCTCTACTTGGTATGATTTGTTTATTTGGCTATAACGGAAGCGACTGCCGTCTAACCTGCAAGCCCAGAGAGAAGAAGAGACCCCCGACCCCAAGAAGAACCGCCAAATGCTCGTCCGCCTATCAGTAGGTGTGTACCGGTTTACAGTGGGAACTCTGCAAGATATTTCAGGTTGGCTTGAACCTCAAACATCTTAGTTCCCATATGCCAAAATACCCATAACATTTGTGTGCAAGTACCTATATTATGTTTGTAAAATAAAATAAAATAAAAATAATAAATAAATATTCCACAACATTTCAAATTCAAATTCAAATTCAAATTATTTTTATTTGCATAAAACAGGTATACAAAGAGTTGGACAATACATAATAGAGTGCAAGTGCTCTGCTTATTACCTTTGATAGGTGTGCAAATTTATAAATACATTACACGCAAAATTAGAATGTCTAAAAAAAAAGAGAGAAGGTTATCACAAAAAATCAATAATAATAGGTATCACATAATTCTGAATGTCATAGTTATAATTCATAATATCGTAGTAATAATTAATAATGTCATAGTAATATTTCATAATGTCAAATATGAGGTCAACAATGTCAACATTATTATGTTTCGCAAGATTTATCCTCTAAGTATTCATGCAATGAGTAATAGCATTTATTGACCAGGAATTTTTGCAGTCTTCTTTTAAAGAGGTTTATATTCGGAAGATCTTTTAGCTCCTTAGGCAATTTATTATAAATATGAGGAGCGATACAAAAAAAACTTCTATGCATTAAGGCCGTTTTACAAGGTACGACACAGCTTTTCAACGTGGCGTATCCTTGTTCTTCTCTCAAACAGTTCCAAATGTTTTTTTGTGAATATGGCACATTCTAATATCTAAATACAGGGCACAGTTAATAATTTATAATCTTGAAAGTATGGCCTACATGAATCTGTACGTTCGAGGCTGAATATGGCTCTGATACAACGTTTCTGGGCTATGAAGACACGTAGCCAGTCAGTGGCATTCCCCCAGAATATAATTCCGTATCGTAGTGTTGAGGAGACCATTCCATGATATGCTGTTATTATTGTCGGCGTAGTCGCTATATTTCTTAATCTATAGAGCCCAAAAGCATGCTGATGGACCTTGTTACAAACATAGTCTATGTGGGTGCTCCAATTTAATTGATTATCAATTTTTATTCCTAAGAAATTAGTTACATTGTCTTCTGTAATTTTTTGATTTTTACAATTAATATCTATATGAGATTCAATCTTTCTCTGTCTGAAATTTAATATTTTAGTTTTCTTAACATTAATGCTTAAATTATTCACCTGTAGCCATTGCATAATTGAGTTAATTGAATTATTGATGTCAGTTTGGAGTGATGTCATATTTTTATTTGAATACACACAACGCTATCTAGACCCATGGTAAGCATAGCTTAACTAGCTTGTGTTATGGAATCTAGAATGCGGATAAATATACTTACATACTTTTTTTTCTGTAAATACGTACATATTATAAATAGAAACACCCAGACCAATGCAAATATACATATTCATGCATAAAAATATGTGCACTGAGCGGGGATCGAACCCGTGCCTCCTGCGTAGTGTTGGGTAGTACGCGTCCGATGTACTATTAGGTAACGTAACTTAGCACTGTACTAAAAGCAACGTTACACAACCACAGTTCTTAATCGGACATTTAGTACTATTCGGACAGTCGGACGTCTATTGGTTAGTTTATTATATGGTAGTGCGATAGCGATACGAGCGGCGCGCGGCGAGTACGAGCGAGTAAATACGATAGAATGCGACAGCGATAGCCCCTTTAGTGAAGTGCTACATGTGAAGAATAACCACAGCCTATAGAAAATCGTTTTTGTAATAAGATAATATTCTACAAAAAATATCTATTTAATTAGTTACGTTAATTTCTTTTTTTATTAATTTTAGAGATGTAAGTATTAGGTATATCTTCACGCAATTATTCTATTAAAAAACTAAGGATGAGTGTTTGATAAATTAATATTGTGAATTTACGATATTTGAATTGACCAAAACTAAGTTTATTATTTTATTTTATATAAATTCATAACGCATTTCTAGAGTGACAGTCCTAAGCCTGTGTAAAGTATGAAGGAAAATCAAATTGGTATGCTTATGATTAGGTGTACTAAAGTACTAACAGTACTAATAAGGTGTACTAGTACACTGTACGAAAAGTACTAGTACGGTGCGTACCGACAGATGTCCGATTAGGCACAAGACTACTCCTGCGTAGCGGCCGCGTTCACTACCGCCACGCCACAGAAGCTGTCAAACACAAAACAATATAGTAAAGTTATTTAACATACAACTTGGCATCGAAACATAACGTCTGCGCGCCATGCTCCTATTTGAATATTATTACACGAGTGTGCGCCACACAACGGTGCCAAATCTCCAAAATGGACATCCGGCGTTTAGGCACCGTCTGCCGCTGTCCGTAATCCCTGAATGGATAATGTGAGTGGACGAGATGTGCTTATATCCAACTTTGTTGGTAGTACTTCAAATATATTATGTACAAAACATACACATACATACCCATAGATACTTTCCCCTTTAGAAGTGGAGACGACTTCATCAAATACGTTTCTTTCTATGTCGTTCATGAGCTTCCTCTGCTGTGATCCTTTCATGCAAGCCCGCTGGTTACGGGTGCTTTTGATTTGCTCTTTTTTAAACATCAACAAATTGATAAATTGTACGACGACTAGCCCCGTCTTCTTTGATTTCCCAATGTAAGCTAATTATAGAAACTTGATTTATTAGTCACTCAGTAGTCAGCACTCACATTGTCTTATAGTAAATTAATATGTACTGTAAGAGCATAAATGTAGGTAATGCGCAAGTGGGCCCACTCAACCGGGCAAGTAGCTAATTAAGCCTGTGTAAAAGCGAAAGCTCTTATCCCTTTTTTCTGATTCTCCCAATTTGTCCTCATTACTGTCTTCAGGTGGCAACGCGCAAGTGACACATATGGTGTTATTTTAGCAAGGTATAATTACTATGACCAAAAACTGGTTGATCTGCGATTCCATTGTAATAGAGCCAACTATGTTCTCCAGGTGTCTAGGTGTTATTTTAATTTTATGTTTATCCCCAAGATCTAGATGGTGATATTTCGTTCTACAACAAACTAACTAACCGACGCAATTTTATTTTTAGTATTGCTATCAACGTCTCACTCTTTCATGTTATTTCTTCATTTTTCCTCATTGTACCTTACTGGAAAAGAGTCATAAAAGCCATATCAAATATAATATCAAAGTGTCGAACTGTAAGTGTCCCACGACACCCATTCGGGCAAACGAAGTGCTAGTTAGACGTAATTTAAAGTCACGATCACGCTTGGTGCGTAGAAGGCCGATGAACTAAACTTAATGAGTCTTTTCTTTATAAGTTATAAAAACCTGACTGAACTACATAAAGCTGACTGAAAGACATTATGTTCAGCTCAAACTTAAATTTTTGACCATCGTAAATTGTCTTATGGATGAATTAGGCATTTCAAATATATCATTTAGCGTTTTAATTTTATTATGTCCTTCTATTCTAGATAGCGTTGCGTGGAAGACACACTATTCACACCTCTTTCCCAATGGCGTAGGCAGAGACCACATTTTTGCACTTGCTACAATCTTCACCTTTTGTCGTTGTGCAGAATGTCCTACAATATTTATCTTTTGTCTTAAAAAGTAATCAAAATATTAAGTACTGTTTGATATAGATTGAAGTGGCCATGGCAGTTATATTCTCCTTATATTGAGTCATTGTTTCTGCAAAACAAAGAGAGTCGGACGCGCAGATACTTCGTATGAAATAGTACCTAATTAAAGTCAATTTGTGAACAAGTACACCTCGTGGCAGACACGAGTGCAAGATGATATACCGTCTGGCATTGTCTGTAGATAAGTTTTGAATGGATTATTGCGAGTTGACAAAATGTACGTAGAATATATAACTAGCATGAGGTCTCAAAATACGATTCCTAGGTACAGCAAAGTTTAATTGGTTTTTTTAGTAGCAATTCTATTATTTATCCAATCTCATATTCAATAATCACATATTGTTGTTCTGGTCACGTATTCAAAAAGGTGCCATTGGAAATCGTGTTGAATAAACCCTTGGCCACCGATAGTTATAAAAACGGATTTTTTTCATAAACATGTTGCAGTATATCCTTGTGAATAAGCAAAAATTTTCCTTTTATGAATCATCGCTTGTATCTGTAGGCTCGTACCAAGTAAAAAAATATTACGCAGACCTGTTTAGCCCGAGGCGCGGTTCTAAATCGTGTTACAGCCTTGGAGGCCGGCCACGCTCCGTTGAGCATGACGTGGCAGGCTCACAGCCCACCATCAATGTCTTAAATCTGTTTTAGTTTGCACTAACTACATAAATAGCGGTGGAACCCTAACATCTTGTTGTCTCTTTAATTTTTCTGCGTTTTCGGATGTCTCGTTTACGCAATGATTGGCAGGAAATTATGTGTTATTATTATTATGTTGTCCTAACGAGATTAGAAACTCGAACAATTTGGGGTTTCGTCAGGGCTCTTATTCGCATTGACCAACCGTAACGTAAAGGTGCTTGAACACGTACGTCGCATAGCATTTGTTAACGTTGCCCATTTGAAATCTACCAGACTACTTTGTGATTAGAGACGATTGGCTAAAGAAAAATAGATTCTATGATTATAATCAGGTGAGTCATTACTGTAAATGCAATAAGAAGCATCTTTACATAAAACTTAGCAATACTGAAGCTGACGTAGTACTTGTTAACTTGTTTTATAACGCTAGTCTTTCCAGTCCATTAGACGTTTCAAGTTTCAGTAGTTGGTATAGAGCTGAAAAGTTATTGTGATCTTCAATATGCTATTGTACAAATAAAAATACATCAAAAGTAGCCAACGTACGTTTAAAAGTATCTTCTTTTTAATTTTTCTCCTAATAAGTATTATCGTAAAAAGGTACAAGTACCAAATCTTTATTTTATAGAACTGTTTACGTCTGACCTTTAAACTAATAAAAAATACAGAGCAAATAAACAAACCTTGTAGAAAAATATTTTCATTGCCCATTTTTTATAATGGTCAATTGTTAACTTAGTTAACTTTCACTGAGTAAACAACCTTCTGTCTATAATACCATGGTTCTCTAGTGCGGAATACGGACCACAGCTTTATAACTCCGCTCCTGTGGCCCGCGCTACTGGCGGACAGTTTTTGTGCGATTTTTTATGAATCATAGTTTATGGGATCCATAAGATAAATTTGTGATAAGGACAAAAAATAAATTGCTCGTTCCAAAACAGATATATCATATATTGCCAATAGCAAACACTATCCAGGGCTTCCTTTGTAATCTGGGAATATCATATATTTCACTATACTCGCCGGAAATTGCAGAGATGATGTCTCAGTTCTTATTACAAAAGATATTTATGCTACTCACTATAATATACCAATATGCTGCTGCACTACTGACGTATGGTAGCGAATATTCGGCTGCTGTGCTAGAGGTCTAAGGTTCTATCAAGAAATTTTTAGAAGCAGTTTCAATTAAGTTTCAGTTTTAGAGTCAAGTTTCGTGCAACGTAACACCGAAAACGGTTGGCCGGGAATATACAGGAGTAATAAATTAAAAAATGTACGTAGTCACATGTTTCTGAGGCAATTCAAACTCGACAATAGATGCGAGATCGTAGTAGCTGTTTGACATTGATCTATTCACTTCTGCTCAACAGAATAAAAACAGCCATACTAATAAATCAGTCAATATAAAAATGTCTGTAAGTTTCCACTCCTTAAGTTAATTGAATAAACAATAACCTTCAGTAGATTGGCGTGGCTACAACGTATGGTATAGATACGATTTCGTTTATTTCTTCCCTATGGAAGCTTCTGAGTACTACTACCTGGCTGAGGGTGATTATCATGAACAGCAGATCTATTGAGGCGTATGGCAACAGTGCAAAGTGGCCACCTCATTCTTTTTCGACTACCCAAATAGGGTCCTTCTATATTAATCCGTTTAAAACCATCATTAGACCGGTCCTTACGTACAGCAGTGAGGCGTGGCCGTTGCTGGAGCGACACCGGCAGTTGCTGCATTTCATGGAGATGAATATGTTGCGGTGGATGTGTGGCGTTACACGAAACGACCGTGTTTGGAACGCACACATCCGCGGCAGCCTCCATGTCCGTGACATAGCTGACAAGCTGCAGGAAAGTCGCCTTCGGTGGTATGGCCACGTCTTGCGACGCTCGGCAGGATATGTAGGAAATAAATTCCTCAACATGACGTTGCCTGGCGCCAGAAGTAGGGGAAGGCCCAAGAAACGCTGGCTTGATATCGTGCAGAATGACATGCGTGCCAACGGACTAACCAAACAGGATGGCGAAGACCTTGCAAAGTGGAAAAGACTAAGTAGGAAAGCGGACCCTGGGTTCTCCCGCGCTAGGTGGGACGAGCAACCGGAAGACACGCTAGGTTGATGATGATGACCGGGCCTACATCGGCCTTACAGCCCTCCACTTAATTAGGTGGGTGGGCACTGAGTACCTACTACTAAAAACTGGGCTACAAGTGCCTTGTTATAAAATTAACTGGATGCGGAAATTACTAGGAGCTTTTCTACAGCATCACTAATCTGATAACTTGCTGTGCCCACATATTACCTGGCAATTTTCTTATTTTCTAAAAAAGCTAGTACATCGTACAATATACCTTTTTGTTACCCCTAGTAAGATTTAGGTTCCTTATCCGAGAGAGGCGTGTAACTCCAGTAAGCGTCGTCGAGCTATCTGGCGATCAATATGGTTAAGAAATGCTACGATTGGGTCTATTGATCGATTATGTAAAGCTATCCATTCTCGTTCTCAGTTAGCGTTAAAAACTGTCGATATTGGGACTTAATACCTACGTCGAATTAGTTCTCACAAATTGATTTTAAGCTCATTGACGGAGTTACAGCTAATTTAAATTACCGAATGACTTTGACATAGAAGTAAATACGTAACGAAAATCTCAAATTACAACTGCGAATAAACTTAACGGTAATTAGTATTTCAATATTCTCATCTCAGTCACAGTGCAGATGAAGCCAATCAAATGGAAACTGGATACACAGCAAATAATAAATGAAAATGTCATAATATAACTTCAAATTTTTGTTTTCAAGGTTAATCATTATTATTTGTAATATTCACAATTATTTCAGTGTAACTACAAATATACAGAAAACTATGCTAACTATATAATACATACAAAAATGTAATTAAAAAGGGGGGGGGGGGGAGACTGCAACTTTAGGCATCGAGAATTGCTCCCTATCCACTCTACTGGTACCGTGCCCAAAAGGCTGGCGACATTACCACGCTGAATAGCGATACTAACTCTTTGAGCGAGGTAAAGGCCAGCCCTATGGTCAGGGTATGAGTCAATTAGGCGCTTCACTATTTCTTTTAAAAGTGCGCGCGCGCTTGGATCCTTCTGACCCAGGGTTTGACATATTTGCGTATATTTTGGTATATTTGCGCCGAATGACAGTCTCCGCTGATATACCAGCAGCGCATGCGCAGTCCATCGTATTTGGTAAATGGGAAGGCGACAGCGCAAGTAGCGTCCCACACCAAAGGCCTACTCGAGTTTCCTCGTCTGCAAGCCTGTACATCTACTGATTGACAGACAAGGCTCTGGCGAAGGATAGGAACGACAACAGTCGCTCCTAAAAAAGCTGTATAAGCCAAACTAACGTCCTTGCATAGAAGATTTCTCTTCAATTGTGGCTAGGCTATTACAAATATAATTATCATAAATTATTATTTTATTGAAGTTCTACTATATTTATAGTGATATTAATCCACTGTAATTAATGGATTAAAATTATTACTATTGCTAGAGGGAATGTTTAAGTTTAGAGTGAATAGATTGCTTCTAGGCAAATGTGTTCCATCGTCGACCATGTTATTCATTACTTACCAAAAACAGATGAAGTAGTAAGGTTCATTTCCTTGTTTGATATGCGAGGAGGATAGAAATAAGCCGGACTTTTCTGACTTCTCTGGAGGGAGGAAAGCATGAGCGTATGTATTTATGTATTGGGCTATCAATCACTATGAAAAAATAGGTCACTTCCTGTAATCAAATCCTGTTTAGACTACATGATCTAATTGCACTGTAGACTCATTTCAAGTACAGCCATCGACCTTTGCTGGCTGCGCCCAAGGAAATTAAATTAAAAACTGTCTTGTAACTAAAATGACAAACTACAAAGGTTGAAGAGATTGGAGAGGCCTGAGTTCATTGATTTGATTGACGTTTCCTTTCTAGGGTATGACTCGGCCACCCCACAATGGACCACACACGCAAACAATAGAACAGCGTGTATTTTTAGTAATATGATTTCGAGATAACTGTCACACCGTTAGCCCCTAGAACGTGTGCCGTCTCATAGGGGCTAACGTACGAGTACAATGAAATATCAATAAGTTGCATTTTTTGTCTACTATGACGTACTGTGACAACAAGGGAGTAACCTACATATATAATGCGAAATGCTCACCGTGACCTATGAGGATGCTTTTTCTGATAGGGAAAATAAAGAAGACGGATGAGAAAAAGATAGTTTTTTTTTTCATTTGTGATTCCACAATTACTTTTTCACGTCTCACGTTCAAGGGTACACCCTTGAACGTGAGACGTGAAAAAGTAATTGTCAAGAACTCATGACCGTCAAGGTAGAGGCCATCACGTTAAGTATAACATCTGGAATGATAGCCTCTTCTTTTTGGACCTCACCTTAGCTTACCATCTGCCGGATCAAATATAAAAAGAAAGGTAAAAGCTCAGAAATCGTACCAAAGGCATATCGTTACTTAACTACTAGGGATGATATTCACCCAGTCGTGTTGGGCAAAGCAGAACTCTAATACCTGGAACGATCTTTGCAAAATGTCTGGATATTAAGTCATATAGTAGAACTAAGTACTTACCTACACTTTTTAAATTATCTTCTCTCTCATACACAGATTAAATTCTGGCTTGCAAGAGTAATACAGTCGTAAGCTGAATTGGTACTCGTAATAACAAGTATCAACAAAGAGCCAGACAGCAGTTCAAAAGAAATGTAATAAAACCAAATAGCAGTCGTAAGTCAAAACATCTTAGTTTGAAATAAACCAGAGCGTAATGCCCTGCGGGTATTGATCCTGCATGTACAAAGAAATATGAAGTAAAAAAGCAATATAAAATGTATTTCAGCCAATTACATTTGTTTTTGTTGGTGGTGCTTTTTTCGACTAGCGAAGTACCTCTCCTCTTTCTTGCTTCCCTCTATTTTCTTCATACGACTGCCAATCCTGGTTGCATCCAAATTTTTGCACCCTGGAGCGCGATGTCCGCTCTGTTCCTCTGTTTCTCTTTTACTGGAGCGATTGTAGTCTTCTCACCTCCAAACACTAGAGGAATGCCTGCACTAAACTTCATCCGTGCAACACCAGGTACACGATTCTTACACCATCTGCCAAAAATCGATAACTATTATGATGTAACTACTTGTCGAATAGCTGTTGGCTTGGTCTGTACGTGAAATCGAATTAACATAACATTACACAGTAAGCAGTCTCGCAAACAACATTAAAGAAAAAACCAATTATTTGTTAAAATTAAAATTTTTTGCTTGGTTGGAAAATTTTGTTGAAATTCGTGATTAAAAATTAAGCATGTAACGAGATACAGATTTCAATTTTTCATCGAGTTACGAAATTCAAATAGACTGACAGCCCGTGAAAACTAAAACTTCGTCATTTTATAAAGTTTTAAAAAGAGAAAACCTATGTATTTTTGTCAAATAATAAAGTGTGATTTTTAGGTATTACCGTCACAGTATTATTATCACGATCTATATCAGTATATATACATATATATATCTATATCTATATATATATCAGTATTATTATATGAAATCACGTCATTCATATACAGGCACTTTAACATGATGGTAAGGTAACCCCTTACCCGACTCCCTTAACGTTCATGAAAGTATATGTTATAGTATAAAAGCTGATTTTCCTACAACGTGCCCCAAAATTCAAGGATGAGCGCGGAAAATTCGAGGCACCAGAGGATTGACCTGCTCATGGTTACACGAAAGAAAAATCCCAAAAAAAATTTTAAACCGTTAGTACCGTTTATCTGTCAAAGCCACTATGACCAAAACTTCATTATGGGCCATCATTCTAACTTGTGTTGGGAGCAAGCGCTGACGATCTTTCAGTTTTTATAAAATGAAGAAGTTCTGGCGTTTTCCGGGCTCTTAGTCCAAAATTTATTATAAGGATTAGGTTTTACGCAAGAGTTTGAAATCATGTAAATCTATGCAAGTTTATTAGGTACATACTTTGGGTGAACTATATCCATGATTATTCTGTCTTAAATGATAATTCTTTAATATCATATTTAGTTTTATTTTCTGATTTTTCATTATACTCGTGATACCGGTAGGTTAAAAATTATATTACATACTTCACAACTCAATTACCTATCCACACAATATTATTTCCTTGAAACAGTTTCTGAGATTTATGACTTTGAGGCCCATATTCTAGAAATCTAGAATGTCACTCAGCTGAATCGCGACTCATCTGAGGAAAAATTGTATAGACAATCTGTCAGACAACCTGTCAAATTTGTCATTGTGTATAATAATCTTTTTCCAGTTAAATCCAGGTGCAGCTGAGTGGCATTCTAGAATACGGGCCTCACTGATTAATGGTCTCACTGAATAATCAGAGAAGAAATGATCCGTCGTATTTCGTAAAAAAATATAATGATAGCTACAATGTTATCGTTATACACGATCAATTGCATTCTATACTTTTTACGCTGACATGCTTTTATAGCATAGTCTTGTGGCTTAGCAGCGAACTTTTCTCACAGAATTTATCAACGTAGCGGCGTCCAGTAAACTGTTGTACCTACAATGTGCTATCCAACGTCATGTTAGAAATTACTGAATATTTCTAAAGACAGCCTAAAGTGTTCTCTTACTCGTCAGTCACTAACTGTTGAGACAAAGTTGCTCATGTCCAGACATCGGTGTTGGTGACAAGTTTTCCGACATGCCGATGACAAACCTTTCCGACTTGCAACGATGTAAAAGCTACTGATTTCTCCAAACTAAAGGCTTTGATGCGAGATTTGTCAATATGGTAAACTGCTATTTTAGTAATCAGCACTATCTCGTGTGAAATTTTAATATTTTTTACGTTGACTGAATGTGTTAGTGAAGTCATTCGATATGTTCATACATTTGAATACACGTGCACATTATAGGTTTATTCCTACTTATACGTACCTATGACTTGCTATGTTTTATGAAAGATGTAAATTTATTAAATGTTTTTACTCGTTATTTATATGAATGTCCACCCACCCATTCCGGCGAAGGGGTGCTTTTATAGCCAACGATCGCGGTGTACGTTCAACCGTTTGGGTGCGCGGACAAAGAGCTACCTTCGCATAGCCCTCTCGCTAGCTGAGCATATAAGAGAAGTCGTGATAGCCGGCGGGATCACCTTTGCATTTGAAATGGCGGAATGTTTTTTACATATTTAGATGTTTTTGTCATAGTGCTGGTAACTATGCTTTTAAAGCGGGCTGTTATCTCTGCCTACCCCAGAGGGAAATCGACGTGATTATATTTGTATGTATGTAACTACACTAACGCTGAAGCATTGTGATGTGACCCCTCCGGTTTTGTTAGCGTATTTAGGGCGCCGGTAACTGCTATTAAATCGTCCAATTATTGGCACCTATGGTTATAAAAAGGATCATTATTATTATACAATACATTTTGTAAGTAGATGAAATGGAAATGTCATCAGTTTCTCGTTCTGAGGTAAGCAGAGCCACAGGTGTGAATACAGAATTTCGCTCAGGGAGAAACAAAAATACACTGTTTCATTCGGGAGCGAGGATAAATAAACAAGATCTTTCTAAAGGAGGAACGGGTGGACAAATATGCGCCATCTCGTTCGGGCGTTGGGAATGTATTATTTTTTTACTGCTATTTTGTAGAGGTCCTTTTAACGATTTTAAAATTAGTTAAAATGAAGTAGGTTCTCGGATCTGAGGACTATTGTATCCAAACCGAACGTGAAGAGAGACATAGCCCGCAAAAAAACATAAATATCTTGATGATATTCCGATGAGCAACTTTTTCTTTTAAGACAATGAATAAGATCTGCCCGTTAAGCCTTTTCAACATTCTTCCAAAGAGCTTTTAGTTTTCTCCTTTTCCGACAGCCGTTATTCAAGACAAACCTATCTTGATCTGTTTTTTCTCTCTGTTTTTGACTACGCCGACAACGTCTGCGATAGAAAAGATACTGAATTATGTATGTTGTACTACCTTGCTAGCTTCAATACTTCGAAAAAAAGAAAATGTTATCTACATTTCCAGAATACAGATGATAAAATTAAATTAAATTGGGTACAGAATTGGTGATATTCCGAGCGACCTGTTTAGTTAACTACAATTAGGTATACCTAACATTGCTTACACATGCCAACCAACCCATATCCCCTTGCCCGCCGAGCATCAACATTTATCTTCATACACTATAATTATTTACCATTTGCTCTGTGAATATTTTTTACAGATATGAATTTGAAAAACAAATCTCGAGGAACAACCGTCACAAGTCCCGTTTGATAAATACATCTGAAGGCCTATAACCAGTGCATACGTAAAACTGATTTAGTCAATATTGTAGATAGATACTACAGATAAAGTAACCAGTAACTAGCTTATTACAAGCAAGTAATAATGATGGTCAAATATCGAGCACACGTAGATGAACTAAATTAAAAAATAAGGTGTAATTTTGGACCATTACTGACGAGAAAGTCTGAGTTAATAGGGTAATTTTGATAATAGTTTGCTAGTAATTGTCGTAGGATAACATGTCTCGGATTCAGGTTTAGATAAATAGTTTTGGCCTCTGGGACGTAGCATTACAATTATATTAAAGTTAATACGAGAATTAAAAGTTGACAAACTGTGGTTATCCCTGCCTACCTCAGAGGGAGAAAGAAGGTGACTCTTACCTAACAATATAGAAAGGACTTGTTTGGATTGGTTACTATTTTTTCTTTTCTTTTTAGTCAATATTTTTATCACATTGAATCATATAACCCAAGGGCTTGACCTCACCTTTTTTACATCCAATGCGAAACATCACGCACCTCCGTATTTTGGAAGGTAGACTGAACACGGAAATCTAACGATGTTTACTCGATTACCCATCAGACGAGTGATGAATGATGTGAATGAACGAGGTAAATCCATATTATTGTATAACTATATTTATAAGATACTAATAAACTACAGTTTAGGTACACTTCTATAATTAATAATTATCTCCTATTGCAATTTACTCTGAATTTCTAGACGAAATTACGTTCATGCGGCATAAAATTTCTAATTGAAACACGTAGCGAATATACGGGACAAGGTTTAAGTTTATTATGTTGTAAAATCGGAGAGCAGTCGGAGTACGCGGTCGTTGACCCGTAGTCGTACATGCCACTGGGCGGGCGGCGCGCCGTCCGGGCCACAGTTAGGCGCCCTGCAAATATAAACAAATGTCTGCTACATCAAACAGCCAACATACCCGCCAGTGAATGGACAGTGATTTTTATTTATCCGTTCTTTATAGGCCACTGTCAACAAACAAACAACCTTAATGGTTGCTTAATAGTACTCTTACTCTTTAGTCCTTGTCGGAATGGTTACGAAGTGTTTTATAAATGTCGTTATACGATTGTTAAATGGCAATTTTTACCTATTATATAAAATTAATTGGCCATCCATTTCGTGTTGATTTGTCACGCTTGCAAAAGTGTTATCCAATCTACTGAACAATTAAATGCTTTTACTTATTTTTTATTAGCGAATAGGTAAATAATAAATTCATTCTGGTTCCTTTATGTCAATATTTTGGATAGTGTAATGGACTGGAAACATTCTGGCGGTAGCTTTGTCTAGTTTGTATTAACATAAAATAATAAATAATCTAATATATATAATATTCTCGTGTCACAGTTTTCGTTGCCATACTCCTCCGAAACGGCTTGACCGATTATCATGAAATTTTGTGGGCATATCGGGTAGGTCTGAGAATCGGCCAACATCTATTTTTCATACCCCAATTTGCGATAACCGACATCCACGCGGGCGACAGCTAGTAATAAATAACTTTTCAATAAAGTCAAAATCAATGCATTGCGTTAAATCAACAACAATGCTCCAACATTAATACGAATGACTTCAGTGCAATAACAACATTACTACAAACAATAATTGCGGAAGTTTGTGCAATAAATTATCGGTTTATAACGTCGGGAAAAGTGTAAATATAAAAATAAAAAGTAATAAATCGCGATGTAATGCAATAAAAGTAGTTAATTGCAACTAGTGGTTAAGGCAAATAACACGTAAATTACAGTGCGGCATTGCTTGCCGGGCAGTGGCGAACGACATAAACCGCACAGAAAAGTCGCCGACGGAAAACGCGCGGCAGAATTACAATAACATGACATGACAATGAAATGTAATGAAAGATTACCTATAAATGATTACCATATTTTGATCCGGTCGACGGAACACATGAGCCTCATGAGAGATGCTTCAATGCTGTGTGTTAGTCGCTTAACATACCTACTGCACGAAATAGTTGTCTCCAGTTGTTCTATTAGCAATTTTTGGTGAACTTATCAAACCTTGGTAAATTCTCATCATTCTCATTAGTCATTCTGTAATGACTACAGAATGACTAATGAGAATGATATAATCCCCTTGGTACTGTGGGAAGTGCTAATTATTAGTAATTATAAAACGTTAATTTACCAGTAAGCTATGTTTAAACTCTCGTAACAATACAATATTATGTCTTATACCTAGTTCATTTTATAATACCGGGTAATTAACACCTATAAATAATCATCTGCCTTACTAACTGTTGACTTGGTTTTTGACATCTAACCTATTGAGTCTTTGTACTAACAAATATTTTTATTGTTAAATACAATCATTCGTAATTTTAATAAGTAATTTATTTAAATTCTTAACGGTTACGAGAAAGAAAATTAAATCGTAAAAGCTATTTTTATATGAAGGAAAAATATGCGGTTGTAGGAATAATTGGGTCACTGAAGCCCCCAGAGGAGGGCGGGCGCTCTCACACACACATACACACTTATGAGATAATACAGCTTTGCTTTCTTGCTGCACTGGATTCGTTATTATCTTTTAAAGTATAACTTATTATGCCTCATATTATTAACTGACCACAGAGCACTTTTTAACATATTTCCTTATTACTTCAAATACCGCATAGTATTCATTCAATCTAGAACTACTAAACCTTCTCGAGATAATTTAGACAAGAAATGAGTGAGGGAACTGGGTATTATTGGCTCACAATGCGAACATTAAACGCATACAAGCTACAAACGTCCCACAATACTACACAGCAGGGGGAGTTTAGTGAGCAAAAGCAATTTGGTACAGATATAATGTGTCTGGTACAAGTGGAGCTGAGCCGCTCTCGCTGCCCAACGAAGGCAATTAGCGACACATGCTGTCGACACCCGTCTTATGAAAGAGCACTCCAACTATTGCGTCTCTCTAACACTCATCATATATTTTTCAACAAGGTCCATTTTTCCTACACACGAAGCCCTTAACAACGAGCACAAATTGCTCTCTGGAACTGTGATATTTTCCCCTAATAATATTTAGGTCGAATATTAATTTAAATGTTATCCAGTGAAACGGTTTTTCGTAAAACATTTAAAATGGCGGCATCGTGTTGTGACCCGATCAAGAGTCTACAATCGAGTTCCATTCAATACCATCAGAATCCAGTATCAAATATTTTATAAGACCGTACACAAAAGGCTCTCCTTTTTGTAATTGGTTACCAATGCTTATAAAGATATAAAATAGCAGACGTGTTACGTGTTGCCGATCTTAAATTTGTTCCTCAATTTTAGAGCTCTATAGGGACCAGCAGCAGTAACACATAAGTCTTATTTGGTATTTAGCTATTGTAGCTTTGATTTTCTGTAATCTCCAGTAGGAAACTCATAATCTTGAGTTGTAAGGGAGCTGAGCGATCCTTTTAAAGGTTATCTCGTGTAATAACTTCAATTAATTATGTCATTAATAGCAGTATGGAGGAACAAGGTATAATTATCTACCGGCACAAACGGCTGGTTGTTGTTGCTCGTTGCCCAATGGTGGATGCGATGTTGTATTTATTTTATGTTAATCAGCGCGTGAACTTATGCTACGTAAAATCTGTAATTCCTTAAACGTTCAGCTTCATTGCGCTTTATAGCGCTGAAAATATAGTGCTGCAACGTTTACTGAAAGTGGACTTGTTGTGTATCGCGCTTGAAGTATTCGTATTAATGAGACAAAATGGTTATCCTACGAGCAGGTATTAATGTTAATTAATTCTTTAACAAACGCACTTCCTTTGTGCTAACCGCAGTGCAATACCAGTCCTATACAGTTTCAACTTCCAATAAATTAAAACGTGTAGTCGAAAAAAACAAGTTTCCTTGTTTGGTCTAACTTTAGTTATTTTACCAACTTTTGAACAAACAAATAAGAACTGACGTGGGCGCTGGGTAGGTTTGTGTTGTTTTAATTGAACAAGGGAGCTGCACAAGTTCTCTTCTCCGTCAAGCGTCCGGTCTATCAATTAGGTCGTATTGCACGCCGTTTGTCCCCATCAATGTTTGTTATATTGTTCATTGATTGAGCAATTCTTGTGACCAGTTTATCGACGTATTGTGTGGCATATCGGATTGCCACTCCTCTAATGAAATATGGCAGGATAATTTTGTATCGAATTCAAGTGATACGCGTACATATAGCACCTGTTTATAATATATGGTATAGGAAGAGCCGAAAATATGAGCCTTTAAATATATTATATATGTGACATTGTTCAAGGACAGGGAGAAAAGCCTGGATATTTCGATTTTAAATCTATAAAAATAAAGGTTGGCTCAAACCTTCTGGTCATAATCATCATATTATCACTTAAAATGAATGAAACAAATAACATGTGTTATGTTTGCAATAGTCAATAAAGTATTAACTTGCCTTACCGTATTTAAGTCAGGTTGTGTTAGGGAAAGCTTGTATCGATACCACGTGACTGGTCGCTAAGTAATTGCTTCCGTCCCTTGGGTACTTCTTGGCCGTGGCTTGTTGTGTGCTGTTAACGAAAGCGCTTTCTGTTTGACAACTAATTACACTTCACTGTCTTGTTGATGTTTTATTTGGTCTTTTGATTCTATTGTCTAACGAGATTATAGAACACAATTTATAGCTTAAAACATGTTTCTATATACTTGTTGCCTGAAATCCATATTATCATTTCATTCAATCATGATTAATTTCTACAATATTACTAATAGGGCGTTTGTTATAAACCACGTCAAGCTGGCGATTCAGTAATTATCTTTCCATCTTTGATAGCCATTCTTTACGTTTCAGAATAATATGCTTTTCTACTACAAAACAAATAATCGAGCCTCTGCCCAGCCCTTTGAAGATATAAAGGCGTATAGTACACAGTAATAACAACACAACAATCCAAACTTCAACTTGGTTGTTTAATTATCCATTTTAATTATATATTCACAAAGCTTTAGTTAATTTATTATTAACTCAGATATATTAATTTTCTGCCATGATTACTGTTCCTTTGTTGGAGTTACTCTCTCTCTCTCTCTCTATACTTACTACTTTTTCATTTGAAATCTTAATTAACTGTTAGCTTTGGTTTGACTAGCCTGAATATATGAGGTCTGTGAAAAGAATTGATATTCTATTTCTGTTTTAAGTCACGTACATGCCTATGCAAATGTTTACATGAGAGTAACGTCTCTGCGTAAAACTCATAAGTCGACGTGTTTTATCTAAACCGCCATGACTATTTCTCTAATAAAACTAAGCCATACAAACAGTCTTCTTACAATTTCATAAAATGGTATTAGATCAGTACTTCCTTCCGGTTTGGCCAGTATTAACTGATTTGCAAATGACTAAAATAATTGTATAGCGCAAGATTACTTGGGAAGCTATTAAAAACAATATTCTCGCTTTATTTTAGTAACTCCCCTGGTGTTGCACACGACAATAGGCCTCGGTAACATCTTCCATTAGGTGGGCCGTGTGGTTGTCTGTCACCTCGGTTGTATAAAAAAAATTAAGATTAGTATAAAAAGTAATTCAAAAACTAAAACCCGATTACCTACTCTAAATTTAACTTCTTCATGTAACAGACCTATAAAAATACTCGATAGTGATGTTCAAAGAATAATCGTGGTCCTTTGTCACCCACCTACACTTTTTGTACTTGTAAAACCCCTAAGCCCCCAACTGGGTGGCCCCCATTAGTGGTTTCATCGGGGTAAGCTATGAAGTGGTTATGTCGGATTCGAACCGGCAAAATGATCACTGGTGCTGAAGAAAGTATCTACCTTGTGATAACATTAGAGATTGTGTTGTTTCCAAACTTCATAGTAACCATTTTAGGTGTCAAATTAGCCAGAGTTTGTTATGTGCACGTCCCGTCCCATAAATTTTCCTTCATCCTTTAAAAGACAATCCCGGTTGTCTCATTTATTCAATGTTAATTCCTTCAAACGCGTTGTGAGTTGTGATTGTGTGCGCGCGGTACTGGCAACAACAAAGTTAGGGCCTTACGTTGAACAAAGTTGTGAACCCCGAGGGACAGTCGGGTAATCCATAAATCCCTTAGAGAATCCTCCTTAGGTACTTTCACTTCTGATAATGTTTTGTTGTCACGTCGCGAACTGTGTCAGGTAGTACTTTTGCAACAATATTACACTCATAATAAATTTAACGCTGGTAACTGCTTGTTGGGATACAAAATACCTGATAAAGGAAAGGAGAACTCCCATACAAATGTGGACATGACGATTATATAGAACTGAAAATTAGACATTAATTGAAACACACAGAAAGAGGTCATTGACCCATTTTCATAACAATCGGCAATGATGGTCAAATCAATAACTTTTGTCGAGCATATTTTGTGGCAGATATTGGCTAAGATTTACGAATGTTTAAGAATTACTTGTCATTTTTATTTTATTAATTTTTGAGTAGGTATACCTATTGGTGAATTGAGCCTGGATTATCGTGCATTGCAGGTATGGCACCATAATATGAAACTAATTCTAATAAAACATAATCAGGTGGCTGCTTATATGATAATTCCATATTGCAGATAGCTTTAACAGTACATAAATAATGCCCGTCTCATCACAACCCATAAAATAGATAAGTTAAACGTTAGTATCACCCGATACGAGGTATGTGTGGTGATATTTATATTCATTGGATAGTAAATTGAGGGTTGGCTGCTGATAAAGCGTTTGATACGATACAATGTGATTTAGATAGTTGGAAACTTTCAATATCGAAGGGTATTGGCGATGATATAAAGCTACATTCTTCGTGAGAAACATAAAGCTATATTTAAGTTGTTTAACCTGTCTTTTATTTAATTGCTGTAAGTTTTCCATGTACAAATAAATAAATGAATATTGAATTTTCAAAGGGGTTACGAAATCCATGGAATTTTTTTTGCCACATATGCGAAGCCGGGGCGGTTCGCTAGTTTTCGATAAACGGATCCAATCTTCAAGTATGAAGTTTGGTATAGAAAGAATAATTTCAAATACATAACATAGAGGTCGATTTTATACTCGTATTTCGTCAGTTATATTTATGCGACGTAGGTAGGTAGGAGTTTCCAAGTCTCCATCGTCATTTGGGCGCCAATCCCGGTGGTATCCTTCCAGTCTCCTACTCATGATTTGGTTGATCTTGACTTTGCGGGAGTAACGACTGCCTGTCTCACCAACCCCGTGAGAAAAGCCTTTTCCAGAGCTCCCTGAATCAACCGGTACACCGGTTACCAGATGAGATTGACTTACCCGAAAAACATAGTTGAATCCTACACCTAATGAAGTCGAGTCTAATTCCCGGAAACGCAGTTAAGTCCTATACGTAATGAAGCCGAGTCTAATACCCGGAAACGTAGTTGAGTCCTATACCTAATGAAGCCGAGTCTAATACCCGGTAACGTAGTTGAGTCCTATACCTAATGAAGCCGAGTCTAATACCCGCAATTTTGTACCCCAAAGCTCATACAATAGTACATAAACATAGTGAAAACTGATTTCTCCACTTTAAACTTTAATTAGCTATAATAAATCGAATCAGAAAAAAAAGTGCCAGTTGGAAGTTGTTCCCAGTTTCTCGCTGAAGTGAGCATCGCTCGACTGTTAACTTTGATGTTATCTCATGACTTGCATGGACTAAGTTCGTCAATCAAGAACTTTGCAGATGTAAAGATGCTCGTTAAACTTGGACCTTAATACTGAACTCGTTCATTTTATGTGCTCATTACGAGTCTAAAGGAAACATGTTTAATTATAGCTTTGTGAGCGTAACCTGCGTTGATGAATTAAGATAATGCTATTTTCTGTTTTTAGTTTTTAGGCATTATTCAGAATGCAAAACAATCACATGGCTTCCAAATATTAATTAAGTGGTCGGTAAAAACTGCTAATCACTAACGAAGCTACAGATTTCACTATGCATAAAAAATATTGCTACAAAGTAGTAGTGCATGTGTTTAGGCCAAAAATTCAGCATGCAACGTTTTTGTAACTATTTATAAAAAAGATAAAACATGAATATATTAAAAATAACACTTAAGTACATATCAAAATAATGTACTTATTTTACGAGTTAAAAATGTGAAGTCATAGTTACATAGATATTCGTAGAACAGACTCAAGCAAGCTTAACCTAATACTGTACAAAAACTGTACGATTTGTGTACTCTGCAGTATTGTGACTCAGCTCATGATTGCTTAAGTACAGTTATGCTAAACCTAGACATAACACAGAGATTATGCTATCGCTGGTAAGAAGATACGTACCTACTGTATAACGGGATTACCTGATCGAATTTGCAATCGTCAAGGGAAATGGAATAACTTCTTATTTCCGGCGACAACCGCATTAACTGCTTGCTTAGGGTACATTTTTGTAAAGCACAGACGAGTGGAACGGAGTTGAATTGGGGATAACACGTGGGAAATTAGCAATATTTTTCTAACTGTTTCAGTAGTATTAAAACTTGCGCAACTCAATAATTTATGTCAACTGTTCAGTCATGGCTATAAATATCATCCGTTTAATTTGAAATTTGCACAGTGAGACTATCAACTTCCGAATTATTAAATACCACTGTATCGAATTCTGTACGATCTATTCTTTTCTCCTCTGTAGGTGGCGAAGCGATTGACACATCTGAAATTACAAACGGTTATAGACCACTATGGTATGGTATGGTATGGTATCACGGGCTGGTATCCGCAACTCCACGTCATGGCGCGGGTTTTTTCGTGAGGGTGGGCATTTCACTCGATCCACCCCAACTCATTGAAGAACGCCAGCAGGCTGTTCACACTGCTGGTGATCTCTCGGAGCGTACCTGTATTATTGAAGTACTTAGCCCTGTATGTGGCGGTTGCAGGACAGTGTAGGAGCACATGTGCCGCTGTTTCCTCCTCTCTCATGCAGGCTCTGCAGAGAGGGCTGTCAGTGATTCCTAGAATGAAAAGGTGTTTATTAAAGGAGTCGTGCCCCGTGATGGCAGCTGTAGCCGTGCGTAGTTGTTGTTGTGACAGTTGTCGAACACGTCGGGTCAGTCCATGTTCAAGCACAGGGAGTGCTTCCCTGGCCTGCCTGCATCTTTCCAGGTTTGTCCAGTATCTGTTGTGTTGATCTATCGCTCGTTTGTTTACGATGGTTCATCAAAGGGGATCGGTATTATGGGCTCAGGTAGACCAAGACCACTATCGGCAACTGCTTACTCACGGTTTTAATAAGGTGATTAAAGACCACAGATTAGGATAGTCTACACATCGCGTTTGAAATTGAGTGTATCGTAGTATTACCGCATGCACGTTAGTAATTTATTGATAACGATTAATGTAAACAGAATAATTTCAATCGTAATCCGTCATCCGGTTTTATTTTCTATTATATCGCCTATCGACCACTAACGTAAGGGTGCTTACATAGATACGCACTTTAAACTTAGTAGGGTGTGTAAATGAATTTGCGTGGTGGACAGTTTTTATATTAATTTCTTTATGGTATCGTATAAACTGCAAGATAAAAATTGTTACTCTGGGCACTGGGTCCCCACTACGAACAAATTTTATTAGTGACTAATAAAATATTCTAGATGGCGTTATGTGTATCAATTTAACATAAAATTCTAAATGAACAAGAATTGAATCCTATAAATATTATTTTCTCATAAAACTTTAATATTTGTTCCTCATAAACATATAATAATGAACTTTTAAACCTAATTTCGATAATTTGTTATAATTATGCAGCGCCCTTCCCGTCTTTTATCGGTACTATAATGATACTGCCGATACTGTGCACTACGTTACATACAATAGATGGCGTGTTATTCAATTCTCTATATTTTCACGGCTGTTACTCAAACAAAAAACATATCGAACGAGATTTACTGCAATTAACAATTGATTAGTTTCTTTTTTAATTATTTTAGGAGTATGATTAAAACTAACAATTAAAAAGTTACTTCTGTTATGTATTTTTTTAACGTACCACCTTTATTGTTGAAGAAAACCGCTGTTTTTATAATCTACGAAATTTCGTAGGTATCGCCCTTTGTTCCGAACATACAACGCCGCCAACTTGAGTGTTAGGGTTGTCACTTTGTCAATGAAAATTAAACAATCCTATAAAACGTTATGAATGCTTATTTATTTTTAACCCCCCACGCGAAAAGGATAAGTCATAATAATATTATTTGTTTAAAATTAAAAAATTATAATAACTCTCCCCAGTGTTCTAGGGTACATATTTGTTCATGTTAGTTCACATATTAGTACTTGGGTGAACAAAAAGCAAAACGTTGGATTTTTGGCGCCAAAATGTATTTTGTCATTTTTTTTTTCGCTCTAACTTATCAATAAGGTTATTAAAATAAGGGAAAATTAGAAGGCACTTGCATAATACCTTCTGAGGGTGTCAAAACTGTCAAACTAGGGACAGCATTTTGTAATGGCGGTCACTATTTTATGGATTGCACCCCAGTTTACCATTAAGCGGGGAGCAGTCAATTTGAAATATTTAAAGCAATTTAAACAAATTAAGAAAAATAACGCTCCTGTGGCGCGCGCCTTGTGTAAGTAATGGTTAGGTAGGTAGTACTAGATAGGTAGGTAGTACCTGCTTCTTACCTATTAGAAATAACAAGGGCTTTTAAACATGCTGAGTACGGATTTGAAAAAAAAAATTGATATTTGGAATATTTCTCGCATATTTCTACTGAAATAATAACGGTAGGTACCTACTTTCTGCCTCATTTTTTAAAGACTACCTATCTACTGGGGTACTTTCTGAGTTAGTGTAGTGTAAATAATGAATTTATATAATTTTGCCACAGGCATTTTTCCAGTTTCCACTGGAGTTAGAACTCTTAAAATTACTTTTTCAATCGGTAAGTACCGGGTTTTGGAGCTTAGGCCCCCGGTGGCCGACGCCCGACTGAGAATCCGTGTCCAAATTAGTATTCTTTCTACTTTTGCACAACCCTGGGTGACCGTTCTTAACATTTGAAGCTTTAAGCGATATTAGCCAGGTCGGTTTAAGGATGGGTGACCGTGAAAATAACAAGAAGGTAGGTAGGTATCTACGTAATACCTTTTAGTTAAACGGCTTTATTAATTGAAAGTATGACATCTCAGGCAGGTATATTGTTGTCTGAAATGACACACGCCTTCCTACTTACCTACCTACCTATCAAATTTAATATCAGGTCAATTACTCAACAGGAATAGGGTAACATTTATACCTAAGTACATAAAGCGAACTTAATAAAATGTATCTACATCAAGGTAGTCAGTAGTAGTAGTACCTACCGCACATACAACGACACACGGCGACGAGCCAAGCGAGCGGATGATATACCTACCTATAAGGAGCTCCTATGAGACGACTTTCTCGCTCGCTTGATCGATTCATCCTATTTTGCTCTGTGTCGCCAGCGCAACAATAGTCTCTGTGGCTGCCGGCCAGTGCATTTTAAATTTCTACACGAATATCGCAAATGCGAAATGGCAATCGTTAAAGAAAGTTGTAGCCCTTCGAAGACCGATGTCAAATCTCTCATAGGATTGGTGCCTTGGTGACCATTCCTCAATTAAAGAATTTTTGTTGAAAGATTCCATTAGCTCCATTAGCTCTTCTACTGTCCTAACAGTAGGGGTAGGACCCGTAGGTCAGACGGTGGTCGGTCAGGTAAAATTTAAGGAGTGCGAGTCATTTTGAGTTATTCGTACACCCCCACTAATAAACGGATGGGACTCTAGCGCAAGCTTTCTTCTTGAGGATAGTAGGTCAAACGGCAGTCGCTAATGTAAAAGTCAAGGGGCTGAGTCATTTTGAGCTATTCGTACCACCCACTGATTAACGGATGCGGCTCTCGTGCAATTTTGCTTCTTGAGGATAGTAGGTCAGACGGCAGTCGCTCATGTAAAAGTCAAGGAGCTGAGTCATTTTGAGCTATACGTATCACCAACTGATTAACGGATGATGCGGCTCTGGTGCAAATTGGCTTCTTGAGGATAGTAGGTCAAACGGCAGTTGCTCATGTAAAAGTCAAGGGGCTGTGTCATTTTGAGCTATTCGTACACAAACTGATTAATGCATGCGACTCTGACGCAAGTTTTCTTCTTGAGGATAATAGGTCAAACGGCAGTCGCTCATGTAAAAGTCAAGGGGCTGAGTCATTTTGAGCTATTCGTACCACCCACTGATTAACGGATGCGAGTCTGGTACATTTTGCTTCTTGAGGATAGTAGGTCAAACGGCAGTCGCTCATGTAAAAGTCAAGGAGCTGAGTCATTTTGAGCTATTCGTATCACCAACTGATTAACGGATGATGCGGCTCTGGTGCAAATTGGCTTCTTGAGGATAGTAGGTCAAACGGCAGTCGCTCATGTAAAAGTCAAGGGGCTGAGGAATTTTGAGCTATTCGTACACCCACTGATTAATGCATGCGACTCTAATGCAAATTTTCTTCTTGAGCATAGTAGGTCAAACGGCAGTCGCTCATGTAAAAGTCAAGGGGCTGAGTCATTTTGAGCTATTCGTACCACCCACTGATTAACGGATGCGAGTCTGGCACATTTTGCTTCTTGAGGATAGTAGGTCAAACGGCAGTCGCTCATGTAAAAGTCAAGGAGCTGAGTCATTTTGCGCTATTCGTACCACTCACTGATTAACGGATGCGAGTCTGGTGCAATTTTGCTTCTTGAGGATAGTTTGTCAAACGGCAGTCGCGCATGTAAAAGTCAAGGGGCTGAGTCATTTTGAGCTATTCGTACCATCCACTGATTAACGGATACGAGTCTGGTGCAATTTTGCTTCTTGAGGATAGTAGGTCAAACGGCAGTCGCTCATGTAAAAGTCAAGGGTCTGAGGAATTTTGAGCTATTCGTACCACCCACTGATTAAAGGATGCGAGTCTGGTGCAATTTTGCTTCTTGAGGATAGTAGGTCAAACGGCAGTCGCTCATGTAAAAGTCAAGGGACTGAGTCATTTTGAGCTATTCGTACCACCCACTGATTAACGGATACGAGTCTGGTGCAATTTTGCTTCTTGAGGATAGTAGGTCAAACGGCAGTCGCTCATGTAAAAGTCAAGGGGCTGAGGAATTTTGAGCTATTCGTACCACCCACTGATTAAAGGATGCGAGTCTGGTGCAATTTTGCTTCTTGAGGATAGTAGGTCAAACGGCAGTCGCTCATGTAAAAGTCAAGGTGCTGAGGAATTTTGAGCTATTCGTACCACCCACTGTTTAAAGAAGCGACTCTGGCGCAAGTTTTCTTCTTGAGATTTAACTGGCCCAGATCAAATGGCGGCAGCACAAGTAAAAGCCATGGGGCCTGAGTCATTTGTTTTGAGTCGTTCGTCGTGTCGGAACAAAATGGCTAGAGTAGAAACCTAGTCATATTTATTCGTGTTTATAGGTGCATAGATACCTACATACGATATTTACATATTCTTGTCCCATTCAAAGTATGCCGACGGCCCACGTCGTTCATAAGTACTGATGTAAGGCGGGAGTGCTTATGTCGTACTCGACATATATGCGGTGCATCCGCGACGGCTTAGTCGGTTCGAGTTCGAGTCCGACACCACTGCGCCGTGCCACCGTGTCAGCCGCCGATGCTATGCCGATGATAACAGTTATGTTGAACTCGACTGGATATACCTACTCTGGCATGAGGTGTGTGTTTTTAATCGGTTCGAGTTCAACATAACCACCAAAAATGACACCAAATTCGTACTCAGCACACCTACTCAAAAACAAGTTAGATTATACCCGTATTGCAATTTTGTATAAATTGGACTTTGATTAACATCTAATTCATACTCAGCATACAAGAAGTATGAAGTAGTAGCCCGATTGCAAGTTTGAAGATGCGATCTATATTAATTTACCTCTTTGGTAATATATATTATTACTAGCTGTTACCCGCGGCTCCGCCCGCGTTGATGTCCGTTGTCGCGGACTGGAGTATGAAAAATAAATAAAATAAATAGCGGCGGCCATATTGGAGGCCAAAACTGACGTCAAATTCGAACTCAGCATATTTGAAAACTCATTAGACCATACCGCGGTGGCCATATTGGATTCCAAAAATGACATCAAATTCACACTCAGCATACTCAAAAACCTATTAAACCATACCCATGTTGCAATTTTCTACCTACAGCGCGGCGGCCATATTGGAGACCAAAACTCAGCAAACTCGAAAACTCATTAGACCATACCCATATTGCAATTTATGTAAGTCACAGCGGCGGCCATATTGGATCCCAAAAATGACATTAAGTTCACACTAAGCATACTCAAAAACCTAATAAACCATACCCATATTGCAAATTAGCTAGGACACCGCGGCGGCCATTATGGATTCCAAAAATGACATCAAATTCGTACTCAACACACTCAAGAACCCTCTTATCCGGCAAACGAGGGTATTACCCTTTTTTCTTGGGAAGATCCGCTGTTTGAAAAAGCCCGATTGCGAGTTTGGAGATGCGGTCTCTACTAACATCACTCACAGACAATCTTCTTAAATAAATAGTAGTCATAATCTGCCTACCTATGTTTATTTATATTGTCATTTATGTATGACACTTCTTATCGTTGAAAATATAGTACACCACCATCTAGTAGCTACTACTGTAAAACGTAAGCTGAACCTCGGGCTATATTGTTGACATCTAGTGGCGAATATTAATATTTAAATTTAGCCCGTAAAATAGCCCGAGTTATGATGGCCTCATTTTTTTGTATGGGATGAGGTATCTGTACTTTAGTATTATGTTATCTGTGCTCTGGGTTATCCTACTACCTATAAATCTTCTTGAATCACTCTGTCTATCAAAAAACCGCACCGAAATCCGATGCGTAGTTTTAAAGATCTAGGCGTACATTATGGACAGTCAGCGGGAAGCGTCTTTGTTTTATACTATGTACCTAGTGAACAACGTATGCATCTGTCGGATTTGTGGACATTCATGATTACATCTCAACTTTCCTGGATAAAAGAACTATTCGATATTAAAATAATTTTACTAAGCCTCCTATTCTTGTATTGAGATGAGCGCGTCCACCAAAAAAAAAAACAAGTAAACTCTTCATACATAGTAGGTATAGATTTCGATACAAATCAACAAGACTGTCCATCATTAAAACCTCATTTATACACACTCTACTAGTTTAAACAAGGGCCGGTCGCCACCGGCTAGTTAGACTTGGAAAGCTGGTAGTGCACCAGTTTGATGACCGTATCGTTTACTATATAGTTTGCTGCCTCACTAATCTAAAAAGACTTGTCAAGATATGTGTGGCTACTGTAAGAAGCCGCTGCAATGTGTAATGCTATTATTTCTTTATCTATTTTGTACATCATCAGATCGTTTGTTTTTTTTCTTGTATATTTGTGCGATTCACCTATTTTTGGGTTATTCCCAAAGCGCCGATCAAAGCTCCTATAGATTGGATGATTGGGGTGGCGTATTTTTTCGTTATTCTGCCTGAACCAATGCATAACTATATATATTTACATATTTTCATTTTTGAACGACTTATTTTCATTTTGACTGTTTTATCCATGACATATTCACGTCAAATAAGAACTTAGTTTTGTGACTCAACACTTTGCGATTTTAACCGGTTCAGTTCCTACATCTAATTCAAGGATTTTCATAGTTAATTTAAATAAATAATAGTTTTAGGAATCAAATCTGTAAAGAATACTTATATATTGTTGCTGTCTACCACAACAGGAAACTGGCGCGTACAAATATGCAACATCTACATACCTTATCCGCAACGCTTCCGAAGCTTATCGTATTGTCTGTAAGTGAAAGTCTTCGAAAGAAGGTACACGTACACCCAATTACACGATTGCTATCTAATTTAACACTGGAATACCAGAGCCATCAATCATCGCGACCGCTAAACCCGAATGTTAATCCACCGGTGTAACTCCAAACAATCTAATAAATTCTTTCGTTATTACAGTTTTGGTTACAATTCTCCAAACATTTTATTTGTATAAATTTGGCAATGTGAGGTCTAAAACTTCGTAGGGCTATTTTTATTTTATATGTTCATTTACTACATGTTGCATTGTAATTTAATAGGATTTTATAGCGATTTACTTTTTATATACTCATAAAAGTAGTTTTATTTCCATGAGTAATTCCTATTATGTCCAAGCGAGTTGACAATTTTATGTATTTATCTATTATAGGTGTATGCCAAGAAACTTCACTTCCCGCGTAATATTCCTGTTGTTTCCAAATGGTTACAAAACGTTTTAAAATATCCGTGTAACTCTAATTACCAAAAGCGTAAATTTATTGTCATTATGCAATTACAATAAATAAAATAAACTATAGTAAAAAAACGGAGATTAATGTTAGGTAAAATCAATTTGAATCGCGCAGTGTATCTAAGTATACACAAGGTTTAAGAAAAACGGCACGTGTAAAATGACTCGATGATTGATGCTATGACTCAAATACTCTTTGCGTAAGTGTTTCTTTCATACGTAATTATTTAATTGAGTTCTGTACACTATTAATTTATCTTACTACTAATAATGGATCAGTATATAGTATATGTATATAGTACATAATCTTGATAATAGAAAGAAGACAGTTGCTATTTTTCTGGACCTGGCGAAAGCTTTTGACACAGTCTCTGTCCAAATCCTAATCAAGAAGTTAGAGTGTCTTGGAGTCAGGGGCCTCCAGCTGAAGCTTTTTGAGAACTACCTAACAAACCGAAAGCAGTGTGTTAAAATTAATAATGTAACAAGTGATGAACTGCCAGTAAATTATGGCATTCCACAGGGGAGTATATTAGGACCGACACTGTTTCTAGCTTATATAAATGACCTTTGCCAACTGGAGCTCCCTAATGCTAAAATTGTAACATTTGCCGACGATACAGCCCTGTTGTTTAGCGGACACACATGGAAAGAGGTATATCTTAATGCCCAAAAGGGATTTAACATAGTGACTGAATGGCTAAATAATAACGCTCTCACACTTAATGTGACTAAAACCAAATACGTACAGTTTTACTTAAGAAAATCAAATAATGACATGGATAACGAACTTATATCCCATTCTTGTGGCAGTCTTGAAACCCGCCGGTGCACTTGTCCTAGGCTCCAAAAAACATCCACTATTAAATACCTAGGAATTATGATCGATGAAAGACTTAACTTTTACTCCCATATTGATATGCTAGTTAGCAGAATACGTAAACTAATAGCAATCTTTAAGAATTTAAGACACGTGGCGGATGGGCAACTGATTAATTCCGTATACTTGGCTTTATGTCAGTCACAGCTATCATATTGTATCACTACTTGGGGGGGTGCTACAAAAACTCACTATCTCAAACTCGAAAGAGCTCAAAGAGTAATACTTAAAGTAAGTAATTTTCTCCCTTTTTTTCACCCTACCACAGAGCTTTATAAACAAACAAAGGTACTTACGGTTCGTCAGTTGTTTATTCTACACACTGTGGTCAAAAAACATTGTCTTATCAAATATGATCCTAACAGTATGGTTAACGTACGCAGGAATGATAGAGTCTGTGAAAAAAATAAATCAGACACGAGTTTTTCTCAACGCTTTTTCTGCTATCAAGGTAGCAATCTTTACAACAAAATGAACAGAATATTATCTATCTATTCTCTTACTAAGATTAGGTGTAAACTGAAAGTCAAGGAATGGCTGCAAAACCTTGACTATAAAACCACAGAAAACTTTTTCCTTAACAAATAGACACGCACACATATTCTACCTCACACGCGCACAAACAGAAACACACAATCTCACACTCACCCACACACACTCACACTCTCACTTACACAGCACATTATAGATAATTATGTTACCATTTAACACTTACCTCGACAACTCCTCCAACCTAGATTTGAACTACGGATTCGAGAGATCTATTATGATATTAGACGTATTTCTCGTGAAATCTAGCCACAGATAACAATAATACTAATGTATTCTAGTTGTATTCTAGTTGTATTTTGATGTACTGTGATGGGGTTCTGGTGATCTGTAATACAGGAATTGACCTACTTCAGACACCAGATCCTCACATATACTAGACTGTTCAAGACTACATAGTTTCATTAATTTAAGCTTCATAATCTCAAAACTGTTACATGTCAGATATGTGAGGAAAAAAATAAACGAAACGATTATCACGATTATCAGTGCTTTTTAGTCAACCACGCCACGTCAGAATGGGCAAAATTTATTTTAGATTCGTTCAGAATGTTAATTAATTTTTGGCTTATACCTCTAGATAGATTCTAGTCTGGATTGTTAACCAGGTGATATGTTTGGAAGTCTCGAGTAAGACGGGATCAGAATTTCACGCGGGCGTAACCCCGAGCAACACTTGTTTTACATACATATATTTGATTTAACGCTATTTTCGATTTTGTCTATAAGTGAAAACTCTTTGAAGCCCATATTCAACCTGTCGAGAAACGGATACACTGTAGTTTATGTTACTACTGAATGCTTATCAACCGTGGCGGCAGCAATAAATTACTTGGAAGGGAAACGTTTGGATTCGAACTTTAAATCATTCCGATACTGTTGTAACTATTTCAATACAGTGCAACTAGTTCACCCTTGAATAAAATTAGTGCTGTTTCCTTCAGGTGTTGCTTCACGCACGTCGCGTGGGATGCGCACACGCAACTCATATTATTGTTGTATCTTTATAACAATGTGTAACACGGTAACAGAGATATAACAAAGCAAAAACAATAGACTTGCTTAACAAATTAAACTAAATAATCCATTGTTTGCCTGACATCCGCAGCCCAAAAGGGGTGGAGAGATTCTTGGCAGTCTAAGTAAACAGTAGAAACCATTCCTTCTACAATTGCTAAGTTTAAACAGTAGTCTATGAGTCTATGGTATGCTACCAGACTATTTCATCTTGATCCAAGCAGCTGTTTTTTTTTTTTGCGTGAAGGGTGTCAATTCATTTATCTATTCATCCTCAATAACTTTCACATTAACAATATTAGTACGATAGTAGGATTAGTAGGTTACATCTACAGAATTATTCAAATGTGGAACTTAGTCGAAGTACAATAAAAGTGATAATTAAGACACTATTAACACAATAGGCGCTGATGCGTCATCTCTTTAAAAGCATATCAGTGTTAATATCTAAACTATCATGTATCTCAATTACTAAGTAGTGCGTCAATCGTTTTCTGTAGTGGTGAAGGTGATAATTTTTTTAACAACATGATGTAACTAATATGGGAGAAACACCTCATCATTGCGCCTTACATAGGCGAGATGAAAAAGTGAAAAGAAATTAAAACGAGAGCTATTAACTGCTAAGATCTAGCAATTTAACTGGAGGTTATAATAAAACTGTTCGTATATAGTGCTATTGAGATATGTAATTATGTCTACAATTAATCTAAAATACAAGCGTTGTCGTAATAACTAGACTTGCTTTTCCCACAAGTGAAGTATTCACCGTAGTAACAGATAAAAAAAAGACGGGATGCACTCCTTTGTGCCGGCAGAAGTGAAAACTTTTTCTTTCTTTCTTTCTTCGTTATAATATATAAAGAGAAAAAGGTAAAAAGAACATACCATACCATACCTATAATATAGCGCCAATCATAGAACCTATCACTAATTTACTGTCAGAAGAAATTAATGAATTACAAAAAGAAAAAATAATCACAAAAAGTGTCAGAAGCCCAGGTTCGAACCCGGTACTATCTGAAACTATAAGGGCTTACAGTCGAAGCGCTTACCGCTAAGCTACGAAGCTTCTTAGCGAACCTAACAAAATAAACAATCTCTAGCTATTGTTGTATGACGTCAGTCGTCGGTTATGGTTCAAAGGTCAAGTGATCCTGACGCGAGTTTAACGCTTTTTACCCATCCAATGCCGCTAAAGAAGTTTTCACTTCAAAAATACAAACAAGTCTTCAACAAAAATTTGCAAATGTACCAAGGTGGCTAAGGCTTTGAACTAATAACTAAGAGAGTGCGGATATAATCAAAGTATTCAATACCCACTCGCTCTTAACACAAGCAATTAAGCTTAGCTGTAGGGGTTAACGATAATACTAACGGGTTGACCCACGTGACTTTATTAAAAACTAACAAGTTTCATGATAACAAAACATTTCATGGAAAAATAAATTGCCCTCGTCACATTAATAGGTAGAAAACGTAATAATTGCTGGTATAACACGTAATAAAAAAATAAAAACAAACTGGCGAACATTTTTAAACTGTAACCATACTGAAACCTTACATATATTCGTGTTAAATATCTAGCGAGCGTGTAACAAGTTAGGTCGTCGTAAATATAGAATCAGGTAACCTGGCTCTGCCGTCCAGAGCTCGGCAGGCCGCTCCTGTCCCAGTGACCTAGTGACACGGTACATGTTGCCGAAAGCTAAAAGCCTCACTTTGTGCGCCCAAACAAATAACCTGTACGCAAAAGCTCCGCGCGAATGGTTCACAATCCACCCCAGCAGTGTCCAAACACTGATAAATGATTAATGTGTTTTACAATCAAATTCATGACGATATTTTAAATGTATTCCAAAAATTGCAGGTGCTTGTTCTTTTTTGTTTACTCATTCCACCTTTGCTTTTTTAAATTCAAATTTGTGACGATTTATCGTTATATTTAATGTATACATGAGCGCTCTGATGCCCATAGCACAAGTTTATTTTTAGCATGGGTATCAGTGGTCAACTTAACACTTGTAAAATGGTCTAAGATGATACTTTGAATGCATAATGTAGTGTTTATTACTGTAAAACTTAGGTGACAAATAAAAATTTACTTTACTTTTACTATTTCTTTCGTTTATGTACTATACCTACATTAAATTTAAAAACTCTGAGCCCTCGCAGCTTAGTAGGGCCATAACGGGATATCCCGTTCGAATATGAAGGCGCCGTACTGCGCATGTGTATTCGTGAGTTATAGAAAAATGGAGTTGCATATGTACTACTATTAGTTACTACTGTACTACTTAGTTTTGTATTCCTACTGTTCTGGAGTGCAATTCTCTAACTTTCTCGCAACGTTGCGCGCATCGATGCTTACATCCACGCCGGATCAACCAATGACAATTGATATTAAGGGCGAGCTCAAGGTTGTAACGAATCACAAACTCTTTCATCGTTGTGCCTAGGTTGTGCCTAGGATTAACCAATCACATTCTCTATAAAGGATGACGTAGTTTGAATAATGGGTTGGCAACTGTCAAAGTGACGTATAATTATAATAGTTTGTTCCTAAAACATTGCGTTTTTCTACGGTTGAATTCAGAAAATAATTCTAAACAGTTACAATGACGCGCTGTATTGTCTCTAATGCAGCAAATACCAAAGGATAAAAAAATACGAAAGCTTTGGTTGAAAGCCATCCGTCGTGAAAAATTGATTATTACAAAAGTACGAGGTTATCTGGTAAACACTTTGTTGAAAGTGATTATGAAATAATAAGTAAATAAACAGGTAAGCTGCTTATGAATAAATCTTTACAATAATTCCTTTTCCACAAAAGGGTGGCAGAGGTGTATTGTCCCATGTAATAGGGGACGACATTTCGTACTTGCCTATTTAAAATGTTAAAAATCACTTGTTCTAGGAGTTCAACATCAACATAAGTTCTTCAATAAAGGTGCTATACCGTCTGTTTTTCCGTGGAATACACAAGCAATTTCCGGGAATGCAAAGGCTAGAGAAGAAAGATTGACATACTGCAACCTGAAGAAAAGAGAGTGTTTTGAGGTGCCATCAAGTACACAATGTTGTGAGGATATATTGCCATTAGAAGGAGATAATGGTGTGTCTCAAGACCTAGTGATAGAATGTAGTTCTTGAATCTATTCGGCCAAACCACAGCACTTGTGGGACACAAACATCTTATATATTAAGATTGTTCTCTACAGAGCTATCACTTGCAGATGATGAGACAGTGCATTTTTATACTGGATTAGAGACAGGGTAAATTTCATCTAATTTTCAGTACTGTTACAGTTCTACCCTTGGAGTAGAGTCATTTCCTTGACCGTACAGGATCAGTATCTTAAGCTATTAAGCTTAGAAGAGATACAACTGATTATGAATTAGGTAAAATGTTTGGTGTAAGTGAAGCTGAAGTGTCAAAAATTATAGTGATGTGGATAAATTTTATTGGCGATATCTGGAGCTTAATAAACATTTGGCCTAGCCGCAGTTTAGTGAATTTTTAAATGCCTGCTAGTTTTAAAAAATATTATCCCTCAACAAGGCTAATACTAGATGGAATTGAAATAGAAATTCAAAAGCTTAGCTAGCCCAATGACCAAAGAGCCACTTTTAGTAGTTATAAGCATAACAATACCTTAAAATTTGTAGTAGGTGCCTCACCCAGTGGTTAAATGATGATAAATGATTAATACTTGGATAACTAACTAATAATCGTATATGCATGTATCTTCATTTATATACCTATGTATGCATTATCATTTCTGTACTGTTAGGGATATTGTAAATAAAACTAACATGAATACCTATGCCTGTTTCATTTGAATTCTAATTGCTCACATTTTTCAAATAAAGCTTCTTTAAAGATGGAAAAAATGAATCTAATTTTTGTATCTAAATTTTCTTTTACAATATAAATTACTTTAAAATCCCTGTATGTATATATATAATTAGGTTACAGTATGTTCAGTATGTTATTTGAAAGTAATACGGGCTAGTTTTTTTTAGTAAGAGAGTTCCATTATTGTTTTCTAAATAGGGAACAGTAGAAGTATTAATTTCCTGGTATCTGCTTGCAAAGGGACACTTTATTTCTATTATGATCTCTTGTCCCAGTATCCCATCAGGAGAAGCAGCAAGATATGGTTTTTCTAAACTTATAAAAATACCACTTGGCTCTATGAGTCCATATTCAGCAGTGTATTTGGTTAGAGCGATTGGTTCATTCAGTATGACATGGCTTATTGCTTTTGTCATAAATGGCTTTCTGTCTAACATTTCCTTTGCATACTTACACATTGTGCTTGGTCGAAGGTGACAAATAGTAAAGCCTTACTTGGCGGTATGTATGCTATTCAAGACAATCATTGAGCTCAGCCGCAGTTGATACTATATTGGAGTATATTAGAATATATTGGAGTGTGAAGTGCTTGTTTTTAGTCAATTCAGTTGTCATATGTATTTTCATACCCTGTCTTCCATATCATCAAAATCTGCTCAGTAGTTGTGGTGTGGAAGTACAACAGACAGTTCTGTGAGTATCAATCAGGTGTTAACTTCTAGGGGATTAAATAAAATTAAAATCTGCAAAAATCTTTTATTGTCAACATCAAAAATCTTATCCATATATAGGTATCTAAAACACTCTGCATACTGTTCTAAGCATGATACTGGCATTCCTTACGGAGTTCCAGCAACCAGGTTGATTAAAGAACTCATGGGGTATGCTTCACATTTCCTGAAAAGTGATCACAAAATTATCTTCTAAACATATGTTGATATAATGACAGCCTCCGTGGCATAGCGGTAGTGAACGCGACCGCTACGCAGTTCAATCCCCGCTCAGTGTAAATATTTGTATGCATGAATATGGGTATTTGCTTTGGTCTGACCGTGCCTTGGAGAGCATGTTAAGTCATCGGTCCCGGTTGTCATACAAACATCTATGGCAGTCGTTAAGGATAGTGGAGCCCTCAGAAATCCAACAACTGGTTTAGCTGCAAAGCTTCGATATCGCCTTTGGGTTGTGGAGGTCAGATGGCAGTCGATTCACGGAAAATATCGAAGTTTAGCCAAATCTGTAGTTAGACTATTAAAAAGCGGACCCCAGACTCCAAATTGAAAAGCTTCGGATGCGACTGGGATTACAGCTCCGACCCAGCCTCAGATGCGTGACTCATGTCACCCATAGTACCGAGTATCAGTGAAATGTAGGTGTTACTTCACCTGCCCTTAATCCTCCTGGGATACAGGCAAGATTATGTATATTATTATAAATGTGAAAGTTTGTGAAGATTTTAGTTATTCCATAACATTCTAATGGCAGAACGAATCTAGCTATTTGGTCAATTAGATAATCTGTGGTTTGGTACAGGAATAGCTTATAGTCTGGAATAACACATAATGGTACTTTCCATCTTGGGAATATGTTTCTATGGGTAGCAGGAACAGAGAATGTAAAAAATATGTATGTCCTGGTGGAGAAGAATAGGGCCACCTCATTTCTTCCCAGGAATTGTAGAAGGCGACTAAGGGGGAAGGCTGTTCTCCATTCAACAGTAACCATAGGGTCCACGACAAAGTGTCTGCTTGATGGCTATAGGCTGGCACCTTATTTCATGGGACCAACAATCATAGTGAAATTTAGGTGAATAGGTACTTTGTATGTAAGAAAAAGAAAAAATTATACTTACAAAAATTTATATCTGTAAACCAATACTATCTTTCGAATTAAGTATATTCATACACCATTATAACAATCTGCATCACTATCAAATGCACTAATGTAGGTAACTTTTGTTCTATACAATCATTACTTTAAATTTTACTTTCATCTCGTCGTTTAACTCAATATAAGTACAAGTGTATTCATTTCTCTCGCTTACTGAGAATTACTTTTACCGTTTATCTGCGTAAATGCTGAAAGTCTTATCACAGAGTGACTAATATACTACGGCTTTTATTTTATATAAATTGAGAATGAAGATGAGGTTAAACGTATTTGATTGTTCAAAAAAAAAATGTCATACGCTGTATTTTGACAAGTTTGTTCTTTAGACACAAAGTACTTCTAACGGCTACATCGGCGACTGCAACTACGAAAATCAATCAAATGTACACATTTTTAAGGTTGAGCTTAGAGTAGCAGCAATCATAATCGCTTTGTAAGGTGACGTCACCCTCTCAACGTTGTCGCATGACGTCACGTTATGTTTCTAAGGCGGGCTAGGGCTGGAAAGTAAATTTTATTTTCATAAAAAGTTATCGACACAGACAGGTTAGGAAACTACGTACGTTATCGATAAATCTTGTCAGAGAGTTAAATATTATTTGGTGGCTTTTAAAATTATAATATTGGTGTTCTTAAGTTCTTAAAAGAATATAATTTTACTAAAGGTTATCTTTACTAATATTATAAAGCTGAAGAGTTTGTTTGTCTGTTTGAACGCGCTAATCTCAGGAACTAATGATTCGAATTGAATAAATCTTCTTGTGTTGAACAGCCCGTTTATGGAGGAAGGTTATAGGGTAAATATCATCACGCTACAACTCAAGGGAGCGGAGCTGTAACCCTATCAACAAATCCGGCAACCTCCCATAGGCTTTCAAAGTGTGCCACGGGCGAAGCCGAGGTGGTTCAGCTAGTTTTAATAATAATAATATTAATTTCATATTTGATCGACTACCTATATTTCATAAATCCAAGTATTCAATTTATTTAATTAATTCTCATTGTTTTTTCACGCTATGTTAGATAAGTACATGCCGGCATAAATTATCTAAGCCCAATTCGCGAGAGAAATAAAGCCGACTTCCCCATACCCTATTATATTCTTTGAATATTATGATTGCATTGATACCCATATAATTGATAGATTTTGTTCTCCACAGCCGCGCCGCTGTAACATGCTACGGATGTTATCGATAAATTTTGACAGGAGATTAAATATGATTTGGTTGCTTTTAAAATAATTATATTGCTATTTTTAAGTTCTTAAAAGATTATAGTTTAACTAAGAATTATTACTATCAAGTAACTTAATTTAATTCAACAGTTGGCGTAACTTCAAAGGTTGAATGATTGGTATCTATGCGTTATGCACACGTTAAAACAAAACGTCAATAATAAGAAAAACAAACAATAAACATATAACCTTAAAATCGTCTTGTCCGATGATATGTAATAACTGTATTAACAATATTTTGGTTATTCTGCTGCAGAAACCGTCAATATTAAGAAGAATTTGAAGTATTTTACGACAGAAGCAAAGCAGAAGAAACAATTCTAACGATGGGAATGAACGAACAATATTCAATATCCGAATTGTTGTCATGGAATGTTACAAAACAAAGTAAATGAATTTGAGATCTATTTCAACAGCCACAATAAGGAAATACACTTCACAATATGTACATTACAATTATTTAAATAAAAATATAAGAACAACCTGCAGGTTCAGGCGTCAAAGAATTCCTCCCCATCGACGTCAACTGGAAGGGTGGCCAGAAGCCTGGCATTACAAATCATATAAATCATTGTCATAAAAATCTAAGTACAAATAAGTATTGAATGTTTTCATTATTCTTTAACATTATTTGAGTAACATGTAATTAATTTATATTTTTATTTTACAGCACCACGAAATTGTCCAATAAATAATAACCAAGAGTTTATTTGGCGTCAAGTGAAGTGCTTTTGAAGTTCAGTGTCTATCATTCAGATTGTTTTTAGTCAGTTCAGTTGTCATATGTATATTCTTACCCAACCTCTTGACTGGCAAAACAGTTACGTGGGAGGTTTTGCAATAAATAAATAAATTTACTTTCTCTGTACCAAATATCATCATAATCTGCTCAATAGTTGTGGTGTGGAAGCATAACAGACAGTTCTGTGACTATCAATCAGGTGTTAGCTTATAGGGAATTAAATAAAAATTAAAATGTGCAAAAATCTTTTATTGTCAACATCAAAAATCGAATCCTTAAAGGCATCTAAACCACTCTGCACATTGTACCAAATATGATACTGGCATTCATTATAACAAAGGAGTTCCAGCAACCAGGTTGATTCAAAAACCCTTAGGTATGCATCGCATTTCCTGAAAAGTAATCACAAAATTATCTTCTAATCATAATATGTTGATATATTTTGTCCTTTAAATACATATATAGTATTCTTTTTATTATAATTAATTTGCACACAATTAGATTTCTCAGTAAGTGAACAATGTCGGTAGGTGCTTTGAGAATTACAATGTAATCAATAATTTATTTATATTAATGTTTATTGTAATAAATCAATATTGTGCATACTATTGTTTGTTTTGTGTTGTTTTCTTAAATCCTATTATACTTATTTCCTACTGATATTATATACATACAAGGCAACTAAGGGATAGGGCTAATTAAAATGAGATAGATATATACAGCTCTGACCCAGCCTCAGATGCATGACTCGAGTCAGTCATAGTACTGGGAATATGGTGATAGGCTCACCCCCTATTAATTACAATGATCAGTGAAATGTAGGTGTTAATTCACCTGTCCTTAATCCTCCGGGGATACAGGCAAGATTATGTATGTATATATTAGTGTGAAAGTTTGTGAAGATGTTTATCATTCAATAACATTCTAATGGCAGAAAGAATCTAGCTATTTGATCAATTAGGTAATCTGTGGTTTGGTACAGTAATAGCTTACTGGAATAACACATTATGGTACTTTCTATCTTGGGAATATGTTCCTATAGGTAGTGGGAACAGAATGTAAAAAATATGTTGGTCCCGGTGAAGAAGAATAGGGCCACTCTATTTCTTCGCAGGAACTGTAGAAGGCGACTAAGGGAGAAGGCTGTTCTCCATTCAACAGTAATCATAGGGCCCATGACAGAGTGTCTGCTTGATGGCTATAGGCTTGCATCTTATTTTAAGGGACCAACAATCATAGCGAAATTTGGGTGAATACTATGTATGTTTGTAATATAATTTATCTCTTTAAACCAATACTATAGTAAAATTAAGTATATTTATTCACCATTACGGATACGAGTATCTAAATGATCTTATATCACTGTGTTGGATTATAAAATACAAAACTACCATGTATAGTAGGTACCTACCGTTCTTGTTCATAATGCCAATCTGCATCACTTTCACATGCACTGAAATGTGCCTTTTGTCCTGTATAATCATTATTTTAAACTTTACTTTCGTAACTATATGTAAATTTGTATTAGATTAGTATTCATTTTTCCTCGCTTCTCGAGATTTCTCCTAATCATCACTTATACAAATGCAACTTTAACTACATACTTAACTTTTACCCTTTGTCTATGTAAATGTTGAAAGTTTTTTATTTATTTTATATAAATTGAGGACTACTATACATAATGATCTATGAGGTTAAACGTGTTTGACATGCTTTGTTTCAATTGGCTTACAACGACGAAACATCGTCGACTGCAACTACGAAAATCAACCAATCACAATCATTTTCAAGGTTGAGCTTAGGTTGACACCAATCACAGTAGGATGTCGTTGTCGAGTAGTTCCTACATCGTACGGCACATCTTAGAGCCTATGGCGCTAGTGTACAGTTAGAGAATACCAAATTCAAGCAAATCGACGAGACAACGTTGCCGCATCGTTGTGGCGTCGATGTTGAAGTTAGAGAATTGCACTGCTGTTTAGGGTAGCTGTAGGATCGGCAACGAATGAATTAGTTTAGCCACTTGTCAGTAGTAGCCACTTTTTGAGCTAGCTTTTAAAAAGATCTTGATTTAGAAGAGTATTTTCTTCATATGTTTTTGTTTTGTTGTTGTTTGTTTAAAACATGAATCTACTTAAACTATCAAAATGCTACAGCATGAGCTTCGCATATTGTATTATTAGAAGAGGTTTTAATTAATACGACATGTTACTTTTTCGTTATTAATAACAACTACACGGCCCACCTGATGTTAGTGGTTATCGTGACTATAACCTGCATACTTAGAGGTGTTACTCCCGCGTTACCACCCGCGGAGAGCAAGGAAAACGATGAAAAAAGCCATAAACCGTCATTAGACCTTCCAAAATGTCTTTTTTTGATATCAAATGTATCTTATTTCAAATTAAAATATTCAAAAAATGTGACAGGTTATGAGAGTCCCATGCTGTTTACCTACACGTTATACCTGCTGGTATTACCCTCAAGGTGCGTTAATAGATGTTTCATGTCAAAAAGGCAAAACGATAGGAAGGGAAATAGGGCCTCCGGCACACTCACTCCAAAAATCTAATAAAGCGAGAGGGCTGTAATTTCTACCCCGAACCGGTCTAATCGTGCTGAGAAATCGTGACCCTACGACCGACATTGGAAAGAAACATCTTTTTTTATATATAACTAGCTGACCCGGCGAACTTCGTACCGCCAATATTTTTCCGCCCGCGTGGCGTCAGATCCCGTTTCTGCTGCACCCTCTACTATATTAAACATGTACTATACATATAAGGGCATTTTTTTTAATACGTGTCCAGGTTACAAAATGGAATGAAAGAATAAAAAATATAGGTAATGCATAACAAAATTAATAGAATGATTCGCTATTCATGAAAGTGCATTGAAATAGCTACAGGTACCCTATAAATATACACGTGTGGAAAAAAATAATACTTTCTTTGGACACAAGAGTGGTTTAGACAGCCACTTTGTAACTTTTAAAAGTAAAATTATTAAAGAAAATAGTATATTCTTAATGAAATATATTCGTTTATTTTGTTATAAATATAATATTCTTTAAAATAATATTACAGCATAAGTAAGATAAGCCATATATTTTTAGTATTTTATAAAAATGTAACCATTTTGTAACTATTTGGTAATTTTGCCAAGTTAACTTTCGATTTATATCGTGTGATAACCATCTAATGATGTTGATTATTTTTTATAATTAACTCTTTTTTACAATTCAACGCAAAGTTAAATAAAATAAAGTATTCACTTTCAAAATCATTTAAATTTAAAGAAATGGTAACAGTAAAACATAAGACAATTACAAAATGGAAAGCTTCAGTTACAAAATCGAAAAGGTAAAGCTTAGTTTACCCTGATAAAAAAATACTGCAAATCAGTACTGAAATAGGAAGGGATAAACCATGAACGACGGTAATTTATAAAAGAAAATGAAACTATGCTATTTTAGTAATCAACGCCTTTTATTTCTAATCAGCCTTTTATTTCAATTCAGTCTCAAAAAATCAATCTATGTAAAAACTGCCTTAAGGTATTCAATCTAAAACTATTATATAACAATTACATAAATATTACAATTGAATCAAACATACTAGAGAAACAATACTAACTAAAAAACAATTAAGTGCAAATGACCCGTATAATCAAATGATAAAATTCTGAAAAAATAATTTAATCAATCATAATAATATCAGCTCTATCCTTAAATCTACCACACAGAAGCATAGTACTCGTTAATACCATTCAAACGATTCCAATCTCGATGGGTTGAGTCGTTTTATTGAGTAGTTGCTATAGCTACCTTCCTCTTCCAGCATCAGATTAGCTCCATGTTATCATAATATTATATTGTCACGTGGCATGCAAAACTTCAGCTTAATCGGATAATCAGAAGTGGTCGAAAAATGACTTGCAAGACTTCATCAATGACACTTCACAATATGAATATTGCGAGTTAAATAAAAGCGTCTAAAAATACCAACACTTTGCAAATTATTAATTAATTGAAGAACATAATAAGAGCCCCAAGTACATTTTTATGCCGAAACACAACTCAAGTAACCGACGGTAATTATTGTACTAAAATAATTATTGTTCCAAGATTTCATCATATATCCAATAAAACGATAAGTAAACACATACCTGCATGCCTTTGTACTCGCCTTTATATTTCCATTTTGTAACATTTTTATTCCACGTTATATGTAACCAAACAAAATGGAAGTAACGCATCTCCAATCGCTTTTCTTCGCAAGATTGCTTGTAAATTAACTTTAATAAAGACGAAACACGAAACAACTATTTTAATAGCTTATAATGCGTTTGTAGTTTATCATTATTATATTTCTATAACCAAAAAACCAAACTTACTAGTAAAAATCACAATTACAAAGTGGATGAAAAATCCGGCAAGGTAACGCTCAACAAGTTTCGACACGAAATACGTCAAAATGGTCATTCTCTGGCTGCTTTACAAAATGGCGAAGTCTGAAGCATTGTTACCAGGGAAGAAATTTGTAGCCAGTGGTATATTTTTTGGCGACAAAGTCTATCAAATTACGGTTACAAAGTGGAATTCCATGCACGGCCGGAATTGTGAGACATAATATAATGTTACGAAAGATAGTTTATTTTATTAAAGTAGTGTTATTTTATGTTTACTTCTGATAATATTATCATTTTTCGATACCATTCATTCTTCTTTACCCTTGCCACTGAAGGAAATTCATGAATAAACTTAACTCGAAACTAGGCCGGTCAATGTGGGACATAGTAAAATCATGGGTATTCAAAATTATATTTAGTATAATTTCATATTCATCAATAAATTATTCACATAATTTGATGTGTTTCGGATACATTAAATATTAAATATTTTTACTATTGCCACGTCATAATAAATTATCTTTCATTTATCCATAAAATTAATGGTAAACTTCTGGGACATGCTAATTTAGAGTATGGTCGTGTAAAAAAAAAAATGCCCATAAACCTTCCTCTTGAATCACTCTAGCTATTAAAAAAAACCCATTAAAATCCGTCGCTTAGTTTTAAAGATTTAAGCATACAAAGGGATATAGGGACAGAGAAAGTGACTTTGTTTTATACTATGTAGTGATCTATGTTTTATTGATACCATATGTGTTGTAATTAGTACTTATATAGGTACCAGAAACTTTAGTCATTTGTACATTTAAAAATTGATACACCTATCTAACGTCTATTAGATATAATGTACTAGTAGTTACCTATCTCTTATGATTACAATGCCTTTTGCCTTTATATGAACAAGAGACAATGCATCAAACGTAAACACATGTTCAAATCAAATTATAATCACACTCGTTATTTCATTACTGTTTGATGAGAGCTATTTTACAAGCTTTTATTTAACTTGCAATGTATGTTTGTTCGGGTGGAATCTTACAACTCAATTTTAAGGCACTTGCCCTCAACCGATTGAGCTGAAATTTGGTATGCACGTTCAGTTCCGATGACAATGCAAGAAAAAAAAAAAATGTTGTTTTTAAAAAGGTTTTTTCAAATAGAACTTGTTCAATATTAACTAAAACTGACGTAGTACACTATTTACAAGTAAAATTATATGATAAGTTCCGGTTACATCGAAAGCTTGTTTTAATTAAACAGTATGTAAAAGTGAACAATGGAGTTCTTTCAATATTTCATTGATAACAATAAAGCACAACTATTTTATAATATCGATGTTTATAAGTAATGAATAAGAATGAAATACCTAGAATATAACAGGAAATTTATTATTTATTCAAGGAGAAGGAAATTTCTTGCTAGTAGAAGAATTAAAAACAACAACGAGCTATTTAAAATATGTGTTCAACACTGACTGATTGCCTTGGTGGCTCAGTGCTAACGAGTGGGTACAACTGATCTGCAGGCTCATGGGGAGTGGTTAGAGTGGCCACACGGCAGCCTCATGCCAGCTGACACAGATGATCGCCGAGCACGGGAGCCATCACTGCGTCGCGAGCGAAGGCTCGGAGCAGCATACGCTCACCGAGTGTCCGGCGTGGGAGACACCGAGACGGGAGCTGATGGTGGCCCTGGGCATGAGAGCTCTTACGCTCGCCGCCTTGCTTGCGGCGATGGGTCGCGTGCGATGCGTGAAATGCCGGTGCCTCCTTCTACACGCAAGTAATGCTCGTGAAGGAGACGGCGGGGCGGTAGCGGGACCTGGAGCGCAGGAGACTCGCTGCCCGCCAAATGAGCCAACTCGAGCATCGGAGGTCGATATCCGCGGGGATTTTGTGCACGTAAAAAAAGGCTCTGAGTCTCTTAAAATTAATTATTGTAAATTGTATTAAGATACAGAAATTGATACATGATTGAACAAGATTATCCCTAAACCTTAGAAAAATCGGCTGAGCTCGTGTTGGATCACACAAAGTCCAACGTGAGGTACCTTCACATCAGAATAAATGGCGTGGTTCTACACATCAGAATAAATAGCGTGATTCTTTTTATTTTAAAAGATTTCTATTCACGCTCTAATCAGTGCCTAAAGAGGTTCCCTTGGAAATTGGTAGGTACAAAATTGTAAGATTATTTAGTAGGTCATCAATTATAACTACAAATAACCCTAACATGTCCCAAAGATTGAAGACAGGTAGCATAAAGGCCGTGATCTAACCAATCTTTGTCAACATCGATATCAGTGTGAAATATAGTATCATGTCATGTCAATAACATATCGACAGAACCGATAGCATTTTGAACATTTTATTTGTAGGTATGCAAAAAGGAATGGGTTTCCATCGATATGTTAAATAAATCTTGCTGTCTAGTACTCAGATTGCATTCTGCTGCATTTTCCTTGTAACATATGTCCTATTACACATCGCAATTTGTTCAATTTATTTAACTCTACAGCTAGTTTCGACTTTTCACACAGTGTAATCCCTATATCAGGTTGTTCTTGTCTCTTCACGCTGCATTTTCTCGAAATGGAGGCCTAACGAGAATGTATGGGCTATTTATGTTCACCGAGCTTGCTACGTGCTCAACGCTCACCACGTAACGACTTCCATATCTAGTCCTGGACATGATGTACATAATAAATGATTGTAGTCTACATCACACAATAGGTGAACATATGAATATAAATACTGCAGACGGAGATTCACATTGTTCTAAAGCGCATACCCGCACTGTACGTGTTGAACAGAAATGTGGACATAATAATCGTATGTGCATCTGTGAATCTGTACACTTTGAAATGGCGCCGTTACATATGCTATGGTATGGTAACACGACCTGGTCTCCGCAACTCTACGTCAAGGCGCGGTTTTGCGTGCCGTTACATATGTTAAATATACAAAGTTGTAGATGATGATAAAATATTGAAGGTAAAATTATTGTACTGGTAAAAGCTAAAAATTGTAAGCCACTGAAAGTTACTTATAAGTCCATTGTGTTCGAAACTTGAATCTCAAGGAGCGCTCCCGAAAAGTTTATAATTAATGTAGGGGAAAAAATTTATAGAGAAAATCGAAGGATTCTGTAGTGGCAGTTAATCAAACTGCGCGTTAAACTTTCTGTCGAAATTCCGCATTCCGAACACGGGAATGTCAAGTGCCAACGGGAAACGGGGTGACTTTGTACCACTTTGAAGATAGTGCAGTTATCGTCATTAAAAGCTACAAAGCAAATATACTCGTACTTAACTTTACAGTATATTTTATTGTATATGTGTATATATGTATTTGTTGCAAAGTTTTTCCTAATCTAAATATGAAAGCAAGATAAAAGAAAAACCCAGCCCGTGGGCTGGTTTATTTCTTGCGCAAAGGATCGGTATTGCCATTCAACGTGGCGATGCCGCCAGCCTGCAGTATTATGTACCTATATTATATATTGTTTTAATATTTTTATTGATATAATTGTAATGAACATTTTGTAAATGAAAAAATTGAACACATCACTATTTAGTGACAGAATAAATATATTTAAGAACATCAAATGGCTTCTAACATTGTTACATAAAACCTCCGTGGAATTATTATTAGTCTAAAAAGACTCCAAATCCAGCGCATTAAGGTAGAAGGAGGAGTCGAATTAAGATTTAGTGGCTTCGAAAATCCTACTCGAGTAAAAAACCGCGGTCGCTGTTCATTTTCAAGCCTATTTTATTATCCTTCGAAATTGAATTGCATTTTACCAACTGTTGGGATTAAACTTTTTTTAAATCAACGTCGTCTCTGCGTCCCTTTTGTCCTATTTCTCAGCCAGTACTCCGCATTTACTTTTATCTTTGTCTGCTTTATTCTTGCTAACGGATAAAAGCCTTTACACAGACTTGACTTGGTCTTAAAATGTTATTTTCTTTGTTTCAGCATCTCGTCGACAGTTGAACGAGTACATCGGGGACTACGAATCATTGGACTATGATGCACACACCTTGCACCAGCAGCATCTGCGTGCTCGACGATCTACAGACGCGCCTGCCGATTTGCGGCTTGATTTCAAAGCATATGGCAAGCGATTTAAGATGCGTCTGCGACGAGACTTGTCCGCTTTCACCGAAGACTTTAAAGTAAGTATATACAATTTACGAATTCTATGAATGGGATCATAGAAAATAATTCAAATTTAAAACGATAGGGTACCTTGCTTGATTTGGCAACAAGATTAGTGAACGCCCTTGGACCTTTGTAATATGTATTAGAAAGGTACAATGCATCTGGGACCATAGGTCTCCGCTTGCGAAGAAACGGGATCCTTCCGTGTTTGCGTTAGCTGGCATTGGTTACAAAAAATGCATCTGATCCTACCGCCTACGGATATTTTTTTTTTGACAGACATTAATTTAATGAGTGTAACAATAATTTGTACTCTTGACTTGTGAGGACTTATTATATAATTGATTATATTATTGTATTTGACATTCGACATCCATCAAATTAAATATAAAAAATTGTAATAATTTCCTAAGGACTTAACAATTAATTATTGTATATTATCATTCTTTTTTTCTTTTTAATTTGTAATATTTTTAATTTGTAATATTGCAATGGCTGAAGATGGCGCTAAGTCTTAAGCACTATTATATACTTGTAACACCAATGTACACTTCATCGTCATCATCATCATCAGGCTATATTAGTCCACTGCTGGACATAGCCCTCCCCCAATGAGCGCCATAGCGCCCTGTCTTCAGCTTGCCACATCCAGCATCTGCCTGCAGTCTTTCTTAATGTACACTTAGTGAGCAATAAATGATTTGATTTGATTTAAATGCGCACTCCGTTACCAATTGAATATCTTGTATGTATTGAATATGGCTATTGACCATACACATTAATAATTGGAAATCTTCATTCGGTAATATAAGTTATATATACTTGTGACTAAAGAGTTACCATTTACATAAGTTGATAATTCACAGGTTGAAGGTGCCAAAGGAGAGCTACACGACGTCGACACCTCACACATATACCACGGAGAACTGGCCGGTCAGTACCCCATCGTTATTAAACACTCCATAGAGTTTTTATACTTGGCACTCACTGAACTTGAAAACATTGATTTTGTTCACCGGCACATGATTAATGTGGGAATAATAACGGAATTTTAGCATATAAATAAAGGTTTACAGTATATAAGGAAACGTTTTGTAGATGAGTTGAGTATCCGTGTGTGTAGATTTGTGTAGTAAACTGTATCCATACTAATATTATAAATGCGAAAGTTACTCTGTCTGTCTGTCTGTTACGCTTTCACGCCTAAACCACTGTAATAGGGGTATATTAGACCTTGAGATAGGACATAGGCTATGTTTGGTCGCGATAACCGATATCAACGCTGGTGGAGCCGCGGCCATCAGCTAGTACATCGTAGTTACGATTTCCAACTAAACAACGCTCAACACGTCAGTACACTAAAGAATTCTCGCATATAACTTAGTGAAGTCAGGTAAAGTGAAGCAGACTTAACAGTTTAGATAGAGCGAGTACGTACTGTCAGTCCCAAAGTTTGTAACTGGCGTGCGGCGGACTGACAGCCGCAATTCGAGACCAACGCCCATTGTACAGGAGCCGAGAACACCGACGTTATCTAAACCCGAGATAGACGCTATTGTTCGCTCTCACCCTGAGCGAAAATTTAATAACTCCCTACTCGGAGTATGTCGACCGCGCATGTTTCTCTTTAATCACACAAAAGCTGAATAGCACTTGTTAAATCACGGATTTGTTCATATCTGTGCTTTATGAGCTCGTTCTCGTATCTCCCATTTTCCCATCTGACGTTTACAGTATAATACTTCTTCATAACATTTTTTTTGCAATTACTAGCGTGACAGCGTCAAAGTCCTGGCTAATTGGGAGCTTTCGGCGGCCACTTGACTTTTAATGTTGGCGAGTGGATGCGGCGTCGATGGGTGGATGTTCTGCAGCCTTAACTATGCCATGCAAATAATTACACTGTTATGAATTTCGACTCGTGTTGAAAAATATGCTAAAGAACGTTCCAAAAGGAATTTATAACATTGTTTCCTGTATTATAAATAGCCTTTCCAACCAAAGAATGAGCCTACGTGTTTAATGTCGTCCGTGATATTATCTTCGTAGATATCAACGGTCGCAGATGTGGACAATGTAGTTAGATGTAGCCTATATTCATTTCCAGGTCCCAGGGTACATCGTTGTCAAGTTGTAGCTAATAGACGACCTGAGACAGCTACCGCTATAGTATTGGATTGAGTACATTCATTACCACTCGGATCCTTGGTGATAGCGACAACTATGATAAGAAAGAATCTGTTCCTTGTACCTAATACTGTGTCGATATTTCTATCTAACTCATGAATAAAAAAGTCAACAGCATAAATAAAAACTGACAATCGTTATGCGTTTCGTTGGTAGATGGAAGAGAGGTACGGGCGTGAGTTCGGGTGCGGGTATTCCGATGGTGAAAGTTTGGAACAGTGTAAATGGATAAAGTTGTGCGGAGGGCGGCGCGGCATCGATCGCAGTTCGTCGCCCTACTTACACTGCTCTCTGATGCACTTAGTCGTCTAGTTGCATTGCAACCTACGTTTTGCATACAATATCCACAGTCTGTGTTGGGCAAATGTTAGTAGTTGCAATAAAAAATATTAATAAATAAAAAGTCTGACTTGCTGTGTAAAAGATCGAAACTAGTAAACTCGACTGATGTTTAAAAGATCGAAACGAGTTTGACAGCAGCATCCTATTGGCAATCGTGAATCCAAAGAAAAATTAATGGGTACCGCGTGCTGTCAAAGTTGTTTCGATCTTTTAGACAGCAGTTGGGTTAATTGCAAATTTTAAATTAAAATATGCACATCACTGTACATAGTCCACGTATGCACTCATCTAAAACTGTAAACATTGGCATATTCTTATGTATAACTGGAACATATTGCTTTACGTTTATTTACTTTTGGACCTCATTCAAAGTAATAAATTCAATCTATTTTGTTACTTTTCAATGAATAAACATATCTTGTACGTTATTTGAATTTGTAATGGACAACTTTTTCGTCTATTCTGACTGACTCCCTTAGCTGAACCCGAAAAGAGGTCAAAGGGGCCATTTGTTCGTGAAAAGATGGTGAAAAGTGTCTCCAACTTTTTTTAGTACGATAGATTTATTTACCTATTTTTATATTTCATTACCTTCATTACCTAGATATATGTATGCACCTTTTTTTTTTTTTGCGTACGTGCGGTAAAGCCCCACGGATACCCACCCCTCCGGAGCCGGAGGGGGAGGTTATGTCGGACTCGAACCGACTAAACCGCACGCCGTCTCTGGGTCGAAGTGCTAGGCCGAAGGTGAGGTTGTCATGCGACATATCCCTCGCACCCCGGCTGACCCAGGGCCATCCCTCTCGGTCTGGCCCTCCTCGGGAAGGGGGGGACCACGCGGCCCCCAACTCAACCCCGGTGTGGGGAGGCGCGCATCGTCCTACGATGCGCGCCGCCGCCGTGGCCTGCTTCTGCTAGGATGACGAGCGGCTCCACCCGTCACCCTCAGGCCCGCGCTCATGGGGGGCGGAGGTCAGTTTGCGCCCTCCGACGCCCGAGCCGCCTTCGGGATATGTATGCACCAAGCAATATTGCTATTCATAATGAATGGTTCTATGTTAATACATACCATACGTACATGGCAGGTGTCAAGAATGGAAGTCAAGAGTATTTCAGTGAAGTGTATTATTTGCATATGTGCATCACATCATCGTTTAACTACAGAGGTATAGGTAAAAATATCACTCTTTATTTACAAATACACCTCCTTTTTTGTGAGAGGCTTATGTGGACAGTGGACTGCAGTAGACGGAATCGATTTATAAAGATAAACAGAACTAGAATCAAAACTTGAATATCGTAATGTCATGTAATCAAAGCTAAAACCAACCAGTTTCTGGATCATTATGTATTGTTACACGTTACATAACGAAAACAGTTTATTTTCATGACAGCGGAGTCAAATGATGCCATAAATAGTATGCCAATTCGGGTCATCCGCTACAAAGAACGAGGAAACGTTATGTAAACAAAGTATTATGTATGAGAACTATTTCTGGGAAATGCTCACTTTCGTTCGACACAACAAAACATAACTGTATCGACAAATGTGCATAGTTAGGTACTTGGTTCATATAAAATTTATTCAGTTATAAAAAAAAACTCGCACGGGCGCAGCTCTTAAGTACAGAAAATGTATGCGAGGTTTTCCCCCTTTGCTCTTAAATTTTACTGAAAAACATTTTCGGAGCTCTGCGGTTTATACGAAAAACATTTTTCGTTTCGTTCGTACTTTTCTAATAAAAATACATACGAATGTTATAAGTTCTTTAATATGTACACAACATGATTTCGAAACTACGCTCAGATTTTATCTCAAAATAATATTTCGGTACTAACTCACGATCCTCCAAATATTTCCCGACCATTTTAAACATAGAAATTAAGTTTAGTTCTGTATGACTCATATTATCATCCTAACGATACGTTCTAAGAATAAACATTCCTTTATCAATATCTGTTGGCTCATTTCCTAAGTTAACGATTCTCAGAACAAGAGCTATCGTCGAGTCAATACCTCATTGTCTACCCCGGTTTGGCATGAATCAAAGCTATTATCATTGTACGTAATTATTTTAATTGAAGTATACTTTGGATTTTACAATACTGATAGCTAGCATCCTCAGCCTCTATATTGAGCTTTTCAGGTACCTATTTATCTATAGTTGGTTAGTTAGAGCAATAGTCGTAAAAAGAAAATATTATTACTAGCACACAATATTTTTTTCTTCATGTAGGGATTACCTTAAACCCCAAGTATATGTAGGAGCGAAATTGCTGAATCGATGGACGGGCGATTTGAAAAAAGTTGACTGGAATAGACTGGATGAGTAAGGCAGAGCATTTGTTTTTTATTTTATTTTATTTTTATTTTATTTGGAAACTTAACAGCATATATAACATGATGCATGAGTAAACTTAAAAATACATTGGACACTTAGCCAATAACAAAGTTTCCCGACAAGAAAAATTGCGTTCCCAACTTAATACTTATTTATGTAATTATACATTTCCAATATTGTAGACAGTTATTTTAATTTATCAAGATATGGGTCAAGTGCAAGTAACTTATATTATTATACAATTATACAATACAATACAATCTTCATTCTTGTAGTTATAAGAATGATCGTAACTTTTTAGCAATTTCCTTTTTAAAAACACTTTTCGAAAGGTGGACGATATCAATGTCATCAAAATTGTCATTATAACAGCTTGGTAAACGGGTCCAGCAGTAAGCTGTGTGGCTAAATAATTGATTGATTTATACTGTATAAAAGTAAGAACGAAATCGTTAACGTATACGTTATGTAAATAAATTGCCAGTTACATTATCGCAGTTTGTAAATGGCCAGTGACGAACGCCAGTTGAGCGCACAATCAATTCGATCGCATTGTGCTCACACCTGCATGTCTCACGGTTCGGTATAGGTACGGTGTAGGGAACACAAAACAAATGGTCGCCTTAGTGAATGCAATTGCAACGTTAAATTACATAACTACAATACAGTACGGTCGTCGTCCCATTAATCGCACAGGGTATGACTCACTATCACTGTTAATAATTATAGCTTTAAACTATTGCGTGTGTACAGTCAGGCTCATATTGACTTAGCTACGATAAAATGCTTGGTGGTAGCAGTTTACGTATAAAATATTGTAACTTTTCACTACGAATGCGATACTAGAGTTCTTATGCATTCGTGGGTACAGTTGCTGTCTCCTTAGATAAAGCTATACATTATGTCTGCCTATCTGAGCTAGAACCTAATAGCTTCTGATGATAAGCTGCGGACGCGGTTACTCCTTACGGATTTAGGGGACAAGAGCCGTCATATCTCGGTCCTAAGAACGATTCTTTTTTGTTCTCCATTTTTACATAAGTTAAAAAAAAAGAATAGTAACCGTTTGTTGTTTCACAACTCAGGATGTATAAACAGTTAAGAATGCTGTATAGTGTTCTTAAGTTCATTATTTTGTGGTGGCGTTGACGGATATAGGATCAGAGTAATAAAATGTTGCCACATAATGGCTAGTCAGCTTGTAGTCCCCGAACCTTAAAATATTAATGATGTGAGTGTTTCACATCCAGTCCGTTTGTTGTTGTTGTATGTTTCTGGAATATAAATGATTTCCTCTAAAACCACTCCCTATTTAGGAAACCCCTTAAATAGCATTATTAACAAAACAAAGCAAGCTTTGTTTTGCAGAATTACATATTTTCAGGAAAAAATATCCTTATATATCTAGTTGTGACAAACCAGTTCACATAACAGTAAAAAAAAAAAGACGGGTTGCACTCTGGGAGTGCCGGCAGAAGTGAAAACATTTTCTTTTTTTCTTTCTTCGTTATATACATAGAAAAAGATAAAAAGAACATACCATACCTATAATATAGCGCTAATCATAGAACCTATCACTTATTTTCTGCTAATTTTCTGTCAGAAGAAATTAATAAATTATAAAAAGAAAAAATAATCACAAAAAATAATAAATTACAGAAAGAAAAAATTATCATAAAAAGTAATAAATTACAAAAAGAAAAAATAATCACCAAAAGTATCTAATAAATTATAAATAAGAAAAAACAATCACAAAAAATCCCTGAAGGCCAGGTGGTTTGAACCCGATACTATCTGAAACTATAAGGACTTACAGTCGACGTACTTACCGTTTGAGCTACGACGACATCTATTGTAAATTGCAAAATACATAGTCTGTACCTAATCTTGTATGACGTCAGTCGTCGGTTACGGTTCAAAGGTCAACTAATCCTGACGCTTCCTTAATATTTTACACCCATCCAACGCCGCTAAAGAAGTTTTCACTTCAAAAATCGTATCTGTTAGTTTTACAATAATAATAATAATATACCGTTCAGAAACCAAATAAATAATGTAACAAGATCATCTTTACCTTATTTACGGAAATTAAACACACCTAATTATTAGACACGAGTACCGTAGGTACAACGGTTACAGTGTAACCTGCGTGCTTTAACGCCCTAGCTATTAATATAGCGTTGGAACTTAGGTGGTTGTGACACGACACGACACCGTAATTGTTTTGTGGAAGTTACATCGTTATCATAAGAACAGACGTGTGGGCGTCGAGTGACTGGGCTCAATAACGTTATGCGAAACGTGTCCTTTAGACAACTATTTCAAACGCGTTATCTGTGTCGCGTACCTATGTAACTATTACGGCAGTATGTTTAATCGTTTTTAGCTTATCTTAGTTGCATTGAAATTTGGAATGTTTGCGATCATGCGAAGCGTTTATTTTAAAACACATGAAGTTGCCTTTACCTAACCTCATAATTTCAAAAGCATTTCAAAATATTATAGAGTTCTAGAAACAAAAAGCTAGAACACAATGAGGTATTTTTACCGAAAGATTTCAGCAACGAACGAGCACTTAAATAAAGGAAACTGGTACAGATTAGGTATAACTTATTGATCTATAATAGGTAGGTACCTAACCCGTCATGGAATAGTACAATAAAAATGTCAAAGGCTTTATAAGCTATCAAAAATCGTGTTATTTTGCAATTGAAAGCTTTCTTTGCCGAAATAAACTTGAGATATTATGCAAAGGAAGTAGTCTGACATCACTTTCTAGTTCATTTCATAAATTAACTGTCTAGACACAGTCTGGCGGCAAGATAAACATGTTATAAAAACATTTCGCTTATCCAGGACTCTGGTTTTCGAGTTATCAGCGCAATAACCAAAAAGAGATCAATATTTCAGACACCGTATTGTAGTACTATTGTACTTTTCAGGTCCATAATTAATAAATATCATCATCAGAAATGACTCTTGAAATTAGAAGAAAATTATGCACCAACCATGGCATCACATATACGTGAAGTGCACACTCAAGTGCAGTGGCGAGCTACTAATTTTAAACTATGTAATATTACAATTATGATAACTGCTCAAGCTGATTCAACAATAATGCCTAAATTTACGAACCTATCGATTGCATGGTAGGCATCCTATCGCAGATATCGATCCAAGGCATGCTAATTAATGCAGGAAGCGACAGACGTTAAATCAAGCATTTCATAATTTAACAAGTGTTCGTTACGCAGGCAATAAAATATCGGCATTGGAAACCCGTTGCTATAAATTGCCCGTCTTTTATAATTAAAAACTATAAAGATTGATCAGTCCGTCTTATTTAATCTAATTTTAATTGGAGGATTATATTAATGGACTTCCAAAGGTTATATTAATGGGGTGTATGGAGCTCCACGTAGATCTTCGCCGCTGAGGAAGTGAAGCTCATCTGCAAATCAGTATACTTGCGACGGATTCGTGGACGAGTTAGGAACCAATTTATTACGACAATTATTTATAAGACGCTCAAAGTATTTTTTAACTTGTAAGTAAAGCCGCCCAGAGGATCCAATTAGATCGAACGAGGTTTCGAGTGGAGGCCAGTACATAATATTATGCTTTTAGTTTCATCTACAAGTGTAACTAATCGTTTTTTTTACACCTTGTTGTTAAATTTCCCCAAAAATACACATGACTTTTCTTTCATACATGATATTACTAACCATTGTCTTGTTTATCCAGGTGACCCGCAATCAACCGTGTTCGGTTCGGTGACGGACGGTGTCTTCGAAGGCAAGATAGTAGCGAGCGACGGAGCCTTCTACGTGGAACATGCGCGGCGGTACTTCCCACCCAATGGAACGCGTACGCGCGTGCACTCAGTCATATATAGAGAGGGTGACGTCAACGATCCCTATGCGCATCGAAGACATGGTAAGTGAACAGTAAGCATTTTGGCTACCTACGCATTTTGGATCTATGTGTGGTTAAAACCATCACTAAATCCTCATCTTTTTTTCTCCAGGTTTCTGCCAGTCTTGGAGTACCTAGACTTTGTTATTTTTGTATAAGATAAATCTACCCTCCCTGAAAATAACAGGTTAATTAATTGTGCATCTGTTACCGGAAAATAACATGATCCGCAAGTTTATAAATTTTATAGGTAATTTATAAACTAACCTAACCGAACCTTTATAAATTTCCTAGAAAATGTATAAATTTGCGGTTCTTGTTATTTTCCGGTGACACATCCACAAAATAATAATTATAATATGAACAAAGTACCTATACCGATTTGGCGTAGGTAGGTAGGTACTGTTTTGAAAAAATTATTAAACACAATTGTTCGCATTGAAAGGAACACAACGTACCTACTTATAGTTTTGATAACCAGGGGCGCTTCTCCAAAATTTAAATTTACGACATAACATAGGTACACATGTAGTTTTATGTGATTTTATTATACATACATATTTCTCTGTTTGTAACATAGTTGTATGAACGTTGGAGAGCGTATTAATTGCATAGTTAATAACTAAATCTACTTGAATCAAAATATACATATTACGTAAGCAAACCACAGACGACAACTATTTGCAGACTTAAGCCAATTTCACAAACCGCGAGTTGGATGCGGTTTCAGACGAAGTAATGAATGAAGGATTAGTTATATTGAAATTTGTTCTATATCGCAAGACTCGCAAGGCAAGGTTCATTTAAATAGCTGGTCTCATATTAAGCGCAATGTAGTAAACACATTCATAGTGGGGCTCGGCTATTGTATAGATGTCGCCGCCAACTAGCTTAATCAGCCATTTAATTAATTGCCTAGGCAGTTAACTAAACGGCGCCATTCAATTAACGACCTGAATGGTGTTCAGCCATTTAATTAAACGGCTAGGCAAATAGCTTGGATCGATGACGTTTAGAAAAATGACTTACTTCTGCATGGTTATAAAAAAAAATAACCACGAAGGCTATGTCATCTCTCTGTCTACCCCCTCGGGGATTTACAGGTGTAAGTATAATGTATGTGTATGTGTAATTTTCTAACTTATTTCGAGGTAGTGCCCCATCTTACGATTGGCCTAAGCATTAGCCAGCCAGGTTATTAAATGATGTAATAAACGAGACGGCTGAATATCATTCAGGGCGTTAATTGAATGCCGCCGTTTAGTTAACTGCCTAGGCAGTTAATTGGACGGCTGATTAGGCTAGTTGGCGGCGACATAGATATAGAATCTTCAGCAGGCTTACCATGGAGTCTAAAACAGGTGAATAATTGAACGGCACGGAACTAAATGCATAACATAACTTTGTAATCCCATTCCCATATAAATAAGTATGTAGGATTACAAAGTTATCTTTGCAGGTGTTAGTATACCAACAGTGGTGGTAGTATTGAACTATTGACCTGTTCGATGCGTTCATGGGACGGGTTCTGGTAAGAAAATATGCTACTTCATAAAATGGTTTGTGGAAACATGTTCAGAGGACCGTGACCTGGAAGCTCCTGTTGGCCTAGATTCAATAATAGCTTCTATTCTGAATCGAATCGGCGAGAGTTACCTGCTCGTAGGTTGTTAAGTCAAAACATGGACAGCGCATCACAGATAGGCAGACATTACATCATCATCAGCTACATTTAGACGTTATCCTGATTCCATCCGAGGCCGAGATGCCCACGGAGCTCAGGGTCTGCCTTCCGGCTCTTCCACCTCCACTCCACACGATCTTGGGCGTCCATGGTAGTGAGACCACTTCACACATTTCAGATACGCAGACAATTACATCTTAACCATAAAGATGTGTACATAATTATGTGGCAACTAATTGCAAACGTTCAAGAACAATAAACTTTTAGTTGTAATAGTTGTATAATAGACAAGTGGCAATTCGCTAGCTGGCGTTTGGTGGAATAGAATGTCGAATGTATGGGATTTGACGTATCTGACAGTCGTTAACGCATGTCAAATACGTCAAATCCAATACATTCGTCATTCTATTCCATCAAACGCCGGCTAGCGAATTGCCACTTGTCTAGATGGGCTGTTAAGATGTTGTAGAAAAAGCTTGATATTTTGTGAAAAAAGATGTGATTTTTATTGGCGCTGTAGTTCTTTTGTCTACAATTAATTTTTTTACACACTATTAAACATTATTTTTTAATTAAACGACTTCTACACTCATCCCTTCGTGGTTAATTTACTTGTTGATTTAGAATGCTGGTTATAGAGCTACTGAAGTCCTCAATAAATTAGTAAAAATGAATTATTTTATTCCAATAAAGTTCTACGTTAGAATTGTATTGTTGTTGTATACGTTTGATTATGTAATTTTCGTAAGTTACCGTTTGTAAATATGTTAATAAGTGGCGAAAAAAGCCAATCTGAGCATATTTAGGTCAATCACAGAAAAACAAGTTGTTGTGCCTCTTTAGAAACGTTATAGGCAGACATAGGCTATAAAATGCTGATATTAGGCAAAATATTTTTTTATACTACTGAGTTTGCAGACATGCACATGGCTCATCTGATCACCGTGGCCTATGGACGTATGCAACACCAGGGGAGTCACACTCGTGCTGCTGACCGTGTAAACACAGAGAGTTTCTGTGCCGTCAGTATAGACGACAAAGCGGGAATAGCCTTTGGTCTTCCCACTGACAGCACAAATCTCTCCAATGAGCTCTGGCTACCCTACTCACCTCCGGGAACACAACACGAGGTTATTATGGCCGCGGTATTCTGCTGGGCGAAGGTACTTTCCCAGTCGGACTGCTCAGTTGGGAAATCGTCGTGTCCTACCTCTTCTAAAACTTCCTTCCGACGCATTTAGACACTCGTGCATGAAAAATAACCCTTCTACATGGTAGTCGGGTAAAAGTCTTGAAATACTTAAAATCTTATAATCGATTCTAAGGAAATCTGACTGTCGTATACCTACTCCGGTATCCAAACGCTATTTTATGACTCGTATCAAATGTAGTAATCACGTTTTACGGTTTTAATCCCATTAAGCCATGTACAATTAAGTTCCTTCGCGGAGGTGCAATAACAAAATTAACCGCTTGGAAATTTGTAACTACACGTGCAGTTTATAGGGTTAGAGCCCGGGAGTTGTCGACTGTCGAGGGAGCGCAACTCATATAGAAGTTTCGCCACAGTATGTCGCATTGCAAATGGATTGCAACGCAAGGTCGTTTAACAAAGTTTAATCCATTTGCTCGGTACGCTGTCACCAGCTGATTGCTACACCGCTTGCATCGGAAAATTCGCTTGATTTATGACGATCCATTGGATTCATTTATTGGCCTCGGCTGCTATGAATTCATTCAGAACCAGACGAATTTAATTCGCCGTGATAAGTTCTGAACATTATCAAATAATAACGAGTCAAATATATGCATCATAACGAATTAGGCTCAGTAAAGCTCAGTTTCCAATGACATCAAAGCAGACTAAATTTCGCGTAACATATTCATTCGTCTGTAGAATGCAACGGCATGGTAATTTTGCGTCAACAACACCGCCCCGCCTAGTCTGCCAAGTTTGCATTTTTGCCGTTTCAGCTGTGTTGCAGATGCAATTTCGTGCACAGTGTTAGCGAACCGACCCACCTGAATATGCGACTTTACAAAACACATAACAACCAAATTCTCTTTCAAAACTGTGCTTGTATACTGGCAGATTTAACCCTGACGAACTAGGATGGCTAACTATTACTATGTCGTGATTTTGATGTACTTACACATTCACGCATACGAATGCAAGTAATCGTCCTTTTGTAGTTCTCGCATCTAATAAGGAAATTCTGTTATGTTATAGCTATCTTTAGTATAGACAAGTCTTTTTTGTATGCTTCTGAATATGAAGTTTGATTGTTAAATAAATTTTATATGTACTGAGTAAGTGGGGAGGGTCGGGTTTGTAGCCACATTTGTTTTCATTACGAGTTATTGAACGGCCAGCGGTACCCCTCTCGGCACGATACCTTTTATTTGAATATGAAACACTTCGCGATAAACAAAATAAGGGACCTTATTTGCATAACAGTGATTATTTTTGTTCAACGAGACTCTACACGTAAACTGTTTTTGTAATTTTGTTGTTAAATTTCTTGTTTACTAGTTTGATAAATACTAGAGATGCGCCGAGTAGCACTTTTGCCGAGTAACGAGTACCGAGTTTTACTCGGTTCAATTTTTTTCCTACCGAGTACTCGGCCGAGTAACTCGGTTCAATCAAATGCCCGTTTCGGGCGCGTTAACAAGAACAAACAGATTCGCGTGGCACGAGCGGCCGGCTCGCGTTGATATACCCCTCACCCCGCCCCCGCCTTTCATCTATCAGTCGCTTGCTAGTTTACAAACAAATACGTCGCGTTGCACGTCATAGTAAATAAATAATTGAAAAAGTTTGTAAATTAACAATTGACTGTGATGACTTCACGTAAAAGATTCCGAATTTGGACGATTTACGACGAAATTGAAGAAGATAAAACTAAAGTGAAATGCACCTTATGCAATTCTCTGATTTCACGTAGCGGTATTGGACGGAAGGCTTCTACGACAGCAATGTTAAGCCATGTTAAAATTAAGCACACAGAAGAGTTTAAAGGTTTGGAAAATGAAACTTTAAAAGAAGAAGAAAGAAGAAAGAAAGAAAAACCTTTTATTTTAGTGCAGCACCGATTACACAATTAATTGTGTACTGACGCACGCAAACAAGTTAATCAGGCACAATTGTTCTTCGCGCTACACCAAAAAAAGGGCCAGTTCTGCATGGTATCAGGCACAACTGCATGGTATTAGTCACAAGTGCCTGACGCTAGTATTCAACTGGCTCCTATGTGGAGGGCATGCGACATGAATAATAAATAGAAAGATATTAAATTTATAAAAATCTAGAAAATAGAAAAAGAGATGGAACACAAAACAAAAAAAAAAACAAAAATAAAAACACAACAGCAGAAGCCAACATGCTGGAAATATCTCAAAATTGTGAACTATTTGCGTCAACGTCAACAACCTAAATATATTGCTTTACCTAAACCGAGTATACTCGGCATTAAAACCGAGTTATTCGGCCGAGTACGAGTATCAAAAAACCCGCCGAGTACGCCGAGTACCGAGTAGCAACCGAGTACTCGGCCCATCTCTAATAAATACCAACACTTCAATGCACCAAACTTGTAAAACATTGATGGTTAATTTTTTTATATAATAGACTCTGAAATTTCTTTTCTGGTAGAAAAGCTACTTAACTTGTTTTATCATAAGCATTATTATATAAATTTTTAAGAAAAGCTATACATATTGAAAATGGATATTCACTAACAAACTTATATCTGTATAGTGTTATACAGAAATTATGTTATAAGTGTCTTCAGTTCTTACCACTCTTTGTGTTAAATACGTGCATATTGTTCCTATGCCACTATGAGATTCTGATATCCTCTGCATTACAGTCAAAATATGTCCTACCTAGCGGAGTGCAGGAACGATGAAATTCAGTATTCCGATAAAAACACGTCGTCACTAAATGCCAGTCGCGCACACGGGTTTGCTGTGTCAAAATAATTACAATGGCAATGAACACCACCCTATAATACTGACAAGCAACAGATATAAACACAAACACAAAGAGTAATGAACTACACGAACGAACCACTAACGCAAGTTATTATTTTCTCCTAACAATTGCAGGTTAACCAAACGTCTTTGTGTCTTTGTTCTCGTACCCGCCGTAATAACAGGATTTTGGCGAAAATAATTTTGATCATCGCTAAGAACCCAACAGGACTAGAAACAGTAACAAAGCATAAAGTTAGGAATCACAGTGGATCATAATATAGATTTAACACAGTTGTACTCAAAACGACAGGCGTTTGTTATTAGGTTTCAGTTTTTACACAACCGCCCCGCCCCAGCCGCATTACATGTAGATCAATCGTGAAATCTATGCTCAACAGCAAGAGAGCTTACCTAGTTAGTACTCGGATAACCGCGTCTGCAAAACAATAACAGAGTCTTTCTTGCGACTGTCTTGAACGTAAATAATAATAATATCTTTCACGTATTTTCTTACCTTCTTAGCCTCATGCTGACAAAGCATAACAAATTTAATACATCTGAACTCAAGATTCTCGTTTCGTTACATAAACCGCTGTAATGTAGCTGCACAATCTTATTTGAGCGCGTCATTTTGTAACTGTATCTCATACACGATGAAGGTTTACGTAGAAGGTAAATAAGTATGTAGGTACTGTGCTGTAAAATATGTGTAAAAGTGTAAATAATGTAGGTACTTTGTTGTTAGATAGAATGAAGGAAAGAAATCTCCCGGAAAATCGGCAAATTTACTTATAGTGTTAGTTCCAATTTTAAGTGATTCTTCTGCTTTTAAGAAAGACGCGAGGTGAAGTCAAATTGATGTGTCCTATGTATATATATATAAAAAAAAAACATAAACGTCCAATCGTTATCCATACTAATGCAGTATGAATTTGGAATAAGTGATAGGTACTTTCCTTTATACTCGTAGCAAGTTGTGTTCATTCGTGCATGAACAGTCAGTCCTAGATTATAAAACGGGGTCCATTCATCGCTGAAATACACATTTCCCGTGAGTACGGACGGCAAGTCAAAACGAATTTTACGTGAAAGGCGCCACGGATAAACAGATAAAAAATAAAGAGGCCGGCTGGCAAACTGGCAGCGCTTATCAAATAGTCAAATATCGAGTATTAGTATAATAACTTTGAAGATACGTAAGTGGATAAAGGGGCTAAGTGACAATATCAAAATATTATGGAGTTCATAACTTTAAAACTTAATTTGCAGATAACTGTGAGGCTTTCTGATTGTTTATACAATAACATTATGGTGTCAAATTATTGTTTTAAAGTCTAGTTTCTCAAAAAAGTTTCATATAATATTTTGAAATTGTCACAACCCCTTAATCCACTTCCATCTTTAATTATTTTTACAATCGTGAGAGAACAAAAACATTTTTAAGTTGTTGGTTACTATTTTATGAATAGTTTTAGAGGTACATAGTTGGTAACCCAGAGTGTGTTGAGTTTACGCCACTGGCGGCTGTACATTCAATTGCTTGTATTATTCTGAGCTTTCGTACATAGTTTATGGTATCTAGGTATTGCAGTGCACTTACAGTGGCTGCCAGAGTACACAGCTCGTACCGGTTGGTATGGAGCAATTTTAAAGGATAAATTCGATTCGACTAAGTATTTCAAATACATTATTATTGTATTCAGCTACAAGACAGACTGCCTTTGTGCCATGCTAGTTTTTAGTACACACCACAGTATATTTTTAAGAGCGAAACTTACCTAAGAAATATGACTTTATTCTTCTAGATGCTTCTAGACGTGTCGGGGAAAATCTTAAAACAATTAAAAATGTTGAGGCATTCTACTTTTAGTGGTAGAGCTAAGTGCACACCGCAGTATATTTAACAACGAAACTTCATTTAAGAAAATAATATGACTCTTTTTCCGAGACGTGTTGGACTCTTAAAACAATTAAAATTTCAGCAGAAGTTCTCTATTCCCGCAATCTTTTTGAGTACATTTGAGAACGTTTTAACATAAATGATTATAAAAATATTAATGGATAAATACTATTATAGATACGTACAGTTAATCCCAGGACTACCGCCCACCGCAATATCGTGCGCCATTGCTATCGACCAGCGGCTGCTACACCGGAATGCGTCATGGATGGAAGGTACAGGGAAAAGTACAGAAAGGGCACTTTTACTGACTGTATGAAATTTGGCTTAAGGACAGTAGTAAGTGCACGGGTTTTACAAAACATGGCTGTACTTTATACTTTTTGTATTTTTCGTTGAATAGGTATGTCGACTTCGGAAACTAATTCATGGAATAAACAGGTAATCATTATATGTACTTTGGAATTCCCATTTCAATATTTACATGGATAGGTAATTACTTGTTAAACCATTATATGGCAACATCAACATCCTTATTCTATTAGGTACTTAGGTATAATTCAAGACACCAGTCGGTTACGACATTTATGACTTTAACATTAAAAAGTGAGAATTTTTTTAATCCATATCTTTTATTAATACTAGTTTTATCAGTATGAACACTCGCCTGCTACTACAATTTTTATTCGGTTCAAATCTCTGTCGTCATTATCCAAAGTCTAATCCCGGTTGCCATCAAAATTTGCACCTTAAATCCCGAGTTCCACTCTCTCATTCCCCCTTTCCTTATGAATTGGTTGGTTGTCTTCTGAGCCCCGATCCCTAGAGGAAAACCTGCTTCATCGTCGTTCAATCAATCGACAAATGTACCGACTTGCTGATGAGTTTGACTTTGCCTACGAAGATCTCAGTGTGTCCCCATATTAATTGCCTATACATATCCAATGTACAGTCGATAAAGGAGATACGGTCGCACTTTTTCATATAAAGTTGGGATACTATCGATTTTGTCGACTGTACATACATGCCATAGGGCTAATAATAAATTATTCCAGATTTCACAACACGTTAAGATTATTTTACTCTTGTACAAAGCAATTTTTTACTCTTAAATATTCACATTCATGAATAAGAAATCAGTTAAAGTATACATTAGAAAATTAATGTAAATAGTGTAGTGTGCTTAAACCCCTAATTAATTTGGATAGAAGCCAAACCCGTAAGTACTACAAAATGCATACATAGAAAGCACTGGCCGCTTAAAAAGGCTTTTTTAAATATTAAATAAAGCTCACCGAAGCGTTATAAAGTGCGAGTAAATATCAGATTTGAATAGTTGGCATTAAAGTCAGTAGATGTAAGCCAGCAGCTGGTAATTTCCGTTATCTCCTCGCCGCGCCGCATTCGCGCAGGAGGTTCGTTAAAATGCATCCCGCCCGGATGCCAAACGCCAATGTGCCATAACACGACACACATGAGCAAAAAAAAAGTTTACTATTCAACAGTTTTTAATTTTAGATCCCTCGGCTTTTTCGCTCGTATTTTACTTTTCATGCGTCATTATGACTTCCCTATTCAATGTTTGGACCACAGTGAGCCATATATTGTGAAGTAGAAATAGGCACTGAAAATTATGTATTGTTGTTCCTACTCGTAGCTAATGGTACTGATATTAGATTACGTATGTTCTATGCATTGTTATGATTATAATAATGAACTACGTTGTGTATTAGAAAAAGAATATGCTGTAAACTATTTTATCTACTCTGATACTATAATACAATGATTATAAAATTGAAATCAAAACTCTTATGACAAACATTAAGCACAGGCCAAAAAAAAGTTTTATTACGATACAGGTCTTGTATGGACACCTATATCATTAAATAACTGTTTAATCATAACGATACACCTATATAACCTCCATCTGGACCAAGAAGGTTGAACCCGTTACTTGAAAAAAAGAAACCGCCGATTCAGAAGAAAAAAAAAAGAAACACGCATGCGCAATCGATGTTTGGCGCCAACATTTTACATTTAAATTAAAAAAAGTTTGGTTTTGTTTGTAAAATAAATTAGTTTATGTATTATAGTATGAGAGTAGATAAAGTAGTGTATGACACTGTACATAACTTGGTCTTATAACACTCGTGTGATAATATAAAAAAACTCGCATGCCGGCTCGTTTTTTTAAAACACACTCGTGTTATAAGAACCCTTATTATGCAACAGTATCATAAACTACTATTCTAGTACTTTTGTGGTGGTAAACAAACATACGTCTTTCGTAATGGTAAGCAGTCATTGATTGATAGCTATTAATAGTATATGCAACTGCTATAACCTTAATGGATGATGTATTAGTTGTAGCCTCTAAATTGCGGATGCAATTAATAAACAGCCAGTACTCTTATGCAATCACAGTAATTTAATTAATTCTTCTAGCTTAGTCTAGTCATGCCACATCGGCTCTCAGTGTAAAACAACAAAACTACCGATATTTTACGTGAAACAACGGCCAACTGACGTCCAGATTATTATTGGCAATTATAGGCACTGAGGTAAACAATACTTTAGGGCTACAACTACTAGCGAGTCAATTCTAATGTCAGTTTATATTTTTCTTCGATTGGGTTATTTTCATCTCATAGGCTACTTCACTTATTGCATTGCTAATCCGGCTGTAAAGGAAGAACCGTTCAGCGTGGGTGCAATCCGTTCAATGGGTATAATTTTGTGATCTAAATTGCTGGGTTCTCTATTGTTTACCCGAAAATTATATGCCATAATCATCATATTCCCGAATTTCATTTGCCCGAATTTAATTTGCCCGAATGTTTTGTTTGCCCGAAAAGACATATGATATATTTTCGATTGCCCGAAACTTAGATACCATAATATACGAATGCCATAAGTATTGTTTGTCATATTTTTGATTCCCATAATAATTATTAGACATAATATTTAAACGCTATAATGATTATTAGACATAATATTTAAATGCCATAATAATTCGGGTAAACAATAGACAACCTGCTATCCTAACTCAAATGGCACTTAACCAAATTGCTTCTGGGTGGTTTAAAAAAAAATGCATCCAGTTTCTCCTGATATAACAACCGTTACACACCCAATGTCGATGGCAAATGATGTTATGGCATGTGATAATTCAGGCATGTGATAATTCGGGCTTACAATGATTATGACAAATGATGTTAAGATAAGTGACTTTATGGGAAGCAAAGCTTCTAGCATGTGAATATTATGGCAAATAAAATTCGGGCAAATGAATATTCCGTCAAATAATATTAAGACTGTTGACTATTATGGCAAATGATATTCGGTCAAATAAAATTCGGGCAAATGAATATTCCGTCAAATAATATTATGACTGTTGACGACTATGGCAAATGATATTCGGTCAAATAAAATTCGGGCAAACGGCGGTATACCAAATTGCTGAAATGCAGGTAGATACTTACCGATATTTTACGTGAAACAACGGCCAACTGACGTCCAGATTATTATTGGCAATTATAGGCACTGAGGTAAACAATACTTTATTGCTACAACTACTAGCGAGTCAATTCTAATGTCAGTTTATATTTTTCTTCGATTGGGTTATTTTCATCTCATAGGCTACTTCACTTATTGCATTGCTAATCCGGCTGTAAAGGAAGAACCGTTCAGCGTGGGTGCAATCCGTTCAATGGGTATAATTTTGTGATCTAAATTGCTGGGTTCTCTATTGTTTACCCGAAAATTATATGCCATAATCATCATATTCCCGAATTTCATTTGCCCGAATTTAATTTGCCCGAATGTTTTGTTTGCCCGAAAAGACATCCATACTAATATTATAAATGCGAAAGTAACTCTGTCTGTCTGTCTGTCTGTCTGTCTGTCTGTCTGTCTGTCTGTCTGTATGTTACGCTTTCACGCCTAAACCGCTGAACCGATCTTGATGAAATTTGGTACAGTGGTATATTAGAGCTTGAGAACGGACATAGGCTACCTTTTATCACGAGAAAGTGGGTTTAAGGGGGGGAAATAGGGGATGAAAGTTTTTATGAAAGTTTATCATTTCTGAAGATATCTTAATGAAATTTGGTACAGAGGTAGATTAGAGCTTGGGAACGGACATAGGCTACCTTTGATCGCGAAAAGGGGGGGTAGAAGGGGGAGACTAGGGCCTTGGAATGAAAGTTTGTCAATTTTGAAGATTTTCTGATGAAATTTGGTACAGAGATAGTTTGGAGCTTGGGAACGGATATAGGCTACCTTTTATCGCGAAAAGGGGGGTAGAAGGGGGGCGGACTAGGGTCTTGGTATGAAAGTTTTTCATTTTTGAAGATTTCTTAATGAAATTTGGTACAGAGATAGTTTAGAGCTTGGGAACGGACATAGGCTACCTTTTATCGCGAAAAGGGGGGAAGAAGGGGGGGGGGACCAGGGCCTTGGGATAAAAGTTTAACGTTTTAGAAGATTTCCTGATGAAATTTGGTACAGAGATAGTTTAGAGCTTGCTAGGGCTATGGGATTAAAATTTCTCATTTTCAATAGCACAAAAAAGGCGGTGAATATGGCATAAATAGTAAGAATTTCTTTTAAGATGTCCTCATGAAATTTGGTACAAAGGTAAATTAGAGCTTCGGAACGGACATAGTCGAGTAGCGAACCAAATATAAAAGCGAGTGGAGAGGCGAGTAGAGATTGTTATAGGGACGAGTGGATAGGCGTGTAAAGATCGAAAGCCGTATAGAGTCGACTACAGGGGCGAGTAGATATGCGACTAAAGAGCCAGTGGAGAGGCGAGTATAGAATCAAATAGAATGCAGTAAAGGATTGAGTAGAGAGGCGAATTTAATGCTCAATAGCGCCGGATCAACACTAAGCGATAACCGACATCCACGCGGGCGGAGCCGCGGGCAACAGCTAGTATGATATATTTTCGATTGCCCGAAACTTAGATACCATAATATACGAATGCCATAAGTATTGTTTGTCATATTTTTGATTCCCATAATAATTATTAGACATAATATTTAAACGCTATAATGATTATTAGACATAATATTTAAATGCCATAATAATTCGGGTAAACAATAGACAACCTGCTATCCTAACTCAAATGGCACTTAACCAAATTGCTTCTGGGTGGTTTAAAAAAAATGCATCCAGTTTCTCCTGATATAACAACCGTTACACACCCAATGTCGATGGCAAATGATGTTATGGCATGTGATAATTCAGGCATGTGATAATTCGGGCTTACAATGATTATGACAAATGATGTTAAGATAAGTGACTTTATGGGAAACAAAGCTTCTAGCATGTGAATATTATGGCAAATAAAATTCGGGCAAATGAATATTCCGTCAAATAATATTATGACTGTTGACTATTATGGCAAATGATATTCGGTCAAATAAAATTCGGGCAAATGAATATTCCGTCAAATAATATTATGACTGTTGACGACTATGGCAAATGATATTCGGTCAAATAAAATTCGGGCAAACGGCGGTATACCAAATTGCTGAAATGCAGGTAGATATTTACCGATATTTGAGGAGCTGGCGAACAACACCGGACAAATCTACTATAATTCAAAATACTTTTTTTTTTTCAAATCGTAATGTCTTTATCTAGTTTTGTCGATCCCTGTTAATATTTTCCAATAAAACCGGCTCTATGTAAACGACAAAGGCTTTGAAAGTGCATTTTCGATCAAAACCGGATCATTTCCGATATTCAAAATAAAGATTTTCAAAATTAAATGTATATTCTTCATGTACCCAGTTTCAGCGACCTACTTTGAATCGAATGCGAATCTTGTGTTTTTATTTGGAGCAGTTATAATTAAGACATATAGTTTGCAATCGACTACTTTCGGGTTGGGTGCCCACTCAATATATTTATCGACGTGACTCGAACAGGTCTATCTATCTATCTAACTTGGTAGGAGTTAACAAGAATACTAGTGTATCATCGTTTAAGTTAGAACACCACGTACATAAAAAGAACCCGACCATATGTGTCTTATAACACATAAGATTTTTTGTGAGATTCGTGAAGAACTCAAGGCCGACGTTATTAACATTTTTGAATAAGTATACTTATCATCAAGTTATGTAGCAAATTGCACGAAATAATAATTATCGATTAAGATAGGAAAAAGTGAATCGCTCAGGTGGGACTCGAACCCACGATCTTTCCCTTACAGGGGGAATGCTCTGACCCTGAGCCACCGAGCCACACCTGAAGCTATCCAAATTCTCCTATACTACCGACTTAGGGCGATTCACTTTTACTATCTTAATCGATTTGAAAAAGTTAGCATAGTAAATGCTTCAAAATTTCATTCTATTGAATCATATTCATAAAGCAGGCTTAACCATCTAGGTATGAACGTGTGAAGACAGAAACAATTCATAACATTTGCCTCAATAGATTATAGCGTCAAACATGGCTTTAACATGCTCCAAATCGCTATTTCAAACACATTTTACACTAAGAGTCCATTATCAAAAAATGTCGAAGATTGTATTAAAAAATTGATAAAAATATCTAGGGACTGGTTAAGTTAAATTTTCACGCTTATATAATTTTTTACAAAACATTCAAATCCTCAAAATCGCTGCATTCACGGTCATGTCTCTCTCTCTCCATCTCTCTCTCTCGCGGTCTTTATATTAGCAGTGCGAAGAGTACGGACGTCGCACTACAACCCGGCCTTAAAGGATGATAATTATGTGATCCAGGCTGTGTATGTACATATGTTGCAAATATTATTTAATCTTTTTATTTAATTATTATTATATCAGTCAACTAAATTTAAGTAGTTTTCATTTTATTAGAAACGTTGAATAGTAATTGGCTTTATAGCTATTCTGTACACGATGATTATTGATGATAATTATATCATATTGTATTTCAAGTGATGTTACTTAAACTGTAATTCTTCCGTACATTAAATACATAGATTATTTACACAGACATGTTATAACATCTATGTTTGTGAGCAAAAATTGCTCCCTAGCTATTTAAATACACATTTATAATATAGCTATATAATGCGGCTGTATCATAAAGTATAATTCATCATACGAGCTACTCACTCTCCACGGCATAACCATATGTCATCCAACAGGTCCATGTCGTGTACACAACAGGTCCATGTCGTGTACACACGACAGAACATTCAACCATCAGTCCCAAACACTGTAATTACTTACATCTCCGAGAAGAGGAAAAAACAAAGAGATTAATATATATTAGGGTTATAAATCTAACATGGAACTCGCTTGATAAATAAATCTCAGGATAGCTATAGTAAAGAGGTTCGTGTCAGCATTCGGTATTTATTTCGCCACGAGTGGGTTGGGACTTTGTCCGCTTCGTATTTTTCTTCCGCAACTTCCACGGCAAAAGTTGGGATTTATCATGAATTATTTAAAATATTATGTACATCTCTTGGAATATTCCAGCGTTGTGCCGTCAGGCAGCACCGACTGTGGCTACCTATATTGATTATGTTTTTTATATTCTTGTCGCAGAGTAGTTAGAGTGCCCCGTGGAATTAATTTTTTTATTCATGCGACTAATCTCGACGATAAATTTCGTTGATTCGATCTTGCGTATTCGGGACACGTACGTTGTTGCATCTGTTTACGCATTGTAATGGCCATAGCATTGTCACAACCATACAAATAAACTGTGGTCACAACCTTTATTTCTCACAGAAATCTAAATGCCCCCGAACTTCATACAAAATTTCGACGCAGGTGCCTATTGAGTGTTAAATGTTTACTTTATGCAATTGTTTCAAATAAATGTTTTTTTACCTTACCATGTAAGGATTTCTGTTGACATATTGATAATATTATGCTGCCCAGATTCTCTTTGAGAATATTTTACGTGCGGATATAATCATGTATAGGCCGTATAAGGCGGAGGACCGGACGAAATGGCGCACATTGGGAGATTCCAGCCGTGGATTCCGATGGGCTAATTGATTGATTGATAATCATGTATGTATGCATAAATACAAGTCTCTCTTTTAAATTTTCAGCCATTTCTATAGCCATAAAAAGGGCTGGAAAGCTGGCTAAGACCTGATAATTTTATATAATAAGCTATTTTATAAATTATGTATTTTCCACCAGGTCATGTCGGCGGTTGCGGCATAACGGACGAGGTTGTGCAATGGATGGAGCGGATCCAGAACTCGGGCGTTGATGACGAGTCTGCGTCATCCCCTCCACCATCCCCTCAGCCGACCCCTACGCATCCGTACCACCCCCCAGCGTCTGCGCTACCACATCCGAACAGCTTGAGGGATGACTCGATAAGGTGAGGGCAAACTTTGTTTTGATGCCCAGGCTGGGTTTGATGTGAACAAGGTTCTAATCAGTGACAGAAAATGACCATATTATGGCTTGTTCGTGGCGGTTACTTCCCCTGATACTTGGAAAGTCAAATAATTTAATAATAACCTCGATACCTGCGGGCTAGTATGTAAGGATAGAGTCAAATAGCGGGCTATTGTGTCTGTCTACACCGGAAGGAAATAGGCGCGAGCATACGTATGTAAATATTTTCTTAGTGCAGAAAGTGACCAATTTTCCCAGCGCTGAATGAAAGGTTTATTTATTGGGTCTAATTGCACCCACACTCGGTTTTATAATTTGTGTACAGGATCAATAACGGGCGACCCACGAAATTACTATTTGGTTGGTAAGTTCCAGAGAAAGTTAAGTTCTTGAAACAAAACCCCTGCTCATTGAAAGGATCTATCCCGGAACAGTAACTGCGCCCGCCCAGATGTTCCGATATAGGTTACAAATGAAAAAGTTCTTGCATGCGCGTTTTCTTCAATACTTTGAAAGCTTCTAGTCTTTCTCTATTTTATTCAATTGTAAATCCTATTCGACGAAATAAATATTCAGAACTATTAAAAGAAATACGACTCTTGTAAAGTCTCAGACGAAAAACATTATAGATATTTAATAAATAATTAGATAGTAAAAGGAGTTAAACATTATTAATATTGCTTTAACTATCTAATATGTAAATTCGTATTTACAGAATTAAATTAATTAACATCTAACAGTTTAAAAACTTCTATCTAACAGTAAACAAAATCTATCGACAGTTTTCATATACAGGCAATTTCAAAATTCTATTGTTAGAAGTTCTGTAAACAATATAAATTTACAATACCCAACGCTGACAAGCAATTATTTGTGTAGACTAGCTTAACAGAGTTCAGCTTTTTTTTATTTGCATCCATATGGAAGCGCACATGTTGAAAGCCGACTGTCAGTTGTTTAATAATAACATACAGTCTTAAATTCTACTAATAAATGCAACACGTCGAACGCGCTAGATTCGAATTTCAAACGTTTTATTTTTTTCATACTAATGACCGCCATGTACGTACAGACAATTTGATCAAACTGGCAGTTTCAGTTTGATCAAATTGGCATAATGTGTGTGTATGGCAAAATTTGAACAATTTTAATGAGAAACAAATGGTTTGAAGAAATATAAATTTGAACAAACTGTTTGAACCACCTTGTTTGATCAAATTATTTGAACGTGTATGGCGGGCTTAACAAAAGTCATTAAATTTGTTTGCCTACTGGTAGAACAAAAATAAAGGTAATAGATATTCTGAGAGAGGGTGTTAAACTTTGTGGCTCATAATAAGGTTATGTATTCTTTTTGATTAGAACTATTTTTAGTGTAACAGTGAAAAGCATTGAATAGTAATAGCCTGACAATGGTATGTTGTCTGTCCACAAAATGTCGATAACTGATTGAATATTAAACATGCATATTCAATCCTTTACATGCAGTGGTACCTACATATTTTGTGGTAGGTACGTCGTACAGCTAACGTGAAATAAAATTTCTGTCTAGAAATGTACACTTACAGAACAAAAGTTACAGGCTAGCAATTTTAATTATTATTCTCAAATATATTAAAGTACTACGAGGCTTACATTATGGTACAAGTGTTTACCTCCGTTGGTGATTACCGCTGAGGCGCCATTTAGACCCCAGCCGTTAGGTGAGGGTCTTAAGAGAGCCGAGGACGGTAATCATCAATACATACGTGTGTCATAAGATATTTTTCAGCACTCTTGTGTATAAAATAATATTAAAATAGATATTAATTCTTGCAGTTTTCAGATAGTAAACTTTCCATAACGTTAAGGGCTTCACAACGATCACATCAGATATCGGAAGCTGTACAACATAAATTATTTTCTTCATAACTAGTACTTCTAGATATTTTAATTATTAAATAAATGACTATAATTTCAAAAGTGAAATCGAGTTGTAGTTTTTTTTGGCAATTGGGGGACAATATTAATTTATTTTCTTTCCACGCGCATCTCGATCGGCCATAGACTGAAAGAGGCTACTTTTTTTTGTCGCGTAATAAATGGGGAAATTAAAGTTTTTACAGAGAAAACGAAAGTTATTAATTAATTGAGTAATCGTTTTGTTACTCGTACAAGTTGAAATTATCTATTTAAATACAATGTTGCTTGAAGTGATCAAGAATCGGTAGGTGTATTAATTTATTTGTGCTATTAAACACGACAATTTTTGTATCGAAACTTTTTAAGAAAAAAGCAATTTAACCAATAAAAATTAAAGAAAAAAACACTTGTGAATCATAGCAATGAAAAGTCACAATTTGATTACAGGTGTCATCATGAGTCTAATTGCAGTGAAATTATAGCCACTTTATGAGTAAGCGTGTTGAAAAATGATTATAATTTGGTATTAATAATATTATTAGATTATTTAATTTTTTTTTAAATTTGCGTTGTCAAAAATTGCCTATGACCAAAACAACGAGGAAATATGGATTGAAAATATCAACTCTGTTTGCTCTCTGCTTTGACATTACGATATTACCGTACCTACGCACCTATTAAGATAACTTATATTATCTAGATCTAGATTATTGAGCAGATCCTTCAATCATAATACAATATTCGAACACTAAAGCAGCGCGGTTTTTTTTTTCACCAAATCGAAAAAAAAAAGCCAATATGTAGAGTATTCGGAGTACTACCAGAGGCCTTCGGCTTCGGAAGCGTTCCCCTTACACCCGGTATAGTTACTTGTTTGAAATTAAGTACTCAAACCTGTTTCTACTGCTAAGCAATGTCAAAAGGATAAATAAATAGGTAATTCAATTATTAAATACAGCTATCGTTTTAGTCGCTATAGGTACCTAGTCGTTCACCATGCAGTACAATATTCGTAATTACATTAGTCTTCATTAATTTGTAAGGGGGAAAATGAAACTAACGTAACAATATGAATACATTTTTCACTCTTTAATGTAAGTACGCAGATTAAAAATGGTTGATCCGTGCGTTTCTTTCTTGTTTAAATATAGTAAAACAAAAGGTCAATGGGCTTTTCATATATAAGCTGACAGCTTCAAAAAAGTTACATTGAATTATTGATGCTGTAGTTCTATTCATAGTAATTTTTTAGTTTAGCTTATTAAAATCTATGACAAATATGTTATTTAGAGAATAAATAGTATATAAATTTAACTATTCGCGAAACAAAAGGCGGAAGTAAAGTAAATAAATTGTACACCAAAATATAAAAATGAATAGAAATTTTAAACCTAACAATGTAATAATAATAGGCGGCCTTATTGTGAAACGGGGCTTGTGTGTAAATTTGTAAATTATCTGCATGATAACATGGCATGAAACAAGTCGTTTGCATCTGGAATTTATAAATATTGCGAGTAAAGGTGATAAAACGCAACCCCGCGGCACACCAACAATGAAATCAAACCAAGAAGAAATCGGCTCTTCAATTTGAATGCGATGTCGGCGGTCAGACAGGTAACTGCGAAACCAACATTCGCATCATTGAAGTTACGCATTATTAAGTTTTTGGAGGACCGATTTTATAAGAAAGAAAGAGCAGATCATGACAGGAAAACATGTCAGCCGTACACTGGCTATGTTTAGCTACAAGATCAGAAGACGAAACAAGAAGAGAAGAAATGCAATCAGGAGCATAATGAGAAGCATTCAAAGGCAGAGCAACGAGATTACAGGATTCTAAAATATTACAGAGGGTGGCAGACCGTGAATAATTCTTCGCAAGGTATGTATGAAAATCTCCCAAAATAATGGTGTGACTAAGACGGTATATGTTTTTCCAGCATGTATTCAGCAGAAGGAAAATAATTGATCTTTGATGAAAGGTACCAGGTATAGTACACACCGAGCAAAACCTTGGCATGATGTAGTTCCAACTGTAAAAAGAGATGCTCGCCAGCATTTGTCGGCGTTGGTTGTATTAATACATCAATAATGCTGAAAGGAACATATGTGCATAAAATAGATGGCAACACTCCCACCTCGACTAACCGAACGAGCATTACTAATGAGCTGGAAACCCGGTGAAGAGTAAGAAAGAGTGGGCAGACATGGCATCAGCTATGACTCAGAAACCAGGATAGCATGGATATTTTAATCGCTTAAAAAGCCAGCATCTCAAGGAAATGGGCGGGAATACTTTGAGCGTTGATGTGGATGTCATTGAAATTTGTGTCAATATCGGCGAATGTCGTTTGTAGTATGCAGTAAATCACCATTGTCGCCACGGTAGAATATTAATACCCATAAGCAAGAACTCTTCTAAAAAAACAGGATGAGTTCTTTCTCATTGCTAAAAAATCATATCCATCATTTAAAAAAAATACATTTTTTTAATGCAACCGAGCACAAAGCACCCTTAACCTTCACCAATGCCTACATTATTTAAATGACAAATTGTTAGTAAATTTTATTAACCTTGGTTACCCCTTTTCTGTACATATTCAGGGATCGCATGATAAATTTCCCTTACAATGAAGGGACCATTTTAGTACAAGGACATTCATAGGAAAAAATATTATAGGTAGGTAATAAAAACTACCCCTAGGTAGTTAATCGAACAATCGTGAATTACTTCTGATTAATTTAGTTCGTGAGTCACTACTGTTGATTCCGGTGTAGAGATAGCTCCTTATGGGAGTACATAGGGATAGTAGGTATGTTCATCCTACTAAAGAGTATTGATATACATTTGAGAGTTTGTAAGATTGGAATGTTTGTCACTGTTTTACGCAAAAACAACTGAACGAATTTGAATAAAATTTGGCACAAAGATAGATGATCATTTCTTTTAATTAATTAGTTACAGGCAATAAAACAGTCACAAATTTAAATAAATCACAAAAAGATAGACTAAAATGTGGAATAGTATTTACGTTATGGTAGAAATTCGTTACTGTTCGGGCACGGAGGTAGTAATGGTATCAGTATTTGCCATCATTTATAACGAACTCTTTTATGGTGATCCATCTACTTTGTAAACTAAGCAAAATTTTCCATTCTAATTAATTAAATATTGTTTCAGATACTGGGACTTCCATAATTACAACAAATACTCCCGAGCGGCCAATACTGGCGAGCATTCGCGGTCGAGGCGAGCGATAGACAAACGCAACACGTGCTCGCTATACATACAAACGGACCCTCTCATATGGCGACACGTCAGGGAGGGATTCCCGGATGTAAGTAATTTTGTTCCTATCGAATAACGCATTTTCCCTATCCTGTAAATATGTTCTTACCCTTAGATTAATCCAGCTTTTCCTATCGATTAATCCATTTTTGTTTTGTTATCGATCCATTTTTCCCATCGATTAATGATTTTTCTCATCGATTAATGCATTTTTTCCTATTGATTAATCCATTTTTTCCTTATCAAATAATTCATTTTTTCCTTATAAATTAATCCCTTTTTTTCTTACCAATTAATCCATTTTTTCCTTATCAATAATCCATTTTTATCCAATCGATTAATACATTTTTCCCTATTGAGTAATCCGTTCACGGTTTAGATGAACGACAATAGACAAACGCAACACGTGTTCTCTGTACATACAAACAGATCCCCTCACATCTAATATTATGGCGACTCGTCAGGGAGAGATTCCCGGATGTGGGTGATTTTTTCATACAAACATCGGCTGGTAGGCGGGATGTTGAATATATGATAATGATTTGCAATGTTACTCATAGAGATATAAATAGAGAAGTAATACAAATATATGGATACGCTTTTTAATATTCGGTACTAGTACAGTCAATGTCAAAAGTATTAGTAAACTAGTAGTATGTAAAGGTATAAAATGAAAAATATAATATATACTATTAAAATTAAATAGTATAATCTAATGGTGGTTAACTAAAACGATCCTTTAATTAATCCATACATATAAATAAAATTGGAGTGTCTGTTTGTAATATTGAAAAAACCGTGTTTTACTACATGCATATGATATATCATATAATGTACAAACACCTAAATAATATTTTTTACTATTTTTGTCTGTCTGTCTGTCTGTTTGTTCCGGCTAATCTCTGAAATGGCTGGACCAATTTTGACTGGCAATTTTATTGGCAGGTAGCTGATGTAATAAGTAGTAACTTAAGCTACTTTTATTTTAGAAAAATAGAGTTATCTCAACATTAAGCGATAACCGACATCTACGCGGGCGGAGCCGCGGTCAACAGCTAGTTATAAATAAATATTGTAGTACATTATATAGTAGTATCTAGACCCAAAGTAAGCATCACTTAATTAACTTGTGTTAAGGTCTCAACAGATATATAACAGTAATATATAACAGTATACTTAGATACATTTTTTTTTGTATGTGCATACATATTATACATAGAAACACCATAAGCAATGCAAATATTCATATGCACTCATCACACATCCCCTTCTAAACTGATTGACCTTATTGATTCCAGCACCGAGACAATAGCAAAAGGGCAGAAGTGGACATGAAGACCCGCGAAGAAATCCTGTCACTCATATCCCACCACGTGACTGCCGTCAATTACATATACAGCCACTCCAGGTTTGACGGCCGCTTGGAGCATAGGAACATCAAATTTGAAGTACAGAGAATTAAGGTACGAGTCACTGGTATGACGTATGTTTTGAAGGTGGAATGACTTTTTAGAACAGATAAGTCAAGTCATAGATACATGTATTCATGCCTGTTAGTCCCTAAAGGGGTAGGCAGAGGTGTATTAACACCCACATTTCACCAATCTGTATTCGGTCCCACGTAATAGGGGGTGAACCTATTGCCGTATTCCGGGCACTATTGTTGACTCCAGCCATGCATCTGAGGCTGAGTCTGGGCTGTACATATCTGTCTGATGTTAAAGGTAAACAGCCCCCTTAGTCGCCTTGTACGACACCACACGGGAAGAGAAGGGGTGGCCCAAATTCTAATCTACCGAACCACGCGGCGGCGGCAAAGCAATTTAAAGCATATTAATCGATTAGCGATTAGCATACTTTAAATTACTTTAAAATTTAATTCAATCCCCACTCCAGTTGAGCTATAAGGTTAGCTGCACAATACAGCAAAAAAGAATTTGGAATTATGCTTTAAAACTGCTACTTATTGGAAAGCATAACATTTAAAGAGGCAAGGTGGAATATTTAGACTTGTAGGTTCATTCTTCCGAAAAGCATGACTCTATTAAAAAAGTATCAGTGGAATAATGATAAAAAAAATAACATTAGCTTCCGAGATTCTTGACGCCTAGTATACGCGTTAATGTTTAAAACGTAGCTACTTATCCACTTTCACAGTATTAAAATTTAATGTGTCTGAAGAAACATCACACCTGTCATTTATGTGGACACTTTCTCGAATCTTTTATGGACACTTTTACATTAGTTTAACTTTGACAACGTCCACGATGTGGAACTATGAGCGGTTTTTCCGCTGAAGTCTGTCAATAATGAAAACAACGGCACCTTTGGAAAAAAAACCTCGTGAAAATAATATCTACCAAAGCTGTTGCCACAACCCACCTCTGTGCTGTGTGCGATTAAAATTCCCGTGAATGTTCTGTACACTATCATGGAGGTATACGTACTAAAACCAGGCGAAATTGCAATAAATTTAATTCGCCGTACGTGTAAGTTAAGATTAAGTACACCGATTATAAATTGCCAGAAAAAATCAGACAGGGAGAACTCGCTGCGAGAGTTGGCAGTGTTAACCTTTAACTAGTGACGTGTAGTCTCACAGGCGTCGCGTGATTTGCAAATTCTCAGAATTGACCACTTCCCCCCGCTTGCCGCGACCCCGCGTCTCAGTAGCTTCTGTTTTAGTGCTCAAACGATCCCGGAAGGAAGCAGATGTGTCGTCCGTTGTTTATTAGGTAAGTTATACTAGTTAGAAAATCGGCCGTAGCCTGTGAGGCTACATGTCCCTAGATGTCATACAAATATTTTTTCCAAATGTTACATTCATTTTAGTGCAAAATGGCTGAAAACGCTAAGAAACGTCAATTAGAGCCCACAAGTTCAAAGACAAAAATATTACGAGTGGACAGTACAGATTTTATAAAGTCGTTAGCCCGTTCGCTAGTGCTACCCCAAGTGCTGTTGTGTGCAGTCAATTACCAAGAGAGCTACGGCTAATGATAAAGCGAGTACTAGGTGAAGATATGGTTGAAGAAGATCTCCATAGACCTGAAACTAGTCAGGGCAAGCGAAGGGCATGCAGTATTTGTCCGCCTAAACTGCACAGAATGACTGTGTAAATATGTGTCGGGTGTTGCAATCCCATATGTCTGCAATGTTCTCGCACCTTGTGCAAAAATTGCCAATGATTTATGCCAAATTGAGTGGGTGTCAGAATTTTTATTTTTTGATTTCAGAAGTAGCTTTTATGCTTTTTTTGTTTGTTCTTGATTAGATTTCAAGTAAAAAATGTTAAATTTGTCATATTATTTAATAAGGTCTATTAAAATGGTAAACAAAGATCTCATGTCAACTAAGGCTGATAAGTACCACAAATTGTTAGTTATCCTATTAAAAAAGAAAATTAAATTAAATACTGATTAAATTAATTTAAATTTGTTTTATTACATTCCAATCGTTAAATATCAACATAATTTTAAATCATTCAGATGCAATTTCATGAAAAAAATAACTTTGAAAGTAGTAGCCTGTGAGACGTCATGTCCCTTATAGTGTTATAAATTTGTCATGTCCCTGGTTAAAGGTTAAGCAAATATTTATTGCAATTAAAAAATAAAAATCCCTAACTGCTGTCAAAAAGATCGAAAAATGTTTGACAGCAGGCTGTAATTGAAAGAATGTAATTGCCAATCATACATTGAAAGAAAAAAATAGTAGGTACCGTCTGCTTTAAAACTTGTTTCTCTCTTTTAGATAGCATATAAAATTGCAAGCTTAATTTTAAAGGTGCTCAACACACACTTATATAGTCTGTTTTTTAATTTCAGATAGTAAAATGACATAACCTGTGTTGCCTGTTTATTGCAATTAAATATAGTCATGTGCCACCAGTATCGAAAGCTGTCGATTAATTAAATTTATGTAGTACAGGTTTTTGTAGATTATTTTATAGTGTAGCTTATATGGGTAGGGTACGAAACTAAAAAACTTTTTAATTTTTACTTTTTTCTTAAAATATAGTAAAGCCAAACCATTTGTATATAGGCCACAAACATTGTCGATAGTTTCGAGGACGTCACTAAGGACTCAAAGCTGGTAAAGGTAAAGGCTGGTTTTTTACAATTTGACATTTACAGTCCATCAAATCTAAGAGGTACCGTTTGACGTTTCATATTTTTCAAACCGAAACAACTTTGTTCATACGTACATTATTCAGTTTCGATAACCTTTTTCATAAAACCATGAATTTAGAAAGATTTCATTATTGTATCTAAAAATGTACAATTCTTAATATCTAAATGTAATTGAAAACTTTCAAACAAAGCAAAATAACACATATTTACACAGTAAATAATTTCTAATAGTTATATTCTTGACCGCATTACAAAGTTACGTAGTTAGGTCACTGCACGTAGTGTTGCGACTCTTCGGATACACTTGTATGCAAAAAAATCGTTTACATATACGAAAAATCGAATGTATTATTTACAAATTACACTTGACAACCAAACAAATATTTTTTCATGTGAATGGGATTTATCTCACATATTACGATTACATAACTAAATAGTTATGTAATCGTAAAATATGAGATAAAACCCATTCACCAAAAATACGTATTTATAAATCAAATATATTTGCTTCTTTAAAAAGTTGTCGAAAGCGATTTGTCGATTTTTGATTTTCGCGCCCAAATAAGTCGGGGTTTCTCGCGCTAACGCTGTCGAAATAGTAAATGGAGTCAGGGATAGTGTTTTTTACATTTATTTTTGTGTATGATAGTATGGGTTTGCATATTACAGAGAAATAAACAAATTTTTAACAAGCACATCCATTGATTTTACAATTACAATTTTTTCTTCTAAGTCTTATTTCTACGTCTAAAACTAATAAAAATAAGGTATGTAGAACCCATTCACAAAAATGTTGTTGCCTGATGTTATAAATTAACGACGTTACTGCGCGACCGCATAATGCACTGAATACACAGATACCCTAAAATAAATTAATTTAATTATTTTTAGGTCAATAGGCAAAATCGCAGGTGTCCAAGTCTCTACAATTTTTTTTTCTGGCAACACTGCCAACTACAAGCGCACGCGGTCCGCTCGGTCGGTTCGGCGTCAGCAGTCTCTCGCCATCTTGGAAGCTGACTGTGCGCGTACTTGCTTTCTCGTTTGTGTTTTACAATTTGTGACTTGGCTATTACTTTTCTGGACTGATCATTCTTTATCCGTTTACCTTGGCAATATTTATACTGGACTCCGAACTAAGCAAGTGTTTATTAATAATGTCGAAAAGAGGACGTACTTTGAACAGCCAGGCTCGTGAATTGGTGGTGAAATTACACGAGTATTTTGAGCGTGAATCTCAAAATGGTGGACTTCTAGTGCCAGTTACACAAGTTCGGGATCGCGTCGGTGAAGCTCTCGGTATTGGTAGCCGCACCGTTGGCAAAATATTAAGTGAAAAATATGGGCCTTCGGGGAGTGACAGTAACGTACTTCACACACCGAAAAAACGAAAAAGAAATAAACCTGTGACAGGCATCGATGAATTCGATAGTCATGCTATTAGAAACCATATATACGGGTATTTTACAAGAGGCGAATTTCCAACATTGGCAAAGTTATGTGCAACTTTAAAAGATGCCGGGCTGTATAAGGGAAGCATAGAGTCGTTGAGAACGGTAATAACAGGAATTGGCTTCAGATACAAAAAAGTTGACAAACGAAAAATTGTTATGGAGCGACATGACATAATTATGCAGCGACTAACATTCCTGCGCGAAGTTAAACAAATTATAAACTGGGATAATGTAATATTTTTGGACGAAACTTGGCTAAATTCCAACCATTCTGTGCCGAAAACATGGACTGATGATTCTGAAGCTTCGTGCTCGAAGGTGCCGATAGGAAAAGGTGGACGCCTCATAATATGCCATGCTGGGTCAGCGTCTACAGGCTTCGTGGAAAACTCTTTATTAGCTTTCCAATCCAAAAGCACTAAAGAGTATCATGAAGAAATGGACGCAGTAAGGTTCCGAGAGTGGTTCTTAAATTTATTACAGAATATCCCTCCTAACAGCACAATTATAATGGATAATGCCCCATACCACTCTGTGCAAATTGATAAAGCACCTACGTCAGCCAATAAGAAAGCAGATTTGGTGGCATGGCTGCAAAGAAAAGGAGTGGATGCCGACATGTCACTATTAAAAGCTGAATTATTACAGTTAGTGAAATTGCATAAACCACCAAAACCGACATATGTAATTGACCAATTGGCCGAAGAGCACGGGCACAAAGTCATACGACTTCCTCCGTACCATTGCCAATATAATGCCATTGAACTGATTTGGGCCCAAGTTAAAGGTAATATTTTATAATATTATAATAATAACACGAGTACTTCTAACATTTATAATTTAAACAATGGTTTTCGTCTGCTATCAAATAGTTACATTATTGTTTTACAGGTTATGCAGCAAGACACAACACAAAACCACCCTTCAGTGTCAAGAAAATGGAAGGTTTATTAAAGGAAGCATGTGCCCAAGTTACACAGGAAGATTGGAGTAAAGTAGTACAAAAAACAAAGAAAATAATAATGGACGACTTCGAAAGAGACGTACACTTTGATAATGTAATGGACAATCAACTGGTCATTAATTTAAATGACGATGATGACGAAGACGACGATACTAGTACTAGTAGTGAATAAAAAAATATCCTAAACATTTCTTTTATTTAATTATAACAATTGATTTCTTAAAATTCGGATATTATAGTAATCGATCTCTTAAAGTTCGGATATTATAGTAATCGATTTTTTCATCCCATCCCTATAATTCAATTGTCAGAACTGTCAAACGGTACTTCTTAGATTTGACGGACTGTAGTTGTCATATTATTTTTTTATTACATATATTTTTATTATATCATTTTAGTTGTCAATTTACTATCTGAAATAAAAAAAACGGACTATAGACATAAAACATAAACATGAAAATAATAATTAATTTCCTGTCCCATAGATCGACGACGACTCAATGTGCAACACGCACGGCCTCGCAGAATCGAACCAGTTCTGCTTGGAGAATATTGACGTATCCAACTTCTTGAACCTACACTCGCTCGGCAACCACGAGGACTTCTGTCTAGCCTACGTGTTCACGTACAGGGACTTCACTGGAGGAACACTTGGTTTGTACAATCCTCACCTAGTTCTTACGAGAAGAATCCTTTCTTCTTCTTCGAGTCATTAGATTTTTTCAAGCTCATCTCTTGTATAAGTTTTTATCATGTTCTCTTACCCTCAACCCAGTTTCTATTTTACGTCTGCACTATTTTCCTAATTATGCTTAATCTTACACTCCTCTGTGTAGAATATATGCTTACAAGTAGGTAACCTTTTGAGATATATTTGCGAACGAAGTATGTAGACAATCATTTTTTAACCGTGACACCACCAAACAAATGAGACCCAGTGGTGTAATGTTCCAGTGGTTTCATAAGGGATAAGCTCCCTGTGTTCCTTGTGACACCATCAAGTGTTGGTGATGCGATTATGCCAAGTCATATGAGGTAATTTTTTAAATTCACACATTATAAAAGTACAATTTATCTGCCAGGTCTAGCGTGGGTAGCGAGTGCAAGCGGTGCTTCGGGAGGTATTTGTGAAAAGTACAAGACATACACAGAGACAATCGGAGGGATGTACCAGAGTACGAAGCGGTCGCTCAACACCGGGATCATCACTTTCGTCAACTACAACAGCCGAGTGCCGCCTAAAGTCAGCCAGTTGACGCTAGCTCATGAGATTGGACATAACTTTGGATCTCCGGTGAGTTCCCACCTTTAGAGGAGTTTTAGGCCCGTATTCTAAAACGACACTCAGTCGTGAATTTCAAATTTGACAGATTGAATAAAAGATTGACAGACGTGTCTATACAATCTGTTATCATATAAATTGAGATTCCGAACTGAGTACCATTCTGGAATGCGGGCCTTACGCTTATAATCCTTTCATATGGCATGTTTTTTGAGATAGACACAAATATTTGATGTTAATTAGTGAATCTTCATTTTTTAAAATTAATACCATGATCGGGTTTGACCGCTGTCACTCCGAGTAACGTATTGTTAATTTATGATATATCATTAGTTGCACCTAATATTTGTTTATCTACTTCGGTTCCGTTATATTCGCTTCACCCATACCGAAAAATGGTACTCGTATCAAAAGACCCTTCATAACGTGACAGTTGCATAAATAGCTATTTTATACGCCTATAAACATCTGACTGTTTATATATCGTCAAAGAGAGTGTATCATCAACGATATTAGATTGTCTAAAGTGACGTAATGAGGTAGCATTTCATAATATGATATCTGCGAAAATGTTACAATAAACTTCTGCCTACACATTCTGTGATAACCAAGCGTAACTATAATTCAAAAAAATATCCATTTCCAGCACGACTACCCATCGGAGTGCCGCCCAGGCGGACAACAAGGCAACTACATAATGTTCGCGTCAGCCACTTCGGGTGATCGGCCCAACAACAGTCGCTTCTCGACTTGCAGTATTGGCAACATCAGTCAAGTGTTGGACGCCGTGCGCGATGGTCGCAAGAGGAATTGTCTGTCTGCCAGCGCCGGCGCCTTCTGCGGGAACAAGATTGTTGAAGTTGGCGAGGAGTGCGACTGCGGTACGTGTTAGAGGCAGGCTACTTGAGTGCAGACTATGTCAGAGTACGCACTATGTCAGAGTATAGACAAGGCTAGAGTGCAGACTACGTCAGATTGATGACTATGTCAGGTGTAGACTGTGACAGAGTGCAGACTATTTTAGAGTGCTGACTATGTCAGAATGTAGACTATGTCAGAATGTAGACTATGTCAGAATGTAGACTATGTCAGAGGGCAGACTATGTCAGAGTGTAGACGAGGCTAGAATGCAGACTACGTCAGAGTGATGACTATATCAGGGTGTAAACTATGACAGTGCTGACTATGTCAGATTGCTGACTACGTCAGAATACAGACTACGATAGAGTGTAGACTATGTCAGTGTGCAGACAATGTTAGAAGGCAAGACTATGTCATAGTGCAGATTAGGTCAGAGTGTAGACTTTTTCAGAGTGCAGACTATATCTGACGGCAGACTGATTCGGACTGCAGTGTGTCAGAGTGCAGACTATTCCCGTGTTCCGTGCTCCTATTGACAATTTCTTGAAACAAAAACCAATTGTTCTATTCTAGAATTGAACCATCACTGCCTCAGGATCACATAAAAACCCAATCTCAAACTTATGCCACACGACCAAGCCTTAATTGTACTATTTGAATGATTGATCGATATTAACTCATTTATTGTTATTATTTCTTACAGGATATGATGAAAATGAATGTAAAGATATGTGTTGCTATCCGCGTCTACTGAGTACGACGGAAAAAGAGAAGAATGATACTGCCAAAGGTTGCACGAGGAGAGCCAACACTCAATGCAGGTTCGACACATTTTTGTACCATTGTACAGTGAGTGTACTGTCAGCATCAGATTGATCATGATGAACAAAGTGATCAAAATTATCTTAATTCCTTGCTTTTTCTCCCTTCCTGTTGATGGATTGTTCTGATATTTGGTACACACCTTTAGTTCGGACAATAGTACAATTTAAATCTATAAATCAATTTTATTTGCTCTTAATATCTAATTTTTAAGATCATTTTGAGACTTAGTCATGATAATTATGACGCTGACTGTACTATAAAGGTCCGCTGTAGATATTTCAAACTGTTTTAGTATTCGACCATTCGATATTACTCAAGTTTATGTCTGTTCTTGATATTGTCTTTACACTATTTACATAAATCTACACAAATATTAATATCTAAAATTTATTTGTATATTGTACCAAAGCGACTCAAATAAAAAATCTTTTTCCTATAGAAATGTACATTATTAATAAGCAAAAAAAATTGCTTTTTATCCTGAAATTCCCACAGGATCAGGACATACACAGACAAAACTGCGTGAAAGTATTAGCAGTTCATATTTTTAACACCCGATGCAAAAACGGCGCGATGTTATATGTTTGATCATGTCTGTGTTTTTTTATTTATTTAGTTATTATTATATTATATATTTTATGGCCAAACTGTGACGTTTGATAGCGAGAGGAGCTTGATTTCAACATTAGTAAATGTGTGTCTATGGCTTCGTAGCTCCCAAACGGATGAACAAATTTTGTTAACAATGTTGTTCTCCATTCCAGTCCATCACAAGGCCCGTGCTGCGGCAGCAACTGCCAGTTCGTGCCGGCGTACCGCAACCAGACGTGTCGGGAAGCCACTGAGTGCAGCCACGCCTCCTTCTGTTCTGGGAACTCGGCTGACTGCCCTGAGCCCAGGGCCATGGCTAACCGTACTAAATGTAACAATGGTAAGTGAAAGAGAAATATGGAAGTTTCAGTACTAAGATTTTAATGGCAATGCGCCTTTAAATCGTCATGATGGTATCTAATTCAGATAAATTGAGGGCAAATGTTTACTGTTGCAGCTACATCTATGTATATTTACCATTTATTTCACATCATCAATACATAAAACTCGATAAATAGAGAATCAAAGAATACTTTACGGTGTCAACAAACAATCCCTTTTTGTTCCATTAGAGTTTACTAGGTACAGGTGAGCAAAGAAAGCATCGTGTGCGGGACTGGTGACTACGCATAATAAATAATTAATTTTATATCTAACCAATTACGGGCTCAAAGGGCTCGCGTCATTGATTGATCAGTCAACTTTTGCACTCCCAGCAGTAGGTATTAGTTCAAACCGGCGCAAACTTGACTCGCTGTAGCTACTCTTGATCAAGATATTTACCAGTATCTATAAGCTCAAATTTATTATCCTAAATTTGACAAGTATTCTACACATGTATATGTTGTGTATGTCCAGGCACGCAGCTGTGCATCAGCGGCGAGTGCAGCGGCTCCATCTGCCTGGAGTGGGGCATGACGGAGTGCTTCCTGTCGAGCACGCCGCGCCAGGCCGGCGACGGCGTGGCCGTGGCCGTCACCGACCGCCGCACGCTGTGCCAGCTGGCCTGCCAGCGCAGCCCCGGCGCCTGCCGCAGCACGGCCGACTTCGCGCAGGACGTGGGGCTGCCGGTCGGCGGGATCAGCCTGCGGCCCGGCTCGCCGTGCGACAACTTCCAGGTGAGACTGATGGTGCGGGTATGACTGTGCCAGCTGGCCTGCCAGCGCAGCCCCGGCGCCTGCCGCAGCACGGCCGACTTCGCGCAGGACGTGGGGCTGCCGGTCGGCGGGATCAGCCTGCGGCCCGGCTCGCCGTGCGACAACTTCCAGGTGAGACTGATGGTGCGGGTATGACTGTGCCAGCTGGCCTGCCAGCGCAGCCCCGGCGCCTGCCGCAGCACGGCCGACTTCGCGCAGGACGTGGGGCTGCCGGTCGGCGGGATCAGCCTGCGGCCCGGCTCGCCGTGCGACAACTTCCAGGTGAGACTGATGGTGCGGGTATGACTGTGCCAGCTGGCCTGCCAGCGCAGCCCCGGCGCCTGCCGCAGCACGGCCGACTTCGCGCAGGACGTGGGGCTGCCGGTCGGCGGGATCAGCCTGCGGCCCGGCTCGCCGTGCGACAACTTCCAGGTGAGACTGATGGTGCGGGTATGACTGTGCCAGCTGGCCTGCCAGCGCAGCCCCGGCGCCTGCCGCAGCACGGCCGACTTCGCGCAGGACGTGGGGCTGCCGGTCGGCGGGATCAGCCTGCGGCCCGGCTCGCCGTGCGACAACTTCCAGGTGAGACTGATGGTGCGGGTATGACTGTGCCAGCTGGCCTGCCAGCGCAGCCCCGGCGCCTGCCGCAGCACGGCCGACTTCGCGCAGGACGTGGGGCTGCCGGTCGGCGGGATCAGCCTGCGGCCCGGCTCGCCGTGCGACAACTTCCAGGTGAGACTGATGGTGCGGGTATGACTGTGCCAGCTGGCCTGCCAGCGCAGCCCCGGCGCCTGCCGCAGCACGGCCGACTTCGCGCAGGACGTGGGGCTGCCGGTCGGCGGGATCAGCCTGCGGCCCGGCTCGCCGTGCGATAACTTCCAGGTGAGACTGATGGGGCGGGTAGCCAGTGGACCCTCCAGGACTTGTATGGAGTATGATAGACTTCACGCAGGATGAGGGATTGCCTATAGGTGGGATCAGTTCAAGGCTCGGCTTGCCGTGCGATAACTTATACCAGGGATGAACTGATACTGACTCGTAGTGGAGATTTGTTAGAGTACGAATGTACGACGGACTTAACACAAGAGACATCAGCCTGAGACCTCACTCGCCTTGTGATATACTGACTTACTGACCAATGACTTATGGACCGGGCGCACATTTGAAGAGATCTATTTCCAGCACAGGATTGTAAAATTTACTCCTATGTATAACTATTGATAGAGCTTTTCACACTAGCATTTGTCCAATGTAGCCGTTCGATGAACGAATACGCAACGCAGACGTTATCACGTAATTCGTTTATAAAGTCTCCACAACTTTTTAGATGATTCAACTATACATTTATTTTCACAGGGCTATTGCGACGTATTCCTGAAATGTCGGGCGGTGGACGCTGAGGGTCCGTTAGCCAGACTAAAGAACCTCCTTCTCAACCGTGACACGCTGCAGACAGTTCAATTGTGGGTGACGGAGCAGTGGTGGGCAGTGCTCCTAGCAGCGGTCGCCCTTATCGTGTGCATGGGCGCCTTCGTTAAATGCTGCGCTGTCCATACTCCCTCGTCGAACCCTAAACGACCGCCAGCTCGGTGAGTTTTTTATAACACGCAGGTGGCAGAATAGCACGCGACTTTCCAGAGGGGAAGCTTGTTATGTTATTGATAGTATGGTTTAGTAGCTGGATGCTATTGCGGTATATTACAAAGTCAAAAATGATTAATGGCAAGTTGACTTGCAGACACACTCATATGGTTCATTCATCATAATGTGTAAACAATAGTGAAAAAAAAAACTAGTCCAGACATTCAAATCTTGTCAACACATAACGTTGAAAAATCTTTTACGGCAAATTGACATTGCATTGACACGCACAAGCAGTATTAGCATACTGTTTTCCATTTTGGAGAGGAGTCATTAAAGTGAATTTTTCAAGAATTGGACAGAGCTCAAAAGTTGAGCTAAAGGTTATGTTTTTTTTTATCAGAAAGTCTCTTCGAAAAACATTCCCTTTAACATTTAGATTTTTTTGTGCTTTAGGTAACTCCTACAAAGTTTGTATTGAAGAAAAATTGTTTAATTTGATCATATCAATTAAGAATGGAAAAAGTGAATCGCTCAGGCGGGATTCAACCGGTGATTAGTCACTTACATAGGGGGTTGGTCGGACATCTGAGCTACCGAGCCAGATTCACCGTCTTGGGACGATGGTGGAAGCCATCCACCGTACATTACGTACGGTAGTCGTACTACTACTTACAATATTTGTCCGAAAATATTGCTTTAAAATTTCATTCAATAATTTGGGCATACATTACATAATGACTGCCGTCTAACTTTCCGACTTACGTCAGAGCCTTGCTCGTCGATCTGCAGATATACTTACATTGGCTTGGGCCTCAAAGCTCCTGGTGGAGCACACTTCACACGTTATATTTGGACTTAAATCGCGAGACAAACGATGCCTTGGCGCGCGCAGATTGTCTTGTAATAATCTATGCTTGGTGAATTTGAGCGCGTCCACGGCCGTAGCATCCCGTGCTATCCTCAAAAGACACCTAAGAAACGTTTATTACGCGTATAGAGCATATTTTGAGTCCAAGATATCCCGCGGTATACATTTAGCGTCTTACACATCTAGCGTGTGAGGTAAGCGTGGGCCTCAAAGCTCCCAGTGGAGCACCTTTCACACATTACAGACACGATTATTCTCCACACAGGCGGCTGTCAGAGACGCTCCGTCGGCCGATGAACACGCTGCGGCGCATGCGCCACCCGCACGGCGGGGCGGGGGGCGGGGCGGGGGGCGCGGGCCGCTCGCCGGCGCGCGCGGCGCCGCGGCCCGGCCACCGCCGCACCAGGAAGCACAAGGGATACGCGCCGCCGCTTGCCTACCCGCACCGCGACATGGGTACGGCACGCACACATACACACACACCATCCACTACCCGTCTCCTACCCCTGCAGTAATGTTGATCACATTTTAATTGCAACTAACACGACTGCTGTCTTAAAGATCGAAACGAGTTTGACAGCAAGTGGTACTTATTAATTTGTCTTTCGGTTTTTGATTAACAATAGGATACAGCCTGCTCTCAAACTTGTTTCGATCTTTTAAACACTAGTCAGTTTACTTATTTAGGTGTTATAGATGCAGAACAGTCATGATATTTATTTTGCAATTAAAATTTAGCCAACACTACCCTGCAGGCCCAGTAATTTAAATGTTTCGAACGATCGAATGGAGTCCGCGGTGAGATTTAAATTTCACATGTATCAAATTTAGGTGACGTCACTTTGTCGAGTATTCCGACTACAGCTGACGTTATAAGAGAAACGTTATCCAGTAACGCACTGTCGGCGTGTGCTCAACAACATGACGTCACTTAAATTTTGTACATGTGAAATTAAAATCTCACCGCGAATTAACCTGTCGAGTCCGTTCAATCGTTCGAAACGTTCTTACAGCATGTGCCTACTGTACCCCTAGCACGAACAACTATAGTAATCGTATGTTAAACGTATTGAGAGAATGAAGCATTGCGATTGGCCGTCCGCCTACTGTGAACCTGTGTGTATGTGAAGCCGACCAATCGCAATGCTCCGTTCTCTCAATACGTTTACTATAGTTGTTCGTGCTAGGGGTACTGCTCCTACTCCATTCGAGCGCCAATACCGGTTGCACAGCTTGCACTATGAAGCCTGAGGTATCCTGGGCTATAACCACTTATCATCATCATGGCGTCGGTTCCGGTTGCACCCAAAAGCTAATACGTTAGGGTTGGCGATCTCTTGATCTCGCCTTCAGCGGAATAGACTACCGTCTGACCCAAAGTCTGTTAATAAAGCGTCAGAGCCTCGTCCGTCCATCGGCTTAACGGCTTCAAGGTGAGATTAATTGGACCTGAAGAAATTTGTTGATTATATCTGAAGACATAGGAATGGCTAAAAAAAATTAAACATAAAATGCACAACAGTTACAAATAACAGTTTAAGGTAATTGTGTCTATGCTTATGATGCTTCTAAAGATATTTAAATTCAATAATGTAACTCGACCCATATTCAAACGACGTAAAATCATATTGCGTTCCTATTTGAATAAGTGTCACAAAAAGCTTTCGAATTTATTTGCCGAAGTTGATGAAATTAGTTGCCATTGTTTTACGATGTACGGGTTGAATTCTCTAATGAATTACTAAGGGAAACTTTCAATAAAATTTCTGCAGTGACGACATCGTCAATTTTGTAATATGGTAGTCTGCTTCTGCCATATCTAAGAAGAGAATATATAAAATAGAATATGAGATAGTTTGTGTCATGATGACTACGTGGCGCTCTTTATAATACAATACGTTTCAATCTTCGATCTCTTCTGCGCCTGCAACTGTGACTACTGGTTGCCATATTATAAATAATTAAATATTTACCAATTCAATTATAACATTCGATTACAGCGTCAGCCCCAGCGGGTCCTAGCAGTCGACGCAGCGAGCCTTACGCAAACGCATACCCGCAGTCGTACGAGATGCGACCCCCGCAGAAAGTCTGACAGTACGAGTACTGCGGCGGCACGGCGGGCGGCGCCGCGTCGGGGGCGGACGCGGCGCTAGAGCTGGTGGCACTGGCACCCGGCGTACCACTGGCGCCCGGCGTGCCACTGGCACCCGGCGTGCCACTCTTACTGGGCTACGTGTACCGCGAGCCCGCGCCCGACCACAAGACAGTCACGGTCGCCTCGCAGACCACTATAACGCTCCACTCGCCGGAGTCGCTCACCGTCACAAACCCACAACGCCCGCAGGACGACATATAGATACGCGAGTAATCTCATTGTGTAAGTACCGCTCGCTTTACAATTATTTGGTAATCTTTGTCTATACCGAAGTGATTAGCCGAACTGAGTACCGACGAGTAACGTTATAAGAACGTTATCGAAAAACGACTTCAACGGTTGCTCGTTGGAAAGCTCATCCGAGAACGTGTTTGAAGATTGTTTTATAAATCATAGGATATGTTATTTGCTCAACGCGGGTTAGTGTTGTCGATCCGCTTTCTCCGAGCTCAAGAGTAGAGGATGATTGCGAGCGAGGCGGCGACGTATCAAATTATTATTTTTATACACAAAGGAACCGTTGGGACGGCTACGTTCGTGGGACACTTTGAACTGTTTGGTACGGTCCCTGGGGCCGGACATTTATGTATATTTTTGTATATAAATGGAGAGGTATCACAGGCTACGATGTATAATATCAAACCGACGATTAATTAAAACTTTCATACCGACTCTGGAGGTAATTGTAAAGTACCTAACTGCGTTGTTTTACTCGAATCTCCGTAATTGTAATTTTTATATAAAGTTATTTTTAACGTATTTAATATAACGTAAGTGGAATGTCGAGGTGCCATCATACCGATTTGTATTCCTGTTCCTTTAATCATTAGTTCTTGTTTCGCTTCATCGTGATATGGTACACCCATGACTAGTACCTATATGATATGATAAATTAATTCGTAATGGGCTCAAATAACAACATATTTTCAAAATTTGCATTTAGTCTTCCTATGGCGAATAATGTACTTTTGTATTCGTTTTTTTTTATTTATCCTATTTTAAGTAGAGTGTAATGTGAAATTAACAATATTGCCAAATGATCAAATGTTATTAGACTGATTACATTCAATCTATTGATGAAGAATTTTGGAAATCATTCCCACATTTACTTTGTAGCTTTTAAAAGTCATTCCCAACTTTATTCTATAAACTGCGTACTACATGACATAGTGCTCAAAAGACGGTAGTTGACACCATTGAGTCGAGTGCCAGTGGTGTACGAGTATACCTCGAACAAAATTTAATGGTGGCTCGGAGACCAATGGTGCTTGAGAAAGGAGAGCGAGTCAAACGCCATTGGCTTGAATCCGCATTCACTTCCGAGGCGCCATTAACTTTGGTTAGAAGTATACAACTAGTGACCATGTTGCATATCACACGCCACACATGCGACTGCGAGTCTAGCTGCAGCAGCCGACGTTGTGCAGTTGAATTGATCTCTTTGATAGACTATGAGATTAAGTTTACAAACATAATGCGTAGTATTACTTTCCGTCGTGCAAGCCAAAGAGCATGATGTATTTTTTATTATTTCTATACATTTTAATATTAGGAATCGGTCTTATAAGTATACCATATTAATGCCATTTTATTAGTAAATGTCAAAACAATATGCAAGTTCTTGTAATTGTACTATAATATTGTATATTTGTATGTATGTAAACTGAGGGTAATGTTTCTGTTGTAGGATGACTTGACCAATCGTATAAAGGCAGATAACGTTCTGCCACTAGTAGTACTCAATGGCATTATTTCTCATAAGTGTAAGCTAGATTACTGTAATAGATTATTTAAATGACAATGTGAATATTTTTAATTAACAAGATGAATGTTACAACATGTGATTTCAAAATAATAAAAAAAACAATAAATTTTACATGAATTTTGGTACTTTTATTTCGACATTACATTTAACAGGATTAAGATGAGGGTATGAAGAAACTTATATGTCGGAGGGGAACGGGCATAAGCTAAATTAGGTACTTAAATGAACAAAAAGGAAAAAAGGGAGTGTATGTATGTACATACACTCCCTTTTTTCCTACAATCCCGAGTACTTGGTAAAAGAAGCTTCTGTTGTTAATAGTTAATACCCTTTAATACAGCACCACCCAGACACAAACTATGCGAAGTTATGATTTTCAATAGAGTATTAGCTTAAACATGTCAGGTGCCATATACAATGCGATCGCACAAGCGATAGCAGACCATTAAACTTCCCTTGCTTTTATATTCTATACACAAAAAGTCCTTAGATAACGGACACTTAATCGGGTCACATTAAAAATCCCGAAGCTCAAAATACCGATGTACGAAAGACCGATATACAAAATCCCGAATATTCGTTTGACCGAATGATCAAAATACCGAAAGTACAAAATCCGGAAGGTCAAAATTTTGAAAACTAGAATTTTGTATGGATTTGTTTCAATGGTTATAAAAATAACCACGAAAGCTAATGCGGAAGCTCTGCTCCTACCTTCTAGCTTAATCTATCCAAGTCAAATTGCCCGGGGTGGACATTGGATGCCTCGACATGGATATGAGGACGAACTCCGCCATAAACTTCGTGTTAGGTTACTTGTGATAATACATGAAGATCTAGGAGCTACATGAAAAAAAATAACTTTAAAAATCAAATCAGAACGCATGCCATCGGTAACATTTATAAATCTAATTTTCGAGATTTTGAACTTTCGGGATTGTGAACTTCGGTATTTCGTACATGAGGGATTTTTAACTTCGGGATTTTGAATTTCGGTATTTAGACCCTCATCGCCATCCTGTAAAAGAACAGTAGCTTTAAGGCGTGTGGTCTCATGAAAAGAGTACCTAAATAAATATCTACATTATGATTAATACCTACTAATGTTTCAATACCATTATTTATTATTCTGTGGTAACGATAACGAAACCACAAATAACAATATTAAAAATGTAAAAAAGTCAACAAGCCAATTCTCTAACTTTGTAGAATAGATCAATCGGAAGCTACAGTCGGCGTCACAAGTAATGCAAAAGAATATTATTGCATGGGTTCCAAATCATAAATCTAAATGAAATTGTAATCGAAATTTATAAACACATAAATAGAGGCCACGAAGTGGTTGACCAGCGTTTTCATTTAGAAATATACAATTAAATACTTTGCTTAAAACTTATTTTGAATGTCTGAAAATGATCATCTACTTTTGCTGCTGACTATAGACGTACAGTAGGTGCCTCTCTCTCCAAGCCACATTGCAACAATTCAATGCCGTTTATCCCCAAAGGGGCAGTAAGGAATGTATTACTTTTCAGCCCCAAATTGGTTTAAGATGAAAGCAGCGATCGGCATCGGCCAGCGACGGCCAGACTTTTATATTATAATAGAAATAATTGTGGGAAAGGTCACGAGGCTGCACGACGTCTTGCTGCCCCCTCCTTCGCCTTCAAATGGCAATGACCTTTTTCTACCGTAGATAAGATTCAAAATGGTTTGAATATTTTGCCTCAAAAAGCTGCCGGCCGCAGTTTCAGTGAGATTTATTTTATTGTCAAACAAGGACGAAACAGAAGCCTGCTAGGACACCCACGAGAAGAGCCCTACATGAGGTAGGTGACCAGCAGAAAATATTTGTAAGTAGGCAGTTCATTTAAGAAAAAACAGTACAAAGATATTTAATAGTTTATTAAACGGATATATCTCTATATACAAGGTACAAAAGTAGTATAATAACTAGACAGATGATAAACAACAGTGTACAAATACAGTGGAACCATTCAAATGTCAATACATTTACATTTTAACTCTTGTCAACCAACTCCACCATGAGCGGAAAGAAGTCATTCATAAGTTTAGGCACACTCAAATAATGCAGGCAATTAACTCCTCTTATTCTTTTATATATAAAAGCCTCTTGTATTTACTAATATATTCTCGTAGAAGGGTCACAGGTTTACGAGGATAGAATTTTTTTAATTTGAACCTAGTGTTTGTGCAGTGGATATAACGATATTGAAACTTTTTATCGATTTGCATTTTCGGCGGGCAGTTCCAAGGGCTATGAGCCAGCTACATGACTGCGATGCCCTAACGAGGGCATCAAGACCTGGCGATTGGCATGCAGTTAAACTATCTGTAAATTAAGTTTACTGTAGAGCTAACGTCAAGCATTTTTGGAAGTATTAGGGTCAATCCCCACCGATAGAGCACGCAGCGGCTTTTGAGACAAAATATTACAAACCATTCTGAATCTTATCTACGGGAGAAAAAGATCATAGTCATTTTAACGCGAAGGAATGGCCGCGATCATTTCTAGTACAAAAGTCCTGCCATCGCTGGCTGCTGATCTTACAGTGGGTATTGAACCTTAGTATACAATCCTAAAACAAATGTTCTGCAGAGACCCATTAAACCTCTGCATTTCTAAGAACCATTTTATGCTATAAAACTAGCTACTCTTAATCAATTCGTGACAGCCTAACCCATAAAATTGTAAAGAGCCTAGTCCTGGAAAGTTGAGAAAACTCTTATGTGAAAAAATTACAACTATCTTAGAAATAGAAATGTCTTTTACTAGATAAGATTAGCCAAATAATTAAATTATAAAGCTAGATAGGGTTCTCTAAGATTCCAAAGGGGGGCAATACGCGGTAGGCTTGTGAACGGAATATAAAATACATATTACATTTAACTTGTAGTACATGATTTTCAGACTGTTTAGGCGGTGTCTACACAATGTACTTAACTTACTTTTGGAATATTTATTACTAATAAAAATATAAAAAGCGCAAAAAGGCAATTATATAACTAATTACCTAAATATATCTCTACTATCATCTTGTTATTCATGGTTAAGGATTATTATCAGACGAGGTTGAACTTACGCTAAGATTAGTACTTTTAATAATAAAACATACCTACATCTAAATCGTGGGATTAAAACAATAAAAATGATATTCTGATAGCTATAACATAGAAAGGAATAGTTTACCAGTCTCATTAAGCCTGAATACATTCTCAATAATAGTTTATCCCATTATCATACCTACATATTTGTGTAAATAAAATTTTACATTATAATATCTGAACATAATACATGCTTTATTTTTAAATATTTGTAATTGTAATAATGGAATTTGTCCATACAGTGACGTACTGTAACAATAAAATTAAAAAATATAAAAGTTAACATATACTAAAGCATTCTGTCTTTCGTCAACTTTCAGTAAGGCATTATAAATGGATCGCCGTTTGCTCTTGTTTGTACACTTCGTGGTAAGCGTTGCGTATTAGGACATACGGGAAACAAGATTCTAATAAATCCATTGTAAGGAATGGAGATTCTTGAACAATCAGGTCGAGAAGCAGGTACACTGATTCTCGATTCTTTATCGCTTCTTTGTCGGTCTCTTGACCCAGGCGAAGCAAGGATGAAGAGGCTAGAGCTAAAAACTCCTTCATGCGGTCTTCGATGTCTCCCTGCCCGCAAATAGTGAATAACGCGCCAAAAATGTGGTTTATTGCTGGCGCCATACAATGAATGTTGTTCGCGTGACCTTCCAATGACGGCCTGTAAAATGAACTCTCGCTACGAGCAAGCCGGGGCAATGATACTGCTACAAACACCATTAACAGGCAAACGACCAAATGCTCTTCCTCTTCCACATCTCCTTTTTGCTGGCGTAGTGCTGACGCTAATGTTGGATCTACCTTACACGACAATCCAGCCGCTGAACACATTTCTGATATAACACGCATTGGATCCCCACTCGGTAGCTGCTGTTGGAAATCTTTAATAGAGCTGATTAAAAATGGGATACGTCTTTCTAAAACGTCCAAGAGTGATTCTTGGGCAATTTGCCTGAAACTTAAAATCACGCCAATGATCGTCATCCTTTGTAGAACATTGTCCACATGTTGCAATTTTTTGAACTGTTCTCTCATGATATCAGGCTTATCGAAATTTGTTCTGAGCATCTGCAGAACTTCTTTGTTTTGTACTACTAACTTCTTCAGCTCCTGAACCTGGCTAGCAATATGCCACATTAATGTTTCACTCAAATACTTCATGCCATAGGGACCAATAAGTTCAGCTAGTGCTCTCAATTCATTGATGTCAGAATATTCCTCTGCATTGAATGGAATTGCACCTTCGGCAGTTAAACTAACAAAAGCTTTCTGGTTCATAGAAAAGCAGATGCTACCAGCACTGACTCTCCTCAATAAGATCTCTGAATACCACTGAGTATACAGAGAAGCTATAGTTTTTTCTCCATGACTGTCAGTGTTTTGAGTTTGCTGCAAAAGGCAGTTATTGAAAACTCTTGTGATGTCAATGTGCACATAATTCTCAACTGTTTGCAAGACATTCATGTAGGCTCGAACACTGACCAACAACTCAGATGGTTTCGCAATTTCACTAGTGTCCTGATTGAACATAACCATACCAACCAAAGCTTTAGAGAATCTGGTTTCTAGATGCTGATGTAAATATTCCCTGGGGGCAAATGTATACTCCCACACATTGACAGTGGCACAGTAGTTGATGGCATAGCATAGCTCTGTCAGAGCCATGTGTAATTTGTCCATAGTGGTTAAATCTTCTCTTGACTTCCTGTAACTCTCAGCTCCTGGCTGGACAATTGCTATTGTGTTCTTTTTGTTCTTGTCCTTTTTCTTCCTGTTGGCAAGGTGAGCAATGGTCTGAGCACAGTGCTTTGGCAGCAGTTTGTCACTCATGGTGCATTGCTCATCACAAATAGTTGTAATTATATTTTTAGCTTCTTTTGCCATTTCATCCAAGAATATGTTTACAACAGAAAGGCTCCTTTCTCTGATATGATGTCTCTCTTCAGGGCATAATTCATGAGTACAGTTCTGAAAGTGGCTGCAAATGAGTGGGAAAGCAATTATGTATCTATTTTGTGCTGGGAATTCAAGGCACATGTGAAATTGACTTTCAAATATTTTGCTGTAGAAACAAAACAGGGATAAGTCAGAAGTTTCTACCATAATTTCATCAAGATTGTCAACCATTTTTGTATGGAACACCATTTTATCAATAAACTGTGCCAATTCTCTCTGTTCTACAAGATTGAATGCAGATTTGGCAACAGATGTAAATGACTGCAATCTGAACCAGTCAAGTCGGAATGCTCTAAAATCAAAGATTTCATTGTCTTCAACTTGTTTCACATTTAAATTAGCAGCTGTACTGCATAATGATGACAGTATAATATTTTCGTCATCAGGGTTCACCTGTAAATTTTGGATCATTAGGTTCAGGGCTACAGCATCAAAACCAGATAGGTATTGGACGTAATATCTCTGCATAACTTGGCTGTACTTTCTCACTAGTGCTCTCAACTCCTCCATATGGAATAAAAGTTCAGGCAACTGACGGTCTACTAAGTCCTCAGCTGTTTTGCCCTTAACTTTTTGTGGAGGATTGTCATTATGCCTCAGTAGCCAGAATACTTCATCCCTCGCATAACATAGTCCAATAAATATTAACAATGCTTTAGGACCGAGCAGCCCTGGCTGATCAGTCAATATCAGACCTAGCTCCTTCAAGGCTGTTCTCAAAAACTTTCTCCTCTCCCTATGTTTGTGACCAGCTTTTTGCACTGCATGATGATAGCAGTCCTTGACTTCTGATATTCTTTTACCATATCCTTTAATGCCATCAAAATAACTCTGTATGTAGCTATGAATATAGATGACCTCATCTCGGAAAAGTGCCACCACCCAACCAGATTCTAAGGCATAGACCCACATTTTGCTGGCCTGTTCTTGCTGCAACATTTGATGGCAAAGGGCAAAACCAAATATAACCCATCTTTCAAGACATTCCAGAGATATGTATTCACATGACATTGTATTTGTTTCTGAGGGCTTCAGGAGAAGAGCAGGATTACTGACTAAACTTAGTTTCTGTTCTGACCTCCAGTGGTCAGCTGTTAGGTTTCTTGCAGGATAGACCTGCCACAGTGAGAGTAGTGCACCAGACAGTACTTTCTGGTGCGGCATAAATTCCTCAGACAACTTTTTTAATGGAGTGTCATAATCTAAAATCATTTGGCCGAGACGAGGAAAGCTCTGGTCTATTTGGTTGTGAACCATCTCATGAGCAGCATTGAACAGACCCAGTACTGCTTTTCTGTCTTCAACTCGGGATAGCAAGATCATCAATGACACATATGTAGTGATTAGATCAAGGTAGTTCTTTGTCAGTTCAAAATTTAGAGTCAAGTCTAAGGTCAAATGGCATGAGTCCATAATATTGAGAAGTTCACACACATTGTCTTTGAAATCTAAAAGATCAACAAATGTGTAATAGTACAAGGAGAGTGACTTAATAATTTCATTTCTTATGTTGGTAATGGCTTGCAGTCCTTTCACATCGATGTTGGGGAATCTTCTAACAATATTCTTTATGGAAGATTCAAGAGCTTTGTCAGAAAGAAACCCTGGTTTAGATTTAGCATCACCGCAAGCCTTCTTGATGTTGTAAATTCGAGTCAGCATTCCAATTCCTCTATCATTCAGTATAATGAGCTTTTCAGCCAGCTTTTGCTGGCCGATGTGGATTGACTGTCGTGATATAGTAGACATGGTTCTGAAAAAACATTAATGACTCAGTATACAATTAAGTATGATAAAGTACAGCCTCTATAAATTATTACAAATTACAATAACTTTTTGTATAAAAAAGACATGAGCAGTAAAGTTCTCTTTATAATGGTTCAGTCTATAATAAATAATGTGATATGATTTAAAGTGGTGTGTGAAAAATAAATAATGCGGTACATCCTGTTTATGTCATCGTCTCCTTTATTTTACAAGACTGAAACATACCTAAAGTCAAAAACATAATACTATGTGCTGTTAATTGTACTAAATTCGAAAAACTACTAACCCTTACGTATCTAATTCATTATAAATAATGCTTGAGAATGTATCATCAATTCATATCGAATATTAATTGTAAATCATATTTACCTGGTTATATGCAGTGCTGGGTCACAATGTACAAGTAATGTACAGGCAATCAATAATTCATGATGTATTATACGTTGTTATCAATTATAAATGCATTTTAGGCTTCCCTAAACTAGTTATTTATCAATAATCAGGAAAAAGGGAGTGCCAGGAACTCGAACACCCATTTACAATTACTTCAATTTGACATTACAATACAAATGGCAGGCCGCAGGTCTCTTCTCTTTTCTTGTCTTTGTTTTTAAACATTGCCATGCCATCTAGATAAATGAAAATAATAAAAATGACAAAAATATATTATATCAAATTAAGATATTGGTCGATTTACATATCTTTGACCTAAAAAGTGCTCATAATGTGCTTTATACGTGCAGAACACGTTTCTTGAATGTATTATGTATTTTGAAGATTTCACGGTGACGAGGTGCAACGTCGGTTAATGAGCTCAAATTTATCAAAGTAGTCCGCGCACGCTAGGGCCTTTTACTTTTATCTTGCGATTTAGGTCCAATAAGTTATAAAACAGATTATACATATACACAGAACAGAAAAATATACGATTTATGCCATATTTTCATTATTATTTTTTTTTCATTTTGGGGCCGCAAAGCATATAAAAGCGCCCAATTGAAATGGATATAGACATATAGAATTGGCCTTTTTGGTTACAATGGTTCCTCTGTATTTCGCTTCACTAGGAGGTAGGAGGTGTACATCGTCGATCTTTACTCTTTGGCATGGTACGTCTTGGTACGTCCTCCTGTCATTTTATTTACACTTTACAGTTTCGTTTAGCTGTGAATTATACGGAACAAGTAAAATAGATTTTTGTTGGTGAATTTATTAACCATTATGTGATTTTTCAGCAAGAATTTAATTTGTTGTACCTGTACAAGTTATTACGTTAATCTAGCGCTCTAACATTAAGTCTATCTAGTCAAGCGGGGATACAAATAAAACCTAATCATGCCGCGGATTATGATCAAAGGAGGCGTTTGGCGCAATACTGAGGTTTGTAAATTACTAATACAGTTAAATTTGTATTTCATTATGAAAAGATTATATTTTTATCGTGTTAATGTTTACAGGATGAAATCCTCAAAGCGGCAGTGATGAAATATGGCAAAAACCAATGGTCCCGTATAGCATCGTTATTACATAGAAAGTCTGCAAAACAATGCAAGGCTCGTTGGTACGAGTGGTTAGATCCTAGTATCAAGAAGACAGAATGGTCTCGAGAGGAGGACGAAAAACTGCTTCACCTAGCAAAACTGATGCCGACGCAATGGAGAACTATTGCACCGATTATTGGGCGTACAGCCGCCCAATGCCTGGAAAGATACGAGTACTTGCTGTGAGTATAGAAATTCTGTACTATTATGTCAAGACAAGCTTAAAATATCAGCTTTGTTTGCCTATATCTGCTGTATCAGTGCTAAATAGGTCATATAACTCACAATAACACTGCCTTGTCTTGTGAAGTTATAATCATAAGAACAATTAATGTAATTACTAGGAGCCTGTGAATTTCAGACCTTCAGCGCATGCCCCCAACACGGGTAAGAATGATGGCCCATTAAGAAATTTGGGTCATAGTGGCTTCATTTCCCTCAAGGGTAGGAATGGGGGAAATGGATGTTGTGAATAGATCAAATCAATATTAATAATAATAATCTACCCTGCCTATAGGACAGGAAATTTTTTCATAATATTGTTGAAAGGCAAAAATGTACAGGTTACATTGAGTTTTCAGAGAAAAAAAATCCATAAAGCACATCAAAACCGTACTTTACAACACAATAGTTTTCCTGTCAACCATCCATGCGCTCTTTCAACTTTCAATATTGATGTATAATCAATATTGAAAGTTGAAAGAGTGCATGGATGGTTGAAAGGATTTTGATGATGTACTGTGCTGTAGCATATTGATATCCATACTTCCATACTAATATTATAAATGCGAAAGTACCTCTGTCTGTCTGTCTGTCTGTCTGTATGTTACGCTTTCACGCCAAAACCACTGAACCGATCTTGATGAAATTTGGTGCAGTGGTATATTAGAGCTTGAGAACGGACATAGGCTACCTTTTATCACCAGAAAGGGGGTTTAAGGGGGGCGGGAAATAGGGGATGAAAGTTTTTATGAAAGTTTGTCATTTCTGAATATATCTTAATGATATTTGGTACAGAGATAGTTTAGAGCTTGGGAATGGACATAGACTACCTTTTATCGCAAAAAGGGGGGATAGAAGGGGGGGGACTAGGGCCTTGGGATGAAAGATTGTCATTTTTGAAGATTTCCTGATGAAATTTGGTACAGAGATAGTTTAGAGCTTGGGAACGGACATAGGCTACCTTTTATCGCAAAAAGGGGGATAGAAGGGGGGGACTAGGGCCTTGGGATGAAAGATTGTCATTTTTGAAGATTTCCTGATGAAATTTGGTACAGAGATAGTTTAGAGCTTGGGAACGGACATAGGCTACCTTTTATCGTGAAAAGGGGGAAAAAGGGGGGGGACCAGGGCCTTGGGATAAAAGTTTATCGTTTTAGAAAATTTTCTGATGAAATTTGATACAGAGATAGTTTAGAGCCTGGGAACGGACATAGGCTACTTTTTATTGCAAAAAGCGGTAGAAGGGGAAGGAGGGGGGGGGGGGGAAGGCGAATAGGGCTATGGGATTAAAATTTTTCATTTTTCAATAGCACAAAAAAGGGGGTGAATATGGCATAAATAGTAACAATTTCTTTTAAGATGTCCTCATGAAATTTGGTACTAAGGTAAATTAGAGCTTCGGAACGGACTTAGTCGAGTAGCGAACCAAATATAAAAGCGAGCGGAGAGGCGAGTAGAGATTGTTATAGGGACGAGTGGATAGGCGTGTAAAGATCGAAAGTCGAGTAGAGTCGACTACAGGGGCGAGTAGATATGCGACTAAAGAGCCAGCGGAGAGGCGAGTATAGAATCAAATAGAATGCAATAAAGGATTGAGTACAGAGGCGAATAGGGAGGCGAGTGGTAAGATGAATGTAGTGGCGAGTAGAGATTGAATAGACAGTTGAGTAGAGGTTCGAGTAGATAGGCGAGTGGGGAGAGTCAAGTAGAGAGGCGAAAAGAGAATCGAATGGATGGGCAAGTAGAGAGGCCAATGGAAAGGCGAGTATAGAGAAGAGTACAAAGTCGAGTAGAGAGGGGAACAGAGAAGTCAGTAGAGACTCGAATATAAATTCAAGTATAGAGGCGAGTAGAAAGTCGAATATAGAGGCGAGTAGAAAGTCGAATATAGAGGCGAGTAGAAAGTCGAGAACAGAAGTGAGTACATAGTTGAGGGCAAAGTTGAGTGGAGAGGCGAATTTAATGCTCAATAGCGTCGGATCGACAGTAAGCGATAACCGACATCCACGCGGGCGGAGCCGCGGGCAACAGCTAGTCAATAATAATAGACTCACTGATGGGACATTATAAAACCTCTGACATTGTTTCAATAACACAGGGATCAGGCTCAGAAGAAGGAGGAAGGGGAGGATATGGGTGACGATCCCCGTAAATTGAAACCTGGAGAAATTGACCCTAACCCCGAGACAAAGCCAGCCAGACCAGATCCTAAGGACATGGATGAAGATGGTAAGTTCCTTAACAGTACTTAGTAATAACTAGTTATGAGGTTGATACATATATGATGTATACAAGCACAACTGTGAGCAAAAGAATTAGTTCCGGCGTGCGTTCGGAATGGAATGCGTTCCGTTTATTCTAAGTTATTCTTTGAGTCTGAGCCCAGCTTTCGAGCTGGGCGTCTATGGATGTGGAAACCACGGAGTCTCAATCTCACGCCGCCTCGGCTTGCTTCCGCCAGGTTCACTGATGGCTTCATCTGTCACCCCAGTCCCTCTTTCACGAGTTACGTTGGGTGTTGGACGGGACATCCCATGCACTCGCGCAGCGTATTATCGCCGTGAGCAAAGCGAGCGGGAGAACTCGCACTCTTAGGGCGCCACCAGCCCCCGCCACGGCGCGTCTCCCACGCCGAGCACTCCGTGAGCGTGAGCAGTTTCGAGTTCTTGTTCGCGTCCAAGTGATAGCACTTGAACGTTGGTTCTTTCCCCATGTAAGAAATCCCCGAGGCACCCGCACTTGGTGATCTCCTACGTCAGCTGGCACGAGAGGCTGCCGTGTGGCCTCTCTGGCCACTTCTTCTTGGTTGATCTTAATTCGTAGCTTACACTCCACTACCATGTCCCTATGCAGCTGAGGAAAGGGCTCCTGCCTCCAGGATCTACGATAGCTATCCTGCGAGGAGTCTTGCCGCGTCAAAGGTACGTACGCTACCCCCTGATCGCTTTAATGGCGATCTTGCACTGCGGAGCATGCAGCAACTGTACGTGTCTGGCCTTTAGTGTCTCCGCCCACATACGAAACACGATGTTTAATAGAGGGCTGTGCGCGGCCGTTGGTCCAAACTTTGAGGTCCTAAGAGTCCTAAGGTCCACACGATTTCCGCGTATTCTACTGCAGGAGACTGGCTAGCCCTCTCATGTTTGGCAGCAACCGTGTCAGTGTTAACTGATCCCTTCAATTTGGGTCGCGACGCAAGGCTCATTGACGATGCAAGAAAAAAGAAATAAAGAATAATATCCCTTGAAATTAACTAAGTATATCAGTATTATACAAAGAAATAAACTCTGAACTCTTCATGGTAAAATCAAAATCACAATTAGTTAAATTTGAAATTTCAATTAACATTATCATCTGTTTTATCTATTGTCATTCATCTGCTTTATTTCATGTTGGAATAAAAGTTACTATTATACTGTAAGGGCTGCTCCAGGTTAGCCTTGCTTTGCTCGACGCCGCGTCGTGATCGCAATTTTAGCTATGACGCAAGGCCATGGGCGGTCGTCCAGTCCGCCCATAGTCTCCGCCACCTCTGAATTTCTAGCAGCAATACATAGTCACGTCACGTCACTACTAGAAAAAAAATCATCTATTATAATAATGACTACTCTTTTATTTTTAAAACTTATTAATCACACTATTTACTAATTCATAGAACTGGAGATGTTGTCTGAAGCACGTGCGCGTTTGGCCAACACACAAGGCAAGAAGGCAAAGAGGAAGGCCCGTGAAAAACAGTTGGAAGAAGCACGTCGTCTTGCCGCTTTACAGAAGAGGAGAGAACTTAGTGCTGCTGGAATTGCTGTGCCAATCAGGTACACACATTTAAGAAACTTATTTTTTAGCAAATCTGGAAAACAACCCCCAAAATGCAGAGCAGTAGCAGTTGGCATTACTAAGGCTGGGCTTGGCATAATTCGTCATCATGAATGAATGAATCAATTTCGAAATATTGCACTCAATATTTATAACTTGCATTTATAAAATACTTATCAATTATCATATTATTGTTATATTCTGTATAGGCGTAAGAAGAAACGTGGAGTAGACTACAATTCTGAGATTCCATTCGAGAAGAAGCCTGCATCTGGTTTCTACGATACATCGACTGAAGTCGTGGATCCCATGGCACCGGACTTTTCAAGGTTGAGGCAGCAACATCTTGATGGAGAACTACACTCCGAGAAGGAGGAGGTAAGTAGACTTGTTAAAGTGATGGACGTCAATAGTTTTAATGTCAAAGTTTCTTTAATTCAATATTGAAATTCTAGAATTTTGATCTTACGAACTCTGTTCGTTTATTGTATTTTTGTACTTATTGTATTCTCATATTTATTGTACTTTTATACTTATTATATTCTTATGTTTATTGTATTTGTATACTTATTGTATTGTTATGTTTATTTTTTATTTATATTTATTATATTCTTGTTTATTGTATTTTTATACTTATTGTATTTTTATATTTATTGTATTCTTATATTTATTGTATTCTTATGTTTATTGAATTTTTAAAGCAGATCCCAGTTGCATCCGAAGGTTTCAACTTAGCATCTGGAATCTGCTTTTACTAGTCTAACTGCGAATTTCGCTGAAGTCGAAGTTTATTTTCTGTTAATTTTCCGTGGAGCGACTGCTATTTGACCTCCACAACCCAAAGGCGATATCGAAGCATTGCAGTTAAACCAGTTGTTTGATTTTTGAGGGCTCCAATTACCCGTAACGACTGCCATAGAATTTTGGATGGCAACCGAGACTGATGGCTTAACGTGCTCTCCGAGGCACGACCAGACCAATGCAAATACCCATATTCATGCATTCAAATATTTGCACTGAGCGGGGATTAAACCCGCGCCTCCTGCTTTTTTTTAACTTCTATTCTTATATTTATTGTATTTTATACTTATTGTATTTTTACGTGTATTCTTATGTTTATTGTATTTTATACCTGTTGTATTTTGCTTGTATTCTTATGCTTATTGTGTTTTATACCCGTTGTTTTTTTACTTGTATTCTTACGCTTATCGTATTTTACAGAGAGATAGACGCAAGGACAAGCAGAAGTTGAAGCAACGTAAAGAGAATGACGTGCCACAAGCCATGCTCATGGGTGACCAACCGGCGAGGAAGCGTAGCAAGCTGGTGTTGCCAGAACCACAAGTTACTGATCAGGTTAGAGATCCTTTTTTCTGCTTGAACTTGAACATATGTATGTACTTTAATTGCAGGGCCGTCTTAAGGCTATATAGCGCCAGGGTGCGAAGCTCAGATTGCGCCCCCCCCCCCCCGGTCATCAAAAAAAAAGACGGGTTGCACTCTGGGAGTGCCGGCAGAAGTGAAAACATATTCTTTTTTTCTTTCTTCGTTATATACATAGAAAAAGATAAAAATTAACATACCATCATATACCTATAATATAGCGCTAATCATAGAACCCATCACTTATTTTCTGCTAATTTTCTGTCAGAAGAAATTAATAAATTATGAAAAGAAAAAATAATCACAAAAAGTGATAAATTACAGAAAGAAAAAATAATCATAAAATGTAATAAATTACAAAAAGAAAAAATAATCACCAAAAGTAATAAAGTATAATAAGAAAAAACAATCACAAAAAATCCCTGAAGTCCAGGTGGTTTGAACCCGATACTATCTGAAACTATAAGGACTTACAGTCGAAGTGCTTACCGTTTAAGCTACGACGCTATCTATCGTAACTTGCAAAATAGATAATCTGTACCTAATCTTGTATGACGTCAGTCGCCGGTTACGGTTCAAAGGTCAACTAATCCTGACGCTTCCTTAACATTTTACACCCATCCAACGCCGCTTAAGAAGATTTCACTTCAAAAAATGCAATAAATTTTTGATGTTTCATTTATTTTTCTCTAAGATCTGTAATCTACAATAAATATACCTATAATGAAAAAATAAAATTCAAAAATTAAGGAAAAGAAATGGATTTAATATTTCTCTAACGTTTCACAGCATTAAACAAAATCAAACTTTAATTTTCATGCAATAAGATTCAACTACAACAACAAGAATAACCGACACTCAGAGCCGCATCGCGAACTTACATTACAATGTACACCCTAACAGCCTAATTATAGAGGCCATTTCGCTTAAAGTGCGGGCGCCAGGCGGCTAGGTCAAAGGGCCTCTTTGGAATGGAGATATTGCCGCGTGCGTGTTAAATTAATGTGATTATGTGTGTATCAAAATAAGAGCTATTTTACCTTGCATATCGTGAGTGGTATGACACGTGCCGAAAGGCAAAGGTGACAAAAATAGGTACAATGGCAAATTTTAATATTGGTTGATGCGTATTTTTTTATGCATGTAGGGGTTTAATTGACGTAAGTGTACGTAACGGGGGCATGGCGTTAATATTGTACTTATGAGTTAAAGGTTAAATTAGTAAATATCGAAATGTTTAGAGCTCGGCCTGCGCCCCCTCGGGCTACGCGCCCGGGTGCGGCCGCACCCTTGAACCCCCGGTTAAGACGGCCCTGTTTAATTGTGCAGAGAGGTTGTTTCTTAAGTCTCTTTGGTGATTGTACGAGGCCCTACGACCAAGGCGCGTTAATAGGGTTGTGTCCTATTTTTAGTTATTGTCATAAACTATACATTTTACGATAGTATAATGAACTGTTAAAGTGAAATCTTCTTATGCTATTTGATTTTTAAATTCAATTTCTCGAGCCGCCCGAAAACGCTCCATAGCGGTCATCTATAAATTACGCCACTCGAATTTTATGATTTTTGCCCCTCCCTCCTTCCTTGTCACAGCTGTTCACTTTTGTGAGACTCCCCCCTTCCCGTCATATATTTTGCGAAAGACGAAGGAATTTTGAAAAAAATAGTCGCTTTCTTTCTCGTCACTTTTATTTGCAATGCTTTGATTTTAGATTCCACATTACCATCAACATCGTCATTTAAACTTTTTTATAAGTTATTAACTTCTTGTACAATTTGTTTTCTTTTTTTGACAGCATAAGCTGAACTGTATGTTTCATATGCTTTTGAGATTTTCGTAAAGTAATAGTTTAAAGTTCGTGTTTTAACACTTAGATTAGAACAGATTTTGAAATGTAACATCGTGGAATTTAGGACTCCTCCCACTCCCTTGTTACACAATGTCACAATTAGTCGACCTCCTTCCTCCCCCTTAACGTGTGACGTAATTTATGGAACAGATATACAATGCATAATAAAATTGATTTGAAATTTAATAATCTAAATCTACAAATCGAAAATAAAATTTCAACAATATGTAGGGTACCCAGAGTACTACCAGGTAGGTGTCTTTGACTTCGGGAGCATTCCCCTTACACCCGGTATATAAAACCAATCATGGACTCAAAGAGCTCGAATAATAATTTGAACAGTCCTTACATTATTTACTTTTCGAACTTGTCCCCATTACGCCTAAATTTTTTTCAAGAAGTTTGCCAGTATCTTTACACGTAGTTCGGCGGTCGCAGCAAAACTTGACCGTACCAGGGCGACCTGAGCGTTGAGTCTTTAATATTAAACATGTTCGGGTGATTTGTACAGGAGCTACAGCAGGTAGTGAAGCTAGGTCGAGCGAGTGAAGCGGCGCGGGAGAGCGCGGGCGTGGGGGCGGCGGCCGGCGGCGCCACGGACGCGCTGCTGGCCGAGTACGCGCTGGCGCCGCCCGCGCCCGCCGCGCTCCGCACGCCGCTGCAGCAGCAGGACAGGTACGCTCAGGGCTGTCCAGCATTCTCCTCATACCATGAGAAACTTTGGAAACCACAGGGAAATAAATCACTTTGATTTTCATAGTGATTTTCCTGTTATGTCCAAAGTTTAGGCTTTGGAGCCAGAGGAAAGCGACTGGTGGCGTAGGGGTAGTGACGCGGCCGCTACGCAGGAGGCGCGGGCTCGATCCCCGCTCAGTGCAAATATTTGTATGCATGAATATGTATATTTGCATTCGTCTGGGTGTTTCTATGTATAATATGTATGTATTTACAAAAAAAAACCTATCTAAGTATGTTTATCCGTATTCTAGATTCCATAACACAAGCTAGTTAAGCTATGCTTACCATGGTTCTAGATAGCGTTGTGTGAAATGTTGTGAAAAATATTAAAAAATATTATTAAATATTAAATATTATAATATATATCATAATCTTTGTGTAAATCCCGGTCGCATCCGGGACCTTTAGCTCAGATTACGGGGTCCACTTCTTTCCGTCTAACTGCGACGCGGCTGTGCTTTGATATTTTACGTAAGACTATTACCATCTGACCTAATCCTAAGAGGAAAGCTTGCGCCAGAGCCGTTCCGTATCCGTTAAATAGTAAGTGCACCAGTTAGTGAGTGAGATGATTTGGGTCCCAAACATACATGGCCCCCCGGCCATACACCCCACGTTGTGCGGATTTCCATATGGCTTAAAAGTTCTCTCACCTACCTTCGATCAAGCTATTTGTCATAGCTCAAGATTTGATGGACCATATATTCTACTTTTTATTTCAGAATTCTAATGGAAGCTCAGAACGTAATGGCGCTGACACACGTCGACACTCCACTGAAGGGAGGCCTGAACACGCCGCTACATCAGACTGACTTCTCAGGCGCACTGCCGCAGTCACAGGCGGTTGCCACGCCTAATACATTACTTGTCACTCCATTTCGGTAAGCACAGTGCCATTTCTCTACAGTAATAGCTTGGAAAAAAGTACTGAATTAAGTTTGATTTATATTGAATGATAAGTCTATTGTCATTAATGCAGCTAATACATATCCTATCCGATCTTACTTTTTTTTTTACTTGCGGGAAATCCTGACGAATACCCCCTCCGGAACCGGAGGGTGAGGTTATGTCGGACTCGAACCGACTAAACCGAATGCCGTCTCTGGGTCGTTGTGCTAGGCCGAAGGTCAGGTTGTCAACGACATATGCCTCGCACCCCGGCTGACCCAGGGCCATTCCTCTCGGTCTGGCCCTCCTACCAAGCAATCAGTTTTTCAGCAACTTTGAACACAAGGCTACTGGGTGCCTACTGAAAAGCAACCGAAATGTCAGTAATAGTATCGTTTTATATGTTTTTAAATACTGTTTTTGTTTTAATAAAAGTTAAATACTCTGACCTCACATGGGCCAATACTACGGCCTATTTCAGAACGATACTCAGTCCTGAATCTCGTTTTATAACTAGCACTGTGAACAGATTCAGATCTAAGTATGTTCTGGCATACGGGCCTACGACATCTAAATTATGATTTTTTAACGGATTTACAATCCTCAAAGCTAAGTAGATAAGACTGATATCTATGACTTTCTTTTACAGTTCATCACGCACAGAAGTATCCACACCCGGCAGTTTCAACACACCCAGCCAAGGAGGAAATCAAACAGCTCTCGCCGTATGTAAAAAATCATTAGTTTATTGTTTAATTCTGCATTCTTCTTTCAAAGCTTAATTCTTCTTTTAATTCCAAATTTTTCTGCTAATTCTTTTTTTTTAATGCTTAGTTTTTAGTTTTAATTCTTAAGTACATGGTTGCTAATTTATATAATGTATGTGTTCAGACACCAGGACTTCGCGACAAACTGAGCATCAACCCAGAAGACAGACTGAACGGAGGGGACACACCTCAGGTGCAAAATCAATTACAAAAACAGGTAATTAAATCCAGCTAGTATTATAAATGTGGAAGTCTGTGAAGATGTTAGGGCTTGTTACTTTTTTTTTTGGATATTTATGACCTGGTCACTGGACCTTTAAGTCATGTTTCATTCGTGTGTGTGTCTTCATTTGTTTGTATCTTCTTTTGTTGATAATGATTTAATGATTTTGATGATGATGATGACGACGATGACGAGGACGATGAATAATGATTGCTGCTGACTACTAAAAGCTCCACTAGGGAGATTTGGAATGAACACTAAAAGTCACAATTCACTGTAATATGCCACTTTCCTACACTTGTGCGAGTTGTCCAAGACGTTATATCTACAAATCCATCCCTTTTATACATAAAAATTCAAATTCACACCAATTTCGGAAAATAGAATAATAACGCGATGCGCCCTATCCGGCGTTCGCGCCAAAACTCATGTTTGTTCCAAAGCCACGCTCTAAGGGCTGTTTGGATTTGGCTGAAATTTGGTATAGAAATAGATTACAGTCTATAATAACACATAGGTTACTTTTATCCCGGGAATAGGTTCCCATGGGTAGCTGGAACGGGATTGGTGTTTAAATACATAGGTTGTGGCGTTGCTTACCACTTTAATTAATTTGAACTTAATTACTTTAACAACTCACTATGGGTTTTCTTTGTAAATTAAAAAATATATTTTAAGTTACCTTCCTGCCTTCGATACATTGTAACATAAGTAAGTATATATTTATGTACATTTACGCTTGTTTACAACCACTATCCTTCGCATTATATCAAGTAATTAATTGAGCGAACGGGACAGGCATAGTTTGAATAAATGGTTTTCAGATATTATTTAAGGCACCAATGAGAATAGTAAAAACTGTTTGTGTTCCTAATAAAGCAAAATAAAACAAACAACGAGTAGTCCATGTCTAGCAGTGGACGGGGACAGGCTATACAAGTCGAACGAGAACAGGTCTTATCAATATCGCAATAAAATTGAAATTTCAACTACTGGCATCGAAGAAACAAAGGCAGTGGTATGAATAAGATTTAGATTTAATTTCTAAGGCATTAACTATAAAACATTCTACAAATTAAAAGCCTGAGCTGTGCCGTTGCCGATAAATCTGCGCCGTTGCCGATAAATCTGCGCAGACCCTAAGTGACGCTGAGAACTATAATAAACATGTTGGTCTTATCAATATTTTCCAATTGTAGCAAAAAGCGTCAGTTCGCAACGCACTGTCGTCTCTGCCTACGCCTCGCAACGACTACGAAATCGTCGTACCGGACCAGGAGGATGAGCCTATGGACGGATCCTCTAACGACGCCAGGGTTGAAGATCAGGCCGATGCAGACGCCAGGCTGCAACAAGAACAGGAGGAAATACGTGAGTATATGCTTGTAATGAATACACAACCCAAGACAGAGAACAATGATTCTAATTGGAGGAGATTTTTATCCAAAAGGGACCCATTTCTACAAAATAATTACTACGTTAACTCTATGTAAAATTGTCGGGGAATTCAGTAGCCCTAGTAGCTCGTAATCGTATCGTGAACGTATTGAAAGAACGGAGCATTGCGATTGGCCGGCTTCTCATACACACAGGTTCACAATAGGCAGGCGGCCAATCATAATGCTCCGTTCGTTCAATACTGTCACTGTCAGTGGGAAGACCAAGGGCTATTCCTGCTTTGTCTTCTACACTGACGGCACAGAAACTCTTCGTACACAGGGTCGGCAGCACGAGAGTGACTCCCTTGTTGTTGCACACGTACATAGGCCACGGTAAAAAAGAAATTGAATTTTATTTATACATAACATTAAAGAAGTTGAAGTTACTATGACTTCTTCTTAATGGGATGCTAAAAATAAAGTCACCAGAATGAGGGTTACCATTAGACATATGGAAGAAGCTATGACTATCATAGCTCAGGCCCTCAAGGAATACAGAAAAATTTATAAATTTTGACAGATGTCAGTTCTGTTAGTAAATTCGAGCAACATGATCCTTACTTCGTTAATAAATGGTGATAGAGCTTGTCTAAGCCCATATAATGCGTCCCACTACCTCCGTTCATCTTAAGCCGATGAACCGGTGTGCATCTTAAGCCGATGGACCGGTGTGCATCTTAAGCCGATGAACCGGTGTGCATCTTATGCCGATGATCCGGTGTGCATCTTAAGCCGATGAACCGGTGTGCATCTTATGCCGATGATCCGGTGTGCATGTTAAGCCGATGAACCAGTGTGCATCTTAAGCCGATGGACCGGTGTGCATCTTATGCCGATGAACCGATTTGCATCTTATGCCGATGAACCGGTGTGCATTAGAATTTCACACAACGAAATTATTGACGATCATGAAACAATTGACGTTTTTACACAGATGGTGTGAATGTGTGGAATCGTCATTTCAGTTCTGACAATCTATACCTATACCTTTATCCGGCATTGACCAAATCATAATATTCCATTCACAATGCTACAAATTAAATAGACAATATACTTACAATGAGTAATTCTCCTGTACAGGCTTAGCAGCTCTGAAGCTACGTTCTAGAGCGGTACAGCGCGGCTGCGTGCGGCCAGCTGACGTCAACGCGACCGTCATACGGGGCGCCGCGCCGTCACTCACGGCGCTACAGCACGCCGAGGAACTACTGAAGGCCGAGATGGTCACTATGCTGCACTACGACGCGCTGAGGGACCCGCCGCCTGGTACGTAGTGAATAGGGGAAAATGGTGCTATACTGAACAGTCGCAAGTGTCCTGCGATTACGAACTTCAAGAAGGATATTAGGTTTCTACAGGTTCGGTATCACGAGCGTAACGCCCTTGGTGTTGCATACTTCCATGGGCCACGGTAACCACTTTCCATCAAGTGGGTCGAGTGCTTGTCTACCACCTAAGAAGTATAAAAAAAGGATTGAACTCCGTCACCGTAGATGTCGCATTCACGCTCTAAGTCTTGTACTATAAAAGACCAGTATTAAGGCAACGGACAATGCTGTGGCAGTGACAAAGTCTGCAGAATATTATTAGAGATTGACTTGATAATGAATATTACATCACTGTTATATCCAGTAGTCCTTTCAACCAGTATTTTGGTTTCGGACAGCTGCCCTCAGAAATTACTGAACATTATAAGATAAGAAGTTTCCTGCTGCAAATATAAGTTTACACAATGATCATATTCGGTTCCTCCAAAACTGAATAATTGGTCCATCGGTTACAGTTACTATTAATCGCGGTACAAGAGAATTCATCTCTGACGTGAAACAAATATTTACCACTATATTTAAAGACTTCTTTCCTTTTAACCAGGCGTGGATAAAAAACGAGCAGTGCAACTACAAGCGTCCCACCTGGCATACTTGGAACAGCATCCTTATGAGGAGTTCACGTCTGAAGAGCTGGACGCAGCTAAGCAGGAGATGAAGAAAGAAATGGAAGTAGTCAAAGCCGGCATGGGACATGGCGATCTTAGCATGGATGCGTATACACAAGTGTGGGAGGAATGTCTTGCTCAAGTATGTATCATTCACTATCTAAAATAAGGAATGTGTTAACAGGCACAGTTTTGTTCTTTAGAAACGTTTAATTTTCATTATAATATAAATTATCAGTAAAACAACTAATTTAGCTTCAAACTATTTGGAATACTAGCAGGATCAGTTAATTCACTTTCCGTGTTGGTTCTAGCACACGAAGTTAGTAGTGCCACCAGCTCATTGCGTACCTATTCTTAGTGAGTTAATATGAGTGAGTGAGTGAATAACATAAGGGGCAATCCATAAATTACCTCACACGTTAAGGGGGTCGACGAAGTATGACAAGAGGGTCCTAAATTTCGTGACGTCACATTTTAGTCTATTATAATTTCAGTGTTAAAACACGACCTTTAAACTTTAAATATATTATGATTATGAAACAGGCTAATAAGAAAACAAATTATACAAGAAGAAGCTAACAACTTATAGAAAAGTTTAAAACGTAGTGACGATGACGAAGGTAATGTGGAATCTAAAATCAAAGAATCACAAATAAAAAAGACGAGAAAAGAGCTACAATTGCCATTTTTTTTTTCAAAATTCCTCCGTCGTTCGCAAAATATGTGACGTCACGCTAGGGTAAGGGGAGTCTCACAAACCTGACCAGCTGTGACACGGACGGGGGAGGGGCAAAAAATCATGAAATTTGTGTGACATAATTTATGGATGACCCCTAATGTTGGTTCCTAAGTTGTGTGGTTTCGAGTTTGAATGGGGAATATTCTATCAAATGTTTTTCATATTGTGTATAAGCTATAACTTATATCTTAAAAAAGAAAACTTTTTCATATTTCTAGGTACTCTTCTTACCTGGACAAAATAGATATACTCGCGCAAATTTAGCAAGTAAAAAAGACAGATTGGAATCAGCTGAAAAAAGACTGGAACAGAACAGGAATCACATGGCTAAAGAGGCTAAGAAATGTTCCAAAATGGAGAAGAAACTAAGGGTTTTGACTGGTATGTATGTTTTATTTAATTACATAGGTCTAAAAACCATAGTTGGCGAAATGCGGGTGGTGCCTACCTCTGCCTGACCCTTCATGTATTTATAGGTGTGAATATATGTATGTATGTACTTAGGCCTCTTAATTATTAGCTATGAACCAATGTCAAGGGTTTAGAACCTGTAATGAATCTACAAAATAAAATCAGAGATAAATGTTTATTTATATTTTTTATCTAAAAAGTTTGCTTTCGATCCTGTCAACTTAGAATTTTGTTTTGTTTACTTTTCCAAACTCAAAATATTGTATTTCACTCATGCTCGAAATTATGTCACAGGTGGCTATCAGAGTCGTGCAGCATCACTCATCAAGCAATTCCAAGAGTTACAAGATCAGATAGAGCAGGCCAACTTGGAGTTGTCCACATTCAAGTTTTTAGCTGAACAGGAAAAGGCAGCCATTCCACGTAGGATAGAGGTATGTAGACTATCATTATCACACGACACTGTCATACTATTTCAGAAAGAAACAATAATTTTATTTATCGGGTTTTGAGACAAAATTTCATATAATTCAAATTCCTTCAAAAGCTAAGCGTCCGCATTAAACTGATTGCAGTATTCTTTGTATGCAAAGTCAAGTGTGTTCACCTATACGCATCGTACGGATCGCACGAATCTACTCATCGGCAATGCCGACGCAGTCGATCCTAGAGTCAACTTTGGAGATGCGTGCCGATGACGTTATTCACAATGCCGGCCAGTTGGCCGAACGCCGCTTGCTTGCTTCGCATGCCGCGCGGATTCCGCCATTGCATTTTGACGATCGTCCTGTCGACACGCCTTGGCTATGCCCGTTTTTTAGCATCACACGTTCGCTCACTACGAAAATCCGAATGAAATGGCGTTGATAATCCGATTGCTGGTAGTTGTGGTGACAAAATGCGATCATTGACGCATTGTGAAAAATTCATCCGTTTGATGCGATACGTCCGTTACCGATAGGTGGACGCTTAGCTTAACTAAACGTTTTTAGACTACTCGTTATTGTTTGTATTTAGGAATTTATTGTGAACCCACATACTCACCTATTCACATTCAATACCATTTCACCTATACTTTATCTCTCAGGTGAAACAATTGAGTCACCCAGGTGAAAGAGGATAGTATTATACTAATTTTGCGAACATTTATCACTCTTATAAAAGTTTACCTTGAACATATCGGACAGGATAGGTCCTAAAGAAGATAGCTCCATACAACCTATAGAATACAACTGTCTATACATTCATTTCTCACCAATCTATCTTTCTTGTCCTATGTGCAGTCATTAACGGAAGACGTGAATCGCCAAACTGATCGCGAAAAGCAACTACAGAAGAGGTATGCTGAGTTACAAGCGGAGTTAGAAGACCTACATAAAGGAAAACATCCAAAGGACATTGACTCAAGACCGATGGCAGTCGAGGAATAGGAATTATTGTTTTACATGGGACGGCGAAGACATCTGTAAATCCCCATATAATTAGGTTTATGAAAAAAAAATAGAGATAATGAGGATTTCTTTTTTCGTTTAATGTGAAAATGAGCTGTTATGAATGAACGTCAGTATGCCAAAAGTAGAGAAATAAATGAGGTTACTATTTAATTGAAATGTGAGCCGAGTTTGGAATAAAACATAATTAAAAATACCTACAACAAAAAAAAATTACAGTTTTGGTGAAAATTTAACATTTAATAACCTTTACGATCTTGCCAAAGCAAAGCTCTAAAATCATAACTTAATTAATAAACTAAATTTAAATAGAACATATTAAAAAGACACTAAGATTGATTACTTAAGTTATGTAACTAACCGAATGGAGTAACTATAAGCACATTTTTTCTGACTCTAAAACCTGAATTGCTTTTTATCAAGACACCGTTTTGAGCCTCTAGAATTTGGTCTTTTTTTTTTATTTTAGTGTTTGGGTAAAAAAAACGTTTCTTTTTTTAAGTCTTGTAAATATATCTACGTATTTCACACCTTTTGTCCTTCGGGATATTCCATCCGTTGGCTTGTCTTTAACGTCGTTTGCTATTTTTGTTTAAATGTAAGCATTCCCTGTTGAATTAAATTGGCAAAACTTACATCTTGACTATTTTAGACTTCTAATAGTCTTAAGAAAAATGGAAATATTGGTGCTGATTCAGCTGTTACATAATAATCTAAACTAGACTATAAATAGCTAAATTTACTTGATCTTGTCAGAACGACGTATACCACAGTATTAGTACATCGAAATACATAAGTAAAATACTACCTTTCAAACTCTGTTAATCCTATATAAAAAGAAAGAAGTTTCGATAGTCAAATATACACTTGAGAGGCAGTTCAGCTATCTTCAGTTAACTTTGTAAGAGAAGTGGTGTTCATGAAAGATTACAGATATATCCGCCGAATGATCAAAAGTATATCAAATTCGTCAATTGCCTTACAAATACAAATGTTCATAAAATATTCAGCAATATTTACTGTGACCAGAATCCGAAATAAAACTATTTATAAGTTATAAAAATCTTTTATTTCACATTTATGTACAACATGATTGACACTCAAAACCTTCATTAATCACAAGCATACATTTGTCCATGATGAATTTGAAATTGTGGGATTAAAATTAAACAATAACGCATTTACATTTCATAAATTTATATCACAGGAGTGTTCGAAGATCCAGGCCAGCTGGATAACGTACCCATTTCATATTTTGAAGCTATTCGACTAATGGTCAATCCCCACTGAAACAGCAGCGGCCGGGGGCAGGCAGACTTTTGTACTTACTAGAAATGATTGCGAGAATTTCGAGGCGCCGCACGAACCTTTCTTCGCTTTCAAATGACTATTTTCTTTTTTCTGTAGATAAGATTCAAAATGGTTTGTAATATTTTGCCTCAAAAAACCACTGCCGGCTGCTGGTTCTTGCAGTGGGAATTGACTCTAACTCCACATTAATTCAATCAATCAAGTCCGCCCTCTTTGAGCACATCTATCTTCATTTATCGTTAGGTATCGCAAACGATTAGGATTCGACGATCACTATCGCAAGCAGTCGAGCAGGACGTAATGATGACGAAACAATCTGAAGGTGATTATGTAGCGGTTCATATTTCTTTAGCTATTAATCACCATGTTCCCAAGATGTGTCCCTGGCATTATCGCAGGTTTTCACTAGCACCTTTACCATTAACTGTGTTATTAGCACCTTGAATTTTACTTATTAACATGGCTATTGGATTCGCTTTCATTAATATATTTATAGCGAATAACTACTAACGTCGAGTCAAAGAATAACGAGAATAGACTCTGACTCCATTATTTCCTATCGTCATCTGAATCCACTGAACGTTTAGTACAAATCAAACTTTGAAAATTCTCTACAATAACATTTTTTCTTAATAATATCCGGGTTCGGCATGATATTCATTGGTAATTAAGTATTATATTGACATAGTCAAATTATCGCAAGGTTAGTAGAAATCTACAGTAATTTTTAAAAAATGGTGAAATGAAATGAAATGAAATGAAAAAATGGTGCGAGAGTAATCCCTTAATTAGTCCTCTATTTCACCCCGACATCCTAGACGGCGTGCGGATTTAGTAGGTTCGAGTGCGGTATCCTTGAGGATAACCGCAGGAAAAAAGGTAAGCACAAGGCTCAATTCCTACTACCGCGTCGAAAATAGCAAAGTCACCTTTATCTTAACAACTTAATACCCATAATCTCTTGAGATAACATACGCGCGAGTTCACGTGCGTTTTATGGAATACAACTGTGAGCGACAGGTCGAGGGAACGCTGATTGGTAGATTAGATTATCCTTTTGAAGAATTTAGCTTCGACTCTGCGCTAGTTTGAAATGACCCTAAGCTTAAAGGACAGCAACTTTATATCAATCGCTATCGTCAGAATCACTATGTATCTGTCGTCTCTTCGGTTTGTTCTTCACTTTCACGTCAGGGCTCTCGTCCTGCGTACATATGCGCCTCGATTTCTTAGCCCTTCTTTTCTCTTCTAACAACATTTCTGCTAACTCCAGCTCTGATACTTCATTCACTTGTGTCAACCCGATATTCGAATCTACGCAAAAGCTATCCTGCAAAGACAAGTTAGTTTTTGTTATGGTAGTATCTAATTGAAATGATGAATTTATACGGTCACTCAATCGCGTGTTCTTGAGCGTCCAGGATTAGAATGCTCGTACATATAATCGTGCGTGATTATTTTTTAGAAGTTCAAAGTTCACAAAATCTTTCGCGCAGTATAGATCACGGGAAACACATGACGCGTTTGCGCGCGCACGGCAGTACATATGAAGTCCTGAGCGCGCGTACTTTCCATCTCTCTCCAACAATCGCGCGGTTATGCGTGTGTACATTCCGCTGCGCAATCCTGGACATAAGAACACCATTGATTTACAAAAAATTATTGTATATTAATTATAGATATACAAAATGTAAATTTTGTATATCAATGAAGAACACGCGACGTCTTTACACATGCACTCTTACACTAGCGAATGCGATTTTCTGTTGCGAAAGACTGTGCGTGTAAAGGGCGTTATTGTCTTATTCAATGAATACACTTTAACCATTATTGGGACAGCTAATTCCACTGTAATTGAAAAACATAAAACAACAATATCATACCATTTCATACGTATCTTCATCCACATGTTGTGATAATATTTCATCCCTGTTGTACCTCTGGGGTAACTCGGGTATTTTAAAAGCACCCGCTCTTATTGGACTTCTGAAAAATAAAGTGAGCAATAGTTATATTTTTAGTAGTCCTTGATGACTGATATTTTTTTGGGATTATACGGCAAGCTTGGTTTGTCAAACGATGAAATGTGGTCAAGAAACTGTATGCAAGACACGATTGATCGAAAAGTATTCACATATCAGTAGTTGTGAGGTCATTTTTTTAATATAGATAATGGAGGGTTTACAATGATATGTTGCTGTGTTCAAGCAATATTAATGGATTTGTATGTTACTAATAGAATATCCTAGAACTGAACAATCAGTTTTTTTTATTTATTTGTGAATATGGTTTTTTTACAGTGTTATTAACATGATAATACATGTGATGGCTGATGGCTCAGCATATTCTGCCATTTGTGGCGTACAAATTAGATGGTAAGAATGTCAAATTTAAATTAAGCTATTATCAATTACATGCATGTTATTAACAATTTAAATAATATTAATATAATTATATGCATACCTTATTATGTCAAATATTTATTAAAAAAAAAGTATAACGTTATCATTTCATGTCAAAATTAAGTCAATTAAAATATTGTCAATAATATTCATACTACAATTAAATTACATTATGTCAAACATCATAAGTTATCATTTAAAAAATCATCTATGTCATAATAACATTTTGTAGTTCCTTTCTAAATAAATTAAAACTTAACTCCTTAAATGCATTTGGTACTTTATTATAAATTTTGGGAGCTAGACAAAACATACTCTTCCACATAAGTGCTGTTTTAGCACTCTGTATGCGTAGCCTGTCATTGTCACGTCTGCTACGTTGGCCACCATCCGAAAACCGTGGAAACAAATGAGCGTTTTGCTGGACAAATAAGGCCATTTCCAAAATGTATAAACACGGTAGTGTTAGAATCCCATACCTTATGAAGTACGGTCTACAGCTGTCGGTGAGTTTAACACCAAACATTGCCCTTATGCATCTCTTCTGAACTAAAAATGCAGTCTCTCTGTCAGGAGAGCGGCCCCAGAATATTATCCCGTACCTTAATATTGACGCTACCAGGCCATGGTATGCAGTGAGCAATGTATCCGTACTAACTGTTGGGGCTTTCATCAATTTGAATTGAAAACGGAAGGGATTTCGTATTAGAGGCAAAGCAAATCATGACAATTTTTGTAACTTGACTGACAACATTCTTCATTGTATATAAGTCTACCACACCTAATGAATGGCTTATGATGATGGTATAAATTAATGTGTGAAGCATACTTACTTCACGGACTTCAGATACACCGCCTCCATGTTCTCCTGCGGGATGACGCTGTCATCGCATATGAATTCCGCGATACTGCCGACACTATCATCCGTCAATTCGTCATCGCTGGCGGAGTTGTCGTCAGATAGCGCCGCCTCCGTCTCCAAAAATGAGTTGTGCAACTTTTTTTTCTAAAATAAAAAAAAAATTATTACATCGATACGCAGTTAGAGTAGGCCTATGTATCACTAATAGTAGGAGAGCTGTTAGACATGTTAGAATTTTTGAGGCAATTTGAAAAAAAAAGGGGTGATGCCTCTTCCATATTAACTTAATATTGAAATCCAGATCTGACTGGGAGGTAGCGGTAATTTAACAGTTCTCGGACTATAACAATTCCTCAATCGGATATTTTTTTAATCAATTTATTTGACATAGGTATTACTTACTTTTCGAACCTTATGATTCGTAGTCGATATACATTTATCACCATTCATCTTATGCGGACTTCTGTGCTTATGTTTCTCGTCGGTTACGAACTCGTCGTCACTGTCATCAAATACAAGCTTACGTTTCTGTGAGCATCCAGCTTTCGTGGGGCTCTCTTTCAATATTGCACTTATTTCATGTTTATCAATTTTACAATCCCGCCTAAACATTTGTAACATACTCAAATTGTTTTTCGTAATACTATTATCTTTCTGAAGCTCATCATGATCATCTAAAATTTGAGGATTTCTATTCTCCTTTTGAGAGAAATATTTACTTTGGTACACAACACAGTTGAGTGCAGTACTATCATTTCTGTGATGTTTGTTCATTTTACTTAAATTAAATGTTGTCGCGCTTTTTTTATCTTTAGTCAATTCTTCATCATCATGTGTGTCTAGCTTTGGTTTCTTACTGAAATGAGGAGAAGCTATAACTGACCCACTACTGTCCATATCCAATTTTCTTTTACTTTTGTTAGGACTAAAAGTTTTACTTGATGTTGGATCAACTATTTTGAGCACTTGTGGAGACCGGCGCACTGAATAATCTTTGGACTTTTTAATTATTTCTTCATTTACGTCATACACTTGAGTACTGTCGGAATCGCTGTCACTTTCCAGAATGATAAGGCTTTCGTTTCTTTTTGTTTGAATCGTCTGTTGTGTCGACTTATCTGAATTATTGAAATTAACTAAAGATCTCTTTTTTTCAGCTTGACTTAAGAGGATCGGGGAGACGCTTTGTCTGGCCTGATTAGAACTTCGTTCGTTTTGAGTTAGGAGAATTGGTGATGTACCTTTCCTGTTTTCTTTGACTAGGTCGTTAGATATATTAGATTTTGTTAATGCTGACACATTCCCATCTGTTTTGTTAATCATAGCTTCAAGTTGAGAGAGTGTGAACATGCTTTTATTACCCGTATCATTATTACTTATATTATATTTGGTTACACTTTCTGCTTTCATATCGTCGACATTATTGTTATAAGCAGGTTCTTTTATTAATTGTTTTTTACAACTGCTGTTTAAGGGGGTCGAACTACGTGTGCGATCTTTTTTAGTACTTAATTGAAATTTACGAACTTGACTGCAAAGTATTGGCGATGTTGGGATTTCTTTAACTTTTATTCGACCGGACAAGATTGATGGACTCACTGGATATGTATAGTCTACTGTGGGTTCTGCAACTGGAGATTTCAAGATCTTAGAATTTTCAACTTTACTAGTAGTTTTTGTGTTTATTTGAGTAATCTCAGGTGGTGTATTATCTATTTCATCGTCAGCGAATATATCTTCAACGCTATCTAATCCAAAGAAGTTCAGTACTTCTTTCGCTTCCTTTGGCTCTTCTGCAACTTCAGTTTCTTTCACTATAGCTTCTTCAGGGCTACTATCAGCAAATATGTCTTCTATATTACCTACGTCGAAAGGATCTGAATTCACAGGTTCATCTTTTTTCTTAGGTGATTCAATAATAGATTGAGTATCATTAGGTCCAAGAAAATCTAATTCCAAATCAAAATTGTTGCTCAAATTAAGTTTTTTATCGATTACACTGTCTTCAATGTCATTAGATTTATTGGCAGTAATCAGTTCAGTTTCCACTTCAAAATCATCTATATGTTTACTTGTCTCTATTTTTATGTTTTCCTGTATGGTATAATCATCAATTTCATTTTTAGCCCATTGCCATACAGTGTCTGCATCAAAATCATCAATTTTATGTTTACTTTCATGTATATTTATATCTTCTAGTATGGCTTGAGTATTAACATCATTAATAATACTTACATTTTTATCTACATTACTTTTAGCGCATTGCAATACAGTTTCGGCATCAAAATCATCAATTAAATCTATATCTGGTAATTTTAACTCTTTAAGAGACAATATTGTCCGAGGTTTCTTTTCGTTCTTTAATTTTAATAAAGAAGAACAATCACACACATTCTGGCAAATGTAACACGTTTTCACTACCTCAGTAGTGTTGTCTAAGGTCAAGTCTACAAGTAAATTCACAAGTCGCGTGGGAATACCGCCGTCGCTTTGAATACCTAACTCATTAATAAGTTTCGTATAATTTTTTGTTGATCTAGTGGCAGTACTAAATAAGGCTCGAATATCGCCATCTTTCTTCGCTGGTGATTTCATTACAGGCGGTTTCTTAGTCTTTTTAATTTGTTTCCCTTTGGCTGGAGACAACAAAACCAATTTTTGGGGGGATAATACGTTTTTGCTTGGCGATTCTTGAGTACTGAAACCTGTAAGTAAAATAGGGGAGTAAAATAATTGATAATTCGAACAATGACTCAAAGTTTGAGGTTTACAAACCAAACTCATTATATAAAAAAAAAACGAGTGTGCTAGTGCGTAATAAATCTTTTTTATTTCCATAGTGACTATGAGAGAACGAGAGAAAGATAATGTGTGTTCGCACCTCTCTCTCTAAGTCTCTCTTTCTATTTTGACTAAAGTATTTCTCCCTCTTAACCTCCGCTCGCCTCGCCCGATCACACTTTTCATAATGATCTCATCAGGGATTCTCCAGCTTCAAAACAAAAAATAATCGACATTGTTTCAAACTTACATGGATTTTGTGTCGAAGCAGGCATCTCAAATCTTTTAGCATCAGCATATTGTAGGAGTTCAGATAAAATCTCCGAATCTCTGGAATGTGTAACGTTTACAGTTTTTTGTAACGTCCGTTGCCATTCTAGCCACCTGGTCAACTTTAGCTCACTTTCATCAGGTTCTTGAATATGTTTGAATGAGTCTGAAAAACATGGAGCTATTGTGTTTAAACAGGCAGATACGTTAATCATATTGTCCTTTAAAAAGGATTTATGAATTGATGTTTGTCACTCAATCAGTTCAGAACTGGTTTGGGTACATAATTTAGAGAACGGGAATTAACGCGATATATGTACTTACATACCTTTGATTGCCTGATGTTACGACCAAGTCACACCGGCCGTGGTCACAGGCTGACTGATCGCGTTAATTCCCGTTCTCCGAATTACATATAATGGAACTCGATAGTTTAAAAGTTGGCTTGGGTACAATTTGGCTCACAGAGATAAAATGTAGTCTGAAGGAAAATATCGAAGTTACACCTCGCAGTTTAGATTGGAAACAGTAGATCCCGGACTCTCGTAGTCCCGAAGGCCTTGGGTGCGACCGGGACATACGCAACGAGGATGATAGAATACAGTCTGATATAGTCCTAAACCCGCATAGTGAGGCAGCTTTAAGTGAAACCTTTCTTTCCTAGTGCGGGTTGTGCCGAACAAACAGTCATATAATATAAAAAATTTGTCAATCTTCTACCTTAAGATTGGGTACTTATGTCAATAAGTTATATTCTGGATCACAATAGTGTATATCGGAAGTAGAGCACATCCCCGCCTGCCGTATTTATTGTTATCCTATATTGTTATTTAGTTATACATTATAATTATTATTACAATATTGTTATAAATTGAGCGTCGGTAGCTTAGTGGTTAAATTGCGGCCTTACGATCGAGAGGACCCGGGTTCGAATCCTGGCCATTACACTACCGACGTGAACCCACACCTAGCACAAGCAATTTAGCTTAGTTGGAGGGGTTAGAGGGAATATTAGTAATTTCAGTTGTTACGGTTGCTAATATTCTTTAAACAAAAATATTGTTTTACATAAATTTGTTATTAGTCTGTAAGCTTTCTTGAAGAGTAAATAAATAAATAAATAAGCATAATTTCTAGCAGTTCCTATTGAATATTGATAAACATCTGCATATTTGACATTGATAAACATCTGCAGACAACACCTTGTATATTACGAATGAAACTTACCTCTACTGTTTGCCCAGCACTCTTTAGGTGCAGGTAATAACGCAGTATCAGAGTATCCTTCGGGAAAAAGCTCTTTGAATTCAATCTCGGTTAGTAGACTACCGCTGTCCGTTTCTCTGCTTGGAAAGCTCGATTTACTTGTGGAAGCTCTACCGAGTAGCATACTGCGCAAATCCTTTTGACCCTAAAAAGCAAGGCAACATTTGTGATATCAACACTGTGATTATACCATACAATGACTGTTTTCACCTTCTAAAATACCCAGCAATGGAGTCACTATTTTTTGTGCCCATTGCGGTGGAGACTTTGGGTACTTGGGGATTGGAAGTAAACAGTCAGATAGTGGGAAATGGTCGCCGTATTCACAAGACGGTGGCTCTCGCTTCCACTCGTTCCTGGGGCAAAGGATGTCCATGGCGATTCACTGAACCAAAGCTGCCAGCATCATGAGCTCTTTTGTACCAGGAACGATATGGGAGGGGGGAGGGGGTTGGTTGACTTAATTGGATTGTATATTCAAATCACTATAATTATTATAATATACTACCACCAAATAAATCGTCTTTTTTAATTTTTTGTGTGAGGATTTTTTTTACAGGAAATACATAAACCGAATTCCTCAAATAAAAACTGGTATTTGTGTTTGTGAATTACCTTCTTAGTTTTGTCAATTCCGTCCTTATTCTTCTCCTTACTGTCCGGTTTTTTTTCCACAGTGATGTACATCTTCTGGCACTGCGGCGTGAAGTCCCGCGGCATCATGCGCGGGTTCGCCTTGTACAGATTGTTCTCTACGTCTTTAGATTGTAGTATAAGTCGGTTTAGCCCATCCCTTTGACGCATGCAGTCTAACAGCGTCTGCAGAAAGGTTTAGAATTAACAGAATAAGTGGTGAGGGTATTAAGGCAGAAATACACTAATAAGACAGTGTCTTATCAGCAATAAAATAAAAAAATAAAAATTTAAAATAAATTCAATCAATCAATTAGTCTACTGCTGGACATAGGCCGCTCTCAATGTGCGCCATTTCGTACGATCCTCCGCCTTCCGCCTCCAGTCCGTCCCAGCCACCTTTTTCAGGTCATCGGTCCATCTGGCCAGGGGGCGTCCTACCCTTCGTTTGCCTTCTCGCGGTCTCCACTCTAGGACTCGTCTGCTCCAACGGCCATCGGTCCTTCGACAGACGTGGCCAGCCCATTGCCACTTCAGCTTGCTTAGTCTGCGAGCTATGTCGGTAACTTTGGTTCTTTGTTTACAATTAGAGATTGTTAAATAAATCAATTCCTATTTGTAAATTAAAACCACTTACACTTTTACTAAAACAAATATCATAACTCAGTATTGGTTGTATATTTTTACTGTTTAGGCCGTGAATGACTCTCTGTCCTAAATATCAATTTATCTGAGGACAGATTGTATAGACAGATATACAGATTTGGCAGATTGTCACACAAACTGTTCATAAATAAATCGAAATTCAGAACTGAGTACCATTCCAGAAAACGGGCCTTAATGCTTTAGATTGCCTTTATAAATAGGCTAGCTTTTGCCACCCGCGTGGATGTCGGTTATCGCGACCAAACATAGCATATGTCCTTTCTCAAGGTCTAATCTACCCCTATACCAAGTTTCATCAAATCGGTTAAGTGGCTTAGGCGTGAAAAACGGACAAACAAACAGACACAGACAAACAAACAGACACAGACAAACAAACAGACACAGACAAAGAAACAGACACACACATTATTATATTAAGTTTGAATTATCAAAGAAATGACGAAGACATTTCTGCTTTATTTATAAATAAATAAACTACTTTTAGTAAATGAAAACCACGTGCACAACTTACACTTTTTACTTCAACTAAAATATCATTTGGATGTCCTTGCTATAGAATGAGAACAAATAGATAAGTGATAATGTGTGTGTATGTACCTGATGTTCTCTCCCTTCGGTGACTAGTATGTACACTTGGCCGCCGCGCTCGCGTCCCGTACGCCCACATCTGCAATATAATTACACATCAGATATAATTGGAACAGACAATATTAATAAACTCGACAGATAAGTGCAAATAATAATAGATACAAGTATTGTTTTTAATCAGTAGCTCAGATAACAAACGTAATTAGAACGGACAATCTTGTAACTAGTGGCTGCTTTATTTTAAAATGCCTTCACATAAAATTTCAGATTTTAAACAAGCTTAGAGTGTAACACTGTAATTTCAAACTCTCAATATTTTTCGATTTTTGTGTTTCAGTGCCATCTGTCGTGTCCATTAGGAACTGTATATACGGCTATGGTGACTGATGAATTGATTGATCATATCGACCGTGGGGTGGCGCTAGTTATCCCATAGTTTTGAACTATTATGATTTAATATGTTTTAAACTAAAATAAAATGGAAATATTCGCGTTTAGTATGCTATATCTTTAAGCATTTTATATTAATAATAAATGTTTAGTACGTAGTTGTTGCTTATGGGTTTTCTATTTCTGTCTATGGTTGTCAGCAGCTAAATTAGTTTGTCTTTGGTCTAATGAACTTCAACATGATCAGCATATTTTGAAGATTGTTCGCGAAGCTTCTGAATTTCGGCTATAAATAGACCTGCACCGACCTTCAGAGAAAAACTTCTAATTTGTCTCAGCCAGACTCGAAACGTTACTCTGTGTCTTAGTAAATCTCTGTTCTTCGAAAACTAACAGGTGGTCATCTGCCTGTCACATTGCAATAAGTGATAGATTGCTCCTAGATAATCTGTTAAGTTTTTATTTCTCTTGTTAAGAGGACTCGATCGGCCTTTTAAGGTTTTCTGCAAGCGTCCCCTTGACTGCACAGCCCAACTCAAAGGCCAGTACACCACCTACTGGTACCTATCCCGGTGTAGCCGCAGCTGTGCTGTGCTTACAGCAGAATCTGTGTATGTAGACTGTACCGTATTTCGTGTGCCTACTGTGTGTGTTCGTCTGCCTATATTTCTGTCTCCTGTGCCTGCCTATCTACATTCTTATGTGTATGTCTTAGCTCTGTGTATCTGTTTGTCTACTTATTTTCTTATTTATATATCTGCTCTGTAATCTATTCTTTCTAAATATATGTGTGTATACTGTGTGTAACCCGTTGTTTTCATTGGAGCCCTAACTTCCCTGTGCACACTCATCTAGCTCTCTGGAAAGGCGCCCTGGGAAAGAGTACTCTGTCAGCCTCTGAGCAAGCCGGTGAGTATCCATCTGACTAGTTCAGTGGTTACAAGAGTACTAAAAAGATCTCATATATGTGACATACTAACTCTGAGGTGTGTGTCAGAATCCATTAACTGATATCAGGCTTAATGAAGGGAGCAGATGTTGTCATTATTGAAAAGCTTACGCTCTTACTGACAGCATGCTTATTTGCATATTTGTCTAAGAAGGCTCCTTTCTAATAGGTGGCACAACAATATTTTTAAGATGAATGGACCGTCTTATTAAATATCGAGAGTCTGTCACTCCGGCTTGTGAGAGAATAGTCAGGAGGCAGAATGGCACATTCGGACTGATTAAAAACAGAACAGCCAGGGAGTTGTCGTTCTTTTTTGATAAATCCTTGTTGCCTAATGACAGTGACGGTGTCATTAGGCAAAGAGGACCTCCTTTCAGGCGGATTTTCATGAAATTTTATGTGTATATCATGTGTTACACGGTAAATTCGTCAGAACAACATCTGTCACGTTTGCAAGAAATATGTGCATAGAGCAGTTGATACCTCTGCACCAAGCGCATGGGCGACTTGATGGATATGTCGAAGCACAGGATGAGGTCCACAGAGCCCACGTCGAGCCTTCCTCGGTCAGGTTTGCTAGTATTATATGAGTATAGAGCAGTTGATACCTCTGCACCAGGCGTATGGGCGACTTGGTGGATATGTCGAAGCACAGAATGAGGTCCACAGAGCCCACGACGAGCCCTCCCCGGTCAGGTTTGCTAGTATTATATGTGTTTAGAGCAGTTGATACCTCTGCACCGGGCGTATGGGAGACTTGGTGGATATGTCGAAGCACAGAATGAGGTCCACAGAGCCGACGTCGAACCCTCCCCGGTCAGGTTTGCTAGTATTATATGTGTATAGAGCAGTTGATACCTCTGCACCAAACGTATGGGCGACTTGGTGGATATGTCGAAGCACAGAATGAGGTCCACAGAGCCGACGTCGAACCCTCCCCGGTCAGGTTTGCTAGTATTATATGTGTATAGAGCAGTTGATACCTCTGCACCAAACGTATGGGCGACTTGGTGGATATGTCGAAGCACAGAATGAGGTCCACAGAGCCGACGTCGAACCCTCCCCGGTCAGGTTTGCTAGTATTATATGTGTATAGAGCAGTTGATACCTCTGCACCAAACGTATGGGCGACTTGGTGGATATGTCGAAGCACAGAATGAGGTCCACAGAGCCGACGTCGAACCCTCCCCGGTCAGGTTTGCTAGTATTATATGTGTATAGAGCAGTTGATACCTCTGCACCAAACGTATGGGCGACTTGGTGGATATGTCGAAGCACAGAATGAGATCTACAGAGCCCACGTCGAGCCCCTCCTCGGCGACGCACGTGGCCACGAGCGCGTTGCACGCTCCCTCGCGGAAACTGCGCATTACGCGGAGTTGCTGCTTTTGGGAGACCATGGTTTTGCCGTCCTTGCCTATGAGAGAAATTAGAAGCGAGGGTTAGAGATAGATAATTGGTATAAATAAAAATGATTGTTGCTAAGTGCAAAATGAGAGAGCGGTACAATTAATTCTACTTTTTATGTCCATGTTTTCCTTGAGGCTCACGGAAGGTTTAAAAAACATTACATGAGTCGCTGGAACGGTAACAATATTTCGCGCGGATAAACAGGAACAGAATTCCATACGGGCCAGGCCGCGGGTACCAGCTAGTATAAAATGAAAGTATTGATATTATTGCAAAATTGGTGTTTTTGAGGCCCACCAAGATCAGGGTACCAGCCAACCAAACCAGAAAGTCGGTACATCTACTGATTAATGAGACTCTGATGCAGGCTTTCCTATCAGGGTTGGGATATCAGATGGCAGTCGTCGTGAAAGATGTATGTATAATGACAACCAAAGACGCATACTAGGACTTTACGAAGTCCGGTTTCCGAAGACGAAACCAGGAAAAGCACTCATTATTACCTGAAGCGCCTTGTCCGACGAACATTTGTGGCTTGATGACAGGTCTACACTGTAGCAATAGACAGTGTACTAGGTTCACACTCTCTCGGTATTCACAGAACACTGCAAGTAATATAATGGTCTTGTAAGTTAATTGTCATGGTACAGTGCGTGGCTTTTGATACTGTCGTCGGAAAGAGAGCATGAGTTACCTCTGTTTTACATTACATCTCCATATCGCACGTCTATAGCTTGAAACACTTTAAGAGTAGTTAAAACCGAAGCTGTTTATTTTATTTTTATAAACACTAGCGCTTTGAACTACTCTATAAAATTATCAAACTGTCAATACAATTTGCGATTCTCTTTTCTTTTTTTTTTCGATTTATCAGTAAAAAACCCTCTAATGCAAGTGTAAGGGATTTAGGTAAACACTAATATAAAATAATTTTTGCAAAATAATTTAATGTGCTTTACCTATCGCTCTAGTGTCTTGCTTATTACGCTCAGCCTTTGTAAAATGATTCATCATGATTTCTTTTAGTTTATCAAACTTGGGATGACCGAAGCATAAATTATTGGGCATCTGAAAAATAAAATGATTTAGTAGAAGACTGTAGAATTTAATTTCACAGATTTGGAAACCAAAATTGACCCGACCCTTAAAGTAAGAGTTATAAGAGATCTTACCTCAGGCACAGTCCCATCAGGTAATATACTCCGATCCAACGATAATGGATTGATTCCTAGATCATCCCGCAGTCTTTCAAGCAAAGCTGTCAGTCTATCGTCAGACTGCATCCAAGATTTCTCAGGGTGTTCGTCGAAGAAATTAAGGAACACTCTGGAACCATGTTGGACTAGAAGCTCTAAACCATGGTATAATGTGATCAAAAGTGTAAAGTCTTTCATAATGGAGTTGTGCTGAGGATGCCTGCAAGAAAAAGTATTTGAGTGTTTAGAAGCAAATATCGACATGTATCATATTTTGTCGCCTACAGCTAGGCAATCAATTATATGGCATAAAGCCGCGATTGGATTAATCAACCTTATGAACGCTTACAATAGTGTCATATTTGCAAAGCATCATGATATGGAGATACTGATTGGTACAGATGTACATTAGACCTTCGAAAAGGAAATAGATTATGTTTGGTCGCGATAACCGACTTTCATTGATGGATGATGTCACATATTTTATGTACGACACTCGTCGTGGATTTCCAGACGTCGCGAAAGGTCTATATATAAGAGCAGAGCCCTTAACAATATAATATGATGTCATAATAACCTGGCACCTCGCTCCTTATTCTGGAATTCTTTGTACAGCATCACAATTCTTCCTTTAGACATATTCCCTATGTGATAAGGCAATATGTTTAGTTGCTTTAATCTTCTGGCGTATGCATCTAAAATCTGCAATCACAAAATGATACAGGTAATATTTTTACTATTAAATATTATTTTTAACCCACTACGCGACCCAAGCAAGGGTAATTTGTGTAGCAGCATGTGCAGCAATGTGTGGGCCCATTGTTATGATTTTTTAAATAAAGAGAATGTTGATATCATTAATAGTCCTCATAACTCCTCCAGCCAAGCCTAATTGCTTAAGTTAGGAGTGGGTTCCTGTTTTGTCGACAACTCGAATGTAACAGTCGAAAACTATGTAACGTGATGCAGCAGAATACAAAAGAAAAATGAAGCTCAATTGGTTCCAGCCATATAAATAAATAACTTGTCTACCGACCTCAACATACTGCTGCCTCAGCGTGTTCAGCTGCTGCGATAGTTGTATGACGACGGTGTTGATTTTGCGCGCGTGGCTGTATGGTGCCACGTCTATACAGTTGTCTGTGCGGAGCTCCAAGTGAGCTATGTGGAGATTCTTTACTACCTGGAATTGATATACAACACATATTGGTTAGAAAAATAAACGACGCAGGACAGTTCCAGATCAAATGGAACAATTTCTGTACAAATTATTCAATTTGGTTTAGCAGTGTGCACCAATGCTTGTAATATCAAATGTACACATTTAATAGAAAACGACACTGCAGCGCCAAGGTAACAGCATAATTAAAAAAATATACTAACATTAATAACATCATCCACTTTGCTGCCTGGAGTAGCTGACAATGCCAGCAGTCTATATAGCTTGTGACCCATATCATCTAAGGTGGACACAATTTGGCAGTATGCATAGTTGCCTCGGGCTTTGTGAGCTTCGTCAATGACGAGACATCTAATCTTCTCACAAGGACATATTCCTGACTTCATATCATTGTAGATTACTTGTGGAGTGGCAAAGAACACCCTCTTGCTCTGCCAATGATCTTTCCTTGTTTTCACTTGCATATGTCCTGAAAATGATTTAGTTTTATAAAAATCAAATGCTTTAAGAATGTTAAATTAAGACTCTGGGCCATCCCCATACTACTTTTATTTAGCATTTTTATTTTAATAAAAATTAAAAGCCTATTCATCCTCCTGTAATACCAGCAATTTTAGGCGAAAAAAAATATCTTGAGGGGCATTTAAGGAAAAAAGAAATCTTAGTTTCAGTCTCAGGAAATCAAAGATAATATTTTTAAGATTTAATAATCATTTATTTTGTGCACTTTAATTTTTAACACTGCTCCACATATTTTGGGTGATTGTCAGCAATTATGGTTATGGACACAATTACTCATAGCTTAACAGCATGCTATGTAGAAAACATATTGAATTAAAAAAAAAAAACAAAAAAATACCTGTCATTTCTATAGTATCACTGGGAGGTATAGCAATGATATTGTAGCACGCTTCTATCTGTTGAGCCACCAAAGGCCTGGTTGGTGCTGTGAATATAATCTTTCCTAGAGGGTACCAGCGGTAGAAGTTGTACATTATTACAGCTGCTATGAAGGTTTTACCCAGACCGGTGGGTAAACTTACCTGTTTAAAAAAAAAAATTGATTCTATTTGGTTAGGTACTTGACTAAAGGTAACCAATATTGTAGGGAGTTTTTATAACAAGGCATTTTAAACAAATAAAATAAACTGATGAACAGATTAACACAAGTGGTTCAATTAAAGTCATTACTCTATAAAATGAGTTTCTAAACGAAAAATTATTAATACAATTTAATATTAAAATGGTCATAATATATTACCGATAACATGACAGAAATACAGGTACAAAATTGAATACCAATATCAATTTTTAAACAATTTAAAAAAAGGAAGCTTTTTTTCAGGTATCAACTATCCTAATAAGTAAGTCAGATTAAAAAAATTTGTTTTCATGCCAGTTCTTCTGCACCTATGTTAGCAAAGATATTACCAGATTCTACTGTTGTAAAAAGGTATAGGAGTAATAAAGTTATACAACCATATTAATTTGCACAAATAAATGAATATATCTATATTCTATACACATACATGCCAGAAAAACTGTTCTCAATATTTCCCACTGTTTATGGATTAGGTGTTATACTTACCAATGTATTCTTAACTAAAGCAGCTCTAATGATATTGAATTGGTAATCACGAACAGGGTAGTTTGTAGGGTAGATCCATGTCTTGCCTGTCAGCTTGTCATATCCACTGAGCTCCTCGTCACAGCACAGTGCACTGAAGCATGATAGCAATGATAAAACTCCACTCCGCGTATTAAAAAAACTCTTTTTGAATTTGTGAGTGGTTGCCCAAAAAGGGACCTCAAGTAAAAAAAGTTGATTTCGAGTAAATCGCGTTTGAAGTTTCGGTTAGAAACAGGGTGTAATTTTGCCTCCGCTCACACAAATATTCATAAAAAAAAACTACAGCACCCAAAAATATTCTGGTTAGACCAAAACAAAGCTAAAAGATCACAGATTAAAAAATTCAATAAAAATAAATAACGGTTTCCAATCACTCCAGGTCCCTTTTTGGTCAACCACTCTAATTTTTTATTTAGTTGGTTGATTTAGGGTTTAACAATACATGTAATAACTTGTAACTGCTACAAATTGGTTGCCAAGTTTGGCTACCAATTTTAGCATCATCCCAAATTGTTTTAATTTCTAATATAACTTACCCGTAAGTTAATTTAATAAAAACAGTACTGTGTAACAACAATAAATGAAAAAGAGCAGACTGATAGATAGACACAGGCAAACAATAAAGTTATGTTATGATTCCAAAAATAAAGTTAACAAATGCATTGGAGAAATGGAGATGCACTGAAACTTACCTCACATTTAAAGCATTTCTAGAATCATTTAAGTTACTCGCAGAAACATTGGATGTCTCCTTGAAGGAATTATCAAAGTGGGCCATAAATGAGGAGTTGTCGAAGATATCATCTTCGAAACCATTGTTCTGTTTTGTTTTACTACCGGAGGGAGAATTGTACATAATAAATCTTCATGCTATGGTTTGTATAAACTACCAAGATTCTACAACGGTCACCGGCTATAGTGATAAATGCATTGATTTTATTGAACCAGTAAATATTTAGATAAACGAAAGGATACCATCGTGATTCATGAACTTCATGACAAGTTTGGCGGGTTTTGACTTTGACACAATTGACACCTGTTGACACCTTTGACATCTAATTTAATACTTGTTTTTTTTTTGGATTTTTATGATAGTGTCACTGGACCTTTAAGTCACATATTATTTTCCAAAAAGACTGCACTTTGTATTTTTAATACTTGTTGGTTTCAGAGCTTTTGAGCTACATGCAAGTGAAGGTGACACTGTTTAAAGCGTATTGCCAATCCTTTTACACACAGCCTGCGGATGGGTTTTACGCGTCCGGCATGCAATAACCTGCGTGTCTAATATCCATACTAATATTATAAATGCGTCTGTCTGTCTGTCTGTGTGTTACGCTTTCACGCCTAAACCACTGAACCGATCTTGATGAAATTCGGTACAGAGGTGTATGAGAGCTTGAGAACGGACATAGGCTACCTTTTATCGCGAAAAAAGGGGTTTAAGGGGGGGAAATAGGGATGCAAGTTTGTTTGAAAGTTTGTCATCTTTTTAGATATCCTAATGAAATTTGGTACAGAGGTGGATTAGAGCTTGGGAACGGACATAGGCTACCTTTTATCGCGAAAAGGGGGTAGAAGGGGGGGAGTAGGGCCATGTGATTGAAGGTTTATGTGAATTTTTTAAGATATAATGATGAAATTTGGTACAGAGATAGAATAAAGCTTAGGAATGATCATTGGCTACCTTTTCTCGCGAAAAAGGTGGTTTAAGGGGGGAGGGGGGGGGGGAGGGGGTTAGGGAATGAAAGTTTGTCTGTTTTGAAGATATCCTGATGAAATTTGGTACAGGGATGAATTAGAGCTTGGTAACGGACTTATGCTACCTTTTATCGCGAAAAGGGGGGTAGAAGGGGGGGGGAGGTAGGGGCATGCGATGAAAGATTTTCTTTTTTGAAGATATCCTCATGAAATTAGGTACAGAGATAGTTTAAAGCTTGGGGACGGACATAGTCTACCTTTATCGCAAAAAGGGGGTAGAACGGGGAGGGGAAATTGGTATGGGATGAAAGTTTATATGATAGTTTGTCATTTTTGAAGATATCCTGATGAAATTTGGTACAGGGATAGATTAAAGCTTGGGAACGAACATAGGCTACCTTATGTCGCGAAAAAGGTGGCATAAATGGGAAGAGGGAAAATGAAGGTTTGTCAGTTTTAAAGATATCCTGATGAAATTTGGTATAGAGATGGATTGGAGCTTGGAAATGGACATAGGCTACCTATTATAGCGGAAAAGGGGGTTTGAGGGGGGGGGGGGAGCATAGGAGATGAAAGTTTGTCAGTTTTGAAGATATCCTGATGTAATTCGTACAGAGATAGTTTAAAGCTTGGGAACGGACATAGTCTACCTTTTATCGCAAAAAAGGGAGTAGAAGGAGGAGGGAAAATGGCTACGGGATAAAAGTTTATATGAAAGTATGTCATTTTTGAACATACCCTGATGAAATTCGGTACAGAGATAGATTAAAGCTTGGGAACGAACATAGGCTACCTTCTGTCGCGAAAAAGGTGGCTTAATTGGGTGGGGAAGGGGAATGAAGGTTTGTCAGTTTTGAAGATATCCTGATGAAATTTGGTACAGAGATGGAAAACAAAGTTTGTTATATTTCAATCGCGTGAAAAAGGGGGTGAATAGGGGACAAATAGTAAGAATTTAAAAATTAAAAGGATAAAATGATAAAATTGAGTAGAGAGGTGAATTTATTGCTCAAAATCGTCGGCTCAACACTGAGCGATAACCGACATCCACGCGGGTGGAGCCGCGGGCAACAGCTAGTAATAAAATAAATTAATAACCGCCTCCGGGATGCTTGCAGAGGAGCGTGCCAACAGCATTCTGGTGGCATTATCAAACCAGTGGGACTCCCCCTTGTTTAAAAGGTTAAAAAATGGTGCTTCAACTTCTATGGATTTTATCCGAAATAAACTTTATTATTATTATATTATTATATTTTCGCAAAAATCGACCGGCTTGGCAGCATGATTGTGACGGCCCTGTAATATTCTGTAAAAATAGGCAGTAGAAAAAAAATAGAATAGTAAAATTAGAAATATTTATAAATTTCATGCTCTCATCCTCTCTCATCAAGACGATGTTTGGTTTTATCACGGTTTTTCTAGTGGGTTGAATTGATTGACTTGACTATGCTAGTACTATTATTGTTTATTCTGTGATTTGACACAGTTGACGTGGCTTAAAGGTCTCGTTACCAGGCCATAAAATCTTCAAAAAAAAAAACACAGTTGACGTTGACACTGGTTGCTGGTTGACAGTCTTGATGACAGCCATCAGCTGTTTTTCATCAAAACAATCGGCACGGCGCGATTTTTATGTTTTCGTGCTTGCATCTCTTGAATAATCAATCGATACAAATTTACAAACCTATTTCCACAATATAGGTATCCACTATGGAACTTGAAGACGGGCTTGACGATTTATTGGCGGAAATTAGCGAACCAATTTCTCCTAAGAAACCGAAACTTGAAAATGAAGTTCCACAACAAGCACAAGCACAACCCGGTATTTACAATTACTTACATTTAAAATTAGAATAACTTAAACTATGAACTAATTGCAGATAACTACATGAGGTTATGTTTACCTAACATTAGTTATTCACTCATAAAATATAGGTACATAAGCTAACTTTGGAAAAAGGTATGCAGTAAGTTAAAACATAGGTTTTCAAGAAGAGCTTCCGATACTACCTACTTAAATCGGTTGTAGCTGTAGAAATATAGCTTGTCTTGATGTTTTTTAAATAGTTACTTTAGAATAAGTTATAGTATGTGTGCCCCTTAGTAAAGATTTATGATTTGGGGGCCCACGAATGTACTTCCTAAGTCAACTTCACCAGTAAGCCGGTACGCCAGCTGAATGATGGACAGGGCTCTGACACAAGTATTCCTCTCTGAGGCTAGGAATCATTGCTACCATATAAGCGGAATAAACTAAGTAATGCAGGATGGGACCGAACACACTGATTAGTGAAATGTGGGTGCCAATTCACCTTTGCCTAACCTTCTGGGGATAAAGACATGATTGTGTGCATGTATCTGTATGTATGCAGGAATTAGTGAGTGGACACCTGGATCCAAAGTACAAGCTTTGGATGCAATTGGTATTTGGATGATGGTGAGTTTTGTAATATAAAAAAACAAAACCAAGTTAATATGTAGGACACAACAGTATTCCCGTCCAATTGAGATGTCTGTTTGGGGAAGTACCTCGGCCCTACAGACTCATGTTGTGTTCCCGGCGATGAGTAGAGTAGCCAGAGCTCTCTGAAAAGTTTTTGTGCTGTTAGTATGAAGAAAAAAAGTGTGTCTCCCCAGGCGCTGCACACATCCATAGGCAACTACTTTCCATCAGGTGGACCGTGGGCTTGTCTGCCACCTCAGTTGTATAAAAAAGAATGTTTATTCTGTGGTATTATTTTGCTAATAGGGTCAGTTCTTTATAAATTCCTATAAAATAACTGGTTCTGTCAGTAAAGTCTTATTGTGTTTGCAGGTACTTCACAAGATGTCGTCTCTAAACCTGCTTCTTCCAAAACTCATTGTGTACTCGTAAATCAAAAACAGGTAAGGCTTTTGTCCTCATTAAGTCATTATTCAAAATTTAATAGTTACTAATTAAATCAAAGGTTATTTAATAGGGGAATAAATAAATGAAAATGAGGTGGGTTATGTACAGAATTTGAAATTTGTTTTTTTTTTTTTTTTTTTTTTTCCCCCTTGGCACTAGCAAGCTGTGTGCCAACGACAAAGTTAAGGAAACTACTAAACATTAAAAGGTATTACCGAGGAAAGGAATAGGAACGGAATTTGGATAATTAGATAGGTTTACCTAATAGTTAAGTCCAAAAAAGTAAATTAAAAATACATATAAAGGATCTTAAAATATATAACTAAAAGTCATAATTACAATTTAATATCATTAAGTAGAAGAAAAGAGGAAATAACATTATAATATAGTATGGGATTCATTAATAAGCAACTCATTCGGGTAGGAAGAGGGACCGACAAGGAAATGATAGAATGCAGGAATGAGGAACGGTCATAACGCGGACATGAGAAGAACATATGATCAATGTCTCCAACATCCATTCCACAATCACACAAATCGCTGTCTACAATTTGCAACCTAGCAAGGTGGGAGGGAGTACAAACATGACCTAGCCGCATTCGTATAATAATTGAAGCTGATAACCTTGAACATTCAACCCTACTAAACCACGGTTTTCGTGGGATTTCAGGTTGAACATCGAAATATCTCTTACCTTTAAATTTACAGGAATCTGTGAAATATTTAGACCATCGATCTGTTAAGAAATTCATGGGCAAATTCACGAGATCATGACAATATAAGGTATAAGGATAAATATCACCATCGTGAACTGCTTCTTTTGCAAGTTGGTCGGCTTTCTCATTTCCCCAAATTCCACAATGGCTAGGTACCCAAGTAAATATAACAGAGTGACCTTTGGATCGGCAAATATTAAGTAGTTTTCTGATGTCAAAGATAATCGGATAATATGGTTTCTTAAATGGGAACTTATCTATAGATTGAAGCGCACTTTTAGAATCGGAAAAGATTACAGTCTTTGGGAGCTTGGCTAATAGTACATACTCTAATGCTTTCAAAATACCAAAGCACTCTCCAGTATAAACTGAAGTTTCAGGGGGAAGCTTAACCTTTTGTGAAATTTTAAATTGTGAATGATAAATGCCTATACCTACACAAGTAAAACTACTTTTAGAAGAGTCAGTAAAAATATGGTGCCATTCACACCAATTTTCGTCCACTGTCTTATTGAAATTAAATTTAGCATCTGGGTCTCCTTTATTTATACCTATACTATAGCAGATGTCAGGGGCAAGGGTTAATGATTCATAGGATATATTGTCAAAAAGGGCAAGCGATGGCGAACGAAAGACCCGTCCATGTATTGAATGAAATTTCCTATAACTGTTAATTATGCATGGAGTGCTTTGTCGTCTCCAGAACTTGGAGTTCAGGACAAGCTGATCAAGAGCATCTAGTTTTTTATGTAATAAATGGTTCGTTGATTCCATTATTTTAAATATAAACCTATCCGATAGGTACTGGCGCCGGAGGTAAAGTGGTGGATCCTCACACTCTACCTGCAGGGCATTAAGGGGGCTTGATTTCATTGCGCCCGAAATGATTCTCAGAGCCTTGGATTGTATGTCATCTAATTTTTTGGTACCTTTTTTGTTGCCCCCGTCTAAAAGGAATGTTCCATAATCTAGAACACTGCGAATGATTGCATTGTATAAAAGCTTAAGGCTAGTGGGATGAGCACCCCACCAAACACCCGTCAAACATCTCATAATGTTAAGCAAACGTTCACACTTGTTCACAACATACATAAAATGCGGCTCTCCAGTAAGTTTCTTGTCTAAAATTAGACCTAAAAATTTTACGGAGTCTTTTACGGGTAAAGTAGAGTCATTAAATTTAACTATGGGATCAGAAAACGCTTTTTTTCTAGAGAAAACAACAACAGTGCTCTTGTGAGTTGATAGGCTTAGTCCATTTTCATCCAGCCAACATTTTAGTAATTTGTGAGAAATTGTTAACGACTCACAGGCGTTGTTAATGGATTTATCTATAGAATATAATAATAGATCATCAGCATACTGTAAGATATTAACTGTGCCCTTCAGCGAGGGCTCCAAATCATAAGTATATATATTAAAAAGTAAAGGGCTGAGTACTGATCCTTGTGGAAGACCTTTAAAAACTGAATGAGTTTTTCTGCTACCATCAGTAGAGTACACGGATACATATCTAACGGATAGTAAGTTTAAGATAAAGTTACCTAAAAGATGCGGAATTTTAAGAGCTATTAATTTGCGTTTTAGGATAGATAATATGACATTATCATAGGCACCATTGATATCTAAAAATGATGCAACCACAGATTCGTTATTTGAAAACGCGAGATGAATATCAGTAGTGAATACACTTATACTATCTATTGTACTATTTCCTTTGCGGAAACCAAACTGGCTTCTTGATAATATGTGTTTACTCTCAATGTACCATTCCAGACGGTTTTTAACAAGGTGCTCAGCCACTTTAACAAGAACAGACGAAAGAGCTATTGGTCGGTATGATTCAGCATTGTTGGGTGGTTTACCAGATTTTAAAATTGGGATAACCTCTTGGAAACGCCAAGAAGAAGGGATGTTCCCAGAGGCAAGAGCAGAGTTAACTAGTTTTAAATAGTAATTTAGACTATCATCACTTAAATGAACAAGAAAAGAGTAAGGTATACCATCTTCACCAGGGGCAGAATCTTTAACAGATGATAGAATCCCCTTCAGCTCATACAAACTGAAGGGCATGCACAAAGGAGTACCCGTGTGAATGACAGGGAAAAGAGCTGTGGTGGGAGAGTGTGAGTCTTTCTCTGCAACATAAGGAGGAGCTAATATATTAAGAAACCTGTTAGTCAGAGAAGAAGGTAGTTGATACTGAGAGGATGAGTCATTGAAAGCAGATCTAAACCGTTTAATGCTACGCCACACCTCTGAAGGACACGTTGTCGGAGACAAAGAGGCACAAAAAGCTCTCCATCCTTGAAACTTTTTTCCCTTAAGGATGGTACGGGTTTCTTTCAATGTTTTTGTAAGTTTATCTAAGTTTTCGGGTGACATATCTTCAGCATATATTTTCTCAGCCTTTTTCCTTTTTTTAACAGCATCAGAACAGTGTGCATCCCACCACGGTGGTAACGGAATCCTATTGGAGGAATTATTCTTAATGGGAAACAATTGATCAGCAACATTAATCAGACACTTGGCCAAAGCGTCGTTGCAATCATTCTCGCCACCACGCACAATTTCTGGTAGTAGTGAAATATTGGCATCTACTTGGGTTCGAAATTGGTTCCAATCAACATTATTTAATTTGTACTTTAATCTGGGGCATCGCTTTTTGATTAAAGGACTACTTATAGGTGAGGAGATTATAATTGGAAAATGGTCACTTCCATAAGAAGATGAAAGAAGGGACCACGACAGTGAGGAGGCTAGGTTAGGTGTACATATTGATAGATCCACAGCACTAATTATTTGGTTTGGACCTGTACGGCGAGTGGGTTGACCCGAATTTAATAGGCATAAATTATGATTGTCCAAGATATTCAAAAGTTTTCTACCATTACTTCTCGTCTCGCTACTTCCCCAATATTGATGGTGACAATTAAAATCACCCATAGCTAAAAAAGGTCTATCAAGCGAAGAAATTACGTTTTCTAACTCTCTTATGGCAGCATTGGTAGCATACGGAATATATACAGACACAAAAGAAATATTTTCAATAATTACACCAACAATATCAATAAGAGAAACGTTATTATTTGCAAATGGAATACGAGTAAATGGTAAATTATTTCTAATCAACATGGCTACACCACCGTAGCCGTCATTTCTGTCACTACGTATGCAGGTGTAACCTCTAATACCAAATAATTGCCAACCTAATAGCCAGGTTTCTGATAGAGATATTATAACGGGATTAAACTTATTAACAAGATGAAGAAGATCAGTTTTTTTAGGAATTACTGATCGGCAATTCCACTGGATTATGCTGTCCATTACTGTATTGATTGTTTGGGGAAATGTTTGCAAAGTCATTGATGTCGGCGTGGGACGGCTTTATAATTTTTTTATGAATTAACATACCAATAAGGTTTTTAATCATGTCAACAATGCAATCTAGATCATCACTTTGATGGAACTGGGACTGTGCGGGCTCTTTTGATTGAGATAATCCGCAACCATCATTTGGAATTGGAAATCGAAACTCACTAAGGATAGCTTTATGGGCTGCCTGATCGTAACCCTGTGTTAATTTCGCAGGAGCACGTGGCTTTTGCCAAACCGTTTTCTTGTAAGAAGTCGGAATGTTATTAGGACCAGATTGGGAAGATGGTTGAGCAGATTTATAAGGACTAGAAATCAAAACCTCAGCAAATGACTTTGACACTGGTGGATGAAGTTTTAATGCTTCTACATAAGATAAACAGGAATGAGCCATAGAATGCTTTATATCTTTTTGCCTTAGAAATTCAGGACAACTTTTACTAATTGCAAAATGCCTTCCAGAGCAACAAATACATGAAGCATTATCTTGCTCAACAGAACATGTTTCTCCTAAATGGTTTTGAGCACATTTGTAACATCTAGGTTGGCCAGACCGGCACTGATTCTTGGTATGTCCGTAACGACAGCATCGATAGCACTGAATAGTGGGATAAACATAGATGTCAACTGGCAGAGCATTGTAGCATATGTAAACCCTTTTGGGTAACACTTGACCATCAAGGGTGATTACAACAGACTGAGAGGGCTTCCATGTGTATGTACCATTTACATAGACCTTATAATTTAACCGTCTCACTTTTAATATCTTCCCACAGCCAATTGGGACAGATAAGTTATCTAAAATTTCATCAAGAGACCAGTCAGCAGGGACTCCACGGACAAGTCCCATTCTGGTGATATTAAATGTTGGCAGAAATGCCTTAAGATTACTGTCTAATGAACTACATTTGTCAATAAAATTGTTAGCACTTATAAAATTTGTGAAGGAAACAGTGCATTTATTTCGTCCTATCCTTTTCACAGAACCTGTAACTATATTTTCAAATTTATTTTTCTTCAGAAAGTTACCAAAGGTAATGGGATGTAAACTAGTAGGGCTGTTATCCATATCAGCTTTACGTTGTACATGGACTAAGTAAGGTGCAGCATCAGTTTCTATGTACTCTCTCCGACCAATTTGTATAGGTTCAATCTGGTTGACTGGTGCAGTACTATTAATATTTATTTCAGGTTTAGCATCAGTGTGTGTTGGATTGTGAGATGGAAGAGATAGACAGTTGCACTCATTTTCATTACAAACATTAGAATCCTCTTTCAGGTTAACTACTCCTTTATTATTTTTTTTCTTTTTATGACAACTTTTGCACACCCTATGTTGCCTACGTTTTCTGCTTCTGTCATTACCTGTTACTGAATTATCAGTATCTCTACCGCTACCCTGAATGGATGCGTCCGTGTCCATACCTTGATCGATTGTGACGTAACTAGCCACGGGGGGATTTAAGCCAGAGCTTAAATCCCCCATGAAATTTATAGGCGGATCGTTCATACGATCCTGACCTTATAAGAGATTACCATATAATAAACAATATAAATAAACTTACCAAATAAACACCTAAACTACACAGAATATAAGAAGATTACTACTAAGTTATTAACTATACAAATTTTCAAACCAATCTAATTATTTTACACGTTTAAATTAATTTTAAAATTTTCGAAAGGAAAAAAACACCCGCTCAAACCGAAGTTTCCCGCGCTTTTTCTTGAAATTTGTTACTTTATTAATCTAGCGTTCGTGTTTTGTTCCAAATTCGAAATTCAAATTCACCCAGGAACCATGTCACAAGTTCTGTTGCAAATAGCTCTCCTCCTCTCCTCACCTCTGTGGCGTGGCGGTAGTGAACGCGGCCGCTACGCAGAAGGCTCAGTGCAAATATTTGTATGCATGAATATGTATTTTTACATTGGTCTGGGTGTTTCTATGTATAATATGTTTATCTGCATTCTAGATTCCATAACACAAGCTAGTTAAGCTATGCTTACCATGTATCTAGATAGCAGTGTGTGAAATGTTGTGGAATCTTCCATTGTTTGATGATCTTCTAACATATAAAATTCTTGTGTCACAATGTTCATTCCCATACTCCTCCATAACGGCTTGACCGATTCTTGTGATTTTTTTTTGCATATTCAGTAAGTCTGAGAATCGGCTACTATCTATTTTTCATACCCCGATCCGCGATAACCAACATTCACGCGGGCGAAGCCGCGGGGAAACAGCTAGTATATAGATATAATTTTCACTTTTACAGAGAGGTAATCCAGTGTTGAAGTTCATAAAAAGTGTACCTTGGGAATATGATGATATCATTCCTGACTATGAAGTGGGCAAAACAATATGTCTACTGTTCCTGTCTCTGCGTTACCACAACTTGAACCCGGACTACATCAACATCAGGTTAAAAGAACTGGGGAAAAAATATGAGCTAAGAGTTTTATTAGTTCAGGTAAGTTATTGAAACTGTTAAAGTTATAATGTTTCAACCATTGCCTTCCTTAAGCATTGCTTGACGTGATTATTCGTGGTGATGGTAGTAGCGCATTTAACTGCAGGGGTTCAGGGGTCGCGGGTTCGATTCCCGCGCAATGCAAATATTTGTATACATGAATATGTGTATTAACATTAGTCTGGCTATTTCGCTCGCCCGTTAGCTGTCCGACGTGATACGATCGTCGGCGCTCGGGTATGAGTGTGAACAAATGTGAAGGTGCATCGCGAGCTGGCTTAGCCAGCGCGCGTTTCTTTCACGTTTTTCGCGTTCATTACAAGAAGCAGACCTCCGCCCCCCATGAGCGCGGGCCTGAGGGTGACGGGTGGAGCCACCCGTCACCCTAGCAGAAGCAGGCCACGGCGGCGGCGCGCATCGTAGGACGATGCGCGCCTCCCCACACCGGGGTTGAGTCGGGGACGGCGTGGTCCCCACCTCCCGAGGAGGGCCAGACCGAAAGGGATGGCCCTGGGTCAGCCGGGGTGCGAGGGATATGCCGCAAGGCAACCTCACCTTCGGCCTAGCACCACGACCCACAGACGGCGTGCGGTTTAGTCGGTTCGAGTCCGACATAACCCGCCCCTCCGGCTCCGGAGGGGCGGGTATCCGTGGGGATTTCCCGCACGTAAAAAAAAAAAAAAAAAAAGTCTGGCTATTTCTATGTACATATTTACCACATTTTTTAAAATCTAAATTTGTTTGTCCCTAACGGCATTCGAGAACCCATAACACGAGTTCGTTAAGCTTGTGTTATAGGTTCTAAAATGTATTTTACGAGAGCAACTACCATCTGATCATCATATCCCGAAAGAAAAGTCTGCTCCAGAGGCAGGTGTACCTTGCAGGTGATATGGCACCCGAAAGTAATGGTGGGGCACCCATACAGTGATGAGCTAAAGAAATATAATATAAATGATATGATAAGGTGTGATAAAGTGCTCCTTACCAGGTGGGTTCACTTTTAGGTAAACGATCTGCCCCTCTAGACAAGTGGCAATTCGTTGGTAGAATAGATTCTTTTTTGTAGCACTGACATGGCAGACAAGCTCCCGGTCCAAATTATAGGAACTGGTTACTGTGGCCTATGGACGTGTGCAACACCAGGGGAGTCACACTCGTGCTGCCGACCCTGCAAACACAGAGAGTTTCTGTGCCGTCAGCGTAAAAGATGAAGTAGGAATAGACTTTGGTCTTCCCACTGACAGCACAAAATCTCTCCGGTAAGCTTTGGCTACCCTACTCACCACCAGGAACACAACACGAGGTTATTATGGCCGCGGTAGGTATTCTGTAGGGCGGAGGTACTTCCTCAGTCGGACTGCCCAATTGGATGGAAATACCGTCGTGTTCTACCTTCTAGATACGTAGAATGACGCATGTATGATTTTTTTTACGTGCGGGATATCCCCACGTATCACCTCCCCCTTCGGCTCCGAATGTCACACTCGAACCGACAAAACCGCACGCCGTCTGTGGGTCGATGTGTTAGGCCGAAGGTGATGTTGTCTCGTGACATATCCCCCGCACCCCGGCTGACCCAGGGCCATTCCGCTCGGTCTGGCCCTCCTCGGGAGGGGGGATCACGCGGTCCCCGACTCGCCCCCGGTATGGGGGGGGGGGCGCATCGTCCTACAATGCGCGCCGCCGCTGTGGCCTGCTTCTGCTAGGGTGACGAGCGGCTCGTGCGGTACCCCCTGATGGTCCTGGAGGCCATCGTCCTCTGCGCCGCGTGGAGCAGAGGCAGGAATCTGGCCCCCAGGGTGTCCGCCCATACGGGGCACCCGTATAGGGCCATGGACCGCACGACACCCGCGTAGAGTCTCCTGCAGGAGTTCTCTGGGCCCCTCAAGTCGGGCAACAGCCTGCCCAAGGCACTCGCCGTTCTCACCAACTTGGGGCACAGACTTCGGAAATGTTCTCCGAAGTCCCATCAACCGGCAAGCAGTAGCCCCAGGTATTTCAACCGGGGCTTGATGTCGATGGGAGTGCCTCCCACTGTAAGGTTGGCTCCCGGGCCTGGCCTGCGCCGAGGGCCATGAAAGAACCGTTCCACGACTTGAGCAACCGCGGTCGTGGCCCTCAGGGTCGCCTCGCGGTGCGTAGCCCCGCTCACCGTCACCAGCGTGTCGTCCGCGTAACACGTGACGGTGGCACCGTACGCGAAGTCACCGTGAAGCACCCAGACGAATGTATGGAAATTGATATGGTGTATGATATGGACAGTCGTTAACGCATGTCATAAACATCAAATCCCCAAAGGCACAAAGACAGACTTTAAATTCCAAAAATAAATCTGGAATTGTTTAGAAACAATGTTTACTGCATGTGTATTAAAATATATAACCATGTACCCGATAGTCTCAAGAAGTTACCAATGAACCAATTCCGCAAAAAAATTCGTGAATTTCTGTGTAACAAAAACTACTACCACATTAATGAATATATTTGAAGACAATTTTTGTGATGTATGAATTCCTATTATTTCTATTTAAACTTTTCTTTGACATTAAATTAATAATTATGATGAATCCCCAATTTCGGTAATGCTTATTGAATTTAAAATCTGACGAATTAGAATTTAGCCTATGAGCAACTGTTAATTACAAATTTCAAACGTGTGGAGGGCTATGTATGTATAAATTTGTAAAACTAGTAATAGACATACAATATTTGCACGCCACATGTGGCAGGATATGTTGTATTTTCTGAATCACCCCAACAACTGTAACTAACCATATTCTTGGAAATAAAGATTCTTATTCTAAATCCCATACACTCGTCTTTCTATTCTACAAAACGCCGGCCAACGAATTGCCACTTGTCTAGAAGGGCAGTGAATAAAACTACCCAGGCGCGGTTGCCCGCTTAGTGGTATTTCATTTGAGCCCTTCCGTACTCCGGAGGGCACGTTAAAAGTAGCGTTAGGACGGAGGTCCATATAGGTGACCTGAACAACTCTATCAGTGGGCAAGCACTTGCCACAACTCAGATTGAGAGTTTAGACGGTATTCGCTTCCAATATACCCAAAAAGCGAAACCACATGAACGACAGGATACTGGACTTCGAGTTGAAGGCATCGGATTCGAGCGGGACTAATGCAAGGATGAAGATGATGAGATGATAAAGTGTGAATTAAATGTGATATGGTTTTCGGTTACTTAATTATACAAAAATATTTTTAGGTTGATATTAAAGAACCTCACAGTAGTTTAAAGACCCTGACGAGGCTATGTCTCCTAACAGACTTAACTCTGATGTTAGCGTGGAACCCAGAGGAGGCAGCTAAGATTATAGAAAATTATAAGATCTTTGAGAATAAACCCCCAGACCGAATAATGGAGAAGATTGAAAATGATCCACATCAGAAGGTAGGTAATTTTTAGTTTATTATATATTTCATACATACATACATACACTCACGTCTATTTACCTCCAGGGTAGGCAGTGACGATAGCCCGCCATTTGGCTCTATCCTTACATACCTTACGAGCTTCCTCTACTACTGTCATTAATTCTTTTATGCAAAACCTCCGGTTTCAAGTACTAGTGACCTTTTTTTTTCAAAATTTTAATAATTTAACCAATAAGTATGTGTATTGCGAGGTTGACCTGGGCTGAAAAATTAAACTGATAACATTATTCTTTTGGATTCGAACTGAATAATGTAAGACAAAGTGCCCGGTAGACGACAATAAAGCTGACAATAGATAATTTGGCAAATGGTGGGACCGAAAATCATAGTTGGCGTATTGTTGTTGTTAATATACCTCTGCCAACCTCTTCGGGGCTATATAGGTGTGAATGTATGTACATATATAGGTTTGTTATTTATTTATTTTCTTTTGCATACTTCGTGCCTATATATTTTAATTACCGTACGACCCCGCATCCCCGAAATGAAAGCTTGCGCCAGAGTCTCAACCGTTTTCTTAGCGGGTGATGTTGACTTGATCCCGAACATCTTGGTAGAACCCTAATAAATCCAGGTCCTTTAAAAAGATTAACCTACTTCTCTTAAGATTCGATCAATCAATTAACCCACTGCAGTCCACTAATGGACATACGCCCTCCCAATGTGCGCCATTTCGTATGATCCTTCGATCCTCATCCAGTCTGTCCCAGCCACCTTTATCAGGTCATTAGTCCATCTTGCTAGGGGGCTTCCTACCTACAGACGACGTGCGGTTTAGTCGGTTCGAGTCCAACATAACCTCGGATCCCCCCCCCCTCTGGAGCCGGAGGGGGGGGGGATCCTAGGGATTTCCCGTACGTAAAAAAAAGGGGTCTTCCTACCTTCCGTTTGCCTTCTCTGAAGATTACTTACGATTAGTTATTAATTTTTCAAAGTACCTAGAAACTGTGTGGGGTTGCCAATAGAGTTTTAAAATTAATTTCACAATGATATCTTAAATTGTTTCTGAGAAAACTGCAACCAGAAATGGTGCGAATCGTGCGGTACGCACGCACTTTTAAGCTGTGGAATGAACTTCCTGCTGTCTTCTTATCCCAAGCGACAACAATATGGGGTTCTTCAAGAAGGGCATTAGAATGTTTCTTCAGGGTCGACAGCGCGAGTGTAACGCCCCTGATGTTGCATACGTCCATAGGCCACGGTAACCACTTTCCATCAAGGGGATCGTGTGCTTGTATGCCACCTAAGTGGTATAAAAAATGACCTTAGGAAAAAGTGAATGCCCAGGTGGGACTCGAACCCACGATCTTTCCCTTACAGGGGGAATGCTCTGACCACTGAGCCACCAGGTCAGAGCATTCCCCCTGTAAGGGAAAGATCGTGGGTTCGAGTCCCACCTGGGCATTCACTTTTTCCTATCTTAATCGATTTGAAAAGTTAGCATAGTAAATGCTTCAAAATTTCATTCAAAAATGACCTTGACACTCGAACATATAAAAACTTGAACTCTTATCAGGCGCCGCCGCCGGTCGCACTGCACCTTCGATCAGAGTGCACCTTTGATCGAAATGCACCTGTGATCACATTGCACCTTGGATCGAAGCACTGCACACGTGCTTTTAAATATAAATATGTATGATTATAATTAAGTCAATGTTAAGGATTCTCCAAATGGTTCATTTGAAGCCCATTCGATACTATTCATTTGATAAGATTATATTTTTTTTATGGAAATAAGGATTGTGGTATCTTCAGGTGAACTTGATTTAAGTTTATTGCATTAGGGTTGACAATGTTGGCATCCTTTATTACAATAAGTAGGCATTCAATCCTACTAATATGTATTAAAAACGCGAAAGTCTCGTGGTATGGGTAATGGACTAGACTGCTGAGACGAGGTCTCGGGTTCGATCCCAGGTTTTACCATGGCGCACATTAATGACTTTTCGATGCTTTTCGAAGTTATGTGTGTATTTATCGCAGGTTTATAAGTGCCCGGTTAATGGCAATAGGTTCGCCACCTATTACATTGGAACCTAAAAATAAACTGGCGAAATGTGGGTGCTAGCACCTCTGCCTACCCCTTCGGGGATAAAGGCGTGAGTTTATGTTATGTTAAGTAAGTTTGTAAGTAGGTATGGATGGATGGATATTTGTTACTCTTTCACGTAAAAACCACCAACCAGCTTATACATCAGAATAACACATAGGTTACAATTTATTACGATAACCGATATTATAGCGATAACCGACATCCACGCGGGCGGAGCCGCGGGTAAAAGCTAGTAAAAAATAATAACTTTACGATTTATGATTTTAATTTTTTTAAATGTCAGTAACCGAAATTACTTATTTCCCCTGAACCCTATAGCTAAGCTGAATTGCTTTTTTTGCAATGACGTTGCCATCGGCCAACGGAAGGTGTGAGATGTAGGTACTCGCCGTTTATGTTGATACCCCGCCCAGTCCAATCCAGAGTCTTGAAGACGTCCTCCAAAGCATTGGTGAATAGTTTAGGGGATATAACATCCCCCTGTCTGACTCCACGCTGGAGGCTAATGGGTTTCGTCTTCTGGTCTTGGAGCTGGAGGGACATTGTGGCAGTGTCATATAGGTATCTCAGCACCTCAATGTATCGCCAATCGACACGACACCGCTGCAGGGTATTAAGAACTGCTCAGGCTTCGATGGAGTCGAAGGCTTTTTTGTAGTCCACAAACGCCATACACCAGAGGTTGAATGTATTCTTAACTATAAAAAAATACAGTTTTCAAAAAAAAATACGCTACCTATATTCAAACGTTGACTACGGTACGGTGTTTTTGCTACAGCCTCTGATAAAAAGATTTTACGCACCGTACACACAAATTATGTACTTACTAGTACTGCTCTACTAGTTACTGCTCGCGACTCCGCCCGTGAGTAATTCCAATCCTGTTCTTGCGACCTGAAGTAGCCAATGTGTTATTTGTGTGAAACGTGATGAACGTATATCTGTGTAAAAAATACAGCACGTTTATTCAATTCATCGGCTATTTAAGAATTCCGAAGCACATGGCGTCACAGGGTAAAACATATATAAGCGGAATAACTTAATATTAAGTACTTAATTTAAAATAAACTTAATTCTCAACCTACGGTGAATTAATAAAACGTGTCTATGTATGTGACTAAATTATTTGCCACTCAAGTACTAAATGCATAAGTAGGTAAGTACCTACATTGTACTTACCTACTTATGCATTGGAAAAACGTATTAAATGAAATCTCATTACGATTTCGACCATTTTATTTCTTAGTATCCCGCAGTGCGTGAGTCCAATTTGCACAAGACTAGTTTTAAAATCCATAACAGTTTCATGAGTTCGTGACCGAAATAGAAATCTACTTAATTGAAATCCACAAATCTAGGTAGGTATGGTAACTTCTAAACTCTCGTGTTCCATGATATATAATTAAGAGAACGGAAATCAACGCGATCATGGTATAGGTACTTACATTCCTTTGATTGCCTGACATTTCGATCAGGTTACACTTTAACTTAATTTCAGTCAGCCTGTGACCACGCCGTTTAACCTGGTCGAAACGTCAGGCAATTAAAGGTATGTAACGTACCTATACCATAATCGCGTTAATTCCCGTTCTCTTAATTATATAGGTGTTTTTTTACGTGCGTGAAATCCCCACGGATACCCCCCCCTTCGGAGCCGAAGGGGGAGGTTATGTCGGACTCGAACCGACTAAATCGCACGCCGTCGGTCGATGTGCTAGGCCGAAGGTGAGGTTGTCTTGTGACATATCCCTCGCACCCCGGCTGACCCAGGGCCATTCCTCTCGGTCTGGCCCTCTTCGGGAGGGGTGACCACGCGGTCCCCGACTCGCCCCCGGTAATTGGGGGCGCATCGTGCTACGATGCGCGCCGCCGCCGTGGCCTGCTTCTGCTAGAGTGACGAGCGGCTCCACCCGTCACCCTCAGGCCCGCGCTCATGGGGGGCGGAGGTCGGTTTGCGGCTAGCGATGTCCGCGAGGCTTTCTCGCTCGCTGCGCCGCGCCCGCTCTGCTGTCTCCTTCACGAGCATGACCTGCTCGCAGAAGGAGGCGCTGGCCGCCCACGCATCCGCGCAGCGGACCATCGCCGCGAGCAGGATGGAGAGCGTGAGCTCTCTCACTCCCAGGGCCGTCACAAGCTCCCGCCTCGGCGCTTCAAACGCCGGACACTCGGTGAGCGTGTGCAGCCCCGAGTCCACGCTCGCGTCGCAGTGATGGCACTCGGGCGTTGGCTCTATGCCCATCAGATGCAGGTACCGCCCGAAGTTACCGTGTCCGGTAATGACCTGCGTCTGACGGTACGAGAGGCCACCGTGTGGCCTCTCTAGCCACTCCCCCATGATGGGTCTTACCGCCGCAATCAGGTAGGCTAGGTAGATATGTGTTTGAAAAAAGAAGCATCAAAAATATAGACATTATTAGTTTTGTGATACATATGGGGCCCATTATGATTGATCTCATTTGCAAGCGGGTACACTTGTTAACTGATGGACGAGGCTCCGGTGCAGTCTTCCCTTTCGGGATTGGGGCCGGATGACTCTCGACTGGTCGCTGCCGTAAGAATCAAATTGTGGAAGGGAGAAGTGGGCGAGCGGACTCTGGACTCCATAGTGCATGTTTTGAATGATACTGGTACCTATTGGTACTCAGATGAAGAAGACACATGGATGTGCACAGTAAAATCAATCACTTTATCAAAACCCTTACGGGAGCTTTATAACGATTTAACAGCAGGCCGTCTCCGGTGTCAAATGCTGGGGTGTAAGGTGGCTCAATAAGGCATTTTCGTCTCATCCCGTCTGACCCTGAGTAGTATTTTTGTGTTTTGTGCCTGAGCTAAATTTTTATTTTATCTGCAATTTCGTGGTGACCCCACCTCATACCTCGATAATTCTGCCTCTGCTAAGGTGCCAGGCGGCAGTTCCATGCACCTACATAAGAAACAATATATTGTGCAAAAGTCACATGTTTTATGACCGTAATTATAACTTTAATTCAAATTCATAATTCTAAGTACGTGTTAGAAAACAAGAAGCATAGCATTGAAATAGGGACATTATTAGTTTGATCATTTCACCGCTCGTTAATACATTCACAAAACTACGTGTTGTACTATACAAACAAGAGCTGAATAGTAACGTCCATAATAATTTCTTCGAAATTCAAAATTCATTCCCGCCTCACCAAGAAACCGTGACACAATTTTTGTTCAAAACAGCAAAACTAGTAGTATTTAAAAATAGAAGACAATGCTATCTATTTCTATAAGTATTCTCATTCTATAGCAAAATAATCAAATAATTAATTACATTGAATGAGGAAGGATAAAGGGAGGACGACTCTGACTTTGTCTTTTTTTTCTAGGTCCTGAATGCATTGAGTTCTATAAAACCTGTGAATAAAACAGATGCCATGACTCTTATAACCAGATTTGGCACATTAGAGAATATTATAAAAGCATCGGAAACCAGGTTGGCCGATTGTCCAGGCTTCGGTGCCACCAAAGCGAAAAAGCTATACAAAGCATTGCATGAACCTTTTCTAAAAAAAGGCAATGTTATTAAAAATAAGGATAGCAATGAATTTGGTGAAGATTTTTTGAGTGTTGAAGATATTGAAAAAATTGAAAATGAAGTAGAAAAATCAGTAGAAAATAAAAATGAAGTATTAGCAGAACAGGAAAGTGAAAACTCAAAAAACTAATAGTTATAATATGATCCAAGATTAATCTAAGAAGTGTGCAGTTTTTTATATTATAATTTATACAATTAAGTAGTCTTAAATTATACACAACCCACAAGTTACCTCTGGTCATTGATCATGTTGCATAATGTAATAATAATTTTAACTGTTTTATTATACACATTTGTTTAAATAATACTGAACAAATTATTTTATTATACCTGTAAGTGCTTAAGTGATTTTAAGTTTCTTAAGTGCAAATAATAAAACTACTAAGGATGCATTACTCTCGTCATTTCTTTTTTATCTATCTTATAACTATAAGGAGCGGTTGTTTTTAATACTTTTTGGTAAGTTGTATAGTGTAACTAATATCCAGGCTCGAGGGACGGTCGGCCGTTGCTCGTTCGAAGCGTGTAGCAGCGCTGCCGTGAGTTCAAAATAAAACAATCGACAGCGAACCGGCTCCGCTCGTGGTTGGACGCAACGTGCTGTGCCTGTGCCTCTGGCCGGTTACAGGCGAAATAAATAAACATTTGGCGGGAAAGTGTTGACTTAAATTCGAATATCGAATGTGTTTCTTGTGTTATTTAAATTTCGAAATAAACAATTGACGTTCGGTTGCTTAGTTCAAAAGTTCTTTTATTAGTTTTATAAACGGTTCGTGATTTGATTGATTAAAGTTAGACCTAAGGATTACAACAGTGTGAAAGTGAACTATTAAAGGACCTAATGCAGTGTTACTTGCAGTGATTTAATGGTGAGTCATACTAGTAATATAAAAATAATAAAAATAGTTAACGCTCTGATGTACATCGTTATAATTGCATATAAGTCTAGTAGACATTTAAATTACTAGTTATTATAATCGTAGGTACAATTGTTTTCTTTTTTAGTTCCCACATTACCAATCGTAGTTTCCTACAAACACGAGCGTTTTTCTTATTTCTGTTTTTCTTAGGCTTGGCATCCTGTTGATCTCACATTAGCCTTGTTTCAAATGTTGTTTTGTACCCTGGCGTTACTTATATCTGGTTGGTTGCTGGACTACTTCAATAAAATAGTATCTTGGCATTAGGCTACCTCAGACTTCGGTATCTTATAGTTGGTCACATCTCTTGACATTAATATCTGGTTTCAAACTATTGTTTTTCTGTGTAAGTATTTTTATAAACTCAATAAAACTTTAAATAAAGATAATTATAAGAGGAATCAAATAGAAAAAAACTTCCAAATAAAAAATAAAACCTTCTCTAATATAGGTTCCATAAAAATTCCCAGTTCTATCTATTTTCTCTCCAAGACAAATTTCGCTGAAATCTTTCCAGCCGTTTCAGCATGGAGGAGAATACACGCTCATGAAAACTTTTTCAATTTTATTACTGTGAAATACTGGAGAGACAATGAAAAACTTACCTACCCCTAATTTCTTATTGTTTTTTCCGAATATTATAGGAAGCTTCGAAAACTACACACAGTTATAACTGTAACTGTTACCAATCTGGCTATAGCTACAAATGTTTGATAAAAATTATGACATGTACGAGTAATTTTCTATAAGTAGATAACGTCCTGTTAGATCTGCCCGAATAGCAGCCACTGGATCCAGTATTAAACGGTCAATATTCACATTAAACAACTACCTAGACAATTAATATCTGTTAATTAAATTTTCGTAAAAGCTGGCACTTACTCGGGAGAGCTGCTTCATAAAATTTTAGTATAGGTAATACAGCTTTATCAAGTTGCAAGAAATATGACAAAACGTGTCTGTAAGCCATAGATCGTGAGTTTAGTAGATATTCATTTCGCAAAAGAGAAAGGATTTTTCGGCGTTGAGTTTGCTAAAATGTCGATATTCAGACAATCAAAAGTTAATCAAAGAATAAAAAAACCTCACGAAAAGTCAAGAGCAGACACATATGCAATAAAAAAATATCTTCGAAATTAATGAGGTTCTTAACGATTTTATCGCAGATAAATTAATAATGCCTACTATGTGCTGATATAAGTGTTCTTTTTGTGCGCAGATCAAATGGTAATAGCTTTGTCAAACTGTTAAATATCATCAATAAAAACTGGTTAAACTAGAATTGTTCTTAACATTAAGTACTAAGTTATAGCAAGATAAAATGATGCCGAGAAGTTTGTAATCGAGACTATTATTTATATTTTCACCTCGAGTCTGAATTAACTGATTTATAAACATCAATGCAGTTTCATGGACTTACTAGACGTTAAACGTTAGAAGTCCTTTAAACAAAAACATGCCCGAAATAATAAATCAACTATTGCAACTTTTTTACTTGATAGGGTCACCGTAGAGAAGGTAAATGAAACTATCGAACGAAATATTTTAATTTAATTATATTCGAAAAAATAATGTTTGCCAAAGTAATTACTTGTCAATTGATGCATCTCGAAAAACAAAGTTTTATTTCTAAACGCACATTACATTCAGACTACATTCAGTTTTCTAAATACATTCTGGCCAGTAAAAAATTATCTCGTAGCAGAGATTGTGGTGTGACAACAAGTTGTTCACATAAAGTAACTGTAAGAAAGAATACCTAATTAGAGAAAATATTCGCGTTCTAAACTTCAAAAAGTTAGACTTTTAATACTAACACACCTTTTATCTTTACAAATAATGTATAAATAGGTTTCCATACTAAAACCACTTTTATGGTCTATATTTCGTCACATTTAGCACTCGACAATCCAATAAAAACAAATAATTGTTCCATAATAACCCACGTATGATTTATAACAGCATGCACACTTAAATCATCATTTAGAAAATAATAATGGCTGCCTCCTATCACTATTCGAAACTACTATTTTGGTCTAGTTTATAATTACGTCTACTATGCAGCAATTTTGTAACGAATACAAAAAATAATGGCGGTACGAGTGTACGCCTGCTCGTTTCGAGACTCTACTTATTTAAAATTGCGACTTAACAACAGGTGAACGAGGCACGTGCCTCTAGCCAGGTGGGGAAGCTATTTTTTTAAAGTGTCTGTATATGTAATTAACTGCGTCAGTAGATAAATGAACGAGCTGCTAGATACGGACGTCGGTAAATACTCATCTCGGATCGACTGTGGTCCGACCACTGCGGTTAAGAATTCTCGCCTGCCTTTAAAAAAAATTAATTAAAAATCAGTTAAGAATTTAGGACTACTCATAAAAATTCGTGTTGAATGCTTAAGTCCATTTCAAAAACTGGTTAGATGAACATTAATATTTTTGTACTGCCTCGTGAGGAATTGAGTTACTGACTGCCTTGTATAAGGTCACCTAACAGTTAGGTAGTAAATTGTTAAAGTAATTCCAATAAGTTTAATATTGTTACGAACCGTTAATGAACCTTTAACGTTTATTTAACGTTTTATGGATAGAAAAGGTTATCTAAGTGCCTAGCGCTTGTTTGTCTAAAAGTATGAAAAAGGCTTAACCAGTCATTAATAAAATTTGAAATCGATAAATATTATGAGCATTCACAATTTAGTAGCGCAGTTAATGAGCTATTCCACCTATAGCTATTAGTCGAAAATTGCGATTCGAAACCCACTCTTATTGCAAGCATTTGGGTTTGATACGGCTATAAATTACCCAAGCACGTTACTAGTACAGAAACGTACCTATATAGAAGTTTACTGTAGGAGTTATGACACAAACGGGTGGGGTCAAAATATTTCTGGGTCACACATACAGACATACCTATTATTTTTTCGTTTAAAATGTGACTGGTATCACGCTGCAGGCTTGATACCTTTAGTCAAAATTGTGAACGTATTCACGCGTATTAGGTACGTTAGGTACTACTTAGTGCAGTACCTACCTCATTACTGCATATTTATCGTATTAAGTATTGACAGTATCTACATCATGCAGCACTGCTGTGGTAGTTGCTTTACTTAAGTAAGTCCTGTCAGACGCCAAATCCTCAGTTACTAATTTCTTTACGAAATCTTTTCCGCAGGCTTTAATCTCTTATCCAGACTTTTTTGGTCCTTTGGTCCTACTTTTGAATTTATTTGATAATATTAAAAATAGTTATAGAACGGGCATCAACTACGAGTTTCGGGAGATAGCATCTGGTATTGCCATAAAACTTGTAGAGATTTTTTTACAAACCGAGACAGGTCTCCAGTAGTTTAGTTGACAAACTAGCTTAGATGGTTTTCATTTAACAGGTTTTCATTACGGCTCGATCTTAGACATCTATCAAAATAACCGTAGATTTTTAATACAAAAACAGAAGAAGCAGAAATCACTATTTTATGGTGAGCAGGTAACGTAACGTAGCCTACACCCTCACTACGGCGGCAGTCGCGGACCCGCAGGTCTATAAAATGCCACTTAATTGGAAACTTTTAATTTTTTAATTACTTAGGATAATATTTTGTCATGCGGCGATATTTACATGGATTTAAGAACCTACTTGGCAAATAAATTATTGTTATTCTACTCATATGAGTGACCATTTTACGTATTTTATAAGAATTTATTGAGATTTACTGGAAATTCTAAAGTTAGGTACTCTTTTTTGACGGAATTGCTCGCAGATTACGTACAAACCTTGGCCCAAGAGCGCTCCTATTTTTCTCTCTCGATTTGGCATCAGCGAGTTCAAATGTTGCTACATCAGAACAAAATGCCCTTACCCGGTAAATATAATCAGGCAGTTACTCCAACAAGTCATTTGAATTAAACCAACGGAAAGATGTCCCCGTTAACTAAATCAATGTATATTGCCAAGTTGACTCTATCATAATAAACTACTACTTATGTATCACAGTTACATTTCTAGTCTGTAATTACTTAATGCTTTTGAGCATGGAATATCGCATGGGTGATTCAACCTGTTGGGACCGTAACCGCGATATCGCGACTCATTTTATGTCACCTTATTCACAGGTTCTCATTACATATTGGTTTAAGAGTAACGTATTGGAGCCATCGCCGTTGACTTATACATTGTGACATAATGATAAAGTTATATAAATATATACTTACGCGGTTTTTAAAGATTTTCTGGACTACATCTTTTCGATGCCCGAACAAAGTGCTATTGGGTGCTTTTGTTGGGAAAATATTTTAAAAGCAGCAACGTGTTTCGATATGTACCCGATAGATGGTTATAGACGCACCTTCTGTTACAAGGACCCGAAAATATATCTGGCGATATTGGGGTGTTTGACTTAATATGCATAAGTATAGAAAACATGACCAAATGGTAGCCTATTGACGAGGAGAAGGCTAGACAACCATGAGATTTTAAACATAGAAGAGAATCTACGCTCTTTATATAGATTGCCACAAATTTACCAGTCAGCTGCTTGTGACTGAGGAATAATATTCATAGTGAATCGTTCACAGACTCTGAGTGGGCTATATGCCGTAGATGTCCATCCTAGCGTGTGATCAAATTGGTACAGTGCAGAAGCTTTACACACCGGTTTTCATACTACTTGATGCACACACGCCCACCCAGTCCGACTTTGATCTAAATCTGTGCAATCATCTTTGTTTTATGCCATTGTCATTTTATGTGAAATACATATTTTCCCCGAGGCCGCGTCGTGACAGTCTGAACACGTTCGTGTGACAAGTATGTCCCTGGCGGTGATCGTGATTGCTTTCATCGAGATATGGACCACATCACGACCAACTAATCTCAGATAATCTATTCTGTGTTGACCTAAACAATGCACCACGGGAACTATGGTTTGATGACACTGTGGCAAGTATAATGTGCGAATTTAGGCACTATTCCCTTGACATATTTAAACAGCTCACATAATTTGGTTTTCTGAATACAGCATTTGCATCATAACTATGAACGATATCATTCGTACTGACGGCGCGGCTCAACATTAGCTAAGGAACCCGTTGTTGTAATGGTCATAATATCGTGACCTAAATGTATTGCCTGTAACATCTCTGTACCCATTTATCGCAATAAAATATATTGAATTGAATTGAATTGAATGGCATGGCATGAATAGCAATGTTCATAATCATGCACACACAGTTCTGCCTATAGAACTCTAAATAATGAGACACATGTCTTATTATTTAAAATTCTATGGTCCTACCCCAGTTGCACTTCTAATACGGAGATTTTTCTTGCCCGTAGTAATATTAGCTATAACAGTAAAACATGCCCGATTTTATTTTCTTGTGTTCCTAGCAAGCAGGTAGACGTGGTCACATTTACAATATCTAGTTTACAAAATACCCATTTAAATCTAGATGGAAATATTTTTTCTAATTCGTTTCTTTTTTGTTGGGAAAGGGTCGGTGTTAGACTAACAGTAACTTATGGGGATCGAAGATAGACAAGATTGCCACGGTTGAAAGTTTTAGACCTACATAGATGACATAACATTGTTTCAAAATATCTGTCACTTATCCCTTCAAAAAAAAAGACGGGTTATGCTTATGGATGTGCAACAGTTTGTTTTACTTCACAACATCAATTATAGGATATGCCATTTTATTATAGTTATTAGTTTGACAGACACGTATCTACTTAAGTCACATTTATATTTTACGTTTAGTCAGATTATTTAATAACTATTTACTTCCAAGTTATTTATTATAAACTACTTAATAGTTATTTGTTGACCACTATACGTAATGTCCATCAATACAAGCAAAAAATATTTTTCTGTCCCAATGTAATACCTCAATTAAAACGAGAAAGAGCTGACATTCTTTTTTTTTGTCAGAGAAATTACGGACATACTTTTTGACTACATCCCAAATAAAAAAAAAACAAACAGATAAGTTAAGTTATGATTTAAATTTAGAATGTCATCGAATAATTTGACAAACAGAAGCTTGGAACGTCTGTAATCTTCATCTTTAAAATGCCTTTTTTAACTGTCACCGTTGAGATTTATAGATGTCAATGTCAGATTAGGTTCTTTTTTCCAGACTGCCAAGGTAGGGTATTGTTTTTTATTAATTTGCTTTGTTTTTGTTTTGCTTTGACTGGACAAAAGTATGATGGGTCTGAGGGAACATGGAAAAATTACAGCCATCAATAGTTAATACGTCACGTTGTCACGTCACTAATGTTATGTAGGTATTTCACTTGTACACGCCTTTCTTCACGCCTCTCCGCTACGCTACTTCGACGATATATTTTTCAATTCACTTTTAGATTGCTATACATTTGTCTTTGTGTTCGTTGGTGGTCTTATATTTCTCAAAACGAGCAGAGAAAAATAGTAATCTATAATCTAAGGTTACGTATCTTTATATGAATCCTCATATAGGTTACAATATAGGATGTATGTAGGTGATGTAACATTAATGACATAATGTAATAACAATAATGAAATAACTAACTTTTCAAATGTATGTACACACGTGTATCACAATTTATGTTTATAACAATGTTCTTACGTACATACTCATACACCTAAGCAATCTAACACACACGTTGTATTTACTTAGGTAGTTCTAATTCTGCGCTTGTATATAATTATTTGACTTATACTTATGAAAAAACCAAAAGATACACAAGAAGGAAATTGCATAGTAAAATTGTTGCTGTTAAGTTTAGAACTCAGTAAATTAAATATACACTCGAGAGCAATGAATCCGGGTCACTCAAAGAATCCAAAAAATCTCGGAAAGTAAGAATGCTAGGTTAATGCAATAAATTGTATTTAATAGACAATTTAATACTCCTTAAATGAAAGTATTAAAACTTCTTAGTTATTGTAAAGTTATATCATAAAAAAATCAAATTTGAAAAGGGAACACTGTCGAAGATGGAACTACGAAATTACAGGTTTTGTTTTTGCTTTTGTTTGTAATCTGTCATTTATGTTGGTACATAAACCAGGTTGATAGTGCTCAATATTCATTATTCAAGCTGAAATCATGTCGCTTACACTTGAAGAATGCACCAGAATACTTACATTGGTGGAAACCGGCCGGAGTCAGCGCGATACAGCCAGGACTGTCGGTGTGTCGCTGTCAACAGTACAAAGAGTTCTCCGACGTTACAAAGAAACTGGTTCTAACCTACGCAGACCAGGAACGGGCAGAACTAGGTGTACCACAGCACGAGAAGACCGATACTTGGTGAACACCATGCTTCGAAATCGCTTTCTCACAGGAACTGAACTCACAAATCAGTTTCGACGCCTCGGAGGAAGTAACCCAAGTGCATGGACAGTAAGACGTCGGCTTGCTGAATCTAACTTAAAACCCCTTAGACCTGCAAACGGCCCTAAACTGGAGCGTGGCCATCGTATTTCAAGACTAAGATATGCCCAGAACCACGTAAATTGGAGTATTGAAGATTGGTCGAAAGTTATGTTCTCCGACGAATCAAAATTTATGCTCTACAAGCACGATGGAAGACACAGAGTGTATAGAAGACCAGGGGAAAGATTCAAGCAAGCATGCATCGAAGAAAAAGTAGCCTACGGTGGTGGGTCTGTACTTGTGTGGGCCGGAATTTCCTCTGAAAGTCGCACAGAGCTGGTGATCATAGAAAACGGCTCTTTAACTAGCGTAAGATATGTGGAAGAAATCCTCAACGAACACGTTGGTCCATTTATGGTCAATTTGGGTGAGGATGCTATATTTATGCATGACAATGCCCGACCTCATACAGGTAGGATTGTGAATGACTACCTTCAAGAGATGAACATTACTTGTATGGAGTGGCCAGCGCGCAGCCCGGATATCAACCCGATCGAGCATGCTTGGGACGAGCTAGGGAGATGCGTAAAACAACGAAACCCTCCCCCAATCACGCTTCCTGAGCTCAAAATTGCTCTCACAGAGGAATGGGAGAATATTCCCCAAAATCGTATAAGGAACTTGGTGTACAGCATGCCAAACCGCGTAAACGCAGTAATGGAAGCACGAGGAGGTAATACGAAGTATTGAAATTCAAGAAAATCGTCATAAAGTTCAAAAAATTCATGTTTCCTATTTTTGTTTTGAGGAGAGATCAGCAGTTTTTTTTCTTTATGTAATTTTGTGTAAATAAAATGTATGGTGACTCATATTTTTTTAACTTTCATTTAAGGAGTATTAAATTGTCTATTAAATACAATTTATTGAATTAACCTAGCATTCTTACTTTCCGAGATTTTTTTGATTCTTTGAGTGACCCGGATTCATTGCTCTCGAGTGTATAATATCTAATATATAAAATTCTCGTGTCACGTGTGTCGTGAAACGGCTTGACCGATTATCATGAAATTTTGTGGGCATATCGGGTAGGTCTGAGAATCGGCCAACATCTATTTTTCATACCCCGATTCGCGATAACCGACATCCACGCGGGCGGAGCCGCGGGCGACAGCTAGTATTATATAAAATGATATTATAAAGTTTAATTATACCTACTTATACACAGCATTAAATGCACCAATTTAATCATCACCTATCTGAGGTCCACAAAATATACCTATAACAAAAAACTTTCGCTTTAGTACCTACTGGAGGTTTCAGCGCTGTAGCACAAGCTTTACGTTAAAACTGGAAGGAACCGTTGAATTCAAATTTCAATCGAAACTCAGAATACAGGCATGGAATATACGCACGTATTAAGCACAATGATTACTGTAGAAGTATTATGTTATCTGTGCTGTAGATAAAAATAAAACTAATTTCATTTGCATGTCATAATCTGTAAAAAAGAAATAACGCTCAGAAGTTATTTTAATCGTGATGTTCGTGTCAATCACTATGCTGTTTATGTAGGCCTGCTGTTCTTCATTAGTTACGGAACCAAATGTGTTTATCGTACAGGAGGAATCGTGTCATAAAATAATAATAATAGTTATATTATGCGAGACGCGGTGTTGGCGGCCGTGGCAGCCGTGGCTTGTGACTCGTGCCATCTCGCGGGTCGGCGACTCGGCACTCGGCACACGCGCAGCCTCAGCTTTTGCTCTTTTTGTGTAACGTGTAATCAAGTTCGTGATGCTGGCATGTGTGCGTTCCTTTATTGGTGTGCTGTACAACACGTGTGCTTGGACAGTCACCATCAGATCAATCTTGATGAACAAAGTGCTCAGAATGATCTTGATTCCATGGTTTTCTCTCATTCCTCTTGACGGATTGTTCTGATATCTGGTACACACCTTTAGTTCGGACAATAATACAATTTAAATCATTAAAACAGTTTGATTTGGTCTTAATACCTTGGTTTTAAACTCATTTTGAGATTGTATGTTTGTACATTTGTAGTCAAGATAATTCTGACGATGACTGTATGTAAGATTGTAAGAAGTCTTTTTGAGTGACTGCTGCTTCATAACAAAGACGTGTAAACTTGTAACAGATTTCGTTTTTTCTTATTGACATATACAATTTTATGGCTGAGCTGCTGAGCTTTGAGAGACATTGTAGGTACCTACATAATAGAATTCGCAGCTCCATATAATTTTCTATTAAACAGTGATTAAAACACCAGTTTTTGTAGTTGAAACCAGTCAACAATGCTCTCGTAGTCTCGTAGCTGTGAATATGACCAAGACTGGTTAGGCTTGCGTTTGCACACCAATTCAACAATAGAGTTTTGAATGTAACGAACATTTTAGAATCGACTTTACGAATATTTATTATTTAAAATGTTTGAAAGCTATATATAAATATTGTCATGGTTTTTTTTAATGTTAGGTGTCTCAAAACTTACAAAAGATGAAGCTTTTCTGCACATATTGAACTTATTACATATCTGATATTGATGCTTACGATTTCTAAGAGAGTACGCCTCGTATTCCAGAACGATACTCAATCCTGAATCTGGTTTTCCATTGACAAATTTGATGGATTGTCAAAGACAATCTGTCCTCAGCACTGCTAGTAGTAGAAGCACTACTACTTAGTTATAAATCGAGATTCAGGATCAGGACCAGGACAGAGTAGCGATCTGGGCCCTGATTCTGCTATTATTTTTTTCATAGCAAAACCACTGCGGTCCCACAAACACTGTAACCAATGCCATTTCACTTTAGACTTTACTCTTGTAGTGTTAAAGTCTAAAATTAAATGACAGTCTTGTAGACTGAATGAAAAATGGTATAAACTCTTTCTCTTTTCATTTTAGACTTTAACTCTCAGCTATAAAGTCTAAACTTTAATGTCATTTTATGCAATATAAGCGGTATGGCAGTGGTTTTGTTATGTTATAAAATTAGCGGAATCGGGGGTTTTTAAGGAATAAGTTAGCATCCAATCAAACACAACGGGTGCTGTATATAAGAGCGGTGTGTGTGTGTGTGCAATGGTTATCTTTGTTACTTATACTAACAACTTTTCTTAAGACGGAGTCTAGATAAGTGCTTGGTATGCGGTAATTAGCTCTCCTGTTATTACGTGGTAGGACCAAAAAAGGCCGGCTCCATCTAATCCTTGGTGATAATACAAAATGTATGTTAGTAACGTAAATACAAATATATGTACATACATATAAGCACGTAATGAATAGGTAATGAGTACCACCTACTCACATCCAAACGTTTTCGTAGTGTCCATTTAGATCAGGCGGAAAAATACTCGAGCACTGTTCAACTGTTAATTAAATTTTAATATCAACTTCGTTTCATAAAGCAAGGCTGAAGTATGTCAGACTGAAGCGCGTTATTGCATACTATTTTAAGATTTCTCTTTATGGATTAAGATTAATATTTAATTCCCATTCAAAAACTGCTGGTGCATTTTGCCACCTGATTTCAAATTACCCTTAGCTACTATGCCACCACCAGTCAAACCGACGAAATGAGGCGATGCTCAAATTGAAGTTGGTTAAAAGTTACTCCTCGGCACAGTTAAAAAACTGGGCTATCTCTTTTTATTAGTTTTCTTTTAGCCAGACGCTTGATTATAACCGCAATGGCGAAATAATTATAACTTGGAGAATGTTGAGAGTTCTCGTTAACTCTTGTTCAAACTTTTTAATACGTATTAGCGAGATTTCGGGGGCACCGCAGCTTGTGGGTACTTACCTATATTTTGTTGAAAAACTAGATTACACATTAAAATCATAATCGTTAACCCCTCCAGTAAATGTAAGGTATTTGTGTTATTATAATAATAAAGTCTAGGACATTTTACAAAGCGCTATCTAGAACCAAACTAGGTACAGTTTAAGTAATTGTATTAGGAGTTGTAAAATGCGAATTAAACATATTTACATACATACATAGATACATACATATAATCACGCCTTTATCCCCCGAGGGTTAGGCAGAGGTGAATTAACACCCACATTTCACCATCCGTATTTGGTCCCACGTAATAGGGGGTGAGCCTATTGCCGTATTCCGGGCACTATTGTTGACTCGAGCCGTACATCTAAGGCTGATCTGGGCTGTACATATTGTCTGATGTTAAAGTTAGCCCTATTCCTTAGTCGCCTTGTTTGACACCACATGGGAAGAGAAGGGGGCCCAAATTCTACTCTGCCGGGAACCACGCGTCTAACATATTTAATAAATAAAATATACTTATATGAGCGGGAATCGAGTCCTTTGACTTAGCAGTCGAACACTCTACCGCTGCGCCACATAGGTCGATATCGGTAGTTGGGTTTGGGTGGGTTTGAACCTACTGACTTTTGGATTTGAATTCGGTAACTTATAGGCCTTATAGCTCTTATGCCATTTGTGAAATCAAAGAACACAAAGATATCTTATTATTAGAGTTACCTATATGTGTGTTCAACGTGTTTTTTTTGTTAAAAAACAGATGACACAATAGTGTCTGATTAGTGATTATCGATTGTTTATTTCAAGAAGAACCTTAAGTCCATAATTACAAATTGAAAGACAATTGTCACGCATCAAGAATTATGTCAGCAATATTGATTTAATTTATTCATTAAACATGAGTAATTTCACATAGGGTACGGATGTACCTTTGTAACTATGAGATTGTTGATTTTCTTTTCAGTAATTAAGTTGCTATTGTGCCGAATATAATGATTAATGGCAGACATTATAATCTGCAACCTATCGATGGCAAATTCGATGCCATAGCCACTGGGCTACTGTTTAGTTTAAGACACGTAAATGTAAGTCGAAAATGCTCTACTTTCAAACTATTAAGATTGGGTTAAGTGTTAGATGTAACAAGCCAGTATAACGTTCGAGTCATGTTTCTAAACGTCGTAAAAACAATAAATAAATTTAGAAGAGTTCAAAGCTCCTCTGACATTAACACCGGTACTTTTGTAGAAAGTCAGCTGACGTACTGGTAGTCTACTAAAGCAATAATATTTTTACGAGGATACAATGTTACGTGCCTCTGGTATCGACTATCAAGTTTATACACGCTCAAGTCAAAGGCAACCTTTTAAAGTTATCATACAAAATTATTTACGACTAATGGAACACTTGAGAAAAGGCCCTTATTGGGTTCTCTAGTTTTGTATTAAGTTGGCATTTTTTGTTTCCCATAGTAATGTGCAACCACTTGAGCGTTTCATTTTTTTCAGTAATGTGAGCGAAGGCGATGCCGAATCACACGCCATGTTAACCGCTTGAGATTTCATTGAGATTAGAGTTGAGAAAATGTTCTCAGAATTAGCGATTTATTCTTCCCACTTTAACGTAGAGAGATTCATAAGCATTTTATTATGAAGTGTGAACTGAAATGAGCTTTTTCTGGTACTTCGAAAAAGAGCTATTTAAATTCGTAAAAATGTACAATCATAGATATTTGTTTGAATGTGATGAAAGAAAGGTAGAAGACCTCTTGTACCTTTTTTGATTCATTCGCATTGAAGTCCCTTGACCGAAAAACCTGTCTTCTTGTGTTGGATATCTCCCAATTTTGGGTAGGTCCTGCCCTCTATTTGCAGGTTCCATAATAATAATATGTGATTGGTATTATACCTAATTGCAACGTGTATGGCATCTTTAGACCATTGTAACCGCTTTCACTGTGCATTCTTGAAATTACAATCCGGGCAGTATAGAAATTACTCAAAATTACCGTAAACAAACACTTAGATATAACTATCTATTATTTATCAATTTCTTCCCAGTCGTTTGGTAAAAGGCACGTGACATAGCAATAACACACAATTGCTTGATTGCTGCCTAAACCAGCCTGTTATTAAGCTTTTAAAGAACGTTTAGTGACAAAGCGCCTCATCATATGTGAGTGAATACTTATTTTGTAATTGGGATCTGCACGATTCCAATTGAAAGATATAATTATAGCTGCCCTCGGTTGGTAGACACTGCTGGTTTAATGCTTTTTGTTCCACTGATCGCAGGTCAAGATTTTAGACAATAAGACAATGCCTTTCATTTTTAATGGACTTTAAGAAAAAGAAGTTTATGAGGCGTAGCTATTTTGTAGCTTCCCGGTAATTTTATTGCAATATATTCTCATATAAATAATCTGATTCGACAGTCTCCGTGGTGTAGCGGTCGTGAACGCGGCTGCTGCGCAGGAGGCGCGGGTTCGATCCCCGCTCAGATGCAAATATTTGTTTGCATGAATATGGGTATTTGCCGTCGCTCCGGTTGCCATACAAACATCTATGGCAGTCGTTACGGGTAGTTGGAGCCCTCAAAAGTCCAATAACTGGTCAAACTGCAATGCTTGGATATCGCCTTTGGGTTGTGGAGGTCATATGGCAGCACGGAAAATGTCGAATTTTAGCCAAATCCGCAGTTGGAATGGTAAAAACGGATCCCAGACTCCAAGTTGATAGCTTCGGATGCAAATGGGATTAACGCTATGATGAAGAAGATAAATAATCGGATATTCATCTTTATTATTCAGTTTTAAACCCGTTCAGTGGCCATATCACGGCGCATTCATCACCATTTCCCAAAACTTTTCAATATATATAAACTGTCACGGGTTTACGTGACAGTATCCATCCATCCGTCCATCCAACCTCCAAACTGAAGTTTTATAATGAAAGATTCTCTATTTTACAACGTTAAGTACTTACTGAAGCTATTACAAAATAATATACATTTGAATGAAGAGAAATGTCCTAAAGAATAAAATAAAAAGTGATTGTGGAGCGTGTCCAACACTCAGGAATGCTGACTGCGGTTGTCAGACAGATCATTTTGGTGATTACTCTCTGATTACTATCATTGTTACTGTGCGTAACTACTGTCCTTTATAAAAAGTAAAAATTACGTACGTGTTACTATGTTGTACGTATTTTTACTTTTTATTTTCCATACTGCTTTTCTATATCAAGGTCGTAACGTTAATGTTGGTTCTTTTAATACTGATTTATTCGTTTCAGTATTATTTACTAACTTAAGTTTAGCATTTCTTTTTATTTCAAATTTGTCAATTTGTTCATCTCGTGAATAACTATGGATAAACAGATCATGAAAGTCGTATTTTACGAACTTCTACGAGTTATTGTCGTAGCGATTCGAAACTTTATACCAACCTCTGAATGATAATTTAAATTGCCTGACCAGCGAGCTAATATGGTGCTGAACCCAGATTATAGAGACACTAAGGGATTAAGACTTTTCTCCTTCTGGCGATGAATATAGAGTCCATGAAGTTGAACACATGCGCTGGGCCGTAGAGAGGACCTACGCTTAGAACTCTACTGTCTTATTATTTTCAGTTCTGACTTCTATGGTTCTACCTGAGCAAAGCAACCTTATTCGAACTCTATCCAATAAAACGCCGGCTAGGAACTGTGGTTTATGAGTGAGGTAACTGTCAAAGAATTCTCATTCTCAGTCGTAGGTATGTTTAATTTTCATTACTATGCTTAGTAAATGACTATACATGAACAATCTTGGAAGAAAACACGGAGCGATTACTTCACTGACGTTATAATTAGCAAGAACATTATATTCAGAATTGAACAACTTCAACTTATTTTTATAACCACCATTTTTGAAACGGGTTTGGGTAATAACACTTGAGATTAATTATTTTGGGGGCATGTGCACACGTACAGGCCATTGCTATGGAGATCTTCCTGTATAGTAATTTAGTGCTGGTTAGTCGGGCTCATTCAATTAAGTTATTACAAGGCATTTTTTTTAATAAAGATTAGGTATTTCGATTACCTATTTGAAAGAAGAATTCACAAAATTTTAGAACACACCGTTCAAGTTGCGGTAACATTGCAGTTAGAATTTAATGCAGTGCTAAATGAATATCCTCATATCTTCGAAGTAGGGAAAAATTCATCTAGATCTTTCAATAATTCAACCAATTACGCTTTTGAAGTTCATGGCTGGTCAGATACATCGTAGATGTGTGCCACACCACCCGATCCTCCTTCAGTGTCCTGTGATTCGTGTCTAATCCGGCTACCGTTTAAAGTCCACAGTCCATTCAGTCCAGGCGCGGTTTCAGCTAGACATTCAGCTAGAACTTCCTTCAGTAAATACTTTTCTAGAAGACTCTTCAATTTCACGTGCACGATTATGTGTCACGTCCTCTGAGACATTCGGACCGCGCTTGATCCAGTTTGGATATTAAGTGTGACAAAAACTACTGTGTACACCCATCCATAGGACTTTTAATAATAAGACAAACTGTCACCGTAAAGTAGCATCCTGGGCCGTAAACTTCATGTGGGCGAATTAATTTTATCGATCGACTTAAGAGAATACAAAATGTGATGTTTATGTATGAAATCAAAACGTAACAGCAACTGACCTTATTTAGAGAATTAGCTGAGGTGAACGAAACTAATCAAAAAGTTTTATTCGTTATTTTTTAAATATAAATCACAGATGTTGAAGAAACTAGTCCAGATCATCAAGATTCTAATCTTATGTCTATAGGTAGCACGATTCGTATTGATTAATTTCTAATAAGATATTTTTTTCAAAAACATATTGAGGTTCATAATTTTGGTAAAGCTCTGCTTTTCAACATGCTGCGTGTCGGTTCGACAAGAAAATTATCACTCTTTCATTTTAAGATCGAAATTATTTCATCGATCGTTGTTGCATGAGTTGCCAGAGGTATACTCCGTCACCAGCAGCCTCTTCTTTTTAGCAACTTATTCTCGCATACTTTCTTTTACTTCCCCTCTGCAAGCATGTAACAGACACTTTAACCGTTGTTTCCAGATCCGGCTATTTATCAGTAGTCACAGAATACAGAACAACTGTATTCTGTCTGTCAGTAATAGATATATGTAACCGGAAAATAACAAGAACCGCAAATTAATATCTTTTTAGGAAATTAATAAAGGTTCGGTCTTAGAAAATTTATAAATTTGCGGATCTTGTTATTTTCCGCTAACATAAGTATGCGAAGAGCAATTGGGTCCGAGGTTTTAATTAAGCTGATAAACAAAACAAATCAATGAAAAAATGTGTGTACTTTTGAATCCTACGTAAGCATTCCTATCATGTAGGTATGTGGATAGTTTGTTTGGTTTGTGTTCATAAACTTTTTTATCTGACTGTACCTACCAATGATGTTTATTAGTCAGCTACCAACTGGTGTATGTCGGGAGTTTCAACCAAATACAAATATTTACAGATCTGGAATTCGTAATCACGATCTCAGTAACTTGTAATCAAATCTGTTTGCAAATGCTGAGTCGAGACCGTGTCTTATTGCGCAACAAGCTATCGATATCCAGGAATTAACCCCGATTTTTGTAAAATTATCGATGGATCGTAATAGGTCGGAAGTGTGGCCCCAAGAAACCAACTGAAATAGCTCAGCTTGCTTGCTTACTGTTTAGAAACAACATGTAAACTCAACACGCACGCATGCATTTGCATTACAAAATATATTGGCGGCACTAACGGAATTATTTCCATTAGATGAGTTCGGTTTATTGGAAACTAAATACAATTGGATAATGTTGTACGGATGTGTACAGTTCGACAGTTGGCGACTAGCACGTTGTAAATAATGGATGTGAATATTTAATTCGACTACTTCCTTGATGCCGTGGCATAATATAACACACGATACTGAGGTTCTAGGTTCGAATCCTGGGTCTCAGTGCTAGCATAACGGCGATTTAAGGTCAACGATCAATTAAATCAAATTAAAAGTTAGAAAGGTAAAAAAGATTATTATTTCGGATTTTGTCATTGATTTCGGTTAATATGTTACAAAAAAATCTGCAGTAAAGTAGAAGGTAAAAGATAGTAAGTATTTAAAACTTCAACTAAATTCACTTCACCATTTTATTTCCTAAAGCGTTCTCAGTGAATATATTTTTGAAATGGACTACATTAGCTCTCATTTTGCCGAAATTTGACGCAATAATACATAAATCTTGTACAGTTTGAAATAAACCGTTTTATTGCGTTGTGTTTCGCGGAAGTGCGCACATGTGCCCGCACTCCAGTGCGATCGACGAGACGGAAGGCGACGAAACGCACCGTGGTCACTTGGTCACAGCCACAGCGCAGCAGCGGGGCGTCCCCACCCTTTGGGCACAACTTGCACTTGTTTACGACTAATTGGAACAAATCGGCGATAAAAACAAAATTGTTCATTTTTATTATTTAAAATTCTACCCACAAGCAAAAAGTGCGAAGTCGTATCGGAGTTTGAATTCAGAAATGAGTCTTTCATGTATTCGTTATATGACTAGTAAATTGGGTAACTTTGTCTGTGGAACTTCTAGAATCCCATCGAGGGAGTGAAGAAGCGGTGATATCAGGCTCGAGTCGAATAAATTACTTGGTGTCTCCAACTGACTTTAGTTGTGAAACGAAATGTCCAGCAGCCCTCGGTGGGTCTTGGCTATTACACGGGTCATTCCCAATGGTAATCCCCTCTGTCTGGAGAAGAGCACATATCTCAAAGTTATATGTATATTTAAATTAGATGTTCGCGGTCCAATACCCGTCTAGTGATGTGGATGATAAAGTTTATACAGTTATAACTTTTGCTGATTTTAGTAGCAAGCCACAAGCCTAGTGTTCGTTAACAGTGACATGAACTCTTAAAAAGGTAACAGAAAGCTAGTCGTCATCAGCGTTAATTAAATTTTCTTCATAATCCACAAATTGTATCATACTGAAAATGTAGGGTAATTGTCACCACCAATGGTTTTGAAATGGGGTTAATTTAGCTATTTAATTTTATCAGTGATATGACAGTGTTACGCCGTCAACTTGATTTCGTTTCGTCCTAATCTTTATTAATGTGATATAAATGCAATATTAGTGTTTTTATGAATTGTAACAAAATAGCATTCTGTACACTTAGGTTGTGGGTATACATGGGTAGGCATTCAAACCACACGAATCTATAGCATCTGACTAATTACGCTGCAATCAAATAAAATCACAGGTTGAAAGCAATTATCACCCGAAGGCAGTTCTCCATGGCCCTACCAAATTTGACTCCAACAAACACTCCAACTTCCTCATTTCATTTCCAATTTCGACATAAACCATTGTTTTGTATTGCAAATCGTGTCTATTTTACACTAAATACAATTTTACGATTGCTAATACACAATCGACTAATCGTTAGCGTGACTTGGCTTGCCATAGTTTGCTTGCTTTCAACAAAGGTTGACACTGAGTAAGTTGAACCTGAAGCCCATTGTTGTCGGTGGTCAAAGTTCTAACAATATACGTACCACGACTAGCGAAAGGAATAAATGAGTTACCGTGTAATTAAATATGAAAACTTGCCTTATTAACCCCGATGTTATAATTACAAGAGTGAGAAATCAGATTACGGTTGTGAGCTCCCCTCCAACGATTGTCTAGTCTGGGCTGTGTGAACGTGTCGTCACTGTCGCCGGGCATTTCATTGTAAAGTCACCGTCTATATGCCGCTGACTGTACACGTAAATATTATTTGACCCTGACTCGTAAGTTAGCGTTACGTGTTAGTTATGTTGCGTGTATTGTCTGATACGCAGATATTTAAAAGCTGTCTGGATTCTGAAGAATTCGACATTCATTCTTGACCATGTCCTACATTATATGTAACAATTAATATTTTAGAATTTGAATAATAATTAAAATTTTCTTTGATTATCATTAATTGGGTCGTATGTTTGTAGAAATTTTATCCGTAGGAACTTTTTCACGGAAATCCTTATCAACAATGTAGCACAGTATTAATAAATATGGATGTAATATTAAAAATGAAACTTTTAATGAGTAGGTAATGTAATACCGAGAAGCTTATCACAATTGGACACACTAAGAGACTTGACTTGACTTACTGACACAGAAAAAACACTGAAGGAAATGTAATGTAAAAATAACACTAATGACATACCTACATTTCGAAGAAGTTTTTGACAGTAAATTCCATTTATTTCTATTAGGTAATCAACATCTTTAAAAGTTTGTTGTAGGTAGGTAGTATAATCTACCTACAACGAACTTTTAAAATTTCCGCAATGAGTAGATATGGATGATTGAATACCTTTCATTAGCATTTAGCTTATCTTTGTTCCAAAATGTCCAAAGTTGAAGTTTAGTAAAAGTTTATATGGGTGGTCTAATTATCGTTTAGGTTATAGTTATTCTTAATTTAATATGGACATCCATGAATATAGTTCTGATGGATAACAGAAAGCAGATAATTATATTTCTGCAGCATTAGGTACATTAGAAATGGATAGTAGGTACGTACCTCAGAATAGCATTATGTCTAAGTAAAAGAAGCTCTGCAATCTAAACGGGCCCGTTTGTCAATTGATTTTATTTTGCATCAGAACTTGGAACTTTATTAAATGATTTTTGATTGGACTGAATATTAATTTCTGTTATTGACTAACATTACCTCCAAATTGCAAAACTACAACACCTTCTTTTATCTTTTCAGAGAGCTTTGGACTATGGACAAGCAACTAAGCAGTTGTAGTGATTTCAAAATGGGGCATTTGTAATGGCCGCAACCATGGCAACTCCTGCGCACGAATGTTATGCGCGCGAAACGGAACTGCGACCTCAGCATTCGAGAGATGGATCACGGGATTCGGGGATTTTCCACACTACGAAGGGATTATGGAATGCTCCGGGATTGAACAACTGTTTTTTGAACAGCGCTGTTCAGGTAAGTGATAAGTACAGACTTTCTTTCTTTCTCCTTTCTTAGATGAGAGAGCCATATTACTTTCATTAGAAATGAGTCTACGCAACTGGAGGACTCTTCTTACTTAACGTCGTTGTTAATAACAATTATGATGTAGAAATATGAGGCCCCAGTAAGATCTTTTGAAGTCTAATGCAACCCTTTCCTTTCCTCTCGGGGTTAAGAGAAAGCAGTCCTTCCATTAAAGCCAAAATTAACCTACAAGAGATGGAGTAGGAGAGCAGATCACAGGTTCCAAAGGTCGTCCTTCCTCTCCGGTCGTCGTTCGTCCCTGGCGGAGGTTCGGAGCTTCAATAAAGCTTAGCTATTCTCCTCTTATCGTTATAACTATGGGTGGCAAAGATCAAATAACCTCTGACATTAGAAGTGGTCAGAGAACTTTGTTACAAGGTGGGCCATGTGCTTGTTTGCCATATATATTGCTGCGTGGAGCTATGACCGTCATAATCACCGCCAATATAAATTTGCTTAACTATCTGCGCAAAATTCCAAGTAAAGCAAACAAGTACTTAAAAGGTTGTATGTGAAGTTAGACAAGCTCTGCAAACTATTTTACATCGTGGGCGGCATGATGGTATGCTAACATTCTTATTATCTGTGTAGGTTTATTATTGAGACTTAAAAACGAATCTTTATGTAGAAGTCTATCTGACTTTGTTCACAGTGAAATAAGATACTTCTGGCATCAAATAAATATGATCATATATTTCAAATATGTTTACACATCGCAAAAGCTGTATGGGCCTCTTCTATTTTGAATATTTTGGATTGTTAACAAAAATCTTCATTCTTAAATTTTTCTTAACAATTAACAATTTAAGAGGGTTTTTTTGAAGGTATTGGCAGAGACAATATCTCGCCGGATTAATTACTGCAGATATTAGAGATAACATCCCGCCATTTGCTTCCGTCACATTGTTCGAAATTATTTCTATTAGATGGACCCACTAAAATCTTTTTAACTCAAATATAGACATTTAGGTAGGCACATAATACACAATAATATTAATAATATTATCACCGTCCCTAAATAAAGTCAACCTAATCTACTCACGATGACAGTAGTCAGCTTTATTAACAGTAAATCACTGGCTTGAACTTTAAAACCTTTACAGCCTTAAATCAGAAGATTTATTTTTAAGTCGACGTAAATAATATAGAGAGATAAATCTAAAGATAAACGAAAAGCATTAGAACCATGACACTGCCACACCTTCAAGCATTATTCAAATTTCATCGAATAAGCTGGGCTTCCTTCCATCTTGAATATTTAACAAACGATTATTGGTTATCACGTTCGGCTATTAGGTCTTTGCTCAAGAAATCGAAACATAATTTACGCCTATCTATGACTTTAACTCACTCTGATTGACTTGTTTTATGGTACTTTTGTTTATAGTGTTTAAATTGTTATGAACAATTCAAGATTAAGGAGATATGTGTCTATAATTGCTTGTCCAATAGCTTCACAATTACTCAGTATGGATGTACCTAATTGGTGACTGTGAAAGAATAACATTATCACCACCCTATCTCATCCAAAAGGTGTCCTAAGATGCGACTAACGGATAAACAGCAGAAGGTATCATTGGTAGAAAACCTTGAAATAAAACCTTGTACCAACCTGCCTGGCCAGCGTGGAAACAGTAGGCCGAATCGCAACACTGGTAGAGCCCTATGTCTAGCCGCGGACTGCAATAGGCTATATAATTGGGTATTTTCCTGTAGTTAAAATAAATAAATTAGCTGAACTTATTAAATTATGAATGGTAAAAGGGAAAAAGCAGTTGAGTCGGTTCTTATTTTATGGTTGTTATTTATTTTTAATCATCCACCCAACCTTTAATAGTAAGTGATTTGACTATTAAATATTATGACGTAACAATATTTTTTTTCATACAACTTTCCTTATAACTTTCCGTTCTGACGTTTAATAAAAAGTAACTAATTTGACTAGTCAGTCAAATACCCAAGCGCGAAGAAGTCGCGTTGTCTCCACAGTCAAAAAAAAAATCTTTCAATTCAAAAAAATTGATACTGTATACATAGTTGCAATGGTTGAGAAGAATTTTGAAAGAAAATTGCCTGAATGGCCAATGTCAAGTTAAAATGTGTGTTATTATATATTTACATATTACACGTTTACTGGTCACTGGTTATGCTGCGATATTGAATTGGTAAAATCATTTTCTTTTCCACTAGTTATTTTTGGATTCATTTGACCTCATCACGTTTTTTTGTGGTTCATTTCACCACTATTTAGTAATTCAGCTCACGGGTTCAGTTAACCCCTGTTAACCTTAGGTCATTACAAGTTACACTCGAAAGCTTCTTCAACAAAATACTGCTACCCGAAGATATTTAAGGTCGAAGGTAAACAAATCTTAAATTATTATGCAGACAATATGGGTTTGGTGACACACGTATTTAAGTAACGGCGCGTACTCATTTACACCGGTTTTTTGCTAAAGGAAACTTTTAATGTGAACTTTATCTCATACAATGAGAGTTGAATTTCGTATACTTTCATGTGCTGATGATGACACTGCCTATTGCCATTAGGGGTCGTTTGTTGACGTGACTACTATAACAATCTTAGAACCTGTTTAGAGGTTTCTTATTGAGTAAAGTTTATAATATAGCAAGTTATTGTCTGTGGCTTCGCTCGGGATTTTGTAGAATTTGTACTCTAGGTGTTATGTTGCATTATGTCATTAGACAGAGTTGTTATGGCGGACGATTGTTCAATAATTATTTTGATTTACATAGAGGACAATAATCTGTTGGTACTTTTTTCTATGTAAAAGGTAGCTTCCCCTTTGTATTTTCTGTAGGTGCATAGAAATACATCTCATATGAGATAAGTGCATGTTTACGATCCATTGAGAAGTTTTATACGAGGAATGCGTAATTTACAAACATATCTACTAAGGTGCAAGCGACACCACATTGTAGACCTGTAGTATTTACATTTAACAGTCTTTCATAGAAAACCTATAGACAAGAGGCGACACAAAACAAACAAATGGGACGGGGCGTAGCCACTAATGACAACTCTCTCATCTATACTTAGCCTACGCCCTGTCCGGTATCAAGACCGCGTTTTCTTACCTGCACCTCACTTTCGCAAATATAACTTTAGTTAGTATATTATCTTCTTCATCCTAGCGTTCATCCCAGTCGCAACTGAAGCTCAAAATGAGTCCGGGGTCTGCTTTTTTTCAGTCTAACTGCGGGTTTGGCTAATCCATACATCATAATACCGTACGTACACCAAAATAACATTTTTTTACATTTTTTGTCTGTCTATCTGTCTGTTTGTTCCGACTAGTCTGTGAAATGATTGGGCCGATTTTGAAGGGACTTGTATTGGCAGGTAGCTGATGTAATAAGGAGTAACTTGGGCTACTTTTATTTTAGAAAAATAGCGTTGAGTCAACACTATGCGATAACCGACATCCACGTGGGCGGAGCCGCGGGCAACAGCTATCCTTCCATATTTTTCGTGAAGCGACTGCCATTTGACCTACATAACCCGGTGCCGATATCAAAGTATTGCAGTTTGGCCAGTTGTTGAACTTTTTAGGGCTCCAATAACCAATAACGACTGCTATAAGTAGATGTTCGTGTGACAACCGGAACCGACGACTTAACGTGATCTCCAAGACACGGTAAATACCCAGACTAATACAAAAGATACATTCATGCATACAAATATTTGCACTAAGCAGGAATCGAACCGTAAACCTCCCCCCCCCCCCCCCCCGTAGCAGTCGCGTTAGGATGATAAAACGTTATCCACCTAAGTCCCACCAAAGTCTTTTGGGCTCGAGTCAATCATACCAGCCCGCCTCGGTGTTGTGCTACTATTAATTTCGCCAGGCCACGCGGATGAAGGCACCGTGTTGACAAATTGGAAACGTAGAACCGTTATATTTACTTGCGTTAAAGTGCTTCAAGTTGTGTATCTAGTGGGCCATGGTACTTATTAGGCTCGCTAGTAGCCAGCAACGCTTTTTATGACATTATTATGTCCAGTGAACAAACTAGCAGTCTTTCTGCGGATGAAGTTTATATTCTTTAATCTAACTCATCATCACTACACCGTAGTGACCCGATTGCATTTAAGGCCTTTACCTCGGTTTCTGGGGTCCGCCTACTTACTTCCAATTATTCATGTTAGTATGATTGTATTCGGAAAAATATATACTTAACTATTAATTATAATTTGTATTCAAAATCATATAGTTTTACTTTTCCCACATTAGTTTACGAAATTGTTACGTAGCAGCGGTAGTTTCACGCGCTAACGTGAGAAGTTATCGCTCGCGCTCACGGCAATATTGGTACTTCGGTACCGAACTGATATTCAGTAGACCGCTAATTGGGTGTTCATGGAGATCAATCGTCATTTAGGCAGTATTTATGGACATTACTTTCTTCTATAAAAGAAGCTACGAAACTCTGAACGCCTTTTGAACATTATGGTAAAGCATTTGGAGTAAAATCTGTCATGCATTGCCAATATCCTACCAATTCTGTTGGACCATGCTTTTTGTACTCTTGAGTACTCTTTGGTGTAAAATGCATAGTTCTCTTGCAAAATAAAACAATACTTTTCATATTTTTATCGGTCCGCTTGACATGATAACCATGTTAAAAACTTAACAAGCTGCGTTATTTGAATGATTCGTTCGTAATTAACAAACCAAAAGAAATTTCTACTCGCGTTCGCAATATTTATTTCAAACATGCTATTTCTTACGATCTATTAAGACTACTAGTAACTGTTCAGGCTCTAACACACGTTATTTACATTCCATCGCGCTCGTACGCGGTTGATAAATCTGATCCAATTTACATGAAGGTAATTACGACACAGAAAGATGAGAGCTCCCATAAAAAACTTATACGTCTTACAGCCGTAATGACGTAGTGGGTATGTGCCATGGGTGCCGCATCAAACTCCCATTAAAATACCTGCACTGGGCTCGCGTGAGTATTCTACGAAATAAGACAAATGATGTCATAGCCATAGCACCTAGCAAAACACGGTACCTCATCGCGTTATCTTAGGAGTATGATTAAGAATTAAAAAAACCGATGATGTGTCTCGTGTATGAGGTTGCTGTGTTATGTTTGTTCATTTTTTTTTCACAGAGTAACGATAATGTACTAGTTAAATGGAGCATTTTGGGTAAAAGGTAAAGCTATTATTATATATATATATATATTACTATTATTATATATCCAACTATTGTGTATTAGTACTGCCTGGATATAATATCGGTAGTCCAGTACTTGGCATGGTTTTTTTTAGTCATGAACCAGCAGCAATGTTTTGTAGTAATCAATAGAAAAAATAAACAATCGAACAACATGTAATTATTATGTTCTATGACCCAAACTTGTGGCCAAATAACAAATGGGCCATCGTTCTTACCTGTGTTGGGAGCATGCGCTGGCAAACTTACAGCTTTTATAAAATGACGATGGTCTGGCGTTCATGGGCTCTTAGCCCAATATGTTTAATAAATATTTGTTGGTCCGAGCATCGCATAAAAACGGTATATAGATTTTAATTAACCTTTTTGGCTTGAAAATTTTATGATAGACTTAAAAATGGTTATATTTATGTTATGTGAGTTTTATTATTATTCAGACAAAATAACCATTTGAGGTTTGATGAATTTGCATATAGCTAAAAATTGGTAGAGGTTTTAAATACACTATGGTGTACTTAAGACCTCCACCAATTTCCACCTCTGTGCGAACATATGCAAGCTTACTATTTTATTGCGTTTATTTCGACTGCATTATTACAAATGGATATATATTTGCTGGATTAAAAAAAGGCTTCCTTTCACGGGTGAAACAGTGGGCAAAACTTAGTGTAGAAAAAAGATGAAGATGTTCCGTGAAAATTTGCAAATCACGATCTTTCAATCGGAAGTTGAAAAGAATACATTGCAAGCATTCCAGAGAGCTTTGAATGCGTAGCTAAAGAAATATGACCGTGAATAGTTGGCACGAGCTAAGAATGTCAGAAAAAGTTGACGCGGTGAGGATTCACAGGTGTCAAACTGATGAGACGCGAGGAAAATTGTGTCTGCCGTATTGTAATAGCTTATTGTATCGCGAAGATGAAAGAAGATCAAGGAAAGCAACATTGAATTGAAGTTATTTAGATATTTTATTAGGTTTAGTTCTTCTACTTTTGGGGCAGACTTGTGACAGAGGTGTTGAATTGGCATAAGTTTATTTACTCCGACCATTCCTGTGACACACTTTCCATCAGCAAGGCCGTGTGTTTTTCTGCCACCTAAGTGGTATAAAAAAAAGACGGGTTGCACTCCGGGAGTGCCGGCAGAAGTGAAAATTTTTTCTTTCTTTCTTCGTTATATACAGAGAAAAGATAAAAAGAACATACCATACCATAACTATAATATAGCGCCAATCATAGAACCCAACACTAATTTTCTGTCAGAAGACATTAATAAATTACAAAAAGAAAAAATAATCACAAAAAGTAATAAATTACAAAAAGAAAAAATAATCACAAAAAGTGTCAGAAGTCCAGGTTCGAACCATATCTGAAACCATAAGGACTTACTATCGAAGCGCTTACCGCTAAGCTACGAAGCTTCTTAGCGTACCTGGCAAAATAAGCACTCTGTAGCTAGGAATGTTGTATGACGTCATGTCGTCCTACAAAGTCGGCGGTTACGGGTCAAAGGTCAAGTGAACCTGACGCGCGAGTTTAAAAATTTTTACCCATCCAACGCCGCTAACGAACTTTTCACTTCAAAAAAGTTGATAAATGAAGAAAGGGTTCAATTGGAAATATGGCATAAGAACCAAAAGCCTTCGAGAATTTTCTATGTTTCTATACTCAGGTTGCCAAATGTAGTTGCTACTAAAATTTTAATAAAGGTTCCGATATTTCTCATTCTAGTTATGATACAGCTATGAACAGTTGCGTAAACTTCAACAATGGTTAATTATAAAACATAGTGTAATTAAAACCCGTTGAACAACATCAAAACTCTTGTAACGAAAGATTGATATTAATGTGGAAGGTATTAATAATACGAAACAAAGATCGTGTGAACTTATCCTCAAGAGGAATTACTCGGTATGATTCTAATAGCTGTCGCGTTCCCATATAATCCACCTAAATAATTGGAGCACGCAATATCCCAATCAGTCTGTAACTGAATCAAAAATTACTTCATTAAGTAAGATCTGTAATAGGAGAAACTATCTAGATTGATTCGAATAAATGTGTTCTAAATAGATTTTGTAATAAATCGTGAACGAGTGTTACTCATAGTGACTGAATGTCATTTATGTTGTGGTGTTCTTATTTAATTTCTTTGCGGTCTATAGGGAAATCAGTTTACATTCATTCATAATTTGTTTTCGCAAATAATTTACCGTCTGTTGGTGGTTCATTTTTAAATCACAAAAGCTCTATCTTAGAGGTATCTACCCTTAATGCAAGCAAACCAGTTTCGAGTACTTTTGAATCTGCCCTTTTTCAAATAAATAAATCATCAATTTGATTATTGTATGTTCTCATGTTGTGCGAGGTTGACAACGGTATGCCAATACGTTTGTGTTTTTCTTAAGGAATTAACTTCTAAACCTACACTACTATTCCTGGCCATTACTCTACCGACATGAACCCACTCATAGCACAAGCAGTTTAGCTAAGCTGGAGGGGTTAGAGGGAATATTTGTTATTTCGATTCTAATATTCTTAAAAGAAACATGATTCTTATTCACGTTTAACATTATAAACAACTCTATAAAATTGTGATAAAAGTGCCAATTTCAGATAAACTGGCTACAACCTAATGATAAAGTGGTGTTGCCAGTGTGGTACCAATATAAAACGAGTTCACTATACTTTTGTACACCTGTGCCCACTTCCCTAGAAGTGTGAGATAAGCTCGTGTGGTTTGTACATTGTTTACCTCTGTTATCTCTTCCTTAATGGAACGCTCCAAGAATGGCGTAACGGATAACTTTACTTAAGCTTTGTATGTTGATAAAAATTCACTTTAACGTATGTGTGTGTATGTAGGTACGGAAAGTACACGATTTTCAAATTCGGCAACGAACCGAATATCAAATAAACCGAAATGTAGACTGCCAGTGACTTCCCCAAAGAAGTCAGAAAGAAAATTGCTACGAGGAAAATCCTCAGGAACTTATTCGACTGGGCTATATCTACACGTGAGATTATTTTCCCCTGTCTATTTCTCAATCTCTCTTCACTATCTTTATTCTGGCTATTACGTGCCCAATAAAATGTTGAATCTTATCAAACTATTGAAACAATATGTGTAGAACAATACAATCCATAGACTTATAAATCAAATTCTTCAATTCTAAACGTTCATTTCATTTTTGATTACACGGTTTTATAGCCACTTATCGAAAACAGCATCTTATTATTGCTTTTGTGCATATAAACACAACTCAATTTACTTACAACGATGTAAATAACTCTTAGGTTCAATTGCATTAACTAAAAGGAAATATTGCACTATAAGATCGTTTATGCAAGTCTTCGTTATCGACGTTCCATTTCCTACGCTTTTTAACAATGGCAAGCCTACAACTATTGGCGGGAAAGCATCAAGTCTGAAATCGGAAATTCGTTATGCAATGAAGTCAGTGTTATTATTGTTCCTATCAGCATTCTTGTTCAATCTCTAAGACTGAATCGCGTGTGTAAAGAAATCTTGTTGGTTATTACCACATGGATGTGTGATGAAGATTAAAACTGGAACCATCCCATCTTTTCTATAGTTGTCAGTCAGCTTGTAGTCAGTCGTTTCTGTCGGGTCGTACAACTAAGGAATAACTACGGATGTTTTCCATACGACAGTAAATTGTGCATTTTTCTATGAACGGAAAACCCCAGTTAATGGTGATTGGTAAAATTCTCCCTTTGCTACCCATTTGGTAGTATGTTTTACGCCTTATTCTTCCGAGGGATCGTCTCGTCTGTACATCAACATCATAGTGTCAATAGATTTTTCTGATAGAAACTTAGTAGCAGAATGGATTTTATTTAAGGTTTTGATAGAAATATTACGTGGTACAAATTGAAATGTGGATGTTAATTTACCTCTGCCTAACCCTCCGGGGATAAAGGCGTGATTATGTGTATGTATGTAATGTATAGAAATAGGAGACAGTAGGCGCACCCACTATTATTTAGGATTAGAATAGACGTTCTAGGATATACCTACCTACAGTAAATAATCATTATTGGATACTAGCTGTTGCCTGTGGCTCCGCCCGCGTGGATGTCGGTTATCGCGACCAAACATAGCCTTTTTCAAGATCTAATTTTCCTGTATACCAATTTCGGCTCAGTGGTTTATGTGTGGAAGCGTAACAAACAGACAGAGTTACGTTCGTATTTACGTAGCCATTGCCCGCTGCTCCGCCCGCGTAGATGTTGGTTATCGCGTAATGTTAAGCCGACGCTATTAAGCATTAAACTCGTCTCTGCACTCGACTCTCTACTCGCTTACTTACCTACCTCTCCAGTTTCCTCTCTACTCGATTCTTTACTCGCCTCCCTACTTGCCTCTCTACTTAACTGTCTATTCGATCTCTTCTCGTCTCTACACTCGTCTCTCTAGTCACATCTCTACTCGCCCCTATACTCGACTCTGCTCGACTTTCTATTCGAACTCTATATGCCTATCCACTCGGCTCTATATACGACTCATTTCTCGACTATGTCCTTCCCCAATTTCTAATAAATCTACGTACCTAATTTCATCTTAAAAAATGATGAACTTTCATGCTAACTTTCATCCCCTATCCCTTCCCTTCTACCCCTTTTTTCGAGATAAAATGTAGCCATGTCCATTTCTAAGCTCTAATTCATCTCTCTATCAAATTTTATCAGAATATCTTCAAAAATGACAAACTACCATACTATCTTTCATCCCCTTGCTCTATTCCTTCGCGAAATCGCGAAAAAGGGGGTAGAAGACCCCCTTTTTCGCGATCAAAGGTATTCCAAGTCTGTTCCCAAGCTGTAATGCATCTGTACCAAATTTTATCAGTATATCTTCAAAAATATCAATCTTTAATACTAAGTTCATCCTCTATAGCCCTATTCGCACCTTTTACCCTCTTTTTCGCGATCAGAGGCAGCCTATGTCCGTTCCCAAGTTCTAATCCATATTTGTACCGAATTTCATCAGGATAATCTTAAAAAATTACTAACTTGCATACCCTATTTCCCCTTTTAACCCCTCTTTTCGCAATAAAAGGATCCTATGTCCGTTCCGAGGCTTTCATTCACCTCTGTACCAAATTTCATCAAGATCGGTTGAGTGGTTTAGGCGTGAAAGCGTAACATACAGACAGACAGAGTTACTTTCGCATTTATAATATGAAGCATGGATATTCGTACGTATGAATATAAAAATAAATGAATAATAAACAACACCTGGATAATAAAGTCTCTCTGTTTAATTAAATTAGTTAGAAGTCAACATTCCTTTTCGGTATCCGAATGATTCGATCAAATCAAAATATACTTATTTTGTGATCGATAGCGGTACCTACAAATATTAATTTTATTAAATGGGCTTGTAGTGAATGCCTCGGGCATTTGTACAGGAAGTTATACTCGTAAATGAGTAACTGGCGAATTCTTTATTAAGCCTACTAACCATTTGGACCAGTATCATTACTATTAATTGCTCTATGAGAAAAATTACTGTTATTAATACATTTTTATTAGTTTCACCTGTTTCTAACTTACTATTTATGAATGTAAACAAATCCAAGTATTCTAATTTCTTCTTCTAACTGTCATTATATTAAAAACTTTGAAAGTCTTTCCATCAACAAATGACCAGACGTCTACCAGACGTACAGCGACATGTTATCGCTACATAATTGACATTTTACTACCTGACTGTCAAGTAAAACTCCGTGCCTGAATCTGTGTTTCAGAAAAACTGTGTGTGAATATGTCAATACAAACATTTTAATTATCCACCACATCGTCAGATTGTGATTAAATGTAGGTGTATTAATAATAAAAATTAAACTATATAGACGATAACAATGATTAATTTTATACCATTAATCTATATTGCTTACGGTTTTAGCCTTAAACACTTATTGATAACTAGTGAACCCAAACTCTTAGAATTGAAGCTTAGTTTGTTTTTTTAACGAATCCCTACATCACAATTAAGTAACGAGTGTGTTTTTTTGCTTTTAAAACTATAATAAACTATCTGTCGCCCGTGGCTCCGCCCGCGTGGATGTCGGTTATCGCGAATCGGACTATAATTTGAGATTTAAACTATCCTATCTCTCAAGTTGGATCGAACTGCACATGGTGTGCGAATTTTATTATAATCGGTTAAGTGGTTTAGGAGTCCATTGAGGACAAACATTGTGACACGAGATTTATATATATTAAGATTACGTTCTATCTACCTCACGTGCTCTCATTAAAAGTTGATATAACACATTTCGAATACTTAGTGACAGACAACTGTTTCAAAGCACGTACCTATAAGAAAAAAATCCAATCTAACTCCTTTTATATCGCTTTCTTTTTCTAACAATCTATTTAAATAAGTGGTAGAGTGAGAAAGTTGCCTTGCTGTCAGTTCGACTCCTGTTATGGAATAAACGGGGAACGATAGAACCGTTGTCAGTTTTCTAAACAATTCTCTTTGAACAGGTGCATGTGTGTTTATTCAAGTTATTTTACTAACTATCGTCCAATCCACACGCGTCTCGACTGTCTTGTAAACACAGGCCGACTTCAATATGTCCTATTTGTGACGACCTGTGTAGCGGGTAGAGTGTTCAATTAATTTGTGGGTTTGATTCCCGCACAGTTACAAACAATAAATAATATTATATATTTACTTGCATTGATCTCAATGAAAAATTTAAGATTGTGTACCTACCTGTATTCTAGTTGGGTCTAGATGGTGTTGTGCAATATATCTTGAATATTGCATAAGTTTTGACATTCCGTATCAATTGTAATGGGAGTTAGAATAGACTTTGAATTTTTTGCACGAAAAATGTCATTTTTCACCAGTCACTGGAGTTCTATTTGCTATCTACCTGTTGACGTCCACTGGAGCTGTTTTTTTTTCAAATGTACACATTACTAAAATCAATGGTCAGCATGATAGTAAAAATCTTTTTTACATGATAGTAACACTGTCCTGACCATTGATTTTTTAACCGACTTCAAAAAACGATCTCAATTCGACAGCTATATTTTTTTATGTATGTTTGATACGCGATATCAAAGCCAGTTATGAATAGGAATTTTAATATTCTTGTGGCGTTGGACAGGGTATGCTCACAGAGTGGTCCCATATCCCAGAAGTCCAGATCTGATGCTGAGATCCTGCAGAAATTAGCAACCAAAGTTGGCACCGACTTCTAGCAGATAGTTTCATTTTAAACTTTTTTTACCTATTTGGTTTTAAAGTCGGTATTTTTTAAATTATTTATGTCCAAAGAGCAAATCAAAATATAAGAGAAATACCACAAAATTACACTTACGTACAATTTTATTATCTAAATATATAACTCAAAGGTGACTGACTGACTGACATAATGATCTATCAACGCACAGCCTAAACCACTGGACGGATCGGGCTGAAATTTGGCATGCAGGTAGATGTTATGACGTAGGCATCCGCTAAGAAAGGATTTCGATTAATTCTACTCCCAAAGGGATAAAATAGGGGATGAAAGTTTCTATGAAACTTTGTCAATTTTAAACCGATCGGGCTGAGATTTTGCATGCATAAAGCTACTATGTTGACTCAACACTAAGCGATAACCGACATCCACGCGGGCGAAACTGCGGGCAACAGCTAGTTGGACATAAGTGTCATATTATGTGTCACCGACTAGTCTATATAGGTACTTCTATAAAATTCGCACAACCAAGTAAAAGCCAAATTGACAAAGTTTTATTGCAAGCGAATAAAATAAGAACAAACATAGGAAGGTATATTGTTGTCCTTATTAATGACAGCATTTGTCACAAAGTTAAGTAATTATTGTCAAGTGCTTTCACTGTAAGTGTCACTGTGTTAGTAATTGATGAAGAAATTAATCATCCCTGGAAGGGGTCGTTTATCAATAAAAAAGTAATTGTTTGTGGTATCCATAATTTAGTACTGCGAATCCGACTCATATACGAAGGGTTCCGTACCGTATATTAATACTACGACGTACCTACTTATTGAATACTTTTTCGTAAGAGATGCCATACAATAATATGGTATCTTTTTATGTATTATTATTTTGTTGTTATAGCAATACAATACTCTGTCAAAATCTTGGTAATCAGATACTCTTATCTGATGCCCCGCTTGGGTCCTTACGAGTAACTCTGCCAAATTATCCAGATTCGTTTAGAACTATTCTCGCAAGCTTTCATTTTTACAATATGTACTATGTTAGTATAATTAGTAGGACAGTTCGCTGATAGATAGAAACAGACCGAAGACTCAGCAATGCGAAAACAGATCCCTAAAAATAAATTGTTTATGGTGCCTATCCATGATTCAAAAATGGAATGAGTAATTACAGCCCCAGTACGAAGGAGACAGAATGCAAGCTCGTTAGTTTGTCTGCTTGTCTGTGTCAGACATTCCATCTTGTGTTGTATTAATGGTCAGGCTGACCTCAGTAAGAGGCTTTTGTCTTAGGTGCCCAAGCCTTTTCTCTTGATCCGGCCGGCGGCCAAGTGTTGCGTTGGAACATTGTGTGAATCTGTAATTATAATGTTATGTTATTTAGCTAAATTATATTATGTTAAGTATGTTCGGATTTATCTTCATAAGAAAAAAATATTAGTATCCGAAATTAGCAGTCGTTAGGAGTGGGTTCAATTCGGTAGTGTAATTAATGCCCAGCTCTCCTTTGACACGCTAACCACACTTGAAAAATTCCTTCAAATTATGTACATAATGTTTGCATGATGTGAGGGAATGTGATGGGGATAGAAGGGTCTACTTTTAGTTATTTTGGAATCAATAAGTTAGATTTCAAATTTGTTCGAAATATACCTATACAAGAACTCACGCTTGTGGATCCCCGAAGGAATAGAGTAGATTGTGGTAGGGCCTCATATACTCCCGAAATACAATACATAACTTGTCGACATCAGTACAACTTTAAACTATGTAAGGTCATTGTACAGAAACCCTACAGCAAATATAGACATTCTAGTTCAATTCTAATTTCGAACACGTTAAACATCGTCTTTCTCGTCTAGGAACGTGACCAGAAGTCCAATGAATATGAAATGAGTATGAACATGTTGAACATAATAAATACATGCGTGATTTATTTAAGTACTTATGTTGATTCTTTGGTGGGAAACTAACTACATTTTATTAAACACGTGTTTTTTTTTTTTTTTTTACGTGAGGGAAATCCCCACGGATACCCACCCCTCCGGAGCCGGAGGGGGAGGTTATGTCGGACTCGAACCGACTAAACCGCACGCCGTCTCTGGGTCGTAGTGCTAGGCCGAAGGTGAGGTTGTCATGCGACATATCCCTCGCACCCCGGCTGACCCAGGGCCATCCCTCTCGGTCTGGCCCTCCTCGGGAAGGGGGGGACCACGCGGTCCCCGACTCAACCCCGGTGTGGGGAGGCGCGCATCGTCCTACGATGCGCGCCGCCGCCGTGGCCTGCTTCTGCTAGGGTGACGGGCGGCTCCACCCGTCACCCTCAGGCCCGCGCTCATGGGGGGCGGAGGTCAGTTTGCGCCCTCCGACGCCCGAGCCGCCTTCGGGCGCGTGCAGCGATGTCAGCGAGCCTTTCTCGCTCATCGCGCCGTGCCCGCTCTGCTGTCTCCTTCGCGAGCATGACCTGCTCGCAGAAGGAGACGCTGGCCGCCCACGCATCCGCGCAGCGGACCATCGCCGCGAGCAGGGTGGAGAGCGTGAGCACTCTCACCCCCAGGGCCGCCACAAGCTCCCGCCTCGGCGTCTCAAACGCCGGGCACTCGGTGAGCGTGTGCAGCCCCGAGTCCACGCTCGCGTCGCAGTGATGGCACTCGGGCGTTGGCTCTATACCCATCAGATGCAGATACCGCCCGAAGCTACCGTGCCCGGTGATAATCTGCGTCTGACGGTACGAGAGGCTACCGTGTTGCCTCTCTAGCCACTCCCCCATGATGGGCCTTACCGCCGCAATGACGGCGTGCCCTGCGCGTGGTTGCCCAAATCGTCGCTCCCACTCGGCCACCATGACCTGGTGGAGCTCGGGATCGAATGCCCGCTCCCGCGCCTCCTTTCGGAACTGATATAGTGCCGAAAGGGCCCTCGCTTCCAGGATCCACGGTGGCGATCCGGCCAGGAGACTCGCCGCTTCGAAGGATATCGTGCGGTATCCCCTGATGGCCCTGGAGGCCATCGTGCTCTGCGCCGTACGGAGCAGAGGCATGAATCTGGCCTCCAGGGTGTCCGCCCACACGGGGCACCCGTATAGGGCCATGGACCGCACGACACCCGCGTAGAGTCTCCTGCAGGAGGCCTCTGGGCCCTTCAAGTTGGGCAACAACCGGCCCAAGGCATTCGCCGTGAGCACCAACTTGGGGCGCAGACTTCGGAAGTGCTGTCCGAAGTCCCATCGACCGTCAAGCACTAGCCCCAGGTATTTCAACCGGGGCTTGATGTCGATGGGAGTGCCTCCCACTGTAAGGCTGGCTCCCGGGCCTGGCCTGCGCCGAGGGCCATGAAAGAACATGGCCTCTGACTTGTGCAGAGCCACCTCGAGACCCAGCCGCCGGATCCTGTCGACGACCTGAGCAACCGCGGTCGTGGCCCTCAGGGTCGCTTCGCGGTGCGTAGCCCCGCTCACCGTCACCAGCGTGTCATCTGCGTAACACGTGACGGTGGCCCCGTACGCGAAGTCACCGCGAAGCACCCAGTCGTAACCGATGTTCCACAGGAGCGGCCCCAGGATCGACCCCTGTGGAACACCGCACGACATCTCACGCCTACCGACTCCCGTCGAACTTGGGTAGATGACGGCTCTCTCCGTCAGGTACGCCCCGACTATGCGGCGGAGGTAGAGAGGCACGTCGTGGTACACGAGTGCCTCTCTGATGCAACTCCAGGGCAAGGTGTTGAAGGCGTTGGAGATGTCCAAGGACACCGCCAACATCACCTCGCCCCAGGCAACCGCATCCCCCGCCAGAGTCCTCACGCGCATGATGGCATCCACAGTGGAACGCCACCGGCGGAACCCAAACTGGGTGTTCGCCAGGTCCGGCCCCACTCTAGAGAGATGCTCGACGAGGCGCTTGGCAATAACTCTTTCGAAGAGTTTGCCCACCTCGTCGAGCAGCACTATGGGCCGGTACCCGGACGGCTCGTCCGCCGGGCGTCCCTGCTTGCGGATGAGGACCAGTTTCCCCGTCCTCCACATCTTCGGAAACTGGCCCCGCTCCAAACATGCGCTGAGGAACCCTCTCAGTCGGGTTTCGAGGCCGTCTTCCCCAAGAGCCTAGCTCTTGGGGAAGACGGCCCACGCGCGAAGATGGCCCACGCGCGGCCTGGAATGCCGTCGGGTCCCGGGGCGGTGCTTTTCTTGGCCCTAAGCCTTCGCACCGCCAGCTCTAGTTCTACCCAAGTGACCTCGGGCACGTCGTCGTCAATCACCACACTGGGCGCCGTAGGCGACCGAGGCGGCGGAGTCATCTGCGGCGGAACATGTTCCGCTCGCGCCAGGAACAGGGATTCCACCACTCCTCCGAGCAGAGCCGGTTCGAGCACCTGGGTCAGTGGAGGGGCCCGGGGGCGCAGCTTTTCTCTTACCATAAGGTAAGGCCGCCCCCATGGGTCCCGCTCCAGCGTCTCCAGGAGCTCCCGGTAACAAGCGGCCTTTGACCGCTTGATCTCCGCTCGGAGGGCATTCCGGGCCTCCCTGTATCCCTCATGAAGCTCCGCCAATCGGGGCTCCGAGTCTACGGGACGAGTACGCCTCCTACGGAATCGGGCCCACCGGCGGTGCGTGATCACGCAGGCCATATGCAGCCTCGCGATCTCCGCATTCCACCAGTAGACCCGACGCCTCGGATTATAGGCTGGAGCCCTAGGCATACTCGCATCGCAGACCCGTGTCATGGCCTCCCGGAACCACGCCGCTTCATCATCTATGTCGACAGGCCTGTCCGACGCAATGGCCCAGGCCTGTACGATGGCGGCCTCCAGGAGGTCCTCCCGATTCAATCGCCCCAACACCCAGCCCGGCTCGCGTTGGGCCGAAATGACTGGCGCATCGCTCGGGGGAGGGGAGACATCAAACCGAACGTATCGGTGATCCGACAGTGTCTCCACCTCCGCGGCGACACGCCAGCCCCGCACGCGGAGTGACAGGGAAGCGCTCGCGAACGAAAGATCTACGATCGAACTGCGCTCCCCCTCCACAAACGTGGCCATATACGTGGCTTCGGCCCCGCGATTCTGGAGAACTAAGCCGAGAGAATCGGCCCAGCTCTCCAGAGCCCTGCCCCGCGCGTTTGTGCGCCGGGAACCCCAGGCCTGAGACCAGGCGTTGAAGTCCCCGAGCACAAGAACCGGACGAGGCGTGCAGGCATTGACGACGTCGGTCAGCCGCTCCAGTGACCGCCGATACTGCCCTATGAGTCGGTGTGATCTCGGCGTGAAATAAACGGCCACGACCGCAATCTCCCCCACCCGCGCCGCTACGATGCCATGCTCCCTTGCGATCACGACAAGGGGAGGGGCACCCGCAGCGGCGTTATGCACCAGTGCCGCCGATCCATCCAGGTCGACCACCCAGGCGGGCCCGAGGGGCTGGTGAGTGTATGGATCGGCGACAGCGGCGACGTCGATGGACCACTGTGCCATGCTCTGGAGCAGAAGTGCCTGAGCATCGACACCGTGGCCCAGGTTCGCCTGCAGGATGCGGAGATGAGGATCCATTATGGAACCATCTCCGCATCCCGCCCCGAACCATTGGCGGAACGCCCGCCTCGCGGCGGCGGCTCCCCGCGGGTGCAGGCCTTGCTGCCAACCCTATGGTCGGCCGGCTTGCCCTCCGCCGCACACCTGAAACAGTGCGGCGGAGCTTCGCAATTACCGGCCCTGTGACCGGGTTGGCTGCAGCGGAAGCAGCGGTCACCGACCGTCACCTCCGCCTTGCACTGCACGCCCACGTGGCCGGCCGACAGGCACCTGAAGCACCTGTCCGGCCGAGCCTGTAGGAGCCGTACCCGGACTCCTACAACGCCGCCTACCGCGAGTATTCGCCGGTCGGCAGCCTTTTGGGCTGCTGCGATGGGGCAGCCGACAACTGTTGCCCCCTGTCCGCGACGGCCGTAGCGAATCGCTCCGACCTTAACCGCCTCCAGGGGACAACCCCCGGCCTCCGCCACGGTGACCCGAATCTCTTCGGCCGTGATGGAGTCGTCCAGGTCCGAAATGCGCAGATCTGCGCACTTAGTGGGCCTGAACACCCGGACGTCGGCTGCGTCCAGCGTCTCCCGCAGCTTAACCGCAATGGCATCGGCCTTGGGACCGCTGGAGGCGCCAGGAACGTGGATGAGACGGGCACCCGTTCGAGTGTGTGTCACTCGAAGGGTCCCCGTAAACACGTGTAAACGAATTTACAACTATTAGTATTAAATATTCTGGAATACATAGATAAGGTGCCTACCTACACAGCGCGTACAAGACCAAACTTAAGCAAAGCTAGGTTCTTGAACACGAATAAATATTATCAATCAGAGTAAGTAGACATACCTACATATTTATGAATAAAAATCTGAACCCTGCACGGCAATCAAACCCGTGACTAATAAGTAGCGAGCAATATTGAGAAGAAATGCAGAAATGTTAGTTTCACGGCAGTATATTTCATAAATACATTAAATTAAGATAAAATAAATAAATAATATCATCTTTTTAATGTCCACACATAAAGTTTACATAAAATCCAAAATGAATACACGCTACTACTACAGGTTACATACTTTCCATCGCTAAGTATTTTATGTTTTAAATTTTATAATTTAAATTAAGTTTATACAATCATATAATTCAATTTAATCTCATTAAAAGTAACATAATATACGCGTAATAATACAATTAAAAGACATTCGGCCGCCCATAGGACCCTAGTGATCCTAGATCATAGATACACTTAGTTAAACAAAAATAATAGCTTCGCACATGTTCAAATTAAGTAAATAAGTACATAAACTTACACCTGTTGAGTATACGTATGTTATATTCACCTGCCTCTCCGTACACACCGTACAATAATTCACAATAGTTGTTTACTATTCACCACAACCTATGATATGCTAGTATCTTCGTTTTATCATAGTAATATTGTTCTAAATGTCAGCAGCCTGATTATCATGTAAAGTATATAAAAGGTGGTACATCACTTAACTAAATGTTATTAATTTATGGATACGTATCTTTATTATTACAGTTCTAAGACTGGAAAATGTGACTAGTATTTAGCTTGAATGGTGTAAGGTGTAATTAAAATGGTTTGTGTTAAGAGTGAGTTCATGTGGATAGAGTAAAGGGCAGAGTTCAAACCTGGGACTCTCGATCGTAAGGCCGACTATAACTACTAAGCTACTGACGTTTCTTCAAACGTAATTTGGTCCTGATTAGATTTAGCTATAACAGATGTTAACTTTTGTCATTGCACAATGACAATATTCAAGATTTCTACAAAAGCCTACTCATTTTTTTATACCACTGAGGTGGCAGACAAGCGCACGGTCCATATAAACTCACGCCTTTATCCCCGAAGGGGTAGGCAGAGGTGCTAACACCCACATTTCGCCGGTTTATGTTTAGGTCCCAATGTAATAGGTGGCGAGCCTATTGCCATTAACTGGGCACTTATAAACCTGCGATAAATACACACATAACTTCGAAAAGCATCGAAAAGTCATTGGTGTGAGCCATGGAAATCCTGGGATCGAACCCGAGACCTCATCTCAGCAGTCCATTACCCATACCACTAGGCTGCCTCATGGAAAGTGGTTACCGTGGCCTATGGACGTGTGTAACACTAGGGGAGTCACACTCGTGCTGACGACACTGTATACACAGAGAGTTTCTGTGTCGTCAGTGTAGAAGCAGGAATAGCCTTAGGTCTTCCCACTGATGGCATAAAAACTCTCCAGTAAGCTCTGGCTACCCTACTCACCGCTGGTAACAGAACATGTGGTTATTATGGCCGCGGTATTCTGTAGGGCGGCGAAGGTACTTCCCCAGTCAGATGCTGATGCTGAATGCTCAATTGGACGGAAATAGAGTCGTGTCCTTCCTCCTACAATAATACAATATAATAACATAACATAACATAAACTCACGCCTTTATCCCCGAAGGAGTAGGCAGAGGTGCTAGCACCCACATTTCGCCGGTTTATGTTTAGGTCCCAATGTAATGTAATAGGTGGCGAGCCTATTGCCATTAACTGGGCACTTATAAACCAATAATAAACATAAATAACAATATAAATTGTAATATATAATAAAATATCAGAATTAATAAAAACTAAGCACTTTTTACCGTTCCCTTTGACAACTTGTCACAGATTACCTAAATAGTTGGAATAGTTGCTTTTGTTCAGCAATTGACTGCAATAGGTGGCAATAGGCTGTCAGTGTACATAATAAAATAAAAGCAATTAAGTTGCGATGGAATCCGATAAAAATAGTTTTCTTTCAATGAACTATAATAGTCCATTCAAGTATAGTACTATAATAATAGTATAGTACTATAATAATTATAGTCATATATTAAAAGAATTTGTAGATCTATTTAAAGAGACAAAAATGACCTCATCCATAGTAAAAACAAAGGTACAAAGGGCGCTCTCGGTGCAAGCCTCGACAGAACAAAGAGAATGTTTAAGTATATTAATAGCGATTGTTTGTTGAGATTATATTATCTGCACCAAGCTGATATAATTATACAATAGGAGTATTGACAGGTATACCTCCGGGACATATATCTTGGGTCTATGTCTTTGGATTGTTGTAAAATAATCTCTGCTTGGTGAAATTGAGCTCGTCCAACACGGGGTACTACCCGTGCTATCATGCATATCTTGTGTCCATTTTAGGTCCAAAATGTATGTCTCGAGGTGTATCATATCTTTTTTCTGAATGCACCTGCAATGGCGACGGCATTCCGTCGTGTGCCACTCCTGGCGATGTTACTTCAGACATTTCCGTTAGTTTTTCAACCACTAACAATTAATATTGATGACGTGTCGACGATTTCATGGACTATGAAGTTACTTACTGATTTACAGTTGTTGGTACCGTACACAGAAATGAATGGCAATAATTATTGAATGTGGTTTTTATTATCCATAATAAAATCAAAGTAAAAAAGGATATGGCAAAGAAGGGAGTGACTGAAGAAATCATATTTGGCAGAAGTGACAGAAATGTATTTAGGAGGATGACAGATTGCGCCGACCCCAAATGATTGGGACAAGGGCAGGTACATGATGCTGAATTAAAGTCAATATTGAATGATCATAGAAAAAACTACGATGCAAAATAATTTCGCACTATTTAGGTACTTTCTGCACTATATACTTTCATTTTACGTCTGTAGAAACATCACATTTATGGGACATTTTGCGAAAGAAACATTCTGCGATGAAGCTCTACTCAATAAATCAACTTATAAAAATTACCTAATAAACCTAAAATTTCTAATTATATAAAAATGTACCATTGCATGTATTAAGTCCCGTTTTCTATCCAACATGTTGCGTATAAGTCACCATACTTCAAAAACTTTAACATTGATTGAGAAATGTCCGTATCTAATAGTGACAATTTGAGTTTTAATGCTATCCATTCCGAAATTCATATGTACCTCGTTTGACTTCAGTCATTTCATCATAGAAGATAGGTACTTCGCGTGCGTAAACCAGTTTCGATGAAGAGTTGGAAAAATCTTTCATAATAAACCAGGAAACAGAAAAGTTTACTCGATTGTGATTCTAGACTGGCCTCACACCTCACACTATTCTCTAAAACATAGACAGAGATGAATTATCATCCAAATTATAGGAAAAGAAATTCGGTCTCATGTAATAGGGGTCATTTCCTAAAGCCCACAACCAGTATTTTTAATGGGCTAATTTTAATGTCAGATGAAAAATATCCTTCAGTTGTCTTACACGGTACCTATTCACGTTAAGAGAGAAGATAAAGCTATAACTATAGAACTTCTTGATTTAAAAAAATGCTTACTATAAAAGGTAAAACCTTGCCTTACCTCATAGTTACCCAATCAGCATGCTTAACCCGCACCATTTATAAAAAAGATACCTCGGGGCTTTCTCCACCTAAACAAATGACTAGCAATAAAAACGTTGATTTATAAATCTCGAAACCGTTTGGAATACGGAATACAGTCGAGATAGAATCACGTTCGAGCCGTATTCGTATACTGCATGTTACAAAATTGAACCTAGTTGTTGTTCTTTTAAGAGGTATACCTCGGGACACATTCTTGGCCTAAGTCACGAGACAAATGAAGCCCTGACGCACGCGGATTGTTTTGTAATAATCTAAGCTTGGTGAATTTGAGCTCGTCTACGGCCGTAGCATCCCGTGGTATCCTCAAAAGACATTCAAGAAACGTGTACTGTGCATATAGAGTACATTTTAGATCCAATATATATGTCCTATAGTATATCTTGGCCATGGAACAATGTGAGGCGCGATGTGGGCGAAGACGGTAGCTTCACGGGTCGCCGCGTCCGGAAGGAACCGTATCGTGGGAACTTCTACGCTCCCTTCTTACTTATGCACCTGAATAATGTTTTGATAATTACTGCACACCTAGTACAACTATAGTTTTGAAGTGTTTTACCTGTTAGATCTACGTAGGTATACAATATACACTCGAAACTAAAAGTTTGGTTGAGTTGTTGTTGATCTCTCATTTTTAGAGCGGCCAGCTAATGCCAACCATAGTCACTACACCCACTACACTGTATTGCATAAAACCTCCCGCGCCTTTCCGCTTTTCTGCGTTTCATCTTTAGTCTACCTACATCTATATTTTTCCATACTCCATTGGTGCACGTTAAAACTTACCTCTCAATAGTCAAAATTGTGTCAACTAAAGATCTGTGTACGATAAACACTATACAAGTAGCGTATTGTAATTGGTCGTGGTCACAAAATTGAATTAAAATTAACTTCGTTAACTTGGTTTGCATATTACATTTATTAATATTTTTTTTAAAGAATATTAGCAACCGAAATTATCAAAATTACTAATATTCCCTCTAACCCCTCCAACTAAGCTAAATTGCTTGTGCTAGGAGTGCAGCAGGAGCAGGATTCGAACCTCTCGATCGTAAGGCCGCCTCCTTGACCACTAAGCTACCGATATAGATAAGTATTTGACGTAAGATCTTTCTTTTTGTTACGTTACTTACGTAATGCTTTCTAAAAAATTATGTGAGTATTTGTCACGTATTCCAAGGTTTCCAAGGTAATCTGTGCATAATAGAAGAGCATCAAGAGATCACTGTCTCATTCGGTATTGTTTAAGTATATTTCACTTAATTGCACGAAACTTTATAACAAAGAACACCAGAGCATATGAAAGTTTATAATCGTTTTATTTTCTCCATTCTTTTGTGTGTGCAACATGTGGTTTACAAGTTCAATCATCTTCGGCCTGCGGTGCTATAGATCCCACGGCTGGTCAATTGAATTGCTCCCATACTTCGGGTCATTTTACTGCGTTTCTGATAAGTAGCCACGAATGCAACGTCATGGGTTCGCGATTTAATTCTTAAATTAGTTCCAACTGTTAAAGGTTATGTTACAGTGAGGATTTATGTAATTGGGTTAATCTACTTAATGTAATCCTTATGTTTTAATGTCATGTCAAGCAAAAACTTCAGAACCGTTTGCAAGAATATTGAGCGCACTTAGGAGGGTGAGATTTTGCGTATTCATAGCTTAGGTACATATATGGAAAAGTAGTGCATATTGAACAAAATTTATGGTCAATATAAGTTGATAAATTATTTATATTCATACTTTATACATTGAGAGGTGGTGTTAACAGAAGAAAAATGATATAACTAGAGAAAATAGGCTAACAGAACTTCCAATTTTAGTTTGTTTGTATTTATTTTTTAATCAACTATAAGTACAGTGCGGTACCACTATTTACTCTAATAACTTCGTAATATATAACATTTAAATTGTCATCTTCGCCGTTTCAATTTCGGTCACAAAATATCAACGTGTGTGTCCGGAAACGGGATCAAACCCATGGTCTGTTCTGTAATGTTCGACTTCCTATAATTTTAGATGTTCCAACTTTAAAGAAATAAACGGAAATAAGCCTAATCTTAAAATAATTAGAAAATAATATTACACTAGTCAGTTTATTGTTGTCATTACTTTTGTAATGAATTGTGAGAAAGTTTTGAAGAACTTTCATAGTTGTTATGGTTATCTGCTTCAGTTCATGAACCTGTATGTGTGTGTGTGTGTCTGCAAGTTTGACGTAAAATGATGATGAGACTACGCAGATAATTGAGCAAATGTCTTTGTGGAAATATGTTTTCATGCTCTTTGTGCCGACCACTGGTAATAAAGACTGTGATAATTTCAACACAATGTTAATATAGATAAGTAAATTATCCCTGAATGATTTAACTTTTTCCTAACCAATGTTATAAATGTGAAATTGGGTTCGTTTGTTATTCAGTCATGCAAAAAAGTTGCTTGTATGTCTGAAATGTTACACACACTGACTGCGATCAGTACTAACCTAGTCTTATAATATGTTTATGTGTCAGTATTTTATGCGGGTGGAAACGAAAGCAACAGTCTGTGTATTATGTCCATCGAAACTTGAATTTAGTATTTCTTACCGAAGAATCGTCAACATACCATCGCCGACCTCACGTTTGGCCCCTGTTCACAGAAAATTAGTCGCTCCATTGATTATTTAGACACAGTTGCATCTAAACATTTTGTCGCGCGACACTATGCTTCATTGCACCTTTACTTTTTACCATTGTCTTTTAGTCACACTCGTTTATACACTTAGGTGTATATATCTAACTGAAACGATACCGTAATGGCTATGACGCTGGACTTGCCGTTTAATGACATAACAGATTACGGGTTTGTAAACTATTTAATATAAAGGCACCTATTGCACCTAATTGCACTCTTGACAATGACAGCGACAACGTTTCTTCTTCTCGGGAGGTGTTGCAGCTTTCAGCTGATGGTCTACCGGAGGTTCGTGTGTTTGGTAGTAGAGCATAGAGGTATCAGGTAAGTACTGTGAGACAGGGGACAGACAGGCTCGCCGTCTCTGTATGCTATTGCTTAGCGAGTGGTGAATATGGTCTTGCATAGGCCACTGCTTGGCCAAACCTTTACCTTGATCGCTAGTGGACAAGAATATTATAGTGATAAGTGATACATCGGAGATAGGTACGAGTAGAAAAATGTCTGTGAAAATCAGCCCTTATCAGAATATAAACTTTGTGTTTTGTGAATCATAAAAAAAACGTATATGTACCTGCATCTTTCGCTTCTTCGTCATCATCTTTGTCATCTACCTTATCACAATTGGCGCCAGCGCAACATGTCATTCTTCTCCATACATTTCTGTCACATGCCCCTTCCTCACTCCCTTCTTTGAAATATCCTCTTTCGCCTTTTCTTTTTCCATAATTGTTCTTATAAATGCTCATCATATGACCGGTTGGATTGCTTCATGCCAAAAATACTTGTGACGTATTTTAATGCCGTTGTTTGTTCCTCAGTGTTCAAAAACTTTTGTTACTGACTGTACAAAGTTTTTATCTAGATTTTTTCTTGGTAATGCTATGTAATAATTACATGACTAACCAACTCACTGACCACAATAGTCAACTGTTGGAAAGCTGTCGTAAAGGGGCATAATTTCGTCGTGAGCTCTGAACCGTGAACCCGCGACCCGAACCGTTTGATGACTCACCCTTCCTGGCTGTCTTCAAGGATTCAGACCTCCTGTGACTAAGTCGCGGTAAAAAACCGCCATTGTTCGAATGTAGACCATTGTGATACAACATCGTAACGAACCGGTGAAGTCATTGACGTTAACAGCTTGAAATTTGAAGGCCCTTAAATTTTATGTCAGCCGAAAAATAAAGTTTCTGTTCATTTTGGATGTCCATGTAGGATTATGTCATATGAATACCATATTTAGTACTGATTTAGGTCAAGGAATGTATGGAGCCCTACCAAGGTATTTGAGGCCCAATCTAAGCTCACGCTCTAACCTCAAGCTTTACCCTCGGGGTTGTGGGGTTAGACAGTAGTTTTTTTTTACTTGCGGGAAATCCCCACGGATACCCCTTCCTTCGGAGCCGAAGGGGGAGGTTATGTCGGACTCGAACCGACTAAACCGCACGCCGTCTGTGGGTCGATGTGCTAGGCTGGAGGTGAGGTTGTCTCGTGACAGATCCCTCGCACCCCGGCTGACCCAGGGCCATTCCTCTCGGTCTGGCCCTCCTCAGGAGGTCCCCGAAGTTAGACAGTAGTCGCTCTCGAGAAAGTCTAGATAAACCAAACCGTGAAAAAGAGGAGTATTTGAGTAGGTACGAGCCTTGCGCAATAAACAAAAGCCATGGATGCAACCGGGATTGGCGGATGGTGATGTTTTACTGGTTAAAATTCGATTGCATAACCATTGCATATCCCTATGGAGATGAGCAGTCTGCTAATTACTTTTCGTACCTACAATAATTTCGTCGACTATTTTCAGTCAAGGGCGACCTTGTTGTTGTAAACTTGGCACTTATTCCTGACTCCAAGCCATCACTGAAAAATTGTCAACAGGAAATGTAATAATAATAGCGTTTTTTTGCACGATTCAGGGTTAGACATAGGGAGGTGTATGGGTTCATTATACCAGTGTGAATATAATGGTGTATGTAGATAACGTTTTAAACAATACGTACATAAGTCATAATTTAACATAATACATTCAGACAAAATGTATAACATGTCAAAAAGAAAAATATACACGCTCAGTACGATAATTTACCCGTTGTCTCGCGTAGAAAATTACATTATTAGGGTAAACTAGTCACAAACAGTTTCATATCGGTATATCTAAGTAACACTGATTAATCTTATCAGAACAGCGAGGGTCCGTCTTACTGAGCCAAGACGTGGGAACGCCAGCCAAGCCTGACCACCGGGCCATGCCTCAGGGTACGATCTAATTACGACACCTGACAGGCACCCGGTCAAAGGTTCACCACACACGCAACCAGGACCTTGAATTGTAGACTTGAGCTATAATAAGGAAGCGAAAACGTCTATGAAATGATACTGGACATCGGACATATGGTGTGCAATTTTATTGTCTTACAGGGCTATTGAATTACTCTGTTTTGCAAGGGAACGTAAGATGCGTCTTGTGTCTAAGAAATAGTTGCCCAGGAAATCTAATTATGTGGTAATATTCAAAAGTAATATGGCACTTTATAAATAGCACAGTGACAACACTATGCCATTATAAAAACTGATAAATTTTGGGGGGAAATTAAGAATAACTTACATTTTCATAATATAAAGATCTTAAACTTAAGCCGATTGCAGCGCTATCTGTCGGGTTCAATTATGAGTTTAAAAACTGTCCTGAAACGAATTTATATATATCAGAGATTGGATACTAGTAAGTAGTTATAATTAATTTTTGCTGCCTGAGTTACCAGAGTTGCCAATTTTTTATCCGTGGCTTTTCAAGTATTCTGACGTCAAGATTTTCTGTTCTTTGTTCGAGACTTAAATGGTGAAGAAACAATTTATATCCAATATACTCAATTTGAAATTGAAAGTCTCTTAGAACAATTGCATCAATTTATAGTAGCGGGCTAACTGTGGGACCGCGGTCGATTCACGCTTCCCGCTTACTGGGAAAACTATTACAGTGTTGTGGTCGCAATGTTTACAAATTTTGTTTGTTTTACACTTGGCTATTAGTCGAAGGCTCGTAGGGTAACACTTCGTGCCTTATTTCTAAACAAATATGGACTTACGAATATTTCAATGCAAATATGAATGCAAAATACTAATTCTGTAATTTTAAAATAATTTCATCCTAAATCAGTGTTCTCCTATACTTTCTGTGTTTTGGATCCTGTTTAAATATGCGACACTTAGCAACAAAATGCTGCTTAATGTTAATTGACAAGAGACGCTCTGTCGGAGACATACTGGCCTGCGAAAGATTTGGGTCAACTAGCTAGATGAGAGAGAAATGCATATCAAAAATCGGACTCTGTGCAGATCTGCATGAAACTGTGTTATAATATAACTAGCTGTCGCCCGCGGCTCCGCCCGCGTGGATGTCGGTTATCACGAATCGGGGTATGAAAAATAGATGTTGGCCGATTCTCAGACCTACCCGATATGCCCACAAAATTTCATGAGAATCGGTCGAGCCGTTTCGGAGGAGTTTGGCAACGAAAACTGTGACACGAGAATTTTATATATATTAGATATATAAATTATAAATTAATACTATAAATATTAACTACTATTATCATTAAGTGACTAAACTATATTATGTATAGTAACTTAAATGTATTTTGATAAATAAAATTGATAATATAGACAGCATTTCGACACTATCAAAATTCAATGTTTTGGCCCCAAATTTAAAAATTGTTCAAAAAACTTCTCTCCGTCTTCTTGGGTCCCCAATCTTAGAGGAAGCATATGACTCTTTCGTAGAAGAAAAAAATCAAAATTTCTACGAAGTTTCGGACCGGTTGCAACAAATTAACATCCATTCTGCTTTCACAATAATTCGGTATTGTCTTTTTGTCCCTAAATTTACACATGTTCTCCGTTCAACTCAACTTTTTAAGTATTTGGCTCTTTTAGGTAAAATGGATAGTGTGATTCAAAACACACTGCAAAATTCTAAATGTGGATATGAACGACCGAGTCTGGCTTCAGGCATCCATGCCTGTTCGTCTAGGCGGACTCGGCGTTCGCAAAATTACCGACGTAAGTCTACCAGCTTTTTTATCTTCGGTGCATGGCACGGATGATTTAGTTAGAAAAATCCTAACCCCTAGCCTAACTATTTCAGAAGTGCCAGGCAAGGCCGAAGCTTTAAGAGCTTGGAAAATGTTTTGCCCAAACGCTGATTTGCCAGCCAACCCATCTTCCCAGAGACAATGGGACGTGCCGCTCTGCAACATGTTAAGAAAACATCTCCTTTCTACGTCTTCCAATGTTGCGGAGCGTGCTCGCCTTTTGGCTGTGGGGGAATGGGAATCCGTTGTTTGGCTGCAGGCCCTACCATCGCCCAACATAGGTACCATGTTGGACGATAACACCTTCCGTATCGCTGCTTGCCTTCGTTTAGGTGCTTCTTGCGTTTCTCCGCATCGATGTCGCTGTGGAGAAGAAGTTGGTAGCCTTGGACACCATGGTCTCTCATGCAGTAGGAGCGCGGGACGGCTTTCACGGCACGCGTACATCAATGACATAATCCGTCGGGCTCTTGTCACCGCCGGGGTTCCAGCCGTTTTAGAACCTGCTGGTCTGGTGCGCGATGATGGCAAGAGGCCGGATGGAATGTCTTTGGTGCCTTGGAAGATGGGAAGGCATTTGGTGTGGGATGCAACATGTGCTGACACCCTTGCGCCTTCACATCTTCCAGGGACTGGGGACTGTGCCTGCGCTGCTGCTGCTTCGGCAGAGACCCTCAAACGGCGCAAATATCGTAGTTTAAGTGATAATTACATATTTGAGCCGTTTGGGGTCGAGACGCTGGGATCATGGGGTCCAAGTGCCCGTCTATTATTTAAAGACATTTCCAAACGGTTAATAGACGCTACCCGTGACCAGAGGGCTGGTTTATTCCTTGCGCAAAGGATCAGTATTGCCATTCAACGTGGCAATGCTGCCAGCCTTCAGGCCACCCTCCCAGTTGACATCGATGGTGAGGAATTCTTTGACGCCTGAACCTGCTGGTTTGTATATATTATGTACTTATTGTTTTTATATTTTTTTATTTAAATAATCCTAATGTACATATTGTAAATAATTATTGTTAATAAATCCTCTTTTTAAGCATAAAAATTGATTAATTTGTTAAACTAAAAATAATACAAAATTTTATAATAAAACTATTTTCCTGAAAAAAATAATACTGTTATAATTATTTTATAATTGACCAAATGTTGTAATTAATTATAATTATCGTCTCTATTGAACTATCTCCATATTCTGTATGGTCAATACAATTCATACTAAAAACCTTCACTCTGTACAGTGTACACGTACCTAATTATGTCATTATCTCGCAAATGACGAACACATTATTTTTACACTGTTAGCGACTCATAAAAGAGTATATAATGAACTATTCTGTAACGCTTGGACCACACAATACTTAATCTCCACTATTTGGACAATGCTTTACAACATAACAGTTTGACTTGTATGGTGCAGCAGAGCTTTTCGTCGTATTACCTTCCAAATTTCTCTTCTGACGTCTTTAATTTATTCACATTTTAATAAACTTTTTTTCTTGATAATCACCAGTCATATATAACACAGAAATTGTAATTATTAAAAACAAAATATGCCTAATGAAAAACATTTCCAGTATGAATATATTCATTCATGGTCTTTACGACCGTAATTTACACTCCAAAAAATTTGTGAGTAATTCCCCAAAATTTAATGATTGGACGTGGTGTTAGATGATTGCTGGTCCATAACTGGATATAGGCACATTACACTCATTTACGAGTTAACCATATAAATATCGGTGGAAGGTTTGGATTCCCACGGGTCGGCGCCTGCGCAGCCAGCCACGCGCTGAATACGACGCGCGATCGCCGTGAGAAATTATCGCTAGTTGCGGTTCGTGGACTTCTTATATAATTTACAATAATATAGTTTCATTCATTAACTTCATTGTAGCGTAAACTGTTGCGATATAAAGTCCACTGTCCGGCAGTGTTACGTGTTCTCTAGAGTTTTCCGAATATTTGTTAGTAGATATTAATTCCGTCATTCTTGAAAAATGTTACATTTAAATTTAAAATAAGCTATGTCTTAGATATTTTAGTCAACCATATCCATGACGTCTTTAGCGAGGCAGTAAAGCAGTCATCGACAGTGGTCGATAGTTACTTCGGAGGTGGCGAGTTTGATTACCGCTTAGTGCAAATAAACTAAAGTTCTCAGAATTTTTCAAATTTCAAAATCTCAGATTTTTATTATTAATGTACCTAAAATGAGTTTAAAACAGCAAAATTAGTTGGTTTTCGCAATTCCAATTCATCCGTTGCGATTTGAATGATAATGATGAATACTCTCACCACCATCTAGCGGAAAGGCACGTAATCAAATAGACTTGAGGCGTGGTTGTCAAGAGCAAAGTATTGAAGTTTCTTTAAAGTTTTTTTGTATCTATAACACCTACACTGACCAAAGTATTTGAAGATATCCTTGCCGTTTTGTGTTTTTTTTCTTGGTTACCCCATCTGGAAATTTGCCCGTAACTTAACGACTTAATATTAGCGATAAATCCGACATCAAAGCTAGGTATCTGACTTACCTCCCTCCTCCAACAACGAGAGGTTAGTATGGGTCGTGAAGATCTTGATGCCCCCAAATACATTGAATACCTATGGTCGATATGAATCAGATTGCAGACATTAAGGCAATAGTTAATCGGCGAGCATGTAAATAATTTAATTGCCCTTGAAACGATCCCCTGCCGAGTAGGGCCAGACCCCCGAGGAGGGCCAGACCGAGAGGGATGGCCCTGGGTCAGCTGGGGTGCGAGGGATATGTCGCATGACAACCTCACCTTCGGCCCAGCACTACGACCCAGAGACGGCGTGCGGTTTAGTCGGTTCGAGTCCGACATAACGTATCCGTGGGGATTTCCCGCGAGTAAAAAAAAAAAGCCCTTTCAACGATCCTGGCATAATAGAAGAAGCGAAAGATGTAGACCGGTATGCCAAAGTGGAATTATGTTGTTCCTAATTACCCTATTGGGAAAAACGTGTAACTGGTGGTTCTAATAAAATTCTTGTTATTAAATTATCCTTAAACGGTAGGTATGTTAAAAACCTTACCATTGTATCCCGTGTGTTATATCCAAAACAATTTTCCGTAACAATAGTGTCTGGAGAATAGACTCAAAATAATATGATTATTTAAACTTAGACTGATAATAAAATGCTAATAAGCTAGTCCAACGGCCATCATTTGTACGTTAACCTGTTCTCGCTTAGCTATAAACCTGAGATTGGAGGCTATAAAAGTGGCTAAAGTTCGGAAACCTACCTGTAAACAGCTAAACAGTGTACGTTACTGCTTCACAAATGTGAGTGGTTATATAAAATCACCGGTTTATCGAACTTTAGAGTGGGTCACCAATCACCATGGTGGGTCGGTTACATTTGAAATTAAGGGAAACTCTCCATAAGGCACCGTCCAAAATAACCGGTCTTAGACCGTAGACAGTGAAACCTCGTGCGATATTCTTAATGGTCCAGTTTTAGGCTCATCTCTTATGTAAATTGATACTAGATAGGCAGTCTGTTTGTGTGTCCGAGTCTTTGTTATATTCTTTAAAGTGCTGTTCATCTGGTTTTACTAGTAATAAAATTCACAATTGTTTATTTATGCATACAAGTAACAGACCTCCAGTGAGGAGTTTCAATACTATCATTTTTAAAGAAATGAAGGTTGTTAGTTTATATCTAAATCTGTCAAAAGGGGGTCTTTTAGAAATTATTAAAATGTTAACTGTTTTACAAGTATTTGGACACCTGATTTAGTTTCTGATTTACATAATCCTACGATATGTAGCGACAGTTCTTGGTGAAGTTAGTTTTGAAATTGAGCTTTATACCGTAAGAACGTGTGTCTTCTCTCCGGTCCCCATGAGGCCGTGGCCCCGGGCACGTGCCCGTCTTACTGTAAAAAGGGAAAGGAATACAGGTTAACTAACATCTTTGTAGAATCGAAGCCACTTGATTACAAAAGACCGATATTGTGTTTTGTGGTGAGAAAAAAAAAGTCATGATAGGATGTGTTCTTGTTCCCATACATATCCATAGATCAATAAAGGAGCAATTTAGTGTCGCAATAGTTCAGTACTACAATTTTGAAGTGAAAACTGTTAAGGAAGCGTCATGATTAGTTGACCTTTGAACCGTAACCGACGACTGACGTCATACAAGATTAGGTACAGACTATCTATTTTGCAAGTTACGATAGATAGCGTCGTAGCTTAAACGGTAAGCACTTCGACTGTAAGTCCTTATAGTTTCAGATAGTATCGGGTTCAAACCACCTGGCCTTCAGGGATATTTTGTGATTGTTTTTTCTTATTATAATTTATTACTTTTGGTGATTATTTTTTCTTTTTGTAATTTATTACTTTTTATGATTATTTTTTATTTCTGTAAGTTATTATTTTTTGTGATTATTTTTTCTTTTCATAATTTATATACAGAAAATTAGCAGAAAATAAGTGATAGGTTCTATGATTAGCGTTATATTATAGGTATGGTATGGTATGTTCTTTTTATCTTTTTCTATGTATATAACGAAGAAAGAAAAAAAGAAAATGTTTTCACTTCTGCCGGCACTCCCAGAGTGCAACCCGTCTTTTTTTTGCTATATACCTACAAGAGTAGTTATGTACCTAGATAAAAGTATTCTAATCTCGAAGGGAAGGAAGCCATACCAGCTTTTTTTAGGCTCTTCTTCATTGGTGTCTATACTACGTGTGAAAAAAACTATAGCTACATTATAAAAGGTGGATTTACAAGAACTAAGTTTAATTTTTAAACTTTAAACCCCAGAAAAATGAAAAATGATCGTTTTCTAGGCTGCGCTCAATACACGGTAATTACTGTGATTATTTATGATTAATCACAATATTCATTCGAAGCTTAGACCCATCAATATGAATACCACATCCATATGTATGAATGAAAGCAAACAATTCAATTTGAACGTCGTGAAAGTGTTCAAGGCGAAATCGTGATATGATTTATTAATGAAATAGTTTCGTCACAAATATTTAATAGGCATATAGCTGAACTGCCCCCGCTTCGCCTGTGGCAAACTTCAAAGCCGCGTATCATCCCTTTTCAAATTAGGTACGAAATCTTGACATTTTATGATTACTGCTGCGGTCCCGTAAGTAGTAGCGTAATGATTTAGAACCATAACCTTCTTCAATAAACGGGCGGTTCTACATAGAAAGCTTTTTTTTTTTCAATTTAAATCAGTAGTTCCTGAGATTAGCGCGTTGAAAAAAAAACTCATCAGTTTTATAACATCAATATACATAGATAGTTCGTTCCACCCGTCTAAGTACGTGCTTAGGTACTAAGTGTTGCTGGTCTCATGAATGGCACTATCGTGGGAATAGTGTGCAAATCTGCGTAGTAGCACCCGCATGTATTGCGAACTCATGTGCTTGAGACAACTCTACTGGAAAGTTTACTAATCTGGGAAATAAGCGCCCGAGAACAATGGGTAGTGTCAAGTCAACTTATTGGAAACTGCTGTCGGCGACTTAATTGTAGTCCATTGTATTTCATATATGTATAGCGGTTAGAAGATAAACAGCACAAGTGTTATTGTCAGTGTGTGACTTACCTACTGCCATTTTAAAGCTAAAAGGTTAAAGTTGAATATCAGTTTTGTCAAGGATCACCCTATATCTTTCCGCAGTTATCATAGAATGCGGCTAAATTAAAGGGCTGTTCTTCATCCGGCAATAAAAGCCCATGAAAAGTAGGTACTTTGGAGCCGGCAGTATCTATCGAGGGCTTGGTCCCTACCAAGTGGGGTCAAAATAAATATTTGGTGAAATGTAGGGAATAATTACACCCATGTTTGTATTTTTAAGACATAAAAATGTTTATTTATGCCGTAATTTTCGTATACGTCCTATAGGCAGATAAAGGTATTTAAAATATAAAAAAGGTATCATGGACACTCACATTACTATTAGAAACTCAAAATAGTAGATCCCATCTGCATGGTAAAAATTCTGATATTTCAATCAGTGAGGTACGATTCATTTAAAGGGGATGAAACGTACCTAATACCATTATTTGAATTAAGCTCATGCCCGTGGCTACGCCCGCGTGAAATTTCTCGATACCCACACTATTTCCGGGATAAATGTGTTAAATAATTTGGCCTATATGTAATTTCAGACTATCTAGGTATAATCTATCCTTGAATCCTCCCTGTACGAAATTTCAGTCGTTAAAGCTTGATTGAGCTACAAACATCCAAATATCCAAACATTAAGTAAAAAGCACGATATTCCAATTTACATACACACATATACTCACACCTGTAAATCTTACAAGAGGTAGGCAGAGATGTATCAACACCCACATTTCACCACTATGATTTTCAGTCCCACGTAATAAGGGGCGAGCCTAATGCTTTCAAGCGGGCACTTACTCATGGGCTGTAGGTATGTCTACTGTTGGATGGCGATTTAAATGATTAAATTAAAATATGAAGAGAGAATTGCAACGCGTGCCGAGCAGCCGATAGGATATTAAATGTGTACGCCTGTTGAATTTATAATACAAAATCATAGAGTTACAGGTTGTTGCTCTTGTCTTTTAGTAGGCGCTCACCTAATGCTAATGTTTCCATCAATTCGAGTTCGAGTAGTCAATTAGAATACTTCGAATGAGTTATTTATGTATTATGTGAGTGATGTTGGTAATTTATTATGCGTAATTTAATACTTTCTATTATTTAAACTTACTTTTTTTAGCTATCCCTATCTTTCTTATTAGTAAGGTAGGTACCTAGTGGGCTTGTTTTTGAATAGTAAGTTATCAGGTGGTTAACTCAGTTAGATATTTCTTGGATTTATATTATTTATAGTAACTTCTCGTCTTGTTTACTGAAATGACGTCACAAAGCACAAAGCTTGAAAATAGTCGTGACTTAGATCTAAACCACAAACGAGACTATTGTATTGTAGGTATATCTATGTAAGAACAATTAGTTTAGTAAGGACTTAACAAAACAGTTTTTAATCATTCGTCTAGCATTTTGTAATGATTGCAATTCCGGTCAAGTGCTAGAATAATGGTGAACACTTACCTATAGAATATATTGAACACATGTCCAGCTATATTTGGACTTGTATATAACGGTAAATATATTTTTGAGCGAAGCGGTCATTTCCTCTTAGCACAAAACTCGTTTTATCTTACTACGACCTACTACAAAATCAACAGTTGACGGACTTTACAATCGTAGGCACAGCATAATGAACCTTTTGCAGTAGGATGGTAGAGGCCAATTTAGAATAACTAGAACCTTATTTTTGAGTAAAAGAGACAGCTGTAATGTACTATGAGAGAAAACCGGTTAGGGTTGTTGTAATATAAGACTTTACTATAAAGATATCAATAAATACGAATACACGTACGGTTTATAATCCTGTGTAAGTATTGTAAAAAAACAACTTCATATTCATATTACTTCTTTAAGTTTCAAGGCATAGAGAGCATGGCAACACTTTAAATCTTCTGAAGTAATATTCTTTGAAATAAAACTTTGAATAAATAAGATTTATTTCAATGAGTAATATTCGCGAAGTCTTTTGACAGTAGGTATCGAGATAAATTAATTAAACTAATTTAGAATTATTATGATAGGTATGCTAGGAATCACACATACCTACAATTACTTTAAGCTTATAATCCATACTATAATAATATTATAAATGCGAAAGTAACTCTGTCTGTCTGTCTGTATGTTATGCTTTCAGGCCTAAACAACTGAACCGATTTTGATGAAATTTGGTGTAAGGGTAGATTAGATTTTGAGAAAGGACATAGGCTTGTTTGGTCGCGATAACCGACATCTAAGCGGGCGAAGCCGCGGGCAAAAGCTACTAAAATATATAATTATCATCATCACCACCATCCTCCTGCCTTTATCCCCGGCGTAACATGTGTGTTTCTTCAATTCATCTCTAGTTGCAGCCATCTCAACATTTACTCCCTTCTTAACCATATCAACTCTCACACAGTCCATCCACCTCCTTTTGTGTCTTCCTCTTCCCTTGCAGCCATCCACTTCCATAGTTAGTGCCTTCCTTACGACATTACTTTCATCCCTACGCATTACATGTCCAATCCAGGATAATCGATTTCCTCGTATCTCTTCTGTGATTGGTGCTACTTTCAAATTTCCTCTTATATATTCATTCCTAATCGTGTCCATTTTTGTCACACCACACATCCATCTCAGCATTCACATCTCGGCTACATGCAACCGTCTTTCAACCGTCAACTTTACTGGCCAACTCTCTGGTCCATACAAGATATAATATAGGTACGTAATTATTTTAAATCCCTTCAATTAATCTACTTTAAACTCACTCTTCACCACCGCGACTAAAAAACCTGCCCACTTAATTATTTTATAGAGAAGCTTACAAAGGATCCAAATCCTTATCTCCGTTCTTTCAAATTAGGTTTCGTGCTCCCAATGTCCATTAGGTTGATCGGCTTGTTTTTAAATAACATTTAAATTGCTTTCTGTCCGAAGGGTTGAATAGAAGCGTGAAATTCTATTATGTTTTGTAGGATGGGTGGCTTGAACACATCAGAATTAAGCCAGCTTGTTACATAAGATGGAGCTTTCAATCAAATTTACTTTAGATAGCTTCAATATTTAATAAGTGGATACTATAAAGGGTTTAGGGCTCATTATAATAAGGTCAAAAACGATATTAATCGCCTGAAGTTTAGGCTTAATGTCCTCATGAAAAAAAAATTATGAAGTTGACGTTACACGGTAGATGGGTCGCGATTACTAGCGTTTACCTCGCACGTTCGTTGGCGTAAAGAATGCTGATGAACCTTCTTACCAAGTTCACCAATAGAGGTAATGGTAAAAAAGAATGGAAGTAAAGGCAGTCTCACAAACCGCGCAAAATTAGTAGCATATCTACTGTTTCTCTTAATCTAAATACTTACCTATTGAATTTGAGGATGTTACTTTGGTGGTACTAAAATGCATGAGTAGAGTGATTGTTCGTTGAATAATTGCCCTCCCAGATGCAATACATAGCTTGATTTGTAGAAGTTAGATTTTGTCGCCATTTTAGAGTTCGGACTTCTATAGTTTATAATACATAATTGAGTACTAAACGTTTCCTAGGTTTAATACCTACTTAATGTACTCTGCACAATTTCGTACAACACCTATGCTAGTATAACTGTAAAAGGCTTTTATCAATGTAGGTTGTTTCCAGTTCTATTCGAAGTTTTTCTTATTACGCCATTTCCTAATTTGGGCAATTTCCTTAAATCATTAATTCCATTAAGTTAATATCGTCCATTTGACCAACTAGTTTTTTTACGTAATTTGTCACTGTATACCTACGTCCGCTATGAAAATAGATTTAAGTGTAGCGAATCGACATCTAATACCACATTAGATGTCCAATCCACCATGCCGCGAACATGCTTATTACAAAACTTCCTAAAAGGAGTGTAATGTTTTCGTTTTTCATGTAAATAAGTTGCTTTATTTCATCATAACTTTAAGATGCTTGAACAATTAAGTATAATGAAAAATGTCTACTTTCTATAGCGATCGTTAACGCTTAGTTAAATGCCTCTTAATAGAGGGTGCCTACGAGATAAAATATTGACCTCATCATTTTGAAAAGTCAACTGTAAATAGATGCCCGTACAAATTTGCTTGAGGCTTCTTTAATAATAAAGTAAGCTCATTAAACGAAGTCATGTCATCATTCGAGTGACCCCGAGATATTTATAACGCAATCACTGAATTCTCTACAGCAAGGAATGTGTACCATGGGCATTTTTATGGTTTAATTAACGTAAGGCTTCTGTGCGCTTCTAGTCTTTGCAAGGGCAACTCGCTGTAAACACGTTTAATGTGGCATATTTCGAATTGTTTGTGCACGTAAAATAATATGTGCATTCCATTTTATATAGGTAACGGACAATATAATATTATGATGAAGTAAATAACGTTTGGCATAATAATTGTTGGGTTGTCGAGTAAATTGGGAGAATGAAGAAACGTGTAGGAAGGTAATTCCTGTAATCTTGAACCAGTATTCAATCTGACTTCCAACATGCTGGGTCGTTTAAGCGGGTCTGAAAAAGCATGATGAGACCAGCAAATTTAGGGCATTTTTAGTATTTGCAATGGGACCCTCATTCTTGAGAACTTCTAGGTCACTATCCGATGAAGTTGAGTTATATTGGCGCACCCAGCATACATGGGGCACACTAAAAGTTCTAGTACGCTAGTACTATTATCTATTCTGTGCTACTAGCTAATTGGAACTATTTGAATTTTGAATGTTAATTTTTTTGCAACGTTGCAACCTTCTCATTTCTCAATATTTTTTTTTTATCACAAAACAAAGTTCTACGCACGCAGCGAAAATGGAATTAAGTCGAAAATATTTTAGAGCGATGATTTTTGAAGTGAAAACTTCCTTAGCGGCGTTGGATGGGTAAAAAGTATTAAACTCGCGTCAGCATCGCTTGACCTTTGCACAGTAACCGACGACTGACGTCATACAACATTAGCAAAAGATTGTTTATTTTGTCAGGTACGTTATGAAGCTTCGTTGCTTAGCCGTAAACGCTTCGACTGTAAATCCTTATGGTCTCAGATAGTACCGGGTTCGAACCTGGGCTTCTGACACCTTTTTTGATATTTATTCTTTTTGTAATTATTGTAATTAATTACTTTTTGTGATTATTTTTTTCTTTTTGTAATTCATTAATTTCTTCTGACAGAAAATTAGTGATAGGTTCTATGATTGGCGCTATATTATAGGTATGGTATGGTATGGTATGTTCTTTTTTATCTTTTCTCTGTATATAACGAAGAAAGAACGAAATAAATGTTTTCACTTCTGCCGGCACTCCCAGAGTGCAACCCCTCTTTTTTTATTATTTTAAAAGTTCTCTCTCTCACCAAGACGTGCCGCTCGTCTTCAAAATGCTTTTGGAAGAGAAGCACCTTGTTTGAGCACCGTGAGGTGATGGTTTGCTGAATTTAAGAGAGGTCGGGTTTTTTTACATGACGGATTTCGTGAAGGGCGGCCTTTTAGTGTGCCCTACGTCCAAAAGATATCTTAACAGCTCTATCTTCTATTTGTTAATCAAAATATAAAAAATACTAAAAGTATTTTATCGTCCCAACATTGTAAAGTAATAAGAAATGGTGTTTAGTTAAGTACGCTTGCATTTTAAGCTGTCTGTTCTCTCATTTTTAATGTAACATAATAATAGTTCAGCGATAGGGCCAATAAACACTTTTAGTAGTCTCGTATTTCAACATACTATTACACCCACAATTTTGAGAGTAATATATAATAGTCACATCCGTCGTCAGCTAGCGATATTCTATTTCTCACCTTAGCGGGTATATAATTGGGCCAAGCAGCCTACTACGCAATTACTACGGAATGAAATAAGTACCTAATACCAGCGGTTGGACTGGGTTGGACCAGTCGGTCCGCTTACCGTTTGGGTAGTTCAACAATCTAGTAATATACTCCAACGGTTTATATGGAAAAAGGTGTGATCTGAAGCCATATGAGACAATGTAGGGAATAGGTAAGTGTTCGAAATCGTGACAGCTGGATTAACTACACAATGCGTCTCTTTGGTAGCGGAGTTTAGGACAGGAGGCTGTCGCTCCTGTAAAGTAGTATCGATTATTATCTGCCAGTCAGGCTTTTGATACTGCAGATGATATCGTAAATACCTATATTGTATCGTAACATACATGGTATACAACCTGTATTATATGATGATTACATCCAACACATGGATATCAACAAAAAGAACCTGGTTTATTGAATTTATTGGAACACTCACCACTCTAGGTATTGATAGGTACCAGCCAGGGTTTGTTTTTGTAAACCGACGTCATGCTGAACTTATAATAAATTAGCTAGCTTATCCTTGAACTTGATTTTGTTTACGCGAAAAATAAACTTACCTATGTCTTCTACTCGATCGTATTCTACCTGTTATATGCAAAACCTCAGCTAAATCCATCCAGCTGTTTCTGTGCGCTTATAAACAAAATTACTTTTGAATTTATAATATAAAGTAGTACTGCTTGTCTGTATTTCTTGTTTCTGTTTAATATTCAGACCTCAAGTACCTACCTAAACCAGTAAGATAGAGCGAGCGCGCACGTGCCCGAAGACAAAGGGAACACGAAACCTTTGTATCGTGTACCAACACGGACACAGTCGCATAGAACTTCAGAAGGTACCTAGTTATTGCGCCACTCTCATTGAGGTGTGTGTAACTAAATCCACAATGTGTACGAATTCTATTGACAGAAGCCGTTTGTCAACTGCTGGAGTTAATTGAGCTCACGGTCAAACACAAATATGTTTGTATATTTAGGTACTATAGGATATACTGGTTTAAGTGTCTAGGTTTTCAATCAAATGTAGATGTTGGTTTAATGAATTAGATACAGTTTTGTATGTTAAGATTGTTAAGTCATTTACATCTCGGCGTTGATTGGTATTGTTGTTTTCGATCTTTAACTGAAGATCGGATTAGTCGGAATGGAAAAAATATCTCTCTCCCATCAGGATTTTTTTTCAAACCTTCATCCATCGTACTACATATAACCATTATCCTTCAATAAACACTAAACTATTTTAGAAAGTTTAGGATATTGTATAGAAAAAACAGTTTTATCAAAATGAGGTTATGGTTATCGCTGGCGTCAACCAGGAACCAAGTGAAAATGGAAAGTAGTGTCATTAAAATTAAACGACAGTGAAAACTACCGATAAATTTCTAAACTTAACTTATTTTCAATTTTAACACGTTTATCTTACAAACTGAATTTAACCAATTTCGGATCATCGGACCTAGTAGGTATCACTTTGCGTGTGTGTGATATCCGGTGGAAAATACGGTAATTGGAGACTATCAAACTGATTGGATGTTGGGACATAGGATGTAGAACTCTTCATTAGTTTATTAGTAACCTGCTCGAACTGAAATCATCCAACCAAGATGGTTAGGGCCTGAGCAATACTTTACTGCCGCGATTGACGGACGAGGCAAGCCCCTGTAGACAAATGGCAATTCATTGGCCGGCGTTTGCTGAAATAGAATGACGAAAGTATGGGATTTGACGTTTATGACATACGTTAACGACTGTCATATACGTCAAATCCAATACATTCGTCATTCCGATTATTCCCAGTAGTCCCCTCTAGCTCTGTCCTCTGGGGTGACAGTTAGGAATTGTCTTCCCAGTTGTCATCGGGGTGACAATTTGTGCCGACTGTTCCCTTTGAAAGTTGACTAGAGGGGACAAATGAGAAGTTTGTTTCTCAGTTGCCACGGGGGGGGGGGGGGGGGGACAATTGCAATTAAAAACAATCCATAGATTTCAGCTTTTTTATTTCTTATGTTACATAGAATCTTCGAAATAATCCAGATGACCGTAATCCATATACACGAAACCCGAATATTTAAAACACAAATTTTGAAATCTATGGATTGCTTTTAATTGCAATTGCCCCCCCCCCCCCCCCCCGTGACAACTGAGAAACAAACTTCTCATTTGTCCCCTCTAGTCAACTTTCAAAGGGAACAGTCGGCACAAATTGTCACCCCGATGACAACTGGGAAGACAATTCCTAGCTGTCACCCCAGAGGACAGAGCTAGAGGGGACTATTGGGAATATCACCGTCATTCTATTCCATCAAATACCGGCCATCAAATTGCTATTTGTCTAGAGGTACACATCAGAAAGCAAAACCTTAGGAGAGCGGAGCGCGATTACAAAGTGCTAGTATAATTGTTTCAAACTAGGTAGACTAACATAAAACATATGAAACTTCGGGCTCGCATGAAATATGGACGAGAGATGTAGCATTGAGCCTTAACCATATAGGGACCATAAAGTCACTTCAGTTTTCTTATGGTGGGGTTTAAACTGAATAAGTGTCTTCGGATCGTATTTCGGGATAAATGTGTCCCATTGCCCGAACCATCGACCCGTTCTTTCGAAGTCAAGGAGGTTATTATAGTTAGATGGTTCTTACTTACAGTAAAACAAAGAAAACTGCACGAAATAAGCTTTCCCCGTGTAGAGAACCGTAACACCTAGCACAATATAGAAAACATACACCTTTTTATAAAAGCAATAGACTTGCGTAATTTCTATATCGCTACTTTAACTACCTACAATATATTTTGTGCGCGCAACGTATCATTAATAGCACACGCAATCGAGAGACAATGACTAGGAAACCTAGCACGAAACCTTCTAAGAAACTAAACTCGTGATAAGGAGTTACGTGAGATTACTTTTATGTTACAGAAAGGCTTACTATAAAGATATAAATAATTTGTCTACTGTATATAAGTTATAAACGGCGTCCGTGGCTTAGCGGTAGTGAACGCGGCCACTGCGCAAAAGGCGCGGGTTCGATCCCCGCTCAGTGCAAATATTTGTATTCATGAAAATGGGTATTTGCATTGGTCTGGTCTGGTCGTGCCTCGAAGAGCACGTTAAGCCTTCGGTCTCGGTTGCCAAACAAGCATTTTTGGGGTTGGAGCCCTCATAAGTCGATCAACTGGTCTAACTGCAATGTTACGATATCGCCTTTGGTTTCTGGAGGTCATATGGCAGTCACTTAATGGAAAATGTTGTAGTTCAACCGAACCCGCAGTTGGACTGGTAAAAGCGGACCCCAGACTCCAAGTTGATAGCTTCGGGTGCGACTGGGATTAACGCTAAGATGAAGATGTGTATGGTATGTATGTTCTATCCTTATTTGAAGCGGCGAGTCTCCTGGCCGGATCGCCACCGTGGATCCTGGAAGCGAGGACCCTTTCGGCACTTTATCGGTTCCGAAAGGAGGCGCGGGGGCGGGGATTCGATCCCGAGCCCGAAGAAATTCGGGCCGAGAAATCCCGGCTCCACTGGGCCATGGTGACCGAGTGGGAGCTACGACTTAGCAACCACGCGCAGGGCACGCCCTGATTGCGGCGGTAAGACCCATCATGGGGGAGTGGCTAGAGAGGCCGCACGGTGGCCTCTCGTACCGTCAGACGCAGGTCATTACCGGACACGGTAACTTCGGGCGGTACCTGCATCTGATGGGCATAGAGCCAACGCCCGAGTGCCATCACTGCGACGCGAGCGTGGACTCGGGGCTGCACACGCTCACCGAGTCTCCGGCGTTTGAAACGCCGAGGCGGGAGCTTGTGACGGCCCTGGGAGTGAGAGTGCTCACGCTCTCCACCCTGCTCGCGGCGATGGTCCGCTGCGCGGATGCTTGGGCGGCCAGCGCCTCCTTCTGCGAGCAGGTCATGCTCGTGAAGGAGACAGCAGAACGGGCGCGGCGCAGCGAGCGAGAAAGACTCGCGGACATCGCTGGCCGCGTTCGAAGGCGGCTCGGGCGTCGGAGGGCGCAAACCGACATCCGCCCCCCATGAGCGCGGGCCTGAGGGTGACGGGTGGAGCCGCTCGTCACCCTAGCAAAAGCAGGCCACGGCGGCGGCGCGCATCGTAGGGCGATGCGGGCCCCCGCCATATCGGGGACGAGTCGGGGACCGTGTGGTCCCCCTTCCCGAGGAGGGCCAGACCGAGAGGAATGGCCCTGGGTCAGCCGGGGTGCGAGGGATATGTCAAAAGACAACCTCACCTCCGGCCTAGCACATCGACCCACAGACGGCGTGCGGTTTAGTCGGTTCGAGTCCGACATAACCTCCCCCTTCGGCTCCGAAGGGGGGGGGGGGGGGGGGTATCCGTGGGGATTTCTTGTTTTTTAACCTTTTTGTTGCTGTTTCTCCTCCATCCCCCAAAGGTATGCTGGCAGAAAATTCAATACTGAGGTAAGCTCGCTCTTTGTGCATCAAAATGTATGTATGTCTGTTACTACACAATGTTATGTGTGTATACAATAAAGAATTAAGAAAGACCACTGTGGCGTAGCGGTAGCGCATTCAACTGCTAAGTCAAAAATTGCGGGTTCTATTCCCGCTCGGTGTAAATATTCATTCATTATTTTTCTGTGTTATGATATGAATGTATTCCTATGGGTATATAGGTGGTCGTAAAAAGCGACGATATGTATTTTCAAAATGAGATTGAGTTTATTGATCGTAATTCTAGAACCCATAAGACAATTTAGTTAAGCTATGCATACTTTGGTTCTAGTAAACTGAAAAGTCGTTGAACATTTATTACAAAACAGTAGAACAGCAAGGCGTTATAACGTCCATTTTTTTTTTTCTTTTTAATCCTTCTACCCGCTGCGTTCCCGAATATGCCTCTCCGCACGTTCGAACGAACGTATACTTATTATTCCTTAGGAGCCCACCTGCTACACGTCGGGATAAAAAAAAAACAGAACAGAGCAGGTATTAATTTGTTATTATTTTCGAACTCAACGCGCCCAAGCACGTTTTCTTGTTTATTGGGTTTCAAATTTTTAGCTTCACACTTCTTTGCTGGTGAATAAAAAATGTACGTAACGTATTCTGGTCTATATACCTTTTTACAATATCACGTAACTTTTTAAAGGATACTAAAAATTAAAACTAGTAGTTGTGTTCGTCCACTGGTTAAAATTTAACAATAATCATTACAGAAAGTTAAGGAAAATAGGAGTTAACGTGGAGAAAAAGGACTGTTTAAATATTTTTTTTAAACTAAAAGTAGTGACGACTTCTGAATCTGATCACTATTATAAACGAGCAAGTTTTTTAAGTATTGATAGATGGATGTTTGTTACTCTTTCAAGTAAAAAATACTGAAATCCATTCAGTAGTTTAATGAAGTTTTACAATAAGATAGCTTATTCATTAGAATAACACATAGGCTACAATTTATAACGATAACTGATAATATAGCGATAACCGATATCCATGCTGGTGGAGCCGCGCGCAAAAGCTAATTCTCCTAATAAAATATATTCAAAATCCAGTCTTAATCTAATCTCAATCTTCCAAATGCCAAAAACGGTATTCTCGAAACACACTAAGTAAGAAAGAAGATTGAGGTAGTGATCATTTTTAACATTTGGGATCGAGTTTGAATTTTGATTATGTATGAATAACATACCTACTTGTTTCATATTTATGAATACATAAACTTAAATAAATAAAAAATAAAGTATGTTAATTGTTATTAAAGAAATCGGTTGACAAATAGAGGAGAAATGGCTCCCGAAGTTTTTACTAAGCTCATTATAAATAAATTCTCGCTAACCCCTCAAGCTAAGGTAAATTGCTTGTACTTATTAAGAGTATTACGTCGCGTTACACAGGATTTCAATTACCTCATTCATAGAAAGAAATTACTTTTGCTTTGATGACGCTGATGAATCTGAAAACTATAATTTACAAAGAATGTCGCAGTCACATCCTTTTTATCTCACTACTATTCTGTTGACGCGTATATAATAACTACAATTACTACTCCTGTATCCGCGGGCAATGCGGTCCCAGGATTTAAAACAAAATGGCCGCTTCTTAAAGCCTTAAAATCCCGATCCCGCGCTGACGATGTTACCTGCAAAAGTTTCGGTACTACGCCGCTGCGTGGCGTGGCGCTAGTGTGTCCGGGCCATGCTCACACCGACACAACTCTACACTCCTACGTACGATCTCTCATTGTAAACACAGCGCGATCGGCGCGTACGCCGATTTTCGTTCGCCCTATGAACTGAAAACGTTTGTAAACATGAATGTTTGTATGATAGTGGTGTTTTGAACTGTGTTTATGTGATTACTGAACGGATTGCAAGGAGCTACGATGACTAAAACTAAGATTACTCGAAGCAGCGCTCTGTACCACAGTGCCAAGGTGAGCCCTTTGATTTAAAACATTTTTATGTATGTAGGTATTCACAAAAAGGCATCTACTTAGTATGTTTATCGGCATTCCATAACTAATATAATAAGTTTCACATACTTTGTATCTAGATGACGCTTAACAATATGTCGTAGAATATTTATTTATAATTAATTCGTGTCATTTAGATAAGTAAAGCACTAATAAAATCATACTGAAAAGTGTAATTACACCGCATAGATTTTAATCAGTCAGCATGATATTTATGTAAATTTATCATAATGTGAATATTTTAGCGATAAAATTTATATTTTAATATTAACTACGCATGACTATCTAAATAAAAACATAACAAATTAAGCATAGCTTGTAATATAATATGTTCTATAATGCGTATAAACGCACGTAAACACTATTTAGAATGCGGATAAACTTACCTATATATACTTTTTGTTTATAAAAACATAAATAGGTACCTATTACATAGAAATATATACAAATAGATTTATTATAAAAGCAATGCCGTCATAAACATGTTTTAAAATATATATGTAGATGGAAATTCAATCCAGGCCGGTTCTTCTGCCCGCCACGAGTCTTGATCCCTCCTTTCCCGCCTTCCCTTCGAAGCCTCCGTGCCTCCAATTTAAAATAAGCGATTGCACCGTCTATAGTATAATTAAAAAATACAGAACGTGTGCTACGAAATTATTGAAAAAGAGAAAGATTGGAACAATATGTTTGTTTCGTATATTATGTACTTATTATGGTTAATATACTACATAATGAATTTATTACCATATATTATTTTATGACATGTATATGTGTTTCTTATATATAGGTGTCACATTGTATCAATTATAATTATGGAATTTGGTTTTTATGAATGCGTTGTAACTGATAAGAAAATATTAGATAAGCAAAAATTGTTATCAGTCTCATATTATAATTATAGAATAAAAAGTCATGTTTTCTACTTATATTATTATAAGAAATTATTGTAACCTTTACTATTAACCAAAATAAGTATCTACAGTTTTACCGTATACTACAGTCCTACGCTCCGAATAAAAGACTTCAACGCTCTCGAACAAAAGAGAGAGCAATGTCTCAAAGCTGTTTTTGTATTTGTGCAAGCGAGATGCATGCTGCCTATAGCTGTATTCGTAGTTATTTATTTATACATAATTATGGACTGGGATTTCGTATACAGGTACGTTCTATAGCCGTACAGGTAGTGGACGTTCGTACGGATGGCTGATCTCCCTATTTTTAAAAGGAAAGGGATGTACCATAATAGAGCAGATTTTGACCGTGTGTTGTACTAAAATAGCTTTTAAAGTTTGGGGTCTCGTTCGTTTCGCATCGTGAGTGCTAATGGTGCGTAAACGAAACAATTCGTTTACTTATTTCTTGTCTACATTTTAGTATTTTCGATTTACATGTTTGTTCGTTCAGTGTCCATTTTATGTAGGTAATGGAGTATAAAAGCACCTTTTTATAATGTACTTAAATTCACTCATATAGATATAGATGGATATAATATAAATTTGGTAAGTTTTGTTTATACCACTGAGGTGGCTGACAAGCACGCAGTCCACCTGATGACAAGTGGATACCGTGGCCTATGGACGTGTGCAACACCAGGGGAGTCACACTCGTGCTGACGAACCTGTATACGCAGACAGTTTCTGTGCCATCAGCATAGAAGGCAGCAAGAATAGCCTTTGGTCTTCCCACTGACAGCACAAAAAGTCTCCAGTGAGCTCTGGCTACCCTACTCACCGTCGGGAACTTGACACGAGTTAATAGTACCTATGCTCTAAAAGTCCCTCAAAGCTCCTAAACCCTAAAATACGATTATACTGACAATTTCTTAAGTATATTTTCTTTCATTACAAACTGTGGTCAAATCATACCCAAAAACATGTAAATATATGAAAATGAATACGATGGTTTTACTTGGATTACTGCCTACTGCATTATCCGTGCAATCAAACAGTAGGACTGTTTGATTGCACGGATAATGCAAAGATTAAGTTGCTCATCTACTCATTGCGGGTTCGATTTCCAGACTTATCACAGATAATATAATATAATTCTTATCTAATGTGGACCAAAAATGGTAAAGCATGTACGTTCTCAAATCATTCGTAAGGGAAGCTTCATTCTTTATTACATATTCATCAGGCAGTTCGGTAAAAAATCATCAAAGATTCTAAAATCCAATTCACACTATAATCTAACAGTAATCTCAGAAACCCTAATTTTACTTAATGAACACTTATATCATTATTTTGGCAATATAAAAAGCTAAATCGTCGGACATACGAAGGTTTCTAAGAAATCGGGCACACGCCCGTCCCCGTCTCATTTCGGTGACCGGTTGTGAGGCGTACGTTCAATCTTATATACGAGGCCTTACAACATATCATTTCGAGTTTTTACTGCCCAATCTTGATGCTATATTAATAGGAGTACGCAGGTAATCATTTTATTTAAATTATAGATAGTGTATTAAATAATTTCAAATCAAATTAACAGATTCCAGATGAAGAAGGTTAGCTTATTAACTAAAACTACTACTCAGTTAAATGCATATTTTTAAATACTTTTGTCTTTCTGCATACTATATATTTTTACATTGTCTTTCGAGTTTCCTTCAATTTGATACCCTACTCGATAGGATTGGTTGAAAAAAATCGACGACCTATAATTTAGCACTAACTTATTGATGAAAAAAGCACCTACCTAAGGTCACTTGGGTTTTAAGACACATCTAACGATATTTTAAAGTCACTATCCATTCAACCATTTTGCCAGATAACCAGTAATGAAAGAAAAAATGACAAGCATACAAGATACGTGCTAAAACATAACCCACACTTAGCAGATCGGTTAAATAATAAAGCTAAGTGTACACGCATACTCGTATCACACGTTTCTCACACTCTGTTTAGAACATAATCATATAACAAGAATGTTCTATGAATACCTCAGGTCGTGAAATTCAACAACATCACGTTCAAATTGTCACAATATTATGATCATGGCGCCCATAGCACCTTGTTATGATTACCTAGGTGCTATCGTAACGCTTGACGACTGTCACGGTACACTCATCGTACAGTCACCTCATAGACATGTCCCCACTTACCAGCGATTGGTACCTAATTGACTACTAATTAGACCGTAACATGACAATTTCTGTTCACTATTGTAACGATATACTATCACTAAGATTTGCAAGTCATTAGTTTAATAACTGAGTCATGTAACAGAATTTAATTTGTTAGATGTATTTACGGATCTATACGTGACTATGACCTATTCTCCAGCAGTTATTAGCCAGCATTCATTATATGATTTCATCTATACAAATAAAAAAAAGACGGGTTGCACTCTGGGAGTGCCGGCAGAAGTGAAAACATTTTCTTTTTTCTTTCTTCGTTATATACATAGAAAAAGATAAAAAAGAACATACCATACCATACCTATAATATAGCGCTAATCATAGAACCTATCACTTATTTTCTGCTAATTTTCTGTCAGAAGAAATTAATAAATTATAAAAAGAAAAAATAATCACAAAAAATAATAAATTACAAAAAGAAAAAATTATCATAAAAAGTAATAAATTACAAAAAGAAAAAAATAATCACCAAAAGTAATAAATTTTAATAAGAAAAAATAATCACAAAAAATCCCTGAAGGGCAGGTGGTTTGAACCCGATACTATCTGAAACTATAAGTACTTACAGTCGACGTGCTTACCGTTTAAGCTACGACGATATCTATTGTAACTTGCAAAATACATAGTCTGTACCTAATCTTGTATGACGTCAGTCGTCGGTTATGGTTCAAAGGTCAACTAATCCTGACGCTTCCTTAACATTTTACACCCATCCAACGCCGCTAAAGAAGTTTTCACTTCAATAATTAAAAAAAACGCCTGATTCTGAAAAGATCGAAACAAGCTTTATAACAGGCGGTACCCATTAATTTTTATCTGGTTGGAGATTTGCAAATGGGTACCGCCTGTTATAAAGCTTGTTTCGATCTTTTCAGAATCAGCCGGGGTTTTTTGCTTTTAATAATTAATTATTTTTCATACTTTTTAGTTATGACTATGAAATATATATTTATTCTTGTAATTGTCTTCTAATATCTTCGTTTTGATACCCCATTTGATAAAATTGAGTGTAAATTGTATTTTACTAAATATATTTTGGCGCCAAAAAACCAACAAATAACTTTTGTTCATATTTTATGTATCCAAGAACACTTGGGCAATGAATTTCTTTCATTTGAGACACGAATCATTGAAATCCGTACGGTGGTTCAGAAGATATGAGGTAATATATAATATTACAAACATACATACAAGATACGCTCGAAAAACATAACCCTTCTTGGTAGTCGGGTAATAAATTGTAGTATCTATTTGCAATGTTAAAATAACAATTTTTTAATCATATAGAACCGCATTTTTTTAATTCTCTGTTTGTCTGTTCGTAACTAGTTAGCTAGTTTCATTTTAGAAAATTGAACAGGGTCCTTTTTTTTTTTTTTTTTTTACGTGCCGGAAATCCCCACGGATACCCGCCCCTCCGGAGCCGGAGGGGTGGTTTATGTCGGACTCGAACCGACTAAACCGCACGCCGTCTGTGGGTCGTGGTGCTAGGCCGAAGGTGAGGTTGTCTTGCGACATATCCCTCGCACCCCGGCTGACCCAGGGCCATCCCTTTCGGTCTGGCCCTCCTCGGGAGGTGGGGACCACGCCGTCCCCGACTCAACCCCGGTGTGGGGAGGCGCGCATCGTCCTACGATGCGCGCCGCCGCCGTGGCCTGCTTCTGCTAGGGTGACGGGTGGCTCCACCCGGCACCCTCAGGCCCGCGCTCATGGGGGGCGGAGGTCTGTAAGCGCCCTCCGACGCCCGAGCCGCCTTCGGGCGCGAGCAGCGATGTCAGCGAGTCTTTCTCGCTCACCGCGTCGCGCCCGCTCTGCTGTCTCCTTCGCGAGCATGACCTGCTCGCAGAAAGAGGCGCTGGCCGCCCACGCATCCGCGCAGCGGGCCATCGCCGCGAGCAGGGTGGAGAGCGTGAGCACTCTCACCCCCAGGGCCTGCACAAGCTCCCGCCTCGGCGTCTCAAACGCCGGACACTCGGTGAGCGTGTGCAGCCCCGAGTCCACGCTCGCGTCGCAGTGATGGCACTCGGGCGTTGGCTCAATACCCATCAGATGCAGATACCGCCCGAAGTAACCGTGCCCGGCTATCATCTGCGTCTGACGGTACGAGAGGCTCCCGTGTGGCCTCTCTAGCCACTCCCCCATGATGGGTCTTACCGCCGCAATCACGGCGTGCCCTGCGCGTGGTTGCCCAAGTCGTCGCTCCCACTCGGCCACCATGACCTGGTGGAGCCGGGATTTCTCGGCCCGAATGTCCTCGGGCTCGGGATCGAATCCCCGCTCCCGCGCCTCCTTTCGGAACTGGTATAGTGCCGAAAGGGCCCTCGCTTCCAGGATCCACGGTGGCGATCCGGCCAGGAGACTCGCCGCTTCGAAGGATATCGTGCGGTATCCCCTGATGGCCCTGGAGGCCATCGTCCTCTGCGCCGTACGGAGCAGAGGCAGGAATCTGGCCCCCAGGGTGACCGCCCACACGGGGCACCCATATAGGGCCATGGACCGCACGACACCCGCATAGAGTCTCCTGCAGGAGGCCCCTGGGCCCTTCAAGTTGGGCAACAGCCGACTCAGGGCATTCGCCGTGGTGACCAACTTGGGGCGCAGGCTTCGGAGATGTTGTCCGAAGTCCCATCGACCGTCAAGCACGAGCCCCAGGTATTTCAGCTTGGGCTTGATGTCGATGGGAGTGCCTCCCACTGTAAGGCTGGCTCCCGGGCCTGGCCTGCGCCGAGGACCATGAAAGAACATGGCCTCGGACTTGTGCAGAGCCACCTCGAGACCCAGCCGCCGGATCCGCTCGACGACTTGGCCAACCGCGGTCGTGGCCCTCAGGGTTGCCTCGCGGTGGGTAGCCCCGCTCACCGTCACCAGCGTGTCGTCCGCATAACACGTGACGGTGGCACCGTACGCGAAGTCACCGCGAAGCACCCAGTCGTAACCGATGTTCCACAGTAACGGCCCCAGGACCGATCCCTGTGGAACACCGCACGACATCTCACGCCTACCGACTCCGGTCGAACTCGGGTAGACGACGGCTCTCTCCGTCAGGTAAGCCCCGACTATGCGGCGGAGGTAGAGAGGCACACCGTGGTACACGAGTGCCTCCCTGATGCAACTCCAGGGCAAGGTGTTGAAGGCGTTGGAGATGTCCAAGGACACCGCCAACATCACCTCGCCCCGGGCAACCGCATCCTCCGCCAGAGTCCTCACACGCATGATGGCATCCACAGTGGAACGCCACCGGCGGAACCCAAACTGGGTATTCGCCAGGTCCGGCCCCACTCTAGAGAGATGCTCGACGAGGCGCTTGGCAATTACTCTTTCGAAGAGTTTGCCCACCTCGTCGAGCAGCACTATGGGCCGGTACCCGGACGGCTCGTCCGCCGGGCGTCCCTTCTTGCGGATGAGGACCAGTTTCCCCGTCCTCCACATCTTCGGAAACTGGCCCCGCTCCAAACATGCGCTGATGAACCCTCTCAGTCGGGGTTCGAGACCGTCTTCCCCTAGAGCTAGGACCCACGCGCGGCCTGGAATGCCGTCGGGTCCCGGGGCGGTGTTTTTCTTGGCTCTCAGCCTTCGCACCGCCAGCTCTAGTTCTACCCAAGTGACCTCGGGCACGTCGTCGTCAATCACCGCACTGGGCGCCGTAGGCGACCGAGGCGGCGGAGCCATCTGCGGCGGAACATGTTCCGCTCGCGCCGGGAACAGGGATTCCACCACTCCTCCGAGCAGAGCCGGTTCGAGCACCTGGGTCAGCGGAGGGGCCCGGGGGCGCAGCTTTTCTCTTACCATAAGGTAAGGCCGCCCCCATGGGTCCCGCTCCAGCGTCTCCAGGAGCCCCCGGTAACAAGCGGCCTTAGACCGCTTGATCTCCGCTCGGAGGGCATTCCGGGCCTCCCTGTATCCCTCGTGAAGCTCCGCCAGTCGGGGCTCCGAATCTGCGGTACGGCTACGCCTCCTACGGAGTCGAGCCCACCGGCGGTGCGTGATCACGCAGGCTTGACGCAGCCTCGCGATCTCCGCATTCCACCAGTAGACCCGACGCCTCGGATTATAGGCTGGAGCCCTAGGCATACCCGCATCGCAGACCCGCGTCATGGCCTCCCGGAACCAGGCCGCTTCATCGTCTATGTCGACAGGCCTGTCCGGCGCAATGGCCCAGGCCTGTACGATGGCGGCCTCCAGGAGGTCCTCCCGATTCAGTCGCCCCAACACCCAGCGCGGCTCGCGTTGGGCCGATATGACCGGCGCATCACCCGCAGGAGGGGAGACATCGAACCGAACGTATCGGTGATCCGATAGTGTCTCCACCTCCACGGCGACACGCCAGTCCCGCACGCGGAGTGACAGGGAAGCGCTCGCGAACGAAAGGTCTATGATCGACCTGCGCTCCCCCGCCACAAAGGTGCCCACATACGTGGCTTCGGCCCCGCGATTCTGGAGAACTAAGCCGAGAGAATCGGCCCAGCTCTCCAGAGCCCTGCCCCGCGCGTTTGCGCGCCGGGAACCCCAAGCCTGAGACCAGGCGTTGAAGTCCCCGAGCACAAGAACCGGACGAGGCGTACAGGCATTGACGACGTCGGTCAGCCGCTCCAGCGACCGCCGATACTGCCCGATGAGTCGGTGTGACCCCGGCGTGAGATAAACGGCCACGACCGCAATCTCCCCTACACGCGCCGCTACGATGCCATGCTCCCTTGCGATCACTACAAGGGGAGGGGCACCCGCAGCGGCGTTATGCACCAGTGCCGCCGATCCATCCAGGTCGACCACCCAGGCGGGCCCGAGGGGCCGGTGAGTGTATGGATCGGCGACAGCGGCGACGTGTATGGACCACTGTGCCATGCTCTGGAGCAGAAGGGCCTGAGCATCGACACCGTGGCCCACGTTCGCCTGCAGGATGCGGAGCTGGGGATCCATTATGGAACCATCTCCGCATCCCGCCTCGAACTGGTTGCGGAACGCCCGCCTCGCGGCAGCGGCTCCCCGCGGGTGCAGGCCTTACTGCCAACCCTATGGTCGGCCGGCTTGCCCTCCGCCGCACACCTGAAACAGTGCGGCGGAGCTTCGCAATTGCCGGCTCTGTGACCGGGTTGGCTGCAGCGGAAGCAACGGTCGCCGACCGTCACCTCCGCCTTGCACTGCACACCCACGTGGCCGGCCGACAGGCACCTGAAGCACCGGTCCGGCCGAGCCTGCAGGAGCCGTACCCGGACTCCTACAACGCCGCCTACCGCGAGTATCCGCCGGTCGGCAGCCTTTTGGGCTGCTGCGATGGGGCAGCCGACAACTGTTGCCCCCTGTCCGCGACGGCCGTAGCGGATCGCTCCGACCTTAACCGCCTCCAGGGGGCAACCCCCGGCCTCCGCCACGGTGACCCGAATCTCTTCGGCCGTGATGGAGTCGTCCAGGTCCGAAATGCGCAATTCTGCGCACTTGGTGGGCCTGGACACCCGGACGTCGGCCGCATCCAGCGTGTCCCTCAGCCTAGCCGCAATGGCATCGGCCTTGGGACCACTGGAGGCGCCAGGGACGTGGATGAGACGGGCACCCGTCCGAGTGTGTGTCACTCGGAGAGTCCCCGCCACATCGAGGGCCCTCATATCAATGAGGCCCCTCGCCTGTTTCACCAGGTCCACGTACTGCACGCCCCTCGCCGTCGCCTCCGGTGTCATCGTTAAGACGACAGCGGTGGTACGGGGGACGCGCAGCTTTCCTGGCGCACCCTTCGCAGCAGCTTGGGCCTTCTTGGCCCTTTTGGCTGCCTTTTTACGGGCGTTCCGGTTTTTTCTGGCCTCGCCGACCACCTCCCAGCCCCCTGCCGGTGCGGAGCTCGTGGAGGCAGTCGGGACCGAAGCCGGGGCCGGGGCCGGGGCTGGGACTGGGGACGTCTTCCCCTTGCCCTTCCCCTTCCCCTTGCCCTTGGCTTGGGCGCTCCCGGCTGAGGCGGCGGTAGCGGCCGGAGCAGCAGGCGCAGTGGGCACACTACGGGCCGACTCCTGCGAGGTCCCCGCCGTCACCGTACGGCTGGGGCCCCACTTTACGGCTCCGGCGTAGCCCCCACTCGGCGGCGCCAGGGGCGGACGACGGATGGAGTCCATAATGGCCTCCAGACAACTCCGCGTCCACTCCTCATGCGCCGCCTGCCGCTTTTCCATGGCGGCCATCGTCGCCATGCAGGCCTCCACCGGATTGGTGGGCCTCGGCTGCGCCGGCGGCGGTGGGGCCGGTAGGCGCGGCGGGGCCGGCAAACGCGGCGGCAACGGCGGCGGGGCCGGTAAACGCGCCGGTACAGGCGGCGGCGGTGGCGCCAGCGATACCGGCCGCGCCCGAGGCGGCAGTCTCGGCCGCACCGGTGACCTCGACCGCACCGGCGGCGACGGCGGCGACCGCGGCGCCGGAGATGGCGGCGGCGTCACGCGCTCGTCAGGCAGCTGAGTTTTCGCAGCGATGG